>OY728132.1:54785000-55410000 GCA_963277665.1 Viscum album | reverse complement strand
TAAGAACTATGTATGTCTTGATTCCCATCCTCATAGGATACGTAGGAATGCTCAGATGCCTCGTCCTGAGTCCATCCCCCAAGTTTCCTCTTTGACTATTCCCCCAGGGTATAGTTATCTTGGAGGATCCCACATAGTGTCGTGTAGGATTCTTTGTCCCCACTCATGTCAGGATTATAATGAATGCACCATGTGCCCTACCTCATTCTTCTAATACTCCCACATCCTTACTGCATGATGTTAAACTGTGCATCCCTTTCAGAACTATGTATGGCTTTATTCCCATCCTCATGGGATACGTAGGACCGCTCTAACATTTCATCCATAGTACCAACCCCAAACTTCGGGACCTCCCATTGGTAAAAAAACACATTGTGGGGTGTAGGATTATTCCCTCATTTATATTTAATTCATCATGACCATACCATGTTACACGATGTGGATGTTGTGTTTTGAACCTGATCAACAGCTATCCTTTGTTGTTGTCACCACCCCCATATGTTCTAAACATGGAGTGTAGTGGTTAATTCCACCTAGTTGTCTCTCCAAACCTCGGTCTTCCTCGAGCAAAAGTGTAATTCCAGCTGTTGGACCCTTATGTGATGAGGAGAGCCTAGTCCTACTATTTGTTTCCCACATTGAGCATTTCTCACGTGGCCTTAGGAGCTGTGATGAGACAATTCCCACATGAGAGTTTATATGGCTACAGTTGGCCAGGGTGCTCAGCCTCAAGTCCTTCAACCCCTTCGTCCCCCTAGCCCGAGTTCTAATTTGGGATTGTGCGGTGTGGTATGGACTCACATCTTTATTCACATCGGTTTATTGTGTCACGCCACACAGATCCCCTTGAGACATCCCTCCCTTCATTTATCATTCGTCCTGTGAGCACCAACCCTACCATGCTTTGCGAGTCCCATAATTTGGGTTTTCATCACCTTCTATATCCAAAAGGACCCCCAGATGGCATGGATGATCGACCCAAGGGATCTCCTACCATTGCGGGCTAACATCCTCGAGGATTGTGAGAAAAAAATTGATACAAGTCTTATATTGAGAATATGGTCAATGGTCGACGCTCAATTGTTGACCCCGAACTCCAATCACACAAGGGGGTATACTGTGTTGTGAACCTAGTCAATAGTAGTCCTCTATCATCGTTTCTGCTTTGTGTTCTTCCACAGGCACGACGGTTCTCCCTCTCTGCTCAGCTGTCCCACAAATATGACATTAAACTAGGCATCTCTAGTTTGATCTTTGTGACCTTAAACTAATATCACCATCGTCCTTACTATAAGAAGTTAAACTACAAGCTGGCTGTGACATTCTTCCCATGGCCCAGCCTCAGGTCCCTCAGCCTTCTCAGGCCCCTAGCCCGAGTTCTCACTTAGGATTGTATTATGTGGTGTGGGATTATGTTCTCATTCACATCAGGTTACTCTTCGTGTCGTACATGTCCCTCATTGAGGTATCTTGCCCTTATTTGCATCATCCTTTTCTCTAGAACTACGTGTGGCTTGATTCTCATTCTTATGGGATACGTAGGACCGCTCGAACGTCTAGTCTTTAGTTCCATCCCTATCTCTTAGAAACCTCCCTATCATTTTGGCCCCTTGTCCTGCGTTCTTCAAAGAGATGGGTATATGGTGTGGTATGGGCTTATGTCCCCATTCATGTCGGGTTTATAACAACCATGCCACATACCTCTCTCTCCTGAGCGGCCTTCACTCCCTTTCCCTACTCTCATCTCTTTGAGTTGGCTACCCTTAAGTCGAGTCCCTCAACCCTATTTGGTGATTCACCAATGTTCCCATGAGTACTCTGGTCTAGAGCCTGGAGTGTTAGATTCTGCCTGGACATGCTTTCATCCATTTTTCAGGTTTTGTGTTCCCCTTAATTTGGGATTCCATTATCTTTCACATTCTAAGGGACCCCCAAATTGAATGGATGCTAGACCTAAGGTATCTCCTACCATTACAGTCCAACGTCCTCGAGGGTTTCAGACAACAAATCAATACAAGTCTCTCATTGAGAATATGGTCAGTGGTCAACAATCATTTTTTGTTCCCATTTCATGTCACATGATATGGATACTATATTTTGAACATGGTCAACAGTTATCCTCCATCGTCACGCTAACCCATTCAAGCCTTAAATTTTGGTTACATGATTCACATCATTTTCCACCCCATTGTGTTCAAGTGGAATTCCAACACTCCTGGTATTATACCTTAGTGCGAATTTGCATGTTAGGAGGAAAAAGTCGTGGTAAGGTGTCATTCGGTGCTCCGCACTGACTTCCCTTTGGCGTGTATTCCAGGTATTGCAAAAACCTCTTCTCTCCTTGTTTCCCACACCGAGTTTGACTCAAGTGGTCTTAGGAATTGAATTTAGGTCTATGCCTACTTGGAAGAGTTCTGCTTTTCCATGGTCTGAGCTCTAATACCTTAAACAAAGATCTCTTTATATGTCACCCTCTTAAGAACTACGTATGGATTGATTCCCAACTTCATGGGATATGTAGGAATGTCCAAACATCACATCTTTGGGTTCAGCTTGAGTTCCACTGATTTATCTCTTCTGTTCTACCTTTTAGGCCCCCACTCTTATAAGACAGCGTGATGTGGCGTGTGTGGTCTTATGCCTTCTTTGATGTCAGGTTTACAATTTTTGCATCACGTACTTCCCTTTAAGGAGATAGTCCCTCCCACCTCCTGTCCCATATGGCATTAAACTGTATGTCATCCTGTATGGTGTTAAACTACACTTTCAAGAACTAAATATGGATTGATTCCCATCTTCATGGGATACGTAGGAACACTCGGACATCTCATCTTTGGGTCCAGTTAAACTGAGAGCTAGTCTCTCCTGCCCCATATTCTCTAACCTTTTTTGGCCCCCTCAGCCTGAGGTTTCTTTCTTGGAATCACGTGCGGTGTGATGTGGACCTCATCCTCATACACGTCGGATATGCTTTATCACGTTGTGCACATTCCCTCTTAAACCTCACCACTCTTGTATATGTCTGAGTCATATGACTCTAAACTATGTTTCTTAGTCCCACATGACTTTAAACGGTTATGTTTATACTGCACGATGTTAAAATACATGGTTGGTCTCATCACATGACCCTAAACTATGACATTATCGTCTTGGCCGCACAACGAAAAATGGCACTGTATCATGGTGTCCTCACTCGAGGGGACATCATGTTTGGTATCGATCACACACCATACCATTTTTCAATGCCTGCACATGGCTTTATTCTTGTGGTGATGCCTGAAATTTCTATCCTAGGTCCATCGCTTCACAAAAAAAAACAACACTCATTCATCCTAAAGGACAAACAAGATCTATCAAATACCGCTTCTTTTGGTGAAAGGGCCAGACCCGCACAACCTTATTATCTCTAGAACCGGTATCTTACTGTACCATCCCTAGAACTACCTATGGCTTGATTCTCATTCTTATGGGATACATAGGAACACCCATGCACTTTTCCTTGGGATCAACCTAACTTTTGTTTTTGGTCCCTTGACCTAAAACCTCCCCAACGAACACATGGTGATCTGGACTCCAGGTCCTCATTCATGCTAGGTTTAATAATTACCTCACCATATGTCTCTTGCATTCCCTACCATCTCTGGTCTGAGTTCTATGACTATAAACTAAGATCACTCCGTGTCCTTGTCACAAGATGTTAAACTACACGACATCTTCTAGAACTATGTATGGATTGATTCTCATCCTTATGGGATACATAGGAACGCCCAGACATATTGTCCTTGGGTCCAACCCCAAGAATATGAAATCATATCCTCTCTCTTTCAACCCCTAGGCCCAACCCCTTTTGGGAACATGTGGTGTGTAGAGTACCTCATGGGTTCTCATTCATGTCAGGTTTTGTAATAGTTGTGCCATGTTCCCCCCATGTCTTTTCCAAACCTATTCTGAGTTCTATGACCCTAAATTAAGATCTACCTATAGGAACTACGCGTTGGGTTTGGCTACTTCATCACCCTATTCCCAGTCCATTAAATCAATCTCCCCTTAATGGCCCATCCTACAACCATTAATTTGGGAAGTGTGAAACCTTATAACCTTTGTCCATGGAGGGGGACTTGACTCCCTCTATCTAATACGTCTTTTTGTCGTACTCAGATGCGTTGTGGAAGCACCTGAAGTGTGTAATTTTCACAGGGACATTACCTCATTCCATTTACAAGATTCATGAGCTTTTCATTTGGATCCTCATCCTATTCCATGTCTTAAGGGACCCCCTTTAAGGCCTGGTCTCATGCCACACTAGATTACCTACTGTCTTGGGAAAACGTCCCTAAGGACCACAGACGACATTCGCGATAGGTCTCATATTTCGAACATGGTTAGTGGTTGACCCTCATTTGTCTGTCCTCATTCTGGGCTAACGTGAAACGAATACTTTGTTTTTAACATGTTCAACATTTATCCCCTATCATCATGCTACCATCATTGTGGTCCAGATCTCGAGCATCATGCTTCACACATTTCCACTTCCTTATGTCCAAGTGGAATTCCAACATACTTGGATTTACATCTTCGCACATATAGGTGCGCTATATAGGTGGGTAAGCATCATTGGAATGTCATTCACCTAGCGTCCCATCACCCCTGACATGTGCTTTCCTGTTCTAGGGAAGTCCCATCACTACTCCTTGTTTCCCACATTGAGCACGACTCACATGGGCTTAGTAGTTCTGGTAGGATGTGTACTGGCGCAACCATGCCACACATGCCTTTATTTGTCCTGCATGATGTTAAACTATACTCTTAGAACTATGTATGGCTTGATTCCCATCTTCATGGGATATGTAGGAACACCCAAACAACTCATCTTGGGCCCAGTCCAGTTTTCACATTCAGTCCCTCGACCTAGGGATTCTCCCAAGAGTGTGTGGTGTGGCATGGACTCTTATGGTCCTCATTCACGTAGGAGTATGTACCGCACCAAACATTTCATTACTGGGTAGCCATGTCCTCAATGTATGACATTAAACTACATTTCTACCCTAAACAAGTTCAGGATGCCCTATGTTAATCATGGGATGCGTCAGTTTCCTCTCTAGAGAGGATTCTCCCTACCAGCATCAGTCTCTGACCACGCCATGCTTCAAGAACTACGTTTGTCTTGATTCTCATCCTTATGGGATACATAGATATGACCAATAATTTCACCTTGGGCCCAACCCCAGGTTCATTAACCCTTCTAGACCCTCATCCCTGATCTTGGTCTAGGAAGTATGACCTTTAAACTATGTGCATCATCCTCACTGTATGACGTAAAACTATGTGTCATTCTAGGTCCTTACCAAAGAGGCCATGTTCAAAAGTAGGTATGATCCCTGATCAGACCGATGCGCTCACCTAATGTGTCTTCACCATGGTGGCATAATTTCAAGAGTGTTGGACTCCATTCGAACAACCCATCATGCCACACTCAACTCTTTTCGTGCCTTTTATTCAGACCCTCATCATCTTTCACATCTAAAGAAACCCCCTAATAGTATGGATGCTTGGCCTAGGGATTTCCTAATATCTTGGTCCAACGTTTTGGAAGACTAATGGATGACATTTTGAGTCAAGACCAGTGTTTCAAACATGGTCAGTGCGTCCCTCATTTGTTATCCCCATTTCAGGCTAACTCAATAAGGATATTGTGTTTCGAACACGGTCAACAATTATTCTTCATTGTTACGCCATCCTACAGTGTTCCAAATTTTGGGTATCATGATTCACACATTCCACTCCCCTATATTCGGATTAATTCCAATGCCCATGGAGTTACCCTACTCGTGCACTAGATCACATTGGGAGGATGGCACGTCGATTTTTCTGAAGTCCTCTTCCTCCAATCGGGCCTCCACCTTTTCTTCTCAGAAATTCGGATTGGTTGTTCAAACCCCTAGATGCCCGAATCTTGGTTTTCACTCTTAAATTTGGATGGGATAATAAGGTGTTCATCCCTTGTTTCTCTCATCGGGCCCAACCCATATGAGATTAGGGATTGATCGTTGGACGCTCCACGAATATGACGGGAATGCAATAAACCAATACAAATAACATAATTCATGTATGTAGCTGGCATAAAATGATCAAATCATGAAATTATATTTGAAGTTTTGCAAGTATTACAACACCCAAGGATTGATCCCTCCCATGGATAGGTTGACCCCTTCAAAATAAAGTTACAGCTCTGCCACCCTCTAGTTTGTGGCGTCTAGGATTTTTTGCCGCCTGTTCAGCTCCTGCTCCTCCTTGAGAGTGATGGGGCGCAGTTCATCAGCCAAAATCTGTGCCTGCTCTACATCAGTCAGGATGACAGTCATTTCTTTAGAGGCTTGATTCATGCACTCCTCGACCTCTTCTAGCTGGTCCTTCAATTTCAATATTAGCTCTGATTGTGCATTGAGGGAGGCTGAGTGCTCATCCTCTTGGACCTATAGTCGGTGAACCTCGTTTTCAGCCTCCTAGAGCATCTTGATGTTCACCAATTTCTTCCACTACCAGCCCACACCAAGGCCACATTCGTACTCCTAGATCTTCTCTGCCATGAGATCTCAGATGAGCATGTGGGGATGTTGGGCATCCACTCCCCCCAGCGTACAGTTCACGCAGTCACGAATGAAGTCTCTCCATCTGATCTATACATTGTGCATGGGGGTGTCTTCAATGAAGAACTTGATCAGCTTCCATGATTATCAATGAACTATATTGTTATACTCTTCATCAGAAGTTATCTTGTCCCAATCTATGGGGTTGTTAGGCTCATATGCGGGGAACGCCCCCAAGAACTCGTCAGTAGGGTCTGCATCTGGTGTTTGATCAGGTATGGTAGGACCCAGGCTGTCTGATCGATCTTCTTCATCGGATCCCACCTCAATAATCTCAGGCTCAACCCTGTTAATGGTCCCACCAGTGATTGGGAGTGTCTCCGCTTGGTCGGTCTGGATATCCACCTCCACGACCATCGGCATTCCCCTGGGAAAGGTGCTGCTAGGAGTACCAATCAACCTTTCCAAGGAAGCCCATGCCATTTGAAGGATTTCACATATCAAAAGGGCACAGATGTTGTTAGCCTGTTCAATGAGTGGCAGTCATGAATTGTGCGAAGAAGACTTACAGATATCAAACTCTCAGTCTCGTTCCTGGTTTGTTGTTGTGGGGACCCCGAGACGTGTCCCTCAGTATATTATAGGGAAGTCTAAAAACTCTGCAGGAGCCACCTCGGGTATCCTAACCCCACTGGATGAGGTAATCAATGTATCCATAGGTGTAGATCTCGAAGGCCCCGCATCTGCATCCACTGGGGGATGAGAATGGGTTCTGTGAATGAGGCTCTCCTGCATAGTTTAAACATTGGTGAGGGTTCCAAAGTATCCTAGAAGCGGATCTCAGGGAAGGGGCTCAAGATTTTACCTCAAGGGCCTCTATAAATTTTTCAAAATCTAAGCCTTGATCACTGAATTCGCCCTCTTCCAGAGGGCTCCCTCTACCGGTCTCCTCCCCCCAGGAAGATTCATCTGATTCTCCCGGCAGAGGGAACCTCGTTCCCTCAAATCAACAGCCGAAAACTACGGGGGAGTCATTCATTCCAACAACACCTTCACCTAAACTATCATTGGATATGGAACACCCCAAGAGTCCATGAAGTCCTCCAACTTGTACAGGTATTGCTCTGCCTCCACCTGGGACACCGTAAAGTCGGCCCTGATAGGGCCTATCCCTAGCAAATCCATCCTGAGACGGTTCAGGTGTTGCCATATCTCGGATAGGCTGAGGAATTTCCTGCTGACTTCCCAAATGTCCTAGGCCTCTAAGAAGACAGCATTCTCTAGCATGTCTATGTGGCGCAGCCGCTTCCCCAGAGCCTAAGTGGATATTCTACAGAATCCTCTTAGTGTCCTCCCCTCTGGATAACTCTGTTCTTCTTGGACCACTGGGTCCGCTGCCATTGATGGATCCACTCCTGCTGCCTCCCCCTCAACTGGTACGGGCCTCCCCACCATGGAAACCCCACCACCGCGGGATGTACTTGCCACCTTCCATCCCCATTCTCGAGGTTGGGGAGGCACACCATCACCAGGCCGAACAGTTGGCCGCTTCAGCATCTCCCCCGGGTAGGCCGCCTCCCAACTTTTGGCATACTCCTTCACCAACCCAAATATGTTCATGGGTGGGGGAAACTCGTTCCGCATCTTTCCATATTCCCATGTGAACATGAACCACATATTCCTCATCATGCATGGATGTTCCTTGTAGCGCACCCCCAAATAGACCTGTGGGGTCAGTCGCTGCATGCACTGAAATTGGATTGTAAATTGGTATGGGGTGTACAGCTCATAGAGGGGCTCACGGTCCACCCTTTCCACCAAGACTCCACCTCTAAAGGCTAGGAGATAGGACTGGTTCTCTTCCGTTCCTTGGCCATCATCAGTGAAATCACCCGTTGGCAGCGGGAACAGAATTCCTCTACCTTCTAGACATGGTTCAGTACTGCTTGCACAGTCATCTTGGCCAGAAATCTCCCCACGACATACAGAATGAATGGGTAGAAGTTTGATCCTAGATGAGAGATGGGTTTCGGATATTAATAGACCCCACTAATGTGCATCGCTATCCATCCATATAGGAGGTGGAATGGTCCGCATATCCTCTGTGGATTCTTCCCCTCACTGATATGCCACAACATATTGTACAGCTTGGCAAGCATCAGGATCCTGAGGTTGACCTTCCCTCCTGTCGCCAGCATGGACACCATGATAAATGTTCTTGATCGAACTCCCATGTTTCTATCCCTCACTAGCAGGATCCAACCGCAGATGAGAGTTGTGATGAATGCTTCCAGCCTGACTACCAGTTGTTGCTTGGTGATGACACTGAATCCCCAGGTTTTCCACTGGTTTTCCTCTAAGATCATCCAGTATGAGTGCTCCTTTCCCAATTGATCCACCTTCGGGAAAGTCTGAGGCCTCACTGAAAACTTTCTATCTTTTGGGAAGTTCAGAAACTGCTTGAACCATAATCTGAAGTGGACGTCTCTCACTGCTTCCTTGTCCTCTCCCGGCACCAGCTCCATCAATGCCATCACCAGTGGTGGAATTTGCTTCGGATCCTCTCACTCACCCATAACAGGGAGGAATTCATCATACATAACCCCCAGTATTGGTACCCCTGAGATCTGATGCACATCCCATAAATTGATTCCAACCTCCCCGTGGTGTAAAGGGAAGGTATTGGTCCTCGATGACCACCTACTCAACAACTCCGACATAAGCTGCTTTAGTTGGTAGATATGAAATTAGGAGGCCCAAGTCACCTCATACAGGCCCACTCTCCTTAGATCTACCCCGAAATCTCCACACGAGGCACCTACCCAGTAGGCCCAGGCCCAGTCATTTGTGAAGTTTCCACCCTGGCGTAGATCACACTCATCAGACCATCCCTTCCTCGGGTTCCTCAGGGATGACTTAAAGATCATCTGGTACAAAGGGGGATGTATCTGGATACAATTCCTTCATGTCAACATTGTTCAGATGATTGTATAGACAATCAGCAATAACAGGTGTGCAGTCCTCCCGAGCATGGCTGTCATCCACCCTGAACCACTGGCGCTAGCATAGCATACTCCTGAACCAGTAAGCTGGCTCATCCCTACTTGATTCAGGGACAAAGATGTCATCCCTCATCCCAAATCCATACATAGGAAGCCTCTTACACAGTGGATAGTTCCTTTGGATTTCTGATAGCAGCTTCACCAACGAATCATGGTCAGAGTAGCTCTGTATCAAGTCCCATAGACCCAAGCTATTCATCATCTCCTCCCTTCGGCCAGCATCTGCAAGGACCCCCTGGTAGCCTCCTAGTGAGCCATTCAGTTTTTGAGTTTGGGTATTCTTTGGTTTTGGTTCGCGAAGTTCTTTCACGGAGAAAGTTCACAGATCTCGTTCACTAAGCTTGTTCATGGAGCACTACCCCAGCCTTCAAATGAAAGTCACAAAGTGATCCGACGCGAAGTTGAAGACTTGTTGTGCACTGCAAAGTAGAAGGCATGATTCATAGAGAGAAATCGTGAAGTACGTGGAGCTTCACGAATCGAGAACGCTAAAAGCCAAAATTGTGGAGAAGAGAAAGGAAAAAAAGAGAGGTCATATCCCCTATTTATAGGTGAGGACCCCCAATGATTCATGGCACGTCTAACTGCGATGAGCTTCACAGTGTGATCAGCCTGACCATCGCCTCTCTACTTTGCGAGCCTCCTTCATGAGTCATCTTCATGAGGCTTCTTCACGATTGAAGATAGATTTTGGTGATTGACCCTCAGACTTTGACCCTCGCTTTCTCCTTGGCTCCTAGTCTGAGGGGGGAATTTGATGGTGCCAAAATTTGGGAAGAATAGAACAAATAGAAAGCTTTAGGGGATGCTTCATGAAGCCTAATTGTGGAGCCCCCATAGCCCCACAGCTGGAGCAAAGCTCCCCTTCGCAGACCCGCCACGGATCAAGGAGGAAGGATGCTCCGCGAACCCATTTAATGTTCGTGAACCTGATGTGGATCAAGGAGGCAGGATACTCTACAAACCCATTTGATGTTTGCGAACCCGCCACGGATCAAGAAGGCAGGATGCTCCGTGAACCCATTTGAATTTTGTAAACCCTTCGTGGAACAAGGAGGTGGGATGCTCCACGAACCCATTTGATATTCATGAACCCACCACGAAACAAGCTTCGTATTCACGTTGAGCGAGCTCTACTTCGCGGCGCCTCTTGCCTATAAATATTGGGCTCCCCTTGAGCCCAAAGTATGGATCCTACGACTTTTTGCCTTATTAGCTCCCAAATCACGAAGCAATTTCTACTCTGCAAACCATGAGCTTTTCAAGGTACTTTTGCATCGTGAAGTTTCTTCCCCTTTGCATGAATTCCACTCATCTTCAAAGAGGGATTCCCTTTGAGGAGCCCACGGGCCTCCACAAAGGAAGGAGATCCCCAAAGGGACTCCAGTCTTCGGGGATCACTTGTGCTTCACAAAGTACCCTTCATGCACATGTGACCTGCATGCTAAGGTAGGGTCACTGTGATTCGTGAAGCACATTGCTTCGCAATATTACGCTTCACGGGGAACCCTTGCTTCGTAGGTCACCCTTTCTTCACGAATTCCTTTCCACTTTATGAAGCACCTTCCATATGCACTTATTCCCTATGCTTATGATAGGCCACTTCACTTCGTAAAGCACACCCCTTCACGAAGCCCCTTCACTACATGGAGCACCAGAGCTTCACAATGCTTCTACCTATGAACCCCTTTGCTCTGCAACTCCTTTTCCCATGAAACCCTCTAGGTTTTCCCGAAATGATTTCAAGGTCCCTTGGGTGGTACTTCCCATTGCATTGCTTCACCTCATGCTTCTTCGCATAGGCATGCTAACGACTAGTTCTTCTTCGCATAGCCACACTAACGTGGACCCCTCAATGGATCACTCCATAACACCTGTTCACCACAGCATTTTTGATGCCTTACCTTACTCAAGGGTGGGTGGGTATCAGTTATGTAATTCCTAGGTGTGTGGAGAGAACCCGCCTCTTCTGAGCTGCAGGATGTTAAACTTTCAATCACCATCATCCTCAATATATGACGTTAAATTGTGACCTCACCCCATGCACTCGACATTGGGTCCCCCACCTTTGACATTCTACACACCCACTAGTTTCCATAGTACTGAAATCGTTCCTCACATGGAATGAGATCCTCTTTACTAGAGTGGCATTTGTCCGTGAGGGGAGGGAAACCACCTTGGTGTAAGCCCCTAGCCTTTCTTGCAGGAGGTAGCATCTCCAGTCCTATTATCTTCTTCCTGGACAAAGACCAGAGAGGGGGTGATGGGCATTGAAACCCTCCTTTCTTCGGTTCCAAATCCCTATCCCTTTGGGATTTTTTTTCCACCTAGGCCTCCACCTTGTATTAAGTCCTAGTCTCCATCTACCTGGGCTGCGGACCATGCATAAACCCCTATTTCCTTTTTGGGCCGCTAACCACGTGTAATCCCCCATTCCACTTCCCACAGACGCACCTTCCACAACATGATCATCAGGCCTTTACTACCTCTTGTTTCTCACACCGAGCATGACTCACATGGGCTTAGAGTAAGCATCAACCATGAAATCCTCTATGGGAATCCTAGAGTGTAATCCCAAAACATCCTCCTCCCAAACTATGTGGACTTTGATCCTTGCCAAGGCAAGGTACGTAGGAAGCCTCCCTGAGGTTCAAGCCCAACAACCATTGGTTCCAACCCCCTTCACGTCAGTTCCAACCATTCCGAACTATGTGGACTTTGATCTTTTCCAGGGCAAGGTGCATAGGAAGCCTCCCCGAGGTTCAAGCCCAACACCTATCGGTCCCAACCATCTTCACGTCGGTTCACCAAACACTCCTCCTGAACTACGTGGACTTTGATCCTTACCAAGGAAAGGTATGTAGGAAGCCTCCCTGAGGTTCAAGCCCAACAACCATTGGTTCCAACCCCCTTGATGTCGGTTACAACCGTTCCGAACTATGTGGACTTTGATCTTTTCCAAGACAAGGTACATAGGAAGCCTCCCCGAGGTTCAATCCCAACACCTATCAGTCCCAACCATCTTCACGTCAGTTCACCAAACACTCCTCCCGAACTATGTGGACTTTGATCCTTATGAAGTCAAGGTATGTAGGAAGCCTCCCTGAGGTTCAATCCCAACAACCATTGGTTTTGACCCCCTTCATATTGGTTCCAACCATTCCGAACTATGTGGACTTTGATCTTTGCCAAGGAAAGGTACGTAGGAAGCATCCCTGAGGTTCAAGCCCAAAACCTATCAGTCCTAACCATCTTCACATCGGTTCACCAAAAACTCCTCCCGAATTATGTGGACTTTGATCCTTTCCAAGGCAAGGTACGTAAGAAGCCTCCCTAAGGTTCAATCCCAACAACCATTGGTTCTGACCCCCTTCACATCAGTTCCAACCGTTCTGAACTACGTGGACTTTTATCTTTTCCAAGTAAAGGTATGTAGGAAGCCTCCCTGATGTTCAATCCCAACACTTATCGGTTCTGACCATATTCACGTTGGTTCACCAAGCACTCCTCCTAAACTACATGGACTTTGATCCTTGCCAAGGCAAGGTATGTAGGAAGCCTCCCTGAGGTTCAAGCCCAACAACCACTGGTTCCGAACCCCCTTCACATTGGACCACCTTAATCCTACATGACATTAAACTGCATGCCCTTTTTTTATCCTGCATGACATTAAACTACATCCACCATCTCGAACTACGTGGGCTTTGATCCTTGTCTCCTAGATAGGGTACATAATAAGCCTCAATGAGGTTCAACCCCATCTAGCAGCAAGCCGTTGAGACCCTATCCAGTGGTAATCCCTTGTGACCCTATCCAGTGGTAAGTCATTGTGACCCCATCCAACGGCAATCCATTGTGACCCCATCTAGAGGCAAGCTGTTATGACCCCATCCAGTGGTAATCCACTGCGATCCCCATCCAGCGGTAAGCCGTTGCGATCCCGATACAGCAGTAACTCGTTGCAACCCCATCCAGTTTTAAGCTGTTATAATTCCCTCCATTGGGACCCACATTTCAAGTATTCCCCTCTGGCGTCAGACCAACTCTCGGGCCTCTAATCACACATAAGCCCCAATATTTCATCGAGTCTCTGTCCTTCGCACGCACCCCAATTTCATGCCCCAACCTAGAGGTTACACTTCCTCTAAGTACCCTTCATATGGGTAACCTTCTTAGGTGTCCCATCACTTCACAAACTATGCAGATTTTAATTCCCTGTCATGGGGATACATAGGAAGTCTCTTCGAGACTCAAGCCTAACCTCACTTCCATTCTCATGTCGGTTCCATTTAATTATTCATCAACTCCCAACCCTTCATCATCTATCTTGATTCTTATTTGGGACACCACATCCTGGTGAGATCATTCTAATTCACCTCTTCACTGATCTTAGTGGTAACCGAGTAACTAACCATGCGTTAGCCCCAATATCAGTGTTTCCTCTAGGGTTGCACCCATCTGATCCTCTCTAGTCAGTGTTCCGATCAGTCAGATCCATCTCCGCTAGATGTTAAACTTGTGGCATACCCTGTGTTAAACATGGGAAGCTGAGGAAAACCTCAGACACATGCCTATGGCATATAATTACCTATATTAGACGTGGTATGTCTTAAGCTTCCGCGCCCTCTAGAATCCCTATAATAAGGGGAAGAAACCCAGACGCGCTAGTGTTCCAGTGTCCAAACACACCGGTGATGTCCAACATGACTAATCCCCTGACCAAAGGTCTCTTCTCTAACCGGACCCCTTGGAATGTCCCGACAGAAGCAGTGTAATTAACCGGAATCCATGAAGACATGGAACTAGGAAGAGTTTCACAAACAACGTCTTAGTCTATAAGGGAGACCCTGACTAGGTGACGAGTTGCCAGGAGGAATCCACAGAAGGAAGAACCGAAATTCCATCATCTCATTTCGATTAAGGAGAAATTGTCCCTGAATAAGTGACGGATGTCACTCACCTTTGGAAAGCAGGAATGTAGAACCATAGCTATGCGTCCTCCACAGGAGGATGTGTGCGCCCCAGCGAAAGCATCAAAAACAAAACTCATCTCTTTTCCACAGGTTATTATGTGATTAAATGTAAATGATACCCATTTCATTTAATGGGTTATGATTTTATGTTTAAAAACTTATGTATTTTTATGGGTTGTGATGTGATGAATGTTTTATTATCTTGTGTCACATGTATGAATGATTTTATTATGATATGGGTGAAACCTATATCTCCCTCCAATGAATTAGGTAACAATGGATGTCGCTTGAGTATAAATGTTATGCGTGAACCTGATTACATGTTCATAATGTTATGCATGGACTTGGTTGCATGTCCAAAAGTTTATGTGTGAACCTGATTACATGTTCACAATATTATGGGTGAACCTAATTACATGTTCACAATGCTATGAATGGACCTAGTTTCACGTCTATAAGTTTATGTGCGAACCTAATTATATGTTCACAATGTTGTAAATGAACCTTATTGAATGTTCACAGTTTTATGTGTGAACCTGATTACATATTCAAAATGTTATGTGTGAACCTGATTACATGTTCATAATATTATGTATGGACCTGGTTTAATGTCCATAAGCTTATATGTGAACTTGATTACACATTCACAATGTTATTCATGGACCTAGTTTCATGTCTATAATTTGATACGGGGGATGATTTCATGTCCTTAACTTAATGAGAAAGCATATTTCTACTTATATGTATTTACAATATTATAAACCAATGTGCATGCCACAAATCCCATGTCTTATTACTATTTTATGATTTCATGACTTATTCTCTTAATTCTCTTATGATCTATATATTATGAACTTCTAATATTTATTATGATATCTAATATGTAGGGTATGATCTTAAAACATTATTCTCAAGTTTCATACCCTTTTTTCATGTTATTCTTATGCATTTCCTTTATTCACCCTTACTGGGCATCTGAGCTCACCCCTTTATTATATTTATTTTACCCAGGTTATGAAGAAATGTTTTAGGTAGAAGTAATAAAGGTGGATATATTCATGGGAGATGTTGAAGATCTTTCACCAGCATAGAAGATTTTGTTTCCAAGTTTCCAAAGACACTAAACTATTATGGTCCTCAGGCATGTATTTTTGTAATGTGCCAAATATTCATCTAAAATGATGTAATATCCATGTATGTTAATCCTGATTCACTATAGTTGGTATCAAAAGAAAGGTTTAGTCAAACTTTGGAAACTAGGATGATAAAACATTAGTGATATCCCTACATATATTTATAAGGATATGTTTAGGGATGTCTCTAAGGATAAGTATAAGGATGAGTTAATGTATAAGAAAATGTCTAGGAATTTTGGTAAAGGATAGGGTGAGTGATTTACTAGTGATACATCTCTATCTGGATACTACAAGTGGATATGGTTCTGGAACAGATGTACCTAGGGTAACAAATCTAACAGGATGTTCAGGGTCTGACTTGAGGTAATTTGGTACACGACAACAAGCCTTGCTACAAACCTAGTTTGACACTCCTAGGGGATATACTTTGGGAATTCACAACACTATTCACAAACCATCATGAATGATTTAAATAGAGGACGAATATGAATAAACTAGGATAAAACTAAGGTGTTATGGATTAAAGAGGTAGGATCTATGATTTAGGCACCCTATAAGTAATTTTTCATGATTATATGGTATCCCAATATGATAAATGTTTCTCACACTCTGCTTTCTGGTTTTAATAAATGTAGAGAACTAGAAGGAATATAGTTAACATTTAATGATTCATATGTAGAAATTATAGGTATTATGTGAATCTATTTCCCAAGTGTAAATATCATAAATGGAATCAAGAAGTTGGTACGAGTATTGGTTATACTTCTGAGGATAATGAGACTACAAACAACATGTGAAAGGTATGTGATGTTCTTCTAGTATTATTTACATTCAACATAATAATAATGATTATATTGAGCTTTAGGAACCTTAATACATGATTCATATTTCATATTATAGGAAATAGGTATTAAGGAATAAATTGATGAAGCCTGAGTAATGGTTTAAGAATAAAGTTGGATGAATGAAGTACTTATGTTTTGGAATTCAAATATTATGTATATGAATCATGAAATATATAAGTATTTTCATTATAAGTTTTCATTAAGGATTGAAAAGGATATGTTTAATTTTGATGAAGACATAGAGAAGTGATATTTTGATTAAGGTAGGTAACCCTTAATGTGATCATGATGTTGAGAAAATTGTGTTTTTCTTGGATAAAGTGATAATTGATTTGGATAAAGTAAATTGGATAGCACTGATTACCCTAAATTTTATTATTTAATGGTTTAAAAATTAGTCTATGTATTCATGGATGAATTTTACAACTTATTAGATTTAATTAATATATCCATTAACCTTTGGAATAAGGAAGCATGCATGTTTTCCTAAAGTATTTATGGTAATTTGGGTTATTACCATGTTTCAAGAGAATATATGATAACGGTATTCACATGTTTAGAATGTTACAACCAATAGATACATTATGATATATAGGGGATCAATATTAATCTAATTCTATAACTTCTTTCTAAAGTTTTATATTTTCATATTTCAGAAGGGTTATAAGGTTAACCATTTATGGGAATATTAAGTTAAACTTTGGATGAAGGTTGTGAGAATAAAGTATTATCTTACCACATGAGGATTTAAGAATATTGGACAAACTATTATAAAAACATGGTGTTGATGATAATCGATGACATATGGGATGGAATATCATGGATCTCATGATCAGTTAGTGCTTTGGGAATGAAAAATTCACCTTCCTTTTTAGAGAAAGAGGTGAAGTAGATCAAGGAACAACAAAGGGTGAACTTGTCATGAAATCATGCAAGTATATCTTTACATTAAAATTATTTAAATTTAGGGAAAATGATCTTGAAACCAAAAAATTTATCCTAGTACCTCCATTTCTGATGAATCATATGGTCCCTTAGTTCATTGTAGATTTATGGCTTTTTGATTGTTAACTTCCTCTTAACCTTGTTCTCTATCACTCTCCATCATAACTTGATAGTTATATTTTCCTTCCATGTCCATGTTTTCACTTATCACCTATGTTCTCCTATGTGGAAACCTAGTTATATGTTACTTCGGGTAAACACTATGTTTCAAACTTTCCCTTTTTAAAGGATGCTTTAGTATTCATTTTTATATGTGGGTTTCTATGAATGAAACTTTCAAGTATTAAACCTTTGATAACCTAGATGAATTTCAAGGGTGAAATTCATTTTAAGGGGGGTATAATGTAACACCCCAATTTTTTGTGAATTATTTTTTTCAAATTAATTTAATCTTTTTGATATTTTTCATTTCACAAAACACTGAAAATAGTTTATTTTATATTAAAACATGATGTTTGTCTTGTGTTATATGCAACACCAAGTTAATCATGCACTACATGCAACATAAATTTTATCTTTCTATACATATAACACTGGGGTTATCTTTCATTACACACAACAATTACTTTCCTTGATGGCTTGCATAACATGCATGACCTAGGTTTAATGAACAATAATATATTATTAAAATATGATTATTTAATATAATAAGATATAACCTAGATGTTAAATTAGATTTTATGAAAAGTATTAACTAATTTATGAAAATATATGGTTTACAAAAAATAATATTAATTTATAGGTTACCAATTAATTATAAATGAATATGAAAGTTGATTGAATAAAAAAAGTAATATTATTATTTTTATGGTTAAAAAGTTGTTTTACTATAATAAATTAAATTAAATACAATTGGTGAGTGAAATTAATGTAATATCTATGTTATATATTCAATCAAATATTTTTGATATTCATTCAATAGATTTTATAGATATAGGATAAATAACAAACCCAATTTTATGCTTAAAAACATATATTTTTATAAATATAGTTTTACTACCTTTTAATGGAGAAGCAATTTTAAATCCAATTTTTGGAAATTTTATAGATTTAATATGTCAAAATAAACTTCATATTTTTAAGAGAAATATAAAAATTAGGTTAGGATAAATTTTTGGAATTTTTTTGTAAGAATTAATTTTTTAATGAATAGTTAAAAATACTGGATTTTAATTCAAAACACATTTTCATTTAATTTATTTAAAAGGTTAAATTATATTTTAAATTAGTTTAAAAGTTTAATTAGATAATAATTTTATCAATTAATCTAATTTATTTCATTGGAACCAATTTTACATTGAAATTTGATATAAAAACTTAGAAAACTTTTGAACATTTTTACTTTAAAAACCAGAAGTATCGTCCCTTCAACAGGATTATTTTTAAATTAATTTCTACCACTTCTGTGATTGTAATTTGGAAAAATTGATTCTTTATTTGAAATCCTCATAATTTATAATTTCTAATAAGGTCAACTTAGTTTTTACCAAAAATATTAGTGAAAGTGATTAAAATTAATTACATCGATTAAGGTTAAATTAAGCTTAATAAGGAACTAAACCTTACCTTAATACCCAAAACGACATATAAACTTGTCCAAAATTCCATTGGATGACCATATTTAGACTCTATAATACCTTGTATCAACTTTGAAACATTATTTAATTCACTTGCAACATGAAAAATGTGGGTGGAATTATCTCTTCAAATATTTACAAGAGTGCCTGTCACAAACCAACCCGGGTCGACCCTAAACTGGTCACTTGAGCCGGCCCGCAACAAGAACCGAGGGGCGTTACCGATCCCCATGGGCTGGAAACTAGTGTCAGACATCAAAATTAAACAAGAGGGAATGATTTGGACCATAAATTAAAGACAAGTAAAGCAGCAGAAAAAGTAGAATAACGCAAGACAAAAAAATGACACGAAAAGGGAGGAACAACAAACAACAGCAAACTAACTTGACCACGACCAAAACTCCTTGCGACTCCGAGAGTCGCTCACCAGTCCACAACCAACTCTCACCCATAGTGAGAGATCTCAATTCAAACCTGCAACAAAACTAAAAACAGGAAAACACTATAGGTGTGAGTATTAAAACTCAGTAGGCGTGCCCAACAAATATTCACAATGCACTTCCTTTAAACAAAGAAATTTACTAATTTCATGTTTGAACTAAATTATACAAAATATGGGTTTCCACACACACACACTTACATTTCTAAGACAAGTAACAGTCCATTTCCCTTTTTAATTTAAAAACAAGTTTAATGTTTGAAAGGAATAGGTGCATTGCATTTTAAAACATTTCTGCGAACAAGTTAGAAATTAAAATTTCAGTTGTTAGTCTAAGGGAAAACCACACACAACATGCAACACACACTAAGGGAAACGAAAGATAAGTGGAACACAGGGGCCAACAACCAAACTAGACCTCTCAATCGTCCGCCACATAAAAATAAATACTAAATAAAACATGGGTCAAACCTAGGAGCTCATGAACAATCCAGAACATACCATACATGTGACTCATCCTGAAGGCATGCCTACTCTCGATGATGTCATAACGCCCTAACGCCCGGTGTTTTCCTACATGGCCTAACCGAGGGGCCCAATCCCCTAGTAGAGTGTAATCCGTACTAAGGGCCACTAGCCAGTACGTAATCTAAACTAGTTCAGAAATCATTCTCATAAGATTCACTTATTATGCCAGGTTCCCATGTCAACACATATAATTAATAGAGGTGAGTCAACAAATTCAATCAAGTAGAAAAAACATCACACATGAATCATGTAGCCAACGTACACCAAATATCACCCCTGAGTCACCCCAAAGAGAGTTTTCCAAAATAATCTATTTTATTAAAGTGCCAAACGGGCCTTCACCTATTTTAAAGAAAATCATCATTTCTCAAGAGAATAAAAACTCTTGTTCACACTTAAAAATAAATCATTTATCAATAAACCAGAACTACATTTGAAATTATATGAATTGTGTTTAAAGGACAAATGGGCATTCTTTCACTATTGGGAGTCTGTTCATCAAGAAAATATTTCATGTGTCATGTATAAAATAAACAACTCTTTTTACACCAAATAATAATTTAAAAATTAATTATCTTAAATTATTTACCATTTATTAAAATTAATAAAATATCAATAAATAAATAAATTATAAATTTAAAGGTGAGTGCAGTGTGGGACCTACCTCATCTCGCTGTCCAAACACAATGTCACGTCACGCCTCGCACAGATGCACAAACATGCGCAAACTGACGACTGCAGTATCACGGATTTTCCTTGCCGAAATGCTGCAACAACCGTGCAACTAAAAACACATAAACACGTACTCAAAACAATTCAAATAAAAAAAATAGCGCAAACACCACCTTGATATGATTTCCAAACACAACTCGCACCATCAACACTATTTACTAAACCCCTTTAAAATCCACAAAGTGTTTACAAAAACCACACAATGCAAAAATAACTTGCTAATCATTTTAAAGAGCCAACAGACCATTTTAAGAAAACACTTAGAGTTCACAACCTGAAAAAAGTGCATGATGCAATGATATCAACATTTAAAAACACATGCGCCTAAACATATTTTCAAAACCAGGCTCGCAGTACCCAGATTGTTTAATAAATCCTTTAAAAAAATTTATAAAATGATTTTGAAAAGTATACCATGGATTTAAACACATGAAACCAACTCAAGCATCATTTAATTAATTCTAAAAACTTTAAACTATGAGCAATGTCTAGTGAGACTAATTAGGCCTTTGCATGCAAACCCGTCAAATTCAGACCACAAGTTTAAACAAAATAATTGTTCACACAATGAAGCACACATGAAACATAAACACTTTTCTTTAGAAAACTCACCTTTATCACATGTTCATCGCAAAATCTTTCCAAATCATGTTTCTCACCACATAATTAATCCATATAACTCATGTAAATAATCAAACAAGAAATCTAAACTTTTCCAATAACATGAAAGCATAGAACTACCTCAAATGAAAAATATCTTCCTAGAACTGGCTCAACACTTCAATTGAACCATCGCCACACCTAAAGGAGTCTAAAAACATCCTTGAAAATAAAATTGGACCCAAATATTTTAGGGATAAATCTTTAAAAAAACCTTGGACATGGCAGAACTGAAGTAAGGAGTGGAGGGGAAAAACTATACCACCGTAGGGGGAGGAGAAAGTTTGTTGCCGGAGTTGGAAGGGGATGCTCGGGAATGGGGGTGTAGAGGTGCACTACGCACAAAGGGAAGAGGAGGGGTCCGCTGTCACCGGAGCAGGGGGCGGTCCATGAAACCAGAGGAAGGTCCGGTGGGAGGAGGCCAGCTGGAGGTGAGCAGGGGAGGCGCTGGATTGCGTTGGGAGGGGAGACCAGAAAGAGCGGCTGGCGCATGCGGAGGCCGGGATCTGGAGGGCGAGGCCCACTAGAGGTGAGAATGTTCTGGAACAGGGAGCGTGTCAGCTGTAGGAGAGCACGGGAGGTGGGTCGATGCAAGGCGGAAGGAGGCGAGGGGCCTGGAGGGAGGTTGGCGGTCGGATCGCGGCAGGGCGAGGATGGGATCCTGGAGGCGGCTGGGCAGGGAAAACTGGGAAGGAAACACGGCAAAGGGGTAGTAGCGTGAGGGGCTAGTGGCAAGGGTGGGGCAAGAATAGAGGCGGCTCGAGGTGGAGGGCACGTTTTAGGCTGGGGAGGTGAGAGCATGGAGGCGGGTTGCGGGGTAAGGGGAGCGCCGCAGCGTAGGGGGTGAAGGGGAAGGGGCGACGGGATTTGGGTGTTAGGGTTTTTTTCCTTCATTCAATAATAATAATAATAATAATAATAAAACTATAAATAATAACACCAATAATAATAACAATAATAATAATAGTATTAATAAAACCATAAAAGTTATAATAATAAAAATGATAATAAAGAAAATAACAATAATAACAATAACATCTTATTAAAAATATTATTATTAATTTCATAGTAACATTATTATTATAATTATAATTTAAACATTTAACTAACTTTATTTATATAAAAAAATATTTATTTTTAATCGATAGGCATTTGCACGGGCACCCGGGCTGACCACGCGGCTACCGCGCACTGTTCGGTGACCGTGCACGAGTCTGAAACCTACTAAAGTTGTTAAACATCAAAAATTTAGACCTGCTCTCAACCCGCACCTCGATGCGATTGACCAAAGCCATGAAATAATAAAATAAAATTAAAAAAAATTAATTAATTAATTAATTAAAATCCGGGGTGTGACAGTGCCACTCCTCCTTCCCTATAAAAGGTCACCACCTCTCCCTCTTCCTCACACCTCTTAAACCACTTAGGTTCAGCCAAAATTTTCCCAATACACTTCCCAAAACCCCTCCCTTTCTCCTATAATCCTCCATTTTGGAATAAATTCTTCCAAGGAATCCTTTTGGCACAAACTAAAAGGAGTTACCCAATTAAGATGTGGTTTGAATGAGTATGACGAGAGTCAAGACACAATGTAAGGGTATTTCATCTCACTTTATATTTTTGTAAGATACATGCTTTATTCACCACACATTCCTTTTATGTGATGTTTATAATTCCCATGGATGTAATCAATGATACTTTAGTTAAATTTATGGGTATTTAAATATCAATTCTATGACCTTTATTTCATGGGGTCTAAGTTTCAAAAGTTACCAAATCAGTAAAATAGTTTTGTCTCAATTTTCCTTCTTTGAGACTCATGTTTTTTCATGTGCCTAAATTTGTTTTGAGCTGTGTATACTTCTATTTTACATTATATATCATTAATATTCATCTTTTCATGATATTCTAAGCTTCATGTAATTTCTTTTTATTACATGGAGATAATTATCCCAAGTTACCGAGTGATAAGAGTTTATTGAAACCATCTCATCGCTTTTTAATATTGTTTATGTTTATGCTTCCTTTAATGAAATATTACATCCCATCTCTCAAGAAATTCATGTATTTTCTTACCCTATGGTTATTCATGCTATATTTATGTATGGGTACCATATTTCTAATCTATGGTACATAATATAGTTAAGAAAGTATTTTTAAGATAGCCTAAATTTACCCTCTCTTCAATCAGAAATCTATGTTTTCTAAAAAGGGTTCCAAAAATATTCTACCATTCTCTTGTAATATTTAAAAGACACTTTTACCCTTTTTTTCTTTTAATAATCTCTTCAAATGAATCTTATTGTCTCTTTTTGAACAAGGCATTTTTTTAATCTTTTTACCGTGAAAAAAATGAATTTTCTTTTACCTCGTACGACATATACAGATTTACCAATCATCATTTATTTGAAGCTTCATTTTCATTTTAAAAGGTTAATTTTTAAGAAAATGTTTTTTAAGTATGGTTTTTAAAAAAATTTCAAGCTTATTTCGTATATTTTCAAGTAAAAAGGTTTTCAAAACATTTTCAAGATTTATTTATAAGTTTTCAAAGTGTTTTAAATGAAAATGGTTTTTAAAATTTTTTGAATCTTATTTTATAAGTTTTCAAGGAAAAAGGTTTTCAAAATGATTTCAAGCATTATTTCTAAGTTTTAAAATTATTTTCAAAGAAAATGAATTTCAATAAGTTTTATGCTTTAAAAATACTTTTTCAAATAAGAAAGAATATTTTCCCCAAGAAATGTTTTCAAAATATCTTTCCAAGTTATTTTCCATCTAATATGGCATTCGTTGATGTTAATCAATCCCTTGTAGGAAATTAACCAAAGGTTCCATTAATATTATTTCTTGAATGGTTTATTTTTTGAAGGAATAATTCTTGTGACACCTGTTTCACTTCCAAGGGTTATACGATTTTGAAACTCGCTTCTTTTCATGGGTTATGCTTCGATGCAATGGTTATGAAACCTATCTCTTTTCCATAGTTTATGATGTGATTAAATGTTAATGATACTCATTTCATTTAATGGATTATGATTTTATTTTTATAAAACTTATGTCTTTTTATGGGCCATGATACGATGAATGTTTTATTATCTTGTAGCACATGTGTGAATGATTTTATTATGAGATGGGTGAGACCTATATCTCCATCCAATGCATTGGGTAATTATGGATGACTCATGAGTATAAATTTTATGTGTGAACCTAATTACATGTTCACAATGTTATGCATGGACCTGGTTTCATGTAAATAAGTTTATGAGTGAACCTGATTACATGTTCACAATGTTACATGTGAACCTCATTACATGTTCACAATGTTATGAATGTACCTGGTTTAATTTCTATAAGTTTATGTGTGAACCTGATTACATTTTCACAATTTTATTAGTGAACCTTATTATATGTTCACAATGTTATGTTTGAACCAAATTTCATGTTCATAATGTTATGCATGAACCTGATTACATGCTCACAATATTATGCATGGACCTGGTTTTATGTCTATAATGTTATGAATGAACCTGATTACACATTCACAATGTTATGCATGGACCTGGTTTCATGTCTATATGCTGATGTGGGGGCCTAATTTCATGTCCTTAAATTAATGAGTGAACCAGTTTCTACTTATACATGTTTACAACATTATAATCCAATGTTCATGCCATAAATCCCATGTCTTATTCATATTTTATGCTTTCATGACTTATGCTATTAATTTTTTTATGATCTATGTCTTATGAACTATCAATATTTATTATGATCTCTAATATGCAGGGTATTATCTTCAAATGTTATTCTCAAGTTCCATACCCTTTTGTTCATGTTATGCTTATGCATTTCCTTTATTTACCCTTAGTGAGCATCTGATCTTGACACTTTCTCATGTTTCCTTTCCTGAGGTTATGAAGAAAGGTTTTAGGTAGAAGTAATAAAGGTGGAGATCTTCATGGGAGATATTGAATACCTTTCACTGGGATATAAGATTTTGTTTCCATGTTTCCAAAGATACTAAACTATTATGGTCCTCAGACATGTATATTTTTAATGTATTGAATATTCATCTAAAGTGATGTAATATCCATGTATGTTAAGCCTAGGTCACTATAGTAACTCTATCTTATTTTAAGCATTGGATTATCTAACTCACTTTTGTGAAATTTCAAATAAGTTTTCTTTAGGTTTTATGAAAAAGGGGTAGAAGGAGTTCATGTGTAAAGGGGAGAAGATTTTCGTGGAGTGTTCTTTCCTATCAATAAGGGGGAGTAATGTTGTTTTGGAAAGGGAGAGAGTGATTGCATGATTAATCAGGGGGATAAATTTTAGAAGTGATGATTGAAGTTCATGATGACTAATTAAGTGTTTTCATGAGGATATCTTTATTAAACTCTTATTTATCCTGTCGATTTTGACTCATGTGGGCTTGGAGTTAATGATTAGTTTGATACACTCTCTAAAGGTGGGGGGTTTATTAGTTCTAAATTTTTCCAAGTTGAGAAGTGTTGAATTTTTGTTAAATTGTTAATAAACCCAAAGGGGATATTTTTTATGAAAATTCTTTTAGGGTTTCATTTGGTTTTTATTTTTTGAAAATTGTTTGTGTTGTGGATTTTAAAGGATCTTACATAACTTTGTAAGAGCTTGAAAGAGTTTTGTAAAGACATAATATAGTATTATATGTAGAATATAAATCACACTATCACGTCATTGGTTATGTAATGACTTGGATAAGATGACAATATAAATTTATAGAGGATTGATTATTGGGGAGGATCACACAATAAAAGGGGGATGTGATCTTTAGGTATCAAGCTGGTTAGAAGATCCATGCTGCAACACAGTTATCACACTGTGAAGGTATTTGAAGTGGATTTTCATAGAACTACCCATCAAAAAGTTTCATTATATAAGGAAGCATTATTCCATGAGATTACAAGTGTAAGTTTTGATAAATATGGTCTATAAGTGGCCACACTGCAAGTAAGGCTCACACCATGATTGGATCTAAGCATATTTCAATGGTTTCATCTAGGTGAGGCTCGCACCATAAAGCAGTGGGTCGCGTCACGACTGGTTCAAGGTTAAAAGTGAATTAGAATATTTTTGTTGTGATCTTAAGGATAATTGAATATGAGATATAGATCAAATTTTTTGGATCTATTTGTTGACCATGAAGGTTCTGTGGCACAATAAAAGTAGTTGGGCCCATGAACAATAATGAAATGTTGTCAGTTTCTTCAAATCTTTCCTTAGAACTTAATGAATAAAAACCTTGAAATACATGTAATAGGATATTTTACATATTACTTATAATTAATTTATAAATGAGAATTATCACTTGTCTGGGAATTATTTATTTATTTTCGTATTGGTTGACCAATCTTGTCATGCCATCATTGTGATGAAGGATTCAAGGGTAGAATCCCTCTAGTAGTAATCCACTCATTTTCCATGAACCTTGGAACATCATGGATACATAATTGATTATTGGTTTCAAATATAAATCCTCTTGCATCATTCTTGTTGAGCATAATAAGAATCCCTTCTGAGCATGAAGAATTTTATCAAGTTCTTTCATGTTCTTGAGAGGGTGGAGGGAAACAGATGCTCTCTATTCTTGAGATCGTTCTAGGGAAAAAGGTTTTCTCTAATTTGAGAGAATTATATAGAGAGAATTTATTGTTCATGAAAATTCCATACCCTTGAAATGATATAATCAAGTTTATATAGTTGGGTTAGAGAATTGGTAATTTCACATAATCTCTTAACAAATATCATAATCCTTAACGAACCTCACATCTATTATTATTATTATTATCATCATCATCATCATAATCATCATCATTTCCTTGATGTGCAAAAAACTCACAGAAAATATTAATATCACTTATTAAATAGATAAATTGATATTTATTTAAATGATATTAAATATATCATTCTCACCAGACCCTTGACTCGGTCTTTTAATCCTCCTCGGAATTTATCAAACTTTGAATAATAACCATTTATTTAAATAAATGAATATCATTGGATTATTAGTTCAATAAATATTTATGAAATCAGCATAGCCTAAATAATTATTATTCCTTAGAACTTGAGAATAATATTATTCTAGTATTAAATTAATATAAAATTTAACTAAGGTATGGGACACACTTATTGTCTCTAGGAATCTTTCTTATTTTCATTAGGCTAACTCACCTAAAATCCAAGATCAATATAACAACTCGCCCCATAGGCACCCTGATTTCCCTCTATACACATGTTTTCCCCTCCCTAGGGCCCACCCATATGCTTGAATTGGTCATCAGACTAATGAATATCCCCAAGAACCTTGGAACATCATGGATGGATATTTTCATGCTAGCATCTAAGAATGATACTCTTATGTCATTCTTGTTGATCATAATAATAATCCCTTCTAGTCATGAAGGATTCTATCAAATTCTCTTGTGCTATTGAGGATGAGGAGGAAAATAGACACTCTTTGTTCTTGAGAGTGTTCTAGAGAAAAAGGTTCTCTCTAAGTTGAGAGAAATCTCTATAGAGGATTTATTATGCACAACAATCACATACCCTATAAATGAAATAATTAGGTTTATATAACGGGTTTAGAGAATTGGTAACTGCACATAATTTCTTATACAATCTCATGATCCTTAGTAAACCCCACATCTATTATTATTATTATTATTATTTCCTTAATGTATGAAAAAATCATGGATAATATTAATATCATTTCTTCAAAAATAAATTGATATTTATTTTAAATTATATTAAATATATCATTCCCATAAAACCCTTAACTCAATCCATCAATCCTTCTCAAAATTTATCAAACATTGAATAATAACCATTTATTTAAATAGATAAATATTATTTTATTATTCATTCAATAAATATTTATGCAATCAGCATAGCCAGAATAATCATTATTCCTTGGAACATGAGAATGGTATTTATTTTAATAATAAATTAACATAGAATCTAACTGAGGTTTAGAATACACTTACTGTGTCTAAGAATATTTCTCAGTGGCATTAAGCTAACTCACCTAAAGTCCAAGATAAATGTAACAACTAGGCCCCCACAGACACTCTAGTTGCCCAGCAGACACGTGTTGTCCCCTATTTGGGGCATACCCACATGCCTGAATGGTTCATCATACTAATAATTATCCCAATAGGCCCAAACATGTTCTTTATAGTGGGAATTTTCCTCATTGACACATACCCTAGGAAACTTCCTGGAAGGTCACCCATCTTGATCACTACTCAAGGTCAAACCTCTTTAATTGTGGGGTTTTAATCAGGTAGGATCCTAAAAAGAAAGGTGTACATTATTTACATTGGAAGTGACATTTATCCTTGTTTTAGTACCCCCGGTTTCTGGTATGTAATCATTTCATGATGATTTTAATGGTTATAAAGTTAAGGGTATTGAATGGGAGAGTTGGGAGAACTTATAATGATGTTTTGAGGCAAAGAGGAAGTCGCACGGGAGGCACACAGTTTGTCTAAACCATGAGGCCAAACCGTGCGAAGTGGGTCTTGGAGGCAGTGGTTTATGCACGGTCGGCGCATGGTTTGCCAAACCATGTGGCCAAACCATGTGAGAAGGTTGGAATAGGTAGTAGCTAACGCACGGTTAGCGCATGGTTTGTCAAACCGCGCGAACTAACCGTGCCGCCACTTAAAAGAGATCCTATAAAAGTGGATCTCATGCGTTTTTGCCTCTAAGTGGATAATTTCTCCTCCTAAGTGGCCCTAACTCAGGATTTTGGTTCTCCTGAGGTCAAGGAGGGTTCTTCCATCGTTCCGGAGGTGATCCTAAGGCATCTTTTGGTGAATCGAATCCAGTTTCTTGAGGTATGTGATCGTTCTTGAATGGTTTCTTAGATCTACTTAGATCTACTCCTCCTCTTCTCTAGGTTTCTTAGATATACACCCGTTTTGGGTAGATCTAAGTGTGTGGGTGCCAAATATGACAAAGTTTGGTCTTGGTTGTGTTAGGAGAAGAAATCTAAGGAGGATTCTTAGAGAATCAACCCGGTTTTCTCATGCATTCTTCATTGTTAGGGTTTTCGTCAAAACCTTTGAGGTAGGTGGCTTCACTCTTGATTCCTCTTTCTTAGAACTTGAAGGATTAGTTCAAATTGATTTAATTGCTTGGTTTTGATTGTGAAATTGTGGTGCAAAGCATGTTATAAATATTCTTTAGTGATGATTTATGTGTTGTGATGGAATTATGGAAAATGAAAGAATGGTTTATGCAAAGTGTTTTGGTTTCTTGACATTAAAAGGGTGATTTTAAAATATAGATTTTATGGATTTGGAAAATGGTTTGTGGGAAAAAGGTTTTCAATAAAAGGTCTATTTTATTGAAATGGTTTTGGCATGGTTGTAATGGTGTGGTTTTTGGGCGTACTGGGTGTGTGCATTCATATTGCATTTACGAGGATTGGTTGAAATATGACCTTGTGCTCGGTGCCAAAAGTGTAATGGCACATGGGGAATAATTACCTTGTGATGACTTGGTAGATCGACAAGAAACTGCTCATGAGTATGGAACTGTCATAACGATGCATGCATGGAGGATTTCACGGGTTGTGAAATGGTTGGTTGTGTGGATTTGTGAAATGGAATGGTTATGCCAAAGTGGAAATGTGAATTTTATTGGGAACTTTTCTTGGTTGCTTTTCTTGAGAAAGATGGTTTTTGTTGGAAAATAATTTTGATGTGTAACTTGTTATATTTTGAATTGTTTTTGGAATTTTTTTATATAAATGGTTTTATATAAATGTGATAACATGTTTTATCCTAGAGGCATGGTTTGGGAAGTAATCGTGGAAAACCTACTGAGTTTCATTACTCACACCCTGCTTTGGCACATTGGTGCTTTTGCAGATGTCATATACCGGGATGTTGGAAAATGTAAAGTGTCACATGTTTATAGCACCACTTCGTGATACTTGGGCTGGTTCATAATGTTGGAGCATGGAGCTTGTGGAGCCTCGGAGTATTTGTTGTCTTTGAGTCTTGCTGGTTGTCTTTCTTCTGTTTACTCAGATTTAGTTTTGGTTTCCACTGTTGCACTTTGGTTGGTTTATTACAAAATAAATGGCTGAACTATCTTGGTTTTAAATCATGCATCATATAGTGGTTTCTTGGAGATGTTTATCTAGTTTTCTTTGTTGTTGGTTGTCTTCTTTGAAAGGGTAAATCGTCCCCCATTGTTTTGAAACCCTTCGGCATTTATTGCCAACCTTTGGCACCTTGGGGATGTCGCTTAAGGCCTAGTAATGACTTTTTGTATTCTTGATCCAATAAGGGTAAGTGGGTCATTACAAATGGTATCAACTTAATCGATCCTTGCCTAACAAGTGGTCATTTATGTTCTTGGTCTTGGAGTTGAAATTCCTTCTTTTCTATTCCTTGGGTGGTCATCTTAGATAGGATTAGGATTGTCGGAACTTGAAATGTATATCATTAAAGAACGTAGCTAACCCGTTTATGCTGAACTTTAAGTTACCATGGGGTTGGGTACATAAGTGTTTTGGATACACTTCTAGAATGTTGGAAATCTCATTGTCATGGGTTTATCCAATGAGATGAGCATGACATGCATTAGAGGAATGACTTCCCACTAGGATAAAATATCTCATTGCGAAGAATGGTTTATGATTTTGGGAAAGGTGAAAATTTTTGAAAAATGCAGAAATCGATTTTCAAATGAAAGATTTTGAAAAGTGTATATTTGGTATATTTTAAAAATGGGTGGATTTTCAAAAATTATGTGGGATGTTTTCAAAAATGGTTGAACATGTGGAAAAGCTTGGTGGCTGGAAAACAATTATGTGATAGTTGATGTGATAGAAATTGAAATGTTAAGCCTTTAGTTTCTAGGAAGTGAGACTAACGGCGTGCGTTTTTTGTATAGAAAATGGCACCTGTTAGGCGTTGTAGAAACCAACCCGAAGAAGCTGCGGAGAATGTGGTCGCACCTGAGCCACAGGTGAACCAGCAGCTAGTCCAAAGTATAGTTCAAGTGTTTCAGGATGTGGACACAGGGAATTGGTGGGATGAGTCAAGTCATGTAGACCATTCCGTCCAGTTCCAGAAGCAGAATTCACCCATCTTTTGGGGTGATTCTGAACCAAAAAGTGTGGAGGTGTGGCTGAGTAGGATAAATCGTATCTTCGACTTCATCGGCACCCCAACAGAACTGAAAGTAAAGTTGGCGATGTATATTCTAGAGGATCTTGCATGACAGTAGTGGGAGCTAGTGGTGCAGGCTAAGGTGGATCAAGGCCTAGGTTGGGAGGAATTTGAGGAATTGTTTAATAAAAAATTCTATCCTCACACGTTCAAGATCCATAGGACAAATGACTTTTTCAGCCTGAAGCAGGAGAATCTTTCTGTCACGGAGTATGCGGATAAATTCATGAATTTGGTGTGCTTTGCACCAGAAGTTGCCTCAAGTGAATCGCTGAAGGCACACATCTTTGAATCAGGGTTGCGACAGGAGATTCATTTGAAAATAGTTGTGCTCTGTATTACGGATTATATGGAGATGGTAAACAGAGCAATAGTATCTGAAAGAGACATCTTAGGAGTTATGGGAGGAGGAATTATGATGATACCCACGAGAATGGGTGGTAAATCTAATGATGGGAACAAGCGGAAGAGGGACACCTACTTCCAGGGTGGGAGTGCAAATCAGAATTAGATGGCTGGATCAGTGAATCTTCCTCCATGACCCATGATGAAAGCTGGGTGTTTTCAATGTGGCGCAATTGATCACATGAAACGATAATGTACAGTACCACTGAGATCATGCCACAATTGCAACAAGATGGGGAATCTTCAGGGATATTATCGTAGTGCTCCACGATCGGGTGTCCGTGACACTTCCCAGGCATCGCAAGCATTGTATGCTTAGATAGGACAAGGACAGCAGAGTCAGTCTCGTTAGCATAATAGAGCTAGCCATGGTGATTCTTGAAACACCATGACTCCTCAACCAGGGCAATCTCAGTAAGTAAACAAGGAGCAATGTGTAGCAATAAAGCAATTGTATGGAGCGGAACAGGTGATTGTGGATGACCAGTCTGGACTGTTTATGGTAAGAGGTACAATTCTTTTGAATTCTACCCTCATTCAAGTGTTGTTTGATACTGGTGCATCGCATTCTTTTCTTGCTTCTTGTATTGCTGATTTGCTGAACTTAAAACTTGAAATGATGCTTTCTGTGATAAAACTTCAAACTCCTCTCAGTGAAAGAGAATGTAGAGCCTTCGTGTGTGGATCATGTTCTATAACTATTTATGGAGCTAAGCTGAAATGGGATTTCTCTATGTTGGAGATGGATGTCTATGATATAATCCTGGGTATGGATTGGTTGACAGATTTTAGGGCTCATATCGACTGTTATAGTAGAACAGTCAGTTTTGTGACTGCAAATGGCATCGAGCATCTATTTAGAGAAGAAAGAGTGGTGAAGGCAGGTGCAATGGGCTTGTTGGCACCAATAGTAGCAACTATATCTTACCAGTTGGTTGTGTTAAACTTGGAATCGATGGATAAGATCGTGGAAAATAGTTTTCCAGTTGTGGTAAATCAATTTTCTGATGTTTTTATTAAAAACTTCTCAGGGTTACCACCTGTGAGAGAAGTGGAGTTTACGATTGATATCCTTCTGGGGACCAGTCCTATCTCACTTCCATATTATAGGATGGCCCCAATGGAGTTAAATGAATTTAAAGTGCATTTGGAAGAAATGGAAAGCAAAGGTTTTATTTGGCCAAGCGTGTCTCCGTGGGCAGCACCAGTTTTGTTTGTAAAGAAAGCAGATGGAACTTTGAGGCTATGTGTAGATTATCGTAAACTCAACCAAGTTATGATAATGAATAGATACCCACTTCCACAAATTGATGACCTGCTTGAGTAATTGAGGGGAGCTTAGTGGTTCTCCAAGATTGATTTGCGGTCATGATATCACCAGTTGCGAGTTCGGAAGGGGGTATTCTGAAGACAGCCTTCAGAAGAAGATATAGCCACTACGAATATGTAGTTATGCCTTTTGGTCTTACAAATACACCAGTGGTCTTCATGTCTTTGATGAATCGGATATTTTAGCCATATCTATATTCTTTTGTTGTGGTGTTTGTGGATGACATATTGGTTTATTCAAGAACAAGGGCTGAGCATGAGAAACACTTGGCGATAGTGTTGGAAATCTTGAGGGACCATCAGTTGCATGCCAAATTATCAAAGTGAAATTTTTGGATATAAGAGGTACATTTTCTGGGCCATGTTGTTTTTGAAAAAGGTGTTTCAGTGGATCCAGAAAAGATAGAATATGTTCTTTCTTGGCAACTGTCGAAGAATGTCTTTGAAATATGAAGTTTTCTTGGTCTAGCTGGTTATTATCGACACTTTGTCCATGACTTATCATGACTAGCTTAGCCTATGACAGCATTGACAAAGAAAAACAGTGCATTTCAATGGACTGAGGAATTTCAGATATCTTTTCAAGAGTTGAAAGTTCGTCTTACATCAGCACCTATCTTGATCTTTCCAGAATCAGGACAGAGGTATGTGGTGTATTGTGACACTTCGGGATTAGGGTTGGGCTGTGTTCTCATGTAAGGAGACTATGTTGTTGCTTATGGTTCAAGGCATTTGAGGGTTCATGAGAAGAATTACCCAACACACAATTTGGAGTTAGTTGTAGTTGTCCATGCCTTGAAGACTTGGCATCATTATCTCTTTGGTGAGAAATTTACTATGTTTACGGATCACAAAATCTTGAAACACATTTTCTCACAGCGAGATTTGAATCTGAGGTAGAGGAGATGGATGGAGTATCTTCAAATGTTCGACTTTGACTTGATGTATACACCGGTTAAGGGCAATTCAGTGGTCGATGCATTAAGCAGAAATTCGTATGCTCAGTTAGCAAAAGAAGCTTCAGAAGAATGGCAGTTGATGTCGGTCTTAGCCAACATGCATGTGGAATGTGAAGACCAAGGTGATGTTGTAGTTTTCTTTCTAGTTGCACTTGTTCCTGATTTGGTGGAGATAGTAAAGGAGACACAGGAATCCGATGTAGACTGTGTTGCAATGAGTTCAAAACTCAATGGTGGGGAGACCATTGAGGAATAGATCTGGATGGGAGTTCAGTTTTGTGGTTTTGAGATCGGATGGTGGTACCTTTAACTGCTCAGGAAAAACTCCTTCATGCTTACCACCATTCAAGATGGGTTGTACACCCAGGTACACAGAAGATGCATAAGGCATTGAAAGCACAGTTTTGGTGGAGCAGCATGAAATGGAAGGTAGCTGAATTTGTTTCAAGGTGTTTAACTTGTCAGCAAGTTAAAGAAGAACATCAGCAACCAGAAGGTATGTTGCAGTCTCTACCAATTCCAGTGTGGAAATGGGATCAGATAGTAATGGATTTTGTTATAGGTCTTCCAAGAACGGTCTGGAAACACGATGCCATTTGGGTAATAGTGGATCGTCTAACCAAGTCGGCCCATTTTATCCCTATTTATGAAACTCATACGGTGGAAGATCTTTCAAAAATCTATATTTGAGAAGTGGTAAAGAGACATGGCATACCAGTTTCAATCGTGTTAGATAGAGATCCGAGGTTCACATCTTGTTTCTGGAGATCCTTACAGAAATCCCTGGGAATTCGGTTGAATATGAGTACGACGTATCATCCTCAGACGTATGGACAATCCGAAAGGACGATACAGACGTTGGAATACATGTTGCGGGCTTGTATAATGGATTTTGGGGGATCATGGGAGGAGCATATTATAGCATCCTGCCTTTTTATAACATAAACATTCATTAGATTACACAAAACTAAGGATCTTTAAGGTTTAGTGTCTTGGAAACCAGGAACATAATACATGAAATCAACATAAAACATTCTTCTTAAACACTTGAAAGGCTTCTCCTTAAGTTAATCCTAGGTTCATTACTGCATCTCATAACCTGGGGACATACATCAAAAGAAAGGGTGAGCAGAAGGCCCAGTAAGGGAAACAAGCGAAACATTTTACATATGAACTTGAGATACATCAATAAAGTCATGAAAAGAACTTTAAGGCATGAGAATGAAATCATGAGGCATATCATAATAAAAATAACATTTTTCATAACTTTAAGATGTGGCTATAACATTTAATATAGACAATCATGAAAATATCACCAAGGTCCATCCCCAAGGTGTCATTTGAAAATTACCAAGGTTATTCACCAAGATATCGTGAAAATTGTAATCTCTAGTGGTTACATCATTACCCAATGCATTGGAGCGCTATCAGGGCACACCCTTAAATTTGCCTTTATTATCATGTGAGACACATATATCATCATCAAACATTTCATAAATAACCCATATAGCATAAAATAAATTGGTTTCATTTCATAATCATAATGTTTTAAAAACTGCTTTAAAGACATGATCTTTACGTCACTTTAAACCCACGGAAGGGGAGAGCGGGTTTCATGTATGTAAATCCCAGAATTTAAAATAGAACATTTTGGTATATATGTGAATACCCCTATATAAATAAGAGCTTTGAGTATTCACTTTATAACATAAAATAATTTTGAGAAAAGAGAGAGGCATTTTGAGACGAAAACTATGCAGCATAACATCTATGATACATGGTTTTAGAAAACATTTAAAAGAGAGGGGACATGGGTCACACACTCAAAAATGATACATAAAACAGTAGGGGAGTAGAATATAAAGTATTTAAGAACATGGTAATGAAATTTGAATGATATACCATATGAAACGAAGAACTTGAAAGGAAGACAAAATATAAGATTTCTCTTATGAGATTTTGGCAGCCTAACGGCGTCACTTAAAACTTCCAAAAATGGATTGATGAGATCAAATAGGGTCTCTCATCATATGAACATAAATGATCAGTATGATAGATATAGAGATCATACCCCAACATAATAAAAAGGAACTTGAAAGACTTGACATGAAAATAGATCTTGAAAACGAGAAGGGTGAAAGAACCCCTTAGAAATTCGGCAACCTAACAGCGTCACTTAAACTTCAACAAAAATGAATTGATGAGATCAAATAGGGACTCTCATCATATGAACATAAAAGATCAGTATGATATATTTATAGATCATACCCCAACATAATAAATAGGAACATGAAATACTTGACAAGAAAATAGATCTTGAAAACGAGAAAGGTGAAAGAATCCCTTAAAAATTCGGCAGCCTAACGGCGCCACTTAAAACTTCAAAATACTGAATTGAAGAGATAAAATAGGGTCTCTCATCATATGAACATAAAATATCAGTATGATAGATTTATAGATCATACCCCAACATAATAAAAATTAACTTGCAAGACTTGACATGAAATTAGAACATTGAAAAAGGAGAAAGGTAAAAGAATCACTTAAAAATTCGGCAGCCTAACGGCGCCACTTAAAACTTCAAAATACTGAATTGAAGAGATAAAATGGGGTCTCTAATCATATGATCATAAAAGATCAGTATGATAAATTTAGAGATCATACCCCAACATAATAAAAAGGAACTTGAAATACTTTACATGAAAATATATCTTGAAAAAAATGAGAAGGGAGAAAGAATCTGTTACAAAAATTTCGGCAGCCTAACGGCGCCACTTAAAACTTCATAAAATTAAATAATGAGAGTAAGAGGGGATCTCTCATTATATGAAAATGAAAAGGGCAGTAAGAGGAGTATAAAAGAACATCCTCCAACATAATAACATGGAGCATAAAATAATTGACATAAAAGAGATCACTTGAAAAGAAAGAGAGGGGTCGGATCCCTTACCTTAAAACATAACTCTTAAAACTCAAAGGTTGGGACCTTGAGGGCTTGAGGGCACCTTGGGAGGACTCCTTGGGAGGTAATGAGACCAGAACTTCGTTGGGGGAGGTTGGGGAGTCGAAATGGATGAGAGGATGGCTTGGTATTTATAGGGAAAGTGAGGGGACAAGGCATTAATGGCCAAGGGACACCTCAAAAGTGGTTTTCTCAAAACCATGTGCTCTCCCAAGATATTTCCCATGAAGTTAGGCCACATGGGGCCCCCCATACAATAATTCATCACCTTTGGTCGACCATCCCTTAAAATATCTCATGATATCATCATGACATAGTTATGATGTCATTAAACATACCGAAACCCTAAAACTGTATTTTTACTATTCACTGAAAATTCAACTTTCTCAGAAAGATCCCAAAATTTCACCTTAACCAAATATCAATGCTCTGATTTCAAAAATGAACTCCATTTTATAAAAATAATTTTCTAAATATTTTTAATTTATTTTTTAAATAAATACACTATTCACCGAAAATTCATTTTTTCAGAAAAAACCCCAAAAATTACCATAACATAATATTGGTGCTCTGAGATCAAAAATGAAATCCATTTTATAAAAATAATTTTTTTAAATATTTTTAGTTTAATTTTTAATTAAAAAACACTATTCACTCGAAAAAACTAATACTTGAATAATAATTTATGAAATCGTTATTTAACCATTTTATTGAATCACATTACTTAATCAAGGTGCCTAGATTATATTAATACTTTCTTTAAGTGAGATTACTAATCCATTTGGACACATTACTAATCCTAATCATAAAATCACTATTCATAATTTACTATTCATCAAAAATTAAGTTGATCTTATTAGACTCTAAATTTTGTACTGAACATAATTGTAGAAGACCATTTTTCAAAAATCATTACACATTTTTAATTATTTAAGGTTTACATAAACATTTTTAAAATATCCATTTTCTAAAATTCATCAAAAATATGCATACTATATTTATCCGGTCATTTGAAAATTCATAAACTTCATCATAAGAAGAAATCCCATTTTTTATTTAAAACAAAGGATTACACAAGGCAGTTACGGTCTCCTTACATAGCCCCTTATCACACCAGCATAGGACCTAAGTGTAAGGTGTGCTAAGGTGAGAGAATCCGAGGGAGGCTCGGCCAACATCGCACGAGTATTAATTTATATCAGTTTGAACTTCTCGCGAAGCCGATCCCGTTATAGCTTCACACGATGAAGTTCAGCTTGGGTTTGGTCTAGAGCAAAGCCCAGTGGTGCTACCTCCTTCCCAAGTTCTGTTAGATGGGCTTCAATCGGTCCAAGACTACTGGGTGAGGCCATCGAATCTTATTTCTATATTAATTAACCAAGATTACTTGTATTTAGAGACAATAATCAAAACGTTTAGTTTCCAGTGGTCATATTGACCAATGGTCATATAACAGTCAAAACCCATCGGTCTCATTTTAATTATAATCATGTAATCAAATGAAACATTTTTGTTGAGTATAAAAATAAAATAACACATAAAATTAAGAAACAAGATTTATTCAAAATTTCGGGTCGTTACAATCTTCCCCCCTTAAGAAATTGCGTCCTCGCAATTTTTAAAAGTTGGGTTTTGAAATTTCATTGAATATACCACATCGGAAAAGGAGTCAGTGAAACTATTAGTTTAAAAGAAAGAAAGGGAAGTACAAAGGTCACCCGAGTTAACCCACACTAGGATTCCATGTAGGAAAACATGGACATGGAGGAGAAAACAAAGGGTCAAGTTCTAAGGGAGAGTAATAGAAAACATGATTAGGAGAAAGTTAATCATAAGAAAATACCAAACTTATGATGTGTGTAAATGGTATTTGATTACCTAGTAGGAAACGTAAACCAACAACGTTTTTTTTTTACGTTCCATTTCATAATTTTGAGGAATTCATTTACAACATAAAACAAAAACATAAGAAAATATACTTATCTTCATGTAGAGTTTCATACTTTAATAAGTTTCTACCCAAAACTAATCTTTTCTCCAAACTATGAGCATTAAAAACTACTTGGTCTCATCAAAACACAAGAATCATCTTCTAGAGAATCACATAATCCACAAAAGATTAACTATCTATTTCTTCTATATTTAAACATTATCCCAAAAACAGAAAGGGTAAGGTAAAACAACTCTTCAAAAATAAATAATCCCATAGGAATGGAAACTACTTTTAAATCTTCAAATTTCTATAGTACTACCCAAAGTTCATCATAGACCATTCCATAAATAACGGTCCTTAAAATTCCTCAAAATAAACCAAACTAAGATTGAAACCCAAATACAAGAATGATTTGATAACATAGTCTTCCAAAATAAACTTCATTGTTCATCTCCAAACAACATCAACCAAACCTAACATCTTATAACAAAATTAGCTAACCTAAACATATTTTCCCCAAGATAGGTTAATCATTTCCATAAGTAACCTATATTACCATAAGTTCACCTTAAATTCATCGATTCTTCAAAATATAAGTCAACCTTACTCCTCAATGAAAATACCTTAGTAATCTATTTACCACGATCATATAGGGTCCCCAAAATAGTGAACATCTTCCAAAATAATAATCATCTTTTAATCCCCTAATCATCTTTGTCATATTAATATAGAAATCATAGAATTTCCTATAACATTGGTTGTTGGGACATGTTCTTCCATTTCTCGCCATTAACTAAGAAAAGAAACTATAATTAGGGGCTTAAATGCTTAGCCAATAATCATGAAAAGAAACTTAAAGCATATAAGGATAACTTGTAGAAGAAAAATATACCCTAACTTGTGATCCAATAGGTTCCCATCTAGGTTATCCATGATCATATATTCTTATGTGAATCTTTATTTTATTTTATCTTTGTTCCTTTAACAATGGTTCATACTAAGCTTATTAATTTACCAAAGCATATCCCCTGGGAGTGTCATAACCAAGAGTGCAGCAAGGCCCGTTGTCGTGTACCAGTTTCTGTTTGAGTCTAGCTCAAAGCGGTGTTTTCGGGTTTTACCCCTATGTACATCTGTGCCAGAGCCACCTCTACCTGCTCGTATCCAGACAGGGATGTATTTTCTTGGCAACCCATTACTCAATACTCACCAAAATACCAGGAACATTTCCTATATATAAGCTTTTCTATAGGCTTCTTCCTAAAGTTCTCATATCCAAATTTCCACAAATAACTAAACCATACTTTAATACCAACTATAGCATCCTGCCTTTTTATAACATAAACTTTCATTACATTACACAAAACTGAGGATCTTTAAGGTTTAGTGTCTTGGAAACCAGGAACATAATACATGAAAACAACATAAAACATTCTTCTTAAACACTTGAAAGGCTTCTCCTTAAGTTCATCCTAGGTTCATTACTGCATCTCATAACCTGGGGACATACATCAAAATAAAGGGTGAGTAGAAGGCCCAGTAAGGGAAACAAGCGAAACATTTTACATATGAACTTGAGATACATCAATAAATTCATGAAAAGAACTTTAAGGCATGAGAATGAAATCATGAGGCATATCATAATAAAAATAACATTTTTCATAACTTGAATATGTGGCTACAACATTTAATATAGAAAATCATGAACATATCACCAAGGTCCATCCCCAAGGTGTCATTTGAAAATTACCAAGGTTATTCACCAAGATATCGTGAAAATTGTAATCTCTAGTGGTTACATCATTACCCAATGCATTGGAGCGCTATCAGGGTGCACCCTTAAATTTTCCTTTATTATCATGTGAGCCACATATATCATCATCAAACATTTCATAAATAACCCATATAGCATAAAATAAATGTGTTTCATTTCATAATCATAACGTTTTAAAAACTTCTTTAAAGACATGATCTTTACGTCACTTTAAACCCACGGAAGGGGAGAGCGGGTTTCATGTATGTAAATACCAGAATTTAAAATAGAACATTTTGGTATATATGTGAATACCCCTGTAGAAATAAGAGCTTTGAGTATTCACTTTATAACATAAAATAATTTTCAGAAAAGAGATAGGCATTTTGAGATGAAAACTATGCAGTATAACATCTATGATACATGGTTTTAGAAAACATTGAAAAGAGAGGAGACATGGGTCACCCACTCAAAAATGATACATAAAACAGTAGGGGAGTAGAATATAAAGTATTTAAGAACATGGTAATGAAATTTTAATGATATACCATATGAAACGAAGAACTTGAAAGGAAGACAAAAAATAAGATTTCTCTTATGAGATTTTGGCAGCCTAACGGCGTCACTTAAAACTTCCAAAAATGGATTGATGAGATCAAATAGGGTCTCTCATCATATGAACATAAATGATCAGTATGATATATATAGAGATCATACCCCAACATAATAAAAAGGAACTTGAAAGACTTGACATGAAAATAGATCTTGAAAACGAGAAGGGTGAAAGAACCCCTTAGAAATTCGGCAGCCTAACGGCGTTACTTAAACTTCAACAAAAATGAATTGATGAGATCAAATAGGGACTCTAATCATATGAACATAAAAGATCAGTATGATATATTTAGAGATAATACCCCAACATAATAAATAGTAACATGAAATACTTGACAAGAAAATAGATCTTGAAAACGAGAAGGGTGAAAGAATCCCTTAAAAATTCGGCAGCCTAACGGCACCACTTAAAACTTCAAAATACTAAATTGAAGAGATCAAATAGGGTCTCTCATCATATGAACATAAAAGATAAGTATGATAGATTTATATATCATACCCCAACATAATAAAAATGAACTTGCAAGACTTGACATGAAATTAGAACATTGAAAAAGGAGAAAGGTGAAAGAACCACTTAAAAATTCGGCAGCCTAACGGCGCCACTTAAAACTTCAAAATACTGAATTGAAGAGATCAAATGGGGTCTCTCATCATATGATCATAAAATATCAGTATGATAAATTTAGAGATCATACCCCAACATAATAAAAAGGAACTTGAAATACTTTACATGAAAATATATCTTGAAAAAAATGAGAAGGGAGAAAGAATCCGTTACAAAAATTTCGGCAGTCTAACGGCGCCACTTAAAACTTCATAAAATTAAATAATGAGAGTAAGAGGGAATCTCTCATTATATGAACATTAAAATGGCAGTAAGAGGAGTATAAAATAACATCCTCTAACATAAGAACATGGATCATAAAATAATTGACATAAAAGAGATCACTTGAAAAGAAAGAGAGGGGTCGGATCCCTTACCTTAAAACATAACTCTTAAAACTCAAAGGTTGGGACCTTGAGGGCTTGAGGGCACCTTGGGAGGACTCATTGGGAGGTAATGAGACCAGAACTTCATTTGGGGAGGGTGGGGAGTCGAAATGGATGAGAGGATGGCTTGGTATTTATAGGGAAAGTGAGGGGACAAGGCATTAATGGCCAAGGGACACCTCAAAAGTGGTTTTCTCAAAACCATGTGCTCTCCCAAGATATTTTCCATGAAGTTAGGCCACATGGGGCCCCCATACAATAATTCATCACCTTTGTTCGACCATCCCTTAAAATATCTCATGATATCATCATGACACAGTTATGATGTCATTAAACATACCGAAACCCTAAAACTGTATTTTTACTATTCACTGAAAATTCAACTTTCTCAGAAAGATCCAAAAATTTCACCTTAACCAAATATCAATGCTCTGATTTCAAAAATAAACTCCATTTTATAAAAATAATTTTCTAAATATTTTTAATTTATTTTTTAAATAAATACACTATTCACCGAAAATTCATTTTTTCAGAAAAAAACCCAAAAATTACCATAACATAATATTGGTGCTCTGAGATCAAAAATGAAATCCATTTTATAAAAATAATTTTTTTAAATATTTTTAATTTAATTTTTAATTAAAAAACACTATTCACTCGAAAAAACTAATACTTGAATAATAATTTATGAAACCGTTATTTAACCATTTTATTGAATCACATTACTTAATCAAGGTGCCTAGATTATATTAATACTTTCTTTAAGTGAGATTATTAATACATTTGTACACATTACTAATCCTAATCATAAAATCACTATTCATAATTTACTATTCATCAAAAATTAAGTTGATCTTATTAGACTCTAAATTTTGTACTGAACATAATTGTAGAAGACCATTTTTCGAAAATCATTACACATTTTTAATTATTTAAGGTTTACATAAACATTTTTAAAATATCCATTTTCTAAAATTCATCAAAAATATGCATACTATATTTATCCGGTCATTTGAAAATTCATAAACTTCATCATAAGAAGAAATCCCATTTTTTATTTAAAACAAAGGATTGCACAAGGCAGTTATGGTCTCCTTACATAGCCCCTTATCACACCAGCATAGGACCTAAGTGTAAGGTGTGCTAAGGTGAGAGAATCCGAGGGAGGCTCGTCCAACATCGCACGAGTAGTAATTTCTATCAGTTTGAACTTCTCGCGAAGGCGATCCCGTTCTAGCTTCACACGATGAAGTTCAGCTTGGGTTTGGTCCAGAGAAAAGCCCAGTGGTGCTACCTCCTTCCCAAGTTCTATTAGATGGGCTTCGATCGGTCCAAGACTACTGGGTGAGGCCATCGAATCTTCTTTCTATATTAATTAACCAAGATTACTTGTATTTAGAGACAATAATCAAAACGTTTAGTTTCCAGCGGTCATATTGACCAATGGTCATATAACAGTCAAAACCCATCGATCTCATTTTAATTATAATCATGTAATCAAATGAAACATTTTTTTTGAGTATAAAAATAAAATAACACATAAAATTAGGAAACAAGATTTATTCAAAATTTTGGGTCGTTACACATATACCCTTAGTGGAATTCTCATACAATAACAGCTATCAAGACTCGATACGCATGGCTCCGTTTGAAGCATTGTATGGGTGTCCTTGTCATTCTACACTATGCTGGGTGAAAATAGGCAAGACTTCACTAGTTGGGCCGAGCCTTGTCCAAGAAACAACGGAGAAGATTCATTTGATAAAAAAGAGGATAGAGACGGCACAGAGTCATCAGAAATCTTATGCGGATCATCGCCGAAGACCGTTGTCGTTTGCGATGAGTGATCGTTCCTTTTTGAGAATCTCTCCAAGGCTTGGACATCGTCGTTTTGGGAAATAGGTAAAGTTATCTCCTCGATATATAGGCCCTTTTGAGATATTGGAACGGGTTGGCGAGGTGGCATATCGGTTAGAATTACCACCACGGTTCAGTGAAGTGCATAATGTGTTCCATGTATCTCAGCTGAGGAAGTATCAGCCTGATCCTGACCATGTGATTAGATGGGATCACATTGACCTAGAGCTAGATGCTTCATTGGTACATATCCTGGTGTGGATTGTGGATAGGTAGGATAAAGTCTTGTGAGGAAAAATCGTCAGTCTAGTGTGGGTTTTGTGGCAACATGGTCAGATTCAGGAAGATACTTGGGAACGTGAGAAAGAAATGAAAGAGAAGTGTCTAGAACTCTTCCAAACAAGCAGTGTTTTTCTACTTTCTGGGGACAGAAAGGCCAATGGTGGGGAGAATGTAGTACCCTCAGTTTTTGGTATATAACCCTTTCATGATGATTTTAATGGTTATAAAGTTAAGGGTGTTGAATAGGAGAGTCGGGAGAACTTGGAATGATGTTTTGAGGCAAAGAGGAAGTCACACGATAGGTGCACGGTTTCTCTAAACTGTGCGGCCAAACCGTGCGCAGTGGGTCTTGGAGGTCATGGCTTCCACACGGTCGGCGCATGGTTTGCCTAACCGTGCGGCCAAACTGTGCGAGAAGGGTGGCAGAGGTAGCAGCTAATGCACGGTTAGCGCACGGTTTGTCAAACCGTGCGAACTAACCGTGCGGCCACTTAAACGAGATCCTATAAAAGTGGATCTCATTCATTTTTGCCTCTAAGTGGCTCACTTATTCTCCTAAGAGGCCCTAAATCGGGATTTTGGTTCTCCTAAGGTCAAGGAGGGTTCTTCTATCATTATAGAGGCAATCTGAAGGCTTCTTATGGTGAATCAAAGCCGGTTTCTTGAGGTATGTGATCGTTCTTGAATGGTTTCTTAGATCTACTTAGATCTACTCCTCCTCTTCTCTCGGTTTCTTAGATCTATGCCCGTTTTGGGTATATCTAAGTGTGTGGGTTCCAAATATGACAAATTTTGGTCTTAGTTGTGTTAAGAGAAGAAATATAAGGAGGATTCTTGGAGAATCAACCCGGTTTTCTCATGCGTTCTTTGTTGTTAGGGTTTTCGTCAAAACCTTTGAGGTAGGTGGCTTCACTCTCGATTCCTTTTTCTTAGAACTTGAAGGATTAGTTCAAATTGATTTAATTGCTTGGTTTTTATTGTGAAATTGTGGTGTAAAGTGTGTTATAAATCTTATTTAGTGATGGTTTATGGGTTGTGATGGAATTATGGAAAATAAAATAATGGTTTGTGCAAAGTGTTTTGGTTTCTTGACTTTAAAAGGGTGATTTTAAAATATAGATTTGCTGGATTTGGAAAATGTTTTGCGGGAAAAAGGTTTTCAATAAAATGGCTATTTTATTGAAATGGTTTTGGCATGGTTGGAATGGTGTGATTTTTGGGCGTACTAGGTGTGTGTGTTCATATTTCTTTTACGAGGCTTGGTTGAAATATGACCTTGTGCTCGGTGCCAAAAGTGTAATGGAACATAGGGAATAATTACCCTTTGATGACTTGGTAGATTGACGAGAAACCGCTCATGAGTATGGAACTGTCATAATGATGCATGCATGGTGGATTTCACGGGTTGTGAAATGGTTGGTTGTGTGGATTTGTGAAATGGAATGGTTATGCCAAAGTAGAAATGTGAATTTGATTGGAAACTTTGCTTGGCTGATTTTCTTGAGAAAGATAGTTTTTTTTTTGGAAAATAGTTTTGACGTGGAACTTGTTATATTATGAACTATTTTTGGGATTGTTTTATATAAATTATTTTATATAAATGTGCTAACATGTTTTATCCTAGTGGCATGGGTTGGGAAGTCATTGGAGAAAACCTACTAAGTTTCATTACTCACCCCCTGCTTTGGCACGTTGGTGCTTTTGTATATGTCATATATCAGGATGTTGGCAAAGGTAAAGTGCCACATGTTTATAGCACCACTTCATGATACTTGGGTTGGTTTGTGATATTGGAGCATGGAGCTTGTGGAGCCTCAGAGTCTTTGTTGTCTTTGAGTCTTGCTGGTTGTCATTCTGTTGTTTACTCTGATTTAGTTTTGGTTTCCATTGTTGCACTCTGTTTGGTTTGTTACGAAATAAATGGATGAACTATCTTGCTTTTAAATCATGCATCATATAGTGGTTTCTTGGAGATGTTTATCTAGTTTTCTTTGTTGTTGGTTGTCTTCCTTTAAAGGGTAAATCGTCCCCCATTGTTTTGAAACTCTTCGGCATTTATTGCCAGCCTTTGGCGCCTTGGGGATGTCGCTTAAGGCCTAGTAATGACTTTTTGTATTCTTAAGCCAATAAGGGTAAGTGGGTCATTACACTTGTAAACCTTTAAAAAGAATAATGTCCTTGTTGTGGACCCTACATCTCAACCTAGGTAGTTCCACTTCACTTCTGACTGGGTTCTCCTTTGATACCAATGTAACAACCAGACTCCACAAGCACCCCAATTACTCTACAGACATATGTCCCACATGCCTAAATGGGTCATCAGACTAATGACTATCCTCAAAATCCAACACATGTTCTTTCCAATGTGCTTTTTCCTCACTTAGACATTCCCTTGGAAACTACCTAGGAGGTCACCCATCCTGATTACTACTCGAGGATAGACCTCTTTAATCATGGAGTTCTAATCAAATAGGATTCTAAAAATAAAGGTGTACCCTATTGACATGGGTAGTAATATTTATCCTTTAACCCTTTAACATCTTGGGGTGTTACAAACATTTAATAATACAATAAATCAACTATATATAGAGATATAAATATCATAATGAAAACAACCACCTAAGAATGATCACTGTGTAATGTAATATCTTTATCATAATACCTCATCAAGAAGGTTACATCGCTAGTGTAATTAACCCATATTCTTTACATATCATTATTTGACTTTCCTGAAATAAATGTATTGATAAAACCATCATGGGAGTGGAATTTAATTAGGTAGTTCTACTTAAATTAAAGGTTTGTCAATATTTTCATCTATTAACATGAAATGGAAAAAATAATTTCTTGACTTATTTATTAATTTTATATCACTTATGACACACCCAACATATCCTACTTTGTTGTGATCATATATCATCATGGTTTTCACCAAAACATCTAAGTAAGTGTCTCATAACATGCGTTTATAATAATATAAAGTCGAAAGAACAATGCACACATTTTTATATATGAATATCTAATGACACATATAACATGTGTGATTCTTATAGGAGGATCTGTTCTTATAACATCCTCTCTTGGAGATTACTAAGGGAAAATTTCCTATGAGGAAGTATCAATGTGTTATGAGCCTCTCGACCTTAATGATATGTATCATATGTGTCTATTTAAATGATATCATCCTTCCATAGAACATATATTTAATATTATTGTTATGGAACTTCAAGTTTGTTATCATAGTAGGGAATTTCTCTGAATTTTTTATGCAACAAATACTCTAAAGACATTATCACATTAAATTTAACATAAAATAACAATCATCGTGTGATAATATGTTTATTAATATTCAAGACTATGAATATACAGGTAAACAAAATTATAAAGTATTTGGTTATAGGGAACTAACTTTAATAGACTCCAACCTAGATTAGAGATAATTGTTAATGACTTTAAACTCTTTAGATCTCACATGATATTCATGATTCTTCTAAGATAAGGATTTATTCAATGGGATCCCCATATTCTCTTTCATAGAAACTCTACTAAGTATGACTTCACCCCTCTAAGAAAAAACCCTCAATATGTGATGCTTCTTGAAGAAACTTTGTGATAAATTTTTTTAACAAAGTTTTTGTATTTTTTGACAACTAACCATTTTGTGTAAGAATGTTTTTGTTTTTTAGGAATCAGATCCATACCATTGTAATGATTTCTATAATAAAGTTGATAGTTATTGAATGTTCAAATAGAAACATAAAGGGCGGAAGTTTTTTTCTTTAAAAAATTTATTTTTTAGACACAGGTTTCCAGACTCACATTTTCAGACTGAACGACACTAAAAGTAGAAGCAGTCAGAAAGATGAAGTTTTTGATCACATGATTTATCATATTCAAATACATCATAATTTAGATCGATCAGACTCAACATTTGTTATAAATTTATATATTTCTATTTGAATAAGTCGTATTATTTTTGAAGAGTTCTAAAATAATATTGTGAATTCATGAGTTAGAAAGCTTTTATACTTTATAAACTAAATCAGATGATGCTTTTCTAATCATAGAGTTCTCAAAAATCATGAAAACTTTCATGATAAAATCTTTTGAAGAAATAGAGGAATCTTAATGGTTGTATCGGTTCCAAAAATAAAGATAAAGTTTTCTAATGAGTAATAGCTGAGGAGGATTTAAGCTTATCAATGTTTCTGAGTGGAGTTATCATCAGATACACTAGATCGTAATGAGGAATCCATCATAATGGGGATTACATCATTATAAAATATTCATTGAAGGCAGAATCTTTAATAAATAATAATAATATTGGATTTTGAATAATTTCAGAGTGGAAAATTGGATAATTTCATCATAATGACATTTCCATTGTAATGGGAATTACATTGTAATAAGATTAGAAAGAAATAGAATTCATAATGAACTGATAAGAAAATAGAATTTTTAATGAGCTTAGAAGGAAATAGATTCATAATGAGATGATAAGGAAATAGATTTTTAATGAACTGAGAAGGAAACAGATTTGTAATGAGCTGAGAAAGAAATTGATCATAATGAACTGAGAAAGAAAGTTATATTTTAACGTGCTGATTATGAATAAGAATCAAAAAGAAAATTCTAGAAGTTTTATGAAGAGTTTAAGAGGTCAAACTTGAAATTCCATTTTTCATAAATCTTAGATAAATATAAGGAGGATTGAAGAAGTCAAAGTTTAAGTTTAAATGTGAGTGTTTTTTGGAGTTTTTGAAATTTGTGGAAGCGGGGAAAGTTTTCAAGTTTCCCAATTTTGTTTTTTGAGTAACCTATAAATACTTTCTTAGATTGTTCATTCAAAAAAAACTTTCACACAAGCAGAAAAGGTGGATAACTAAATAAATCAAGTGAAATTTATTTTTGGATAGAGATCTCGTGAGGAGGATCAGATAGCCAAAATTTTGTTTACCAGATTGAGAAAGATTATATTGAGAATATCTTATTGAGTCAATCAGACTAAAAAATATTGTATTGATCATTTGAGCAGAGTTTGAGTTTTGTAGATTGATAATGGTCTCATCATATTGAGTCCATCATATTGATTTAATCAGACTGAAAAATATCATACTAAGTTTTTGAGAAAAGTTTAAGAAGTAGATTTTGAGTAAGGGAGAATCATATTAACCTTATCAAATTGAGATAATTGGATCCAGCCAAATCAGATTGAGGATTCAGACTGATCAATTGTGGAGTAGTTTCAAAAAAGTCTTTATTCTTTTATTTGGATCAATTTTTTTATAAGAAAACATTGTAAAATGATAGGAGTCAATATAATATTTCCTATTAGGAGATAGAAGGTGTCTAATGAGAGTGGGAACAAGTTGTATTAACTTCTTCATAATAGTGTATTTACATAGACCCATGGGAGTGGCTATAGAAAGGATTTAGGTTCTCACACTGAGTCTGAACCTTTAAAATCTTGTGTGTTTTACTTTCTTTCCTACTTTTTCATGCATGGGTTTTTACAAAATATGATAAGAAAATAAATATTAATAGGTTATATGGGTTAAGTTATGAGAATTATTGAAACATATAAAAAGTAAAACAACTGATTCACCCCCCCCCCATCAGTTGTTATTTGATCATTTGGAACTTTAATTGGTATTAGAGGATAGGTTCCCTTGTTGAATCTTTATCATAGATAATATCAATTCTATCAATAGTAGAGGAATTACTATATTTTATGGAAAAAATTATTATATATGGAAAAATAGGATGATTTATTATCTTCTATCTCTTGGTATGGAAGTTGTTGATGCTGTTGCTATTGGTTTTCCACCTATTGAGAAAGATACTCCTATAAAGTTTACTGATAAGAGAAATATAGAAGTTGATGGAAAGGATAGAAATTCAATCCTTATGTCCTTATAAAATAATTTTTATTATAAGTTGATGGGTCTCAATACTTTAAAAGGTATATGGGACTAGCTAGAAAGTATTTTTGAAAGAAATAAAAAAGTGAAGGAAGAAAAACTACAAATCTGGCGTAGTAAGTATGAAGACATCATAATGAGATATGAAGAAACTATTGATGAATACTTAGCTATATTAAATAAAATTGTTTAAAACATCAAAGGATTCAGATATGTATTTGAATATTTTACAATTATGAAGAAACTTATGATAAAATTTTTAGAAAGATTTGATTCTAAAATTTCCTCTTTAAAAGATAAGGATGATTTATCTCTTGATGAATTGCATAACTTTATTATTACTTATGAAATGTAAAAATATCCAATGTTTAAAAATAAGATAAAAGATGAAATGGTTTTTAAATATATGAGAAATTTGAAAATTCAAGATGCTGAAGATGTTGATCCTTGTGACTCTGAAGGTAAAGAGGACGATTATTTGATTGATAAAATCGTGTCTCTTATATCCAAAAACTATCAAATAGGAAGAGTAAAGTATGGAGGTAAACTTACTATAATTTTTTTTGAGTGTGGTGGAATTGGACATTTTGCTATGAATTTCCACAAGAAGAAAGTTGGTGAATATAGAGATGATTCTTATGAAAAGCCTCAATGGAAGAAGTGGAATAAAAATTATAAATAAGAAAAGTCATCCAACAAATATAAGAAGAAGTTTACTAGAAATAAAATAAGTATATTGAGTAATAAAGTTGAATCGTACTCAATTGATAACAATTATTTTGAAGATGAAATTTCAAAAAAATCATAACCTTCATTTCAAAAGTTGAGAAAATAAAAGATTCATCAGATAGTGAATAAGGTGGTGAAGAATCTTATAGAGAGTATCATATCAGAAAAAAACTTGTTACATGTCTTGAGAAAAACAAAAATCTTAAGAAATAAATTAGAGTAATGAAGAAAGATTGGGAAAAAGTTGCTGATGGAAGAAAAAATACCATCAAGTAATATTATGAATACATTTAGGATATCTTAAGTTACAAACTAATAATTGCTAAATAGGGGAAAATGATTGAAGATCTTAGTAAGAAGATAGAATCTAAAGAATAAGAAGTTAACAAGTTTCAATAAAGATTTATTGAGTCTGAAAATACCTTGAGGAAGATGAATTAAAACTTCAACAAATCCTCATAAATAATATTTGAGAATTCTAAAGTTTCTAAGAAGGATTAAAATAAGAATCAGGTGAAAAATTCACCCACCAAAAATAATATTTTGTTTTGATTTTTCTAAAATTTCAAGTTACAGAAAAAGTATTGGGAAGGATTGGGTGGAAAATTATTTGAGAAACCTATCACATCTACAAAATCTGAATACCCACTCTGAAGGAAAGATGGTTCATGTCCTAAGCATGATAGAGTAGAAAGAATCTATCAACCTCAATAAAGTTTCAATAGAGAAAGATATTATTTCAATAGAAAATCAAGATTTTATGGTTATTGTTGGTGTTGTGAAATCTATGGGAATAGGGAATATATGTGTTGGCATAATATATCCTTACCTAGAAGAAGGTTTGAGAAAAGTGGAAGAAATAGTGAAAGTATAATGAGCAACTTTACTAACTTACAGAAAGTTGAAAAAGTGAATTCTAAAGATGTTAGAAACTTGAAAACAAGAAATCAATTTGAATGTATAGAATAAGTTTTTGGAATATGTGATAAGGATATTCATCATGACAGAAAATTTATGACACTCCTTCTGGGATAATTTTCTTACAATGTAAAAGAAAAAGAAGCTGGAAAGAAGAAAGTTGTGGAAAGAGATTTTTTTGTTGAGATAGCTGTGAAAGCAAGTAAAAAAGAACAAATAATGGATACTTTATAGTGGTTATTCCTCACACATGATAGGTGATTTTAAGATCTTTAAACATGTTTAAAATCATTATGGAGGTGTTGTTACCTTTGGTAATTATAGTTTCTTAAAAATAAAAGGAATCAGAATGGCTGATATTGAAGTAGAAAAGTTTAAATATAAGGAAGTTTTATTTGTTGATGGGATGAAAAATAACTTACATAGTGTAAGTCAACTTTTTGATGATGGAAAATAATTTTTTTTCAGAAAAAAATTCTTGTATAATCAAAAGTGTAAAAGATGGAAAAGTTATCACAAAAGGAGAAATAACTAGTGGTAATATTTTCTAAATATGAGAGTTTCATAACTCTTGTTACTTGAGTGCTGAAGATGAAAATAAGTTGTTGCACTGAAGACTTGGACACCTTGGGCATAAAAGCATGAATAACTTTCTAAGGTTGATTTTTTTAGAAACTTTCTAGAATTTAAAATAAGAGAAGAAGATTTTTGTATTAAGGAAATAATACTAATAAAAGTTATAAGAGAGTTAAGATTCAGTCTACCAGACCTCTTGAACTTATTAATTCTGATTTATGTGGGATGATGATACATCAATCAAAAAAAGAAGATTTTTACTTTATCAATTTTATTAATAATTTAACTCGGATGAAAAATATCATTTTTATGAAATATAATTCATAGTCCATGAAAATGTTCAAGTTTTTCAGAAAAGAAGTTAAAAAAGAAATAGGGGTTTATATAAAGAAGTTGAGAATAGATAATGGTACTAAGTTCACAAACAATAATTTTGAAAATTATCTGATAAAACATGGTATAAATCATTAGTATAGTGCTCCTTATACTCCACAAAAAATGGAGTATTAGAAAGAAAGAATATAATCTTGATATAAATAGGAAGAATTGTGTTAGCAGAATGAAAACTTTCAAATTTCTATTGGAGAAAAGTTGTTAGTATTATTGTACATATTCAAAATAGATTTTTGTTGAGACTAGAAACCAAAATGACTCCTTATGAAATATGGTATAACAAAAAACCTCCATTGAAATACTTTAATGTTTTTAGAATTCCTTGTTTTCTCAAAATCAAAAATCCAGATTTGGGAAAGTTTGATGAGAAAGATGGGGAAGGAACTCTTATAGGTTATTCACTAAATGGAAGAAGTTACAAATGCTGAAACAAATGTTTACAAAAGTTGGTGGACTCATATGATGTGAAATTAATTTAAAATCAAAATTCCTTAACAAAATTTGTTGAGAATGATGGTGAGGATAAAGTGAAGATTTCCAAAAATAGTTAAAGTAAGTCAAAACATCCTTTTCAAGATTCAAAAATTCATGTGATGGGGAATGAGAAAGAAGCTTTGAAATTTTCTAATTTACAAAAACATGTTGAGTATGAAAAAAATATTGGAAATTATAAGGCACTGGTTCAAACAAGAATAAAGTTAAGATTAGATAATCAGACTTCACTTATCCCAAAAGTTGAACCAAAATCAGTTTCAAAAGCTATTCAACACAAAGAATGGGTGGACGTTATGAATGAAGAGTTGGATCAGATTGAGAATAATGAAACATTGGAATTTGTTTCATGTCTATAAAATAAAAATTTTATTATAACCAAGTGGGTTTACATAAAAAATTTAAATGAATATGGATAAGTTTCAAGAAACAAAGAAAAACTTGTTTGTAAAGGCTATGCATAGGTGGAAGGTGTGGATTTTGAAGAAAAAATTTCCCTGGTTTCAAGATTATAAACTATTAGAATGATTCTTTTAGTGGTCACACATCAGAATTAAAAAAAAATTATCAGATGAATGTAAAGTCATCTTTATTAAATGGTGATATTTAGGAAGAAGTTTAAATTGAACAACCTTGTGGGTTTCTAATTGATGAGGGTGAAAACAAAGTTTGTAAACTGAATAAATCTTTGTATGATTTGAAATAAGCTCCACATGATTAGTATTCAAAACTTGACAATTTTTTGATAATGTTAAATTTTTCTGAAGGAAAAGTTGATAGAAACTTATATATGAAAGATGTTGACTCTGAAGCTCTAATTGTAATTGTTTATGTGGATGATTTATTTTTTGGGGGGATAGAGAAGATGTTTGTAAAACATTTGCTAAAAAAATAAAGAAGAATTTTTAAATGTCAATGTTGGGAGAATTAACTTTCTTCCTTGACTTACAAGTTCAACAAAAAGAAAAAATCATTTTCTTATCTCAAGAAAAGTGTGATGAATAATTGTTAAAGAAGTTTGGGATGGAAGAATCCAAAGAAGTTTCTACTCATATTTCAGTGAGTACAAAGTTGAGTAAAGATGAATCCAAAAAAATTGCGAATCAAAAATATTTTTGGAAGTATATAGGAAGTCTACTTTACCTTACAGCCTCAAGACCTGATATTGTTTATATTGTAACTTTGTGTGTCAGGTATCAAATTAATCCAAAATAATCACATATGTTGGCAGCAAAGAGAATTTTGAGACATATCAAAGGAACAACTTCACATTGTTTTTTATACAAAATAAATTTTGAGATGAAGTTTCAGGGTTGCACTGATACCAATTGGGTTGTAGATTGTAATGATAGAAAATCAACCTCATAAGGAACATTATTCTTAGGTGAATGTTGTGTGTGTTGTCATAATAAGAAACAAAGTTTAGTAACTTTTAACATATCTGAATCCGAATATTTTGTAGCTACACAGGCTTTTAATCAAATGTTGTTGATGAAAGTTCAGCTGGAAGATTTTAAAAGTAAAAGTTTCTAAACCATTGAAGATACTTTGTGATAATCATAGTGCAATTGATCTTTATAAGAATCCTATCCAAAATTCAAGATCAAAACACATTGATATAAAGTTTCACTTTATAAAATAGAAAGTTTTTGTTGGAGTTGTTTTGGTGGAATATATTTCAATAAAGTATCAGCTAGTTGATATCTTTACAAAGCAATGATGAATGAAATGTTTGTGAAATTGAGGCTACAAATTCATGTGTAGCATCCTCCCATGTCTTTATAAAACTCATAAGGAATCACCCTAACAAAGGGGTAGAGTAAGTAATAACTTTATAATTTGTAATAAGTTTTTACTTATCATTATAAATGAATATAAATTTTTTGTTATCATAAAATGGAGGAGAGAAAAAGAAAATTGATATAAAAAGAAAACTGAGGGAGTGTTTATCTTTACATGGCTGCAAAATTTTCTTTCCACCGAGGGATGAAATTCCTTCAAAAACATTACTTTATTCAGTAGTGTGGTGTCAAGACACTCTCTTCTGAGAAAGACCATGTTTTGATAAAAGTCAAAAAACATGATTTTTTTACAAAATTTGAGTTGTGAAAAAATTCTAAGAGTTGGAAAATTTGTTAACAAGGGTTATCAAAAAAATCCAAAGTAGTAGATTGAAGAAACTTGGTAATAAATTGTTTTAATAAAGTTTTTTGTATTTGCTGAAAACTAACCTTTTTTTGTAAGAATTTTTTTATTTTTAAAGAATCAAATCCAATCCATCATAATGAGTTCTATAAGAACATTGAAAGTTTCTAAATGTTCAAATACAAACATAAAGGGGGATAAAAGTTATTGTATTTAAAAAATTTGTTTTTTAGAAATAGGTTTTCGAACTCACATTTTCGGATTAAGCAGCACCGGAAGCAGAAACAATCAAAAAGATGAAATTTTTTATCAAATGAATTATCATATTTAGATCTAACATAATGGAGATTCATCAAACTTGGAATTTAATAAAAAGTCAGATATTGTTGTTTGAAGAATTATTATTATTCCTAAAGAGTTTTGAAATAATATTGTGAAGTTAGGAGTTAAAAAGTTTTCATACTTTCTAAACTAAATCAGATGATGCTTTGATGATCATAGAGTTCTCAAAAATCATGAAAACTATCATGATAAAAGATTTTGAATAAATAAAGAAATCGTTGTGGTTTTATCGGTTCCAAAAATCAAGACAGAGTTTATCAATGAGTAATAGCTTAGGAGGTTTGAATATTTTCAATGTTGTTGAGTGGAGTTATCATCAGTTACACTTGATTGTAATGAGGAATCAATTATAATGGGGATTCCATCATTATGATATATCCATTGGAGGTAGAATATTTAATAAAGAAGAAGAATGGTGAAGTTTGAATAATTTCAGAGTTGTAGAGTGGATAATTTCATCCTAATGACATTTTCATCATAATGGGAATTCCATCATAATAATCTTAGAAATAAATAGAATTCATAATGAGTTTATAAGGAAAGATAATTCATAATGAGCTAATAAAGAAACATAATCATAATGAGCTGATATGAAAACATATTCTTAATGCACTGAAAAAGAAAAATATTCGTAATGAGCTAAGAAAGAAACACATCATAATGAACTGAGAAAGAAAGGTTGATCGTAATGATCTGGTTATGAAGAAGACTCAAAAAGAAAATTCCATAATTTTTATGAAGATTTTAAGTGGTCAAACTTGAAATTCAATTTTTCATAAATTTTAAATAAATCTGAGGAGGATTGAAGAAGTAAAAATTGAAGTTTAAATGTGAGTGTTTTTTGGAGTTTTTGAAATTTGAGGAAGTGGGGAAAGTTTTCGATTTTCTTGCTTTTATTTTCTGATTTTATTATAAATACTTACTCAGATAATTCATTCAAAAAACCTTTCATGAAAGCATAAAAGGATGAGTGCTGAAGAAATCAAGTGAAAGTTATTTCTGGATAGATATTTTGCAAGGACGACCAAATAGCTGAAAGTTTGTTTATCGGATTGAGCAAGATCATATTGAGTCGATCGAACTAAGAAAGAATGTACTAAGAATTTGAGCAGAGTTTGAGTTTTGTAGATTGAGAATAGGGTCATCATATTGAGTACATCGTATTGAATAAATCGGACTAAGTTTTTTAGTATAGTTTAAGAATTATATTTTGAGTAAGGGATAATCGTATTGACTACATCAGATTGAGAGAATTAGATCTAGCCAAATCAGATTGAGGATTCAGGCTGAACAATTATAGAGAAGTTTCAAAAAAGTCTTTATTCTTTTATTTGGATCAATTTTTTTATAAGAAAACATTGTAAATTTATGGTATTTAGTATAATATTTCTTATCGGGAGATAAAAGGTGTCTAACGAGAGTTGACACAAGTTGTATTCACTTATTCATAATATTATATTTCCATAGACCCACAAGAATGGCTAGGTCAAGGATATAGGCTCTCACACTAAGTCCGAACCTTGTAAATCTTGTGTGATTTACTTTCTTTCATACTTTTTCATGCATGATTTTTTACAAAATATGATAAGGAAATAAATATTAATAGGTTATAGGGGTTGAGTTTTTAAAATTATTGAAACTTATAAAAAGTAAAACAACTAACTCAACCCCCCTTCTTGGTTGCTATTTTATCCTTTGTAACTTCACTTCTGAAGTATGTAATTCATCCATTTATGTGTATTTTTCTCCTTGGTGAGGTTCACCACTGTTTTATTATCACAATACAACATGATAGGGTCTTTACTGTTAGCCACTGCATCAAGATCCTGGAAAAAGTTACATATTCACACTGCTTGTTTAATTATATCAGAATCCCCAATATACTCAGAATCTGTTATAGAATTAGTGACCATTGTTTTATTTGAGATATTATAGCTCATATATCCTCCTATTGTGAATGAAGACATATTCTGACTATGATTTCATATCATTATGATCTGTCTAGAAAGTAACATTTGTATATACCCCAATGCATATCTCTTTATCTCCTCCATAAACCCGGAGCACATCCTTAGTAAACCTCAGATACTTTACCATAGTCTAGAATACCATCCAATGTCAGTATCTTTGATCCACTTGATATCTACTTACTGAGATAAAGTCATAGAAAACATCAAGCCTAACACATAGCATGACATACATGACTAATCCTATAGCTGATGCATAAGGAATCGTGGTCATCATATGTCTCTCCTTTTGTATTTGAGGACACATTTCCTTGGAGAAATGTATGCCATGTTACACTAGAAACAATACTATTTTTTATTATTCCATATTTAATATCTTCAGTGTCTTTTCAATATATATACCCTGGCTTAGTCCAAACTACCTCTTGGATCTATAATGAATGATATTTATCCCAAGAATGTAGGTTTCTTCTCCTAAGTACTTCATGGAAAATCATGTGTTAAACCACGTCATAATTGACTATAAAACTAATATATCATTTCTAGTTAGTAATATGCCATAAACATATACTAATAAGAAAATAAACACACCCACTAAACTGATTATAGACATAGGGATCAAATTCATTATTTATGAAACTAAATTGTCTTATATATTTATCAGAGTGAATGCTCCATGATCTGGATGCTTGGTTCAATCCATAAATATATCTCTATAACTTTCATACCTTATTAACATCTCTTGGATTCGCAAACCCCTCTGGTTGGGTCATATATACATATTCCATGAGTTTTCCATTAAGGAAAGCAGTTTTGACATCTATATGCTAAATCTCATAATCATTGAAAGTTTTTGTGGTAAGAAGAATTTGGATGGATTTAGTATAAAAAATAGTTGAAATTTTTTCTCTATAGTCTATGCCTTATTGTTTTTTAAACCCTTTAGGTTCTAGTCATGCCTTATAGGTACTACCTTTACCTTTCCTGGCCATTTTCTTCTTGAGTATCCATTTTCACCCAATAGGCTTTATATCTACTAGAAGATCAACCAAAACCCACACTTGGTTTTGATATATGGAATCCATTTTGGAATTCATAGCTTCTTTTAATCTTGTAACTTCTAAGCTACTTGCTACTTCCGTGTAGGATATAGGTTCATCAACATCAACTAATAATGATTCACCATATTTGGTGACTAGAAAATCATATCTCTATGGTTCTATAACTACTCTAATTCTCGTGTGTAATACTTATGTCTCAAGAACAGCCTCTTTCATGGGGTCTTGTGGAACTTTTTCCTATACTAACTCTTGTGTATCTGGAGCATCAAATTTGTCAAATTCAATCTTACTCTCACTATCTCTTTTTGAGATGTACTCCCTCTCAAAGAATATGGTCTCTCTTGCCACTATTACCTTTTTCCATGAGGGTCTGTATAGGTAATATCCCCTTGTTTCCTTTAGATATCCTATCACTAGTACAAAACTAGGTTTTAACAGCGCTGGTAAAGGGCCTTTAATAGTGCTTATAAAGCAATGTCTATACAAGAACTATTAAAGGGTAGGATTTAACAGTGCTTACAAAAAAACATTGTTAAAGTAGTGCTTTTTTAGCACTGATAAAGGCAGTGTTGTTAAAGGGGGTAAAATTATATTTTCTGAACCTCTATGAGCCCGACCCCTTTATCAGTGCCTCCACGACACCTTTAACAGTTCCCCCTATCATCACTTTTCACCCCACCACCCCTTTTATCAGTGCTTTGCAAATTTCCAGCCTCATGCGCTCCCAACTGGATTCGAACTCTACGCCTCTCCTTTGAAGATGGAATGTCATTACCACTACACCATATTGTTTTGTTGTCTGTATAATGATATTTATATTTATATATATATATATACATATATATTTTTTATTCATATATATATATAATTATTTTTTAATATATTTATAAAATGTGTGTGTGTGTGTGATATATATATACTTATATTTATTTAAATATATTATATATTATATTCATTTACATATATTAGAATATAATATAAATATATATTTGTTTATTAATACACACATATATGTATATATAAACATTATAAATATATTTGTATAATGTAACAAATGGTTAGATATTATTTTAAATACATTTTTAGAATATATATTTATTTACACATATTTAAATATACATATACATATATATTTGTTAATTATTGACACACACATGTTTATATATAAACATTAATTGTATAGGTATATAAATATATATTATTTCATTTTTATAAGGTAAGTAAAATGTATAATTTTTTACTTTAAATAAAATAAATAATAAATATTTATTTTATCTATTTAAAAATACATTTTTACGTAAATATGTTGATATATGTATTTATACAAGTGATTTATTATAAGTAAATATAAGAAAATATGCATATATTTAGTTATAAATAAAACTGCATTGTGAAAAAACATAAAATTTTAAAATCATAATATCAATATAAATGCAATACCTAGGAATAAATTCAATATATACTAAAAAAATGCCATAAAACTCCCTTAAATGAGACTGAAAATCCATCGACTCTTAAAAAATTAGGGCACCCTGACTAAAAACTCGGTTTTGGAGGCCTTTTGGGCCTTTTTTGGCCTAAAATGCAACCAAGGTATCCCTAGGTCATTAAGGTGTATATCTCATCACAATCATTGATTTGATATGTGGTAAATCCCAAATGGATACTCAGATCAAAAGTTATAGTTGTTTGAAGTTCGAGTTACGTTTTTAACTTATTTTAGATCTTTTATTGATTTTTTGATTTTTTTACTTCAAATTGATATTAAATGACTATTACTCAATAATAATTAGAAAATTATTAATTAAAATTATTTTTTTAATTATTTTAAAATCCATTTTCACTAAATATTTTATATATTCAGTGTAAATGCTTATTTATCTTATCTAAAACACATTTAAAAATATATATTATATTTATAAGAATATAAATATATTTATATATTAATATATTATTTTTAATGAAATATTTTTTTTAAATATAACATTTCTCAGTGCTGGTTAAAAAGTACTGATAAAGGTGGATCTTTATCAGTGCTTCTAAAAAAGCACTGATAAAGACCCCCTTTTACAGTGCTTTTTCGAGCACTGACAAAGAGGGTATTTAACAGCACTTTTATCTAGAATTATTAAAGCCCTGATGCTAGATAAACCCATTTTTGAAGTAGTGTATAAAGATATACTTTATGCCTCAAGGTGCTATTTTTTTCCAAAAGTGGATTTAACAAATTCCACGCAACCCCATACATGAGTATCTGACAAAGAAATTTTTTTCTCATACATTTAATCATATAGAATATCATTTACCACTTTAGTTGGCACTCGGTTTAGTATATGTGTCATAGTTTTTAATTTATATCCCTAAAAGTATAATGAAATATTTGCATGACTCATCATTAACCCCACCATGACCAACAAGGTGTGGTTCCTATTTTTACTAACACTATTCCACTATAGTGTATAAGGAGGATTAAGGTGAGATAAACCCAAAATCCTTGATATAATTGATTAACCTTGAGTTAGATATTCTATATCTTAATCCAATCAAAGTTTCTTTATCTTTTTACCAATATAATTATCTAATTCATTCTTGAACTCCTTAAAATTTTCAAAGGATTTAGACTTATACCTCATTAAGTAGACACTTCCATGTCTACTAAAGTTGTAGGTAAAAGTTATGATGTGTGAGTATACACATCTAGATTTATCAAGAAAAGGTACACCCACATCTATATGAACCAATTCAAGAAGATTTTTGTCCCTTTCACCCTTTCCACCAAATGGTGGTTTGTTCATTATTTCTTATAAACAAGCATGACATTTTTCAAGGGGTTTTAGTTCAAGAGAATCTAAATACCCATTTTGATAGAGTTTTGTCAAACACTTCTTTTTTACATGACCGTGTCAGTGATACCACAAATAGGTGTGAAATTAATCATGTAAACTTTATTTGTTATTTAGTTTATCACTTGGTTTTGTATTCTAGAAAATAAAGACCATTATAGAGGTGTGACACGCCATAAAAAATGTTATCATTATAAAAGTGGAATCTTTTATTTACAAATTTAAATACAAAACCATCCAAGTCTAAACTCAACATGAATATAATGTTTTGGTAACACTAAGTATGTAATAACAGTTCTTCAAAATCATAATCTTCCTCATCGACAAAATAATATGGTAGTATCTTATTTCTAGTGCGACCAATTTTGATTTATTGGCATCTCAATGATCAACCTCACCTTTTTCATCCTTCCTAAATATACTTGGTTCCTCTATTTGATTAAAAATTTTAGCACCAAAAGATATATCTAATACTTAACTTGTAGATATATATAAGTTACATTTGATAACAAACACACCTAAAGCTTCCCCCTTATTTCCCATTGTGGTGCAGTTCCTCTTCTAGTGGGCCTTCTTGCCACATGCAAAACATTCTGCTTATTGTTTCTTTGCTTGATTTTGGATCTTCCTCTTCTTGGTTAGGTGGTGCATAAAAGAATTATACTTGGAATGAGTCTTAAGGATATTTTACTTTACCTTCATATTATTCACCATAAGGACTCTATATTTTTTATGCCTCATGTCCTTATCAGCTTAGAGAATTAGGGTAAGAAGATCTGATAGTGACTTTGCAATATTTATTATATTTTAAATAAAAATAAAAATAGAGAATCCCTAAGGGAGTAAATCAAGTATGAGATCGATTTGTGACTCATTGGGTAGCTTAAAACCCAATATTTCCAAATTTTCAATGTAGATAATCATTTTGACTACATGAGATATTACCAATGAACCTTCTCTAATTTTTCATGTGAAGAGTGCCTTAGAGATCTCATACCACTCCTCTATAACCTTCTTCTAATAGAGACTATGGAGGAAAAAAACATCGAATATGCATCCATGATTTTATATAGATTCTGGAACTCACTAAACATGGTTGATAGCATTAAACATTGGGCATCAAACACATCATCTAGGTTTCTTAAGTAGATAGAAATCTCTTCCTCACTCACCTCCTTAAAATTCACCTCGAGAATAGGGGACTCCAGCATATAAGGCTTCTTTTGTTGGCTTAGTACAATGTGAAAGTGCTTGTACTACTTCTGGAATTTATTAGTGGTAAAAAGTTTATCTTTCTACAAAATTGAATGTAGTGATAATGTCATGGTTGTGTGAATTTCCATTTTCTACACCAAAATAAAAGAAAGTTTTAGTACTTTATATTAATTAAAAAAATGTGACATGATAAATTATTAGTCTCTCGCTACTTTTCAAACCCCAATATCTTTCACCATTGGATTTATAATATCATATCATGTAGATATTATAGTGTAAAGGATCCATATTTACCTTATCATAACCCAAATGGAGGTCAAAAAACTATTTAAAGGTATTTAGGTAGGCGATTATTTCCAACTATATTAACTCATAGACCCTTGATCCATTGAGTGGACTCCCCAGTTCTGAAATAATGAACTTGGATTCCCTCAACATTTGTATTCTATTTTTAGCAAGCCTCGCAAAGGTGATTAACCCTTGATGTGAACTAGGTTAAGATGATGTAAAACATACTCCCTGATAATTGAATGTACCCTGATGGAGGTCAGACAAGTACCTTGAACTATGGTTGCATTTTAACTCAAGTAATGAAAGGCTTTAATTGACTTAATATTTTTTAGGGATTTTTATCTTTATGTATAAATATTATTTATTTTATTCTTTTATATTCTTGTTGATATTATGTGGATTTTATACAAGTGATTAACCATATATTGATAAAATAATTTATACTTAATCCATTTATTTTATTCCAACATACATGTTCATTAATTCATTTATTTTATGTAATCATAATAAATAATTCAATAAGAATAAATAATTAACTATGCACTTGGACAAAAATAAAATAAATAAATGTGGCATGATCTTAAGCTTTTCTAATGGTCGGTTTATCGAGTGGATGATAAATTGACCCTTGACCCTATGGGAATAACTCATGAATCAAGCTTAGCTTGAGTTATAGTATTTCATATGTTCACTTGTGTATCTCCTAAGTTGGTTTCACCTTGGATATGAACATATATTTTACTCACACGTAGGTGAGGGGAACCATGGGTATGGGGTTACATAAAAGAAACTGTAGACACACAAACCCATACATAATAAGAGGAGGGAATGATACACATATCATCATTTAAATTTAATAATAAATATTATAAAAAATAATTTGATAATAATTAAATTAAAAGAAATCTAACACATACATAGGTCGGTCAATATCATGATCATACACACATGCAACAAATATCCATTCAAAACTAGTTAGAATTCATTTTAATTCATTATTTGGTAAGATAAATCACTTGAAATAATGAATTAATTATATTATTGATTAATTCATTAATTTAACTTAATTGTATATCCAGATATTCCTAGAGATTCCCATCATTTGTAATTTTAAACAAATTAAATTAATTTGAAATTAATCAAGTATACAGTGTGTACTTGAGACAACACAAATATACCCCTCTAAACTAAAAAGTGTCTTGTATGGTCCTGGTCATTTATTGTGTACTTACACTACATGTAGCATACATGGCATGTCACATATTACATGGTGTGTAGTCCCATGAGCCAACCCAAGTAGTTATCTTGGCATTTATGACACATAAAACATGTTAATATATGAAACTTGTAACACTTTTAATGCTTGTGAAGTACACGACGTGTATAAGGACCATGCATGAAATGTAGTTATGAAATTAACACAGAAATTAATTAGGCATTTAATTTTTATAAAACTCTATTACATAATGTGTAAGACAACTACATACCATGTAGTTTAGTTTAATGCTTCTATTAATTTCATTCTTCATAATTAATTTACATTATATATAGCTTGTCCTAGTGTGTACTCTGCATAAACAGGTATGAGTTACACAATGTGTATATCATATTACGAGCAATGAAATTCATGTTATGGTCAGTTGTATCATATTCCTAGGGTCTATACATATATTCTTCGTGAATATTTATTCCTTACATAGCGTGTACTCTAGATACACATCATGGAGTCACAATTGACCTATGTTTTGCGGCTTTAAACCTTTACTCAACATTTAATAGATACATGTTGTGTACTTTTTCCACATGACATTTGTGTCTCCCATGAGGCTAAACCATGTGAGGTTACACAACATGTAGGCCGTCCACACATCATTTAACCCCTAAAACTATATTTCATCTAGCCTGGTTAATAGAAAATGTGTAATTATGTTGTGTACTCTTCTCCCACGCAACATGTTGTGATTTTCATGACTCATCTTAGTGTGGTGAATATTTTTACACAACGTGTACATTTCGGTCACACATCATGTAGTCCTATGTTATCCAGCTAGAATCTCCAGTACCTCCATATGGGATATTCGAGCATTCTTCATATATTTTTTGCCATGTTCATGGTCATATGAAAGTGAAAAAACAAGATATATCGGCTTTCAGATTAAGGATGAACAAACCATAAATGAAAAACTAACATCAATGCATAAATCGATCAATAGTTAAAAAATAATTATAAATTAATATATGACCACTCTGATACCACTTCAAGTTTCTGAGGTGCAACACAAGCAGTCAGACTCATGCCCAAAAATGTAATTTCATTATTTTATTTGGATTAATCATCGGAACTTAATTAATAACAACCTCAAAATCCATGAGATAGGATCTTTCGCATATTACTTATAATTAATTTAAAAATTAGAATTACCTCTCATCCTGGATTTTTTTATCTATTTTCTTATTGGTTGACCACTCTTGTTGTATTTTCATTAGGATGAAGGTTTTAATGGTAGAATCCCTATAATGATAATCCACACATGTTCCATGAAACTTGAAATGTTATAAATAGATCTTTGTGCGCTGGAACCGAAGACCAATCCTCTTGCATCGTTCCTATTGATCATAACAAGAATCCCTTCCAAGTGTAAAGGATTCTATCGAGTTCTCTAAAGTTCTTAAAAGTGAGGATGAAAATATATGCTCACCATTCTTGATAATGTTCTATAGAAAAAGTTTCTCTCTAAGTTGAGATAATTTTATAGAATGATTTTTTTGTGCTCAACAATCACATACCCCAGAAATAATATATTCAGTTTTATATAACTAGGTTAGAGAATTGGTAATTACATCCCTTCCAAGTGTAAAGGATTATATTGAGTTCTCTTAAGTTTTTAAAAGTGAGTCGGAATATATATGCTCGCCATTCTTGAGAATGTTCTATAGAAAAAGGTTCTCTCTAAGTTATAATCTTCTAGAATGATTTTTTTGTGCACAACAATCACATACCCCAGAAATAATATATCCAAGTTTATATAGCTATGTTAGAGAATTGGTAATTACACATAAGCACTTAGCCCATCTCATAATCTTTATCAAGCCCCATGTATAATAATAACAATAACAATATTATTATTATTATTTCCTTAATGTGCACAAAAGTTGAAAATAATATTAATATCATTTTTTAAAATAAATATTTATTTATTTATTTAAATTATTTTAAATATATCATTCCCAAAGGATAATTATCACGGTCCATCAATCCTCCTTGACATTTATCAAACTTTGAATAATGACTTTTTATTTAAATAAAGAAATATCATTGTATCATTAATTCAATAAATATTTATGCAATCAACATAGCCTGGATAATTGTTATTTCTCAAAACTTGAGAATAATATTTATTCTAATATTAAATTCATATAAAATTTAACTGAGATTCTCAATGCAATTAGTGTGTGACCCTATAGACATATTTCTCAATGGAATTAGGCTAACTCACCTAAAGCCCAAGATCAGAATCTAGAAACATGTCAAGGCACCTATAAAGGAATACATAAATATCAAAACAACAATAACCACCTACAAACACTCACTATGTAATATAATCTCTTTTTCATAATATCTCATCGAGCATGTTGTATCACTAGTTTCATAAACCTATATGTTTGACATATCATTATTTGACTTTTTATAAATAATTTTACTAATAAAATCACCATGGTTGTGGACTTTAATTAGGAAATTCCATTCCAGTCAAAGATTCAATGATATTTACTTTCATTAACTCAGGAGGGAAAATTATTTCTTGACTTATATTACCAATGACGCGCTCAATGTATCCTACTTCACTGTGAGCATATATCATCACAATTTTCATCAATATATCAAAGTACACAACTCATTACATGCATTAATAATAATCTCAAGCATAAGGAACAATACACACATTCAAATGTAGTAATATCCAATGACACATTTAACATGTGGAATTTCTATGGGAGGTTCATTTCTTATAACCTCCTCTCTTGGAGATTATCAAGGACGAACTTCATGAAAAGAAATCATAATGTCTTGTGATCCTCCAATGTAGCAACCCAGAGTTTATAAATGGTATTTTTTTCTTGAAATGAATGTGTATTATATTATATTATACAATACTATACACATACAACACATAGAGAAACTAGCAACATATTATTTCATTAATTTAAATAGTTACATTAGTCAATGAATAAAACCATTAAAATACCAATTATTATAAGGGGAAAAATAGAAAAACTATAATGGGAAAATATGGATTGCCCTAATCTTCTATAATCATCCCTCCCACGAATAACGCTATAAAAATAAAACAAAATATTAGTAAACCAATCAACATTATAGAAAAATTAAAATATATAACCTTGAGAGGAATTAAGTTTAATAATGAATGAAGGAATATATAATTATTTATAAGAGGTAATTTGAATATTAAAATAGTAACGTGATGGTTGGAATAGTAACCTAGCCGTTGAGAATCGTAACATGACCATTGAGAATAGTAATCTGGTCATCGAAATAGTAATTTTACCTCAAAATATTAAATTATGATATAAATAATATTTATCATGATTAATTTAAGTAAATATAAATATTATAATGCTAAAAAAATAAATATAATGATTAAAAAAATCAAAGAAAATATACGCAATTTTTTTAATAAACTATATTTTAAAGTAATTCACAAAAATCATAATTTTTATATTAAAAATTAAATTTTAATTATGTTAGAAATTTATTTGGATAAAATTAATATCATTTTTAAAATCAGAACATCAAAATTTTCCAAGGGTTATTTTTTTGGTAATTTTCTAAAATACTTAAATTTTTAGGTGAATATTAAAAATACGATTTTTTATGTAACTGATATATCTTAAATTAAATCATTCATGATGTAATAATGTGATAATAATTTATATAACTTGATATTCGACCAAACTATATTTAATTTCATAAATTATTCATTAAAATAAAATAAACTTAATTTTCAAACCTAAAAATCATTTTCCAAAAACTAAAGTCAAAAGTGATCCCTTAAAATAACAATTTTTTTCACTTTCCTTTTTAATAAACTAAGTGAATTCAAATTATAAAGGGGTTTATAGTCTTAAAAAGTTCTATTATATTTATATATGATTTATATTGTCAAAAAATCACTATTACAAGTTTTACCTTTGATATAATATTTTATTCTAAAAATACCCCTCTCCTCGAGTATAAATAACCTTTATCCCTCCCCTTGGAAAACCGCTCTTCCTTCACTTTCCAAAGCCAAAGTTTTGTCCAAATACTCCCTCTCAATCCCCTTATAATACCTAGGTATGTTATAGAGTAAACCAACTCGAAACATCAATGGAGTTTTAGTGTCGTACAAGAGAAGCTACACTGAGGAAAGAGAGGCATAGAAGTAATGAAAAAAAGTGGGATTTAAGGTAAAGGGATTCTCATATTCAACTCCCTTTATTTAGGTTACCCCTATTTCACATCATTTTCCATATGGATACTGTTCTAATGTTACTTGGGTATAATTTCTCTATTATTTCCTTTTATTTTTGGGGATATACATGTTTCCACCTTGATTTATAAGACAAATACAAAGATTTTCAAAAAAGAATTTTCTTTCAAAAACACATCTTTTACTCCTCTTGAGTTGTTTCTTATTCACTTAAGAATGATGATTTTTATTCCAAATATCTTTTCCTTATTTCATTTGAAAACCCCAAGTTCATTCATGAAATCGTGATTTATTAAATCCTTATAAAAAACATTTTTTTCTATAATTTATTTCATGACTATGATTGTTATACATTCTATTTGTCATGCATGATTATATAAATATTATGATGTGATGGGTGGGCCTAGAATTATATATCCCTCTAATTTATTAGATAATTTGATGTATCTCATGAGATAATGTGTATTATGTGTGAACATGATACTATATTTGTTCACAATGATGATGTTATGATTATGCACATATGTTATGCGTGAACATGAGGCTAGATTTGTTAACAACTATGTGTGATATTTGACCACTATGACATGATGTTTCATTTTTAGGCATTCCCACATTCCATTCCTTTATCAAATGTTCCCCTCATGATTTTGATGATGATCCTATGATTATGATATGATGATTATTATTATTCTCACCCATGTTATATTGATTCATGTCCCTTATTCATCCTCTTACTAGTATTTTAGCTCACTACTTTCTTTGATGTATATCCTCAGGTGAATATATGTACTAAGAAGAACATGAGATATTTTAAGTGGATAAATAAGAATGATTTTAATATTTTTTATTTTTTATTATGTATAAGTGATGTATGATCCTAATTTTCCCAAGATATTAAACCTTATGATCCTTTAATGTATAACTATTATGTTTTTTATCTTTAAAATAATGTAATAGTCATGTAAAAAAAAGTAGGGTCCCTATAGTTGGTATTAGAGGTATAGTTTATTTAATTTTGTCATTAGGATTAGAAAAAATTAGTGACAGCCCTTAATAAAAGTCTAAGTATATGTAAACACCTAAGAAGATTTGTTTTAAAAAATGATAAACATAGGGATCCCATAAGATAGGCCTTTATGTTAATTGCATAAAAGAATAAATTATTCATGATTTTTTTACTTGTGTTTTGTTCAAACCTTTTCTATTTTATAAAATGGTGGGAACTAGGAGAAACTAAGCTAATAACTTGTGTGAGGTACTATCATGAACTAAGTCGGGTCGCCATCAAACCGACGCCCGACCCGGTCCATGGCAAGGCCCGAGAGGCGTTCTCGATCCTCCCGGGCTGGCGACAAGTGCCAAGGAATTAATAGAGGACAAAAGGGAACGATTTCGCCCAATAAAAAAAATAAAGCAGCGAAAAAATAGAATAACACAAATTAAATAAATAACACGAAATGAAGGAATGGCCAACAACAACCAACTAACCTATCCACGACCAAAACTCCTCGCGACTCTGAGAGTCGCTCACCAATCTACAACCAAATCTCACCCATGGAGAACGAGCTCGAGTCGAACCTGCAACAGAAACTAAAAACAGAAAAACACTATAGGCATGAGTATTAAAACTCAGTAGGCGTTCCCAACAAACTATTCCCAATGCACTACCCTTAAATAAAGAAACGCCATTCAAGTTTGAACTACAATTTATAAAAGTATGTTTTTATAAATATTTTAATCAAAATAAAAGTACAAATCATTGCCCTTAACCATTTTCAAATTTAGGTTCATGTAATTAGTGTCAATGGCTTTTTTTAAGGGAAAGTGATGTTTTTTTCAAATTTTTACAAAGAGGATTAAACACTTTCATTTGAAAACAATTTTTATAAACTTAATCAAAATCGGTTTATCACTTTCCAAGGAAAACAATATATAAAAATGCACAAATGAAATCACACAGCAAGGGAAATGTAGGTATATATATAAGCATCATAATCACTACTGCAAGCAACTAAAGCTGAATAGACATGGGTGAACCTAGGAGATCAAGAATAAACTAGAATACACCAATACATGAGACCTCATCCCCATTGACATGTCACACACGATGAAATCAAAATGCCCAATACGCTCGACCATCCTTTCTCAGGCAGGCCGAGGGAAAATCCCATAGTAATAAACCCAATATATCCACCTAATATGGGTCACTGTTCAGTACCATAACCTACCAGTGCAGCAATCATTCTTAGAATATTCTCTCAATATGCCAGGTTTCCATGTCTCTTGTATTTAGAAAGGGGGTGGGCCTATTGATGTCATCCGAGCATCCAATCACAGTATATATATAATAACAAAGAACAACAGGAAACAACCCAAGTCACCCCAAAGAATGTGTCCCTCACTTTTCTACCATTGATCATAGGGAAGTCCTACACAACGGACCCCCATAACATATAACTCAACCAAAGTAAAGGGACCACATCCGAGGAGAGTTTTATTGAGATAACTAGTTTTATAAAAGTGCCAATCGGGCCTCACATGATTTTCACATGTCAAACCATTTCTTAAGAATCACACACACACCACTTTGAAAACCAAAAATATACTTCGAAACCCATTTAAGAAACCCAAACCAGAATTTTAAATCTAAAACATGTTCACAAAGGCCAAAGGGTCATTTCATCATGAAGTTAATGTAAAAACACAATCAAACCATTTATTGAAGCACATTAAAATAAATAACCACTCCAATTCAATCCAGACAACTTACTAAGAGTTCTATATCAATAATTGATATTAGAACCAGGTGCTAAAAGCAAGAAATAAATTATTCCTAAATTTAAAGAAAAATGCATAGGGAAACCTACCTCAAAGTGGAACCAAGTCGTCCACTCGGCTCTTGACGCTTTCTAACTAAAAGCAGCTTCTCTTGAAGATGAAAATCTGAAACTACTTCACCTATACGTATATACATTTTCATATATATATATATACCCTTTAACCCAAGTACATATTCCCCGATCCATGAAGGAATATGCGCAAGGAGGATATGCATATATACATGCTTACCCATGTATATACATATAGGTCATTGTCACTGACGACCAAAACCCACACCACGATGAGAAAAACACCCTACAATGATGCAAGGGAAACTAATAACTGCCCAAGGCTTCAAACACAACTAAAACAATTTCACTTCCCATAAAATAATATGAATTATGAGAAACACGTGAAAAAAAAATACACCTTTCATGGAAAACATGTCACAAGGCCAATTCGTATCACTCCCAACTTAATAAATCATTTACGTAATTAATAAAACTTTTCCAAGATATATAACAAAGCTTCACTAAAAAAACATACTCCAATTCCCCTCTTTAAAATTAAACACACACTAAAACATTTTCCTACACATGGTACACACACTTTATAAGATTTAATAAACAACTTAAAAATATTTTGAAGTAACTCCAAACAATATCTCAAGACTTTGAACGCAAAAGACCACCCAAAACCCCTTTTTGAGGCCAAACGCACACCACATACATGTCAAAACAGAATTTTCAGCCCTTGCGCAGCATAGCAAATCAACAGCACAATTTAGAAAAACGCTACGAATGGCTCAAAAAAAGTTTTCGTAAAATCAAAACATTCATATCATATAAACATGTTACTAAAAACTTAGAAAGCATATTTAAACATTAAGAAAACCCATATTCACACAAAGAATATTAATCACATAACATACTAAATTGATTAAACAAGAAAAATAAAACACCAAATAAAGATTATGTACGGAACCAGCTACCTCTGGTGTTGAAAATCCCATGAAAAATTGTGGAACTCCAATCGCTGCACAACCGCACCATAAGGTGATCAAATTAATCCCTAAAATCAAATTATCTAATCAATTAGACCATAAAAAAATCAAACGCCACACCAAACCATAACCCAGAAATTCACTAAGGAAGAAATCAACACCTTGAAGGGAAATGAACCTGCTGTGAAAGTGAAAATGGCCATCCAGACAAGGGGGAAGAGTACCGGAGGTGCGTCGTGCCAGAAAACCGCTCAGTTAGGGAGATGGTGCGGGTTTGGAAGGTGGTGTGGGTTAGGGAGGTGCGCGGCTGTCCGAGAGAGGGAGGAGACAGCGTGGTCACTGGTCGCCGGCCGGAGTAAAAGAGGGTGTCGGTCTGAAGGAGGGGGTGGAGGTCGTCTGACGAGAAGGTGGAGGGAGGGTGGCATGGCTTAGGGTAAGGGAGAGGGAGGTCTACGTGCTACTGTCTGGTGAAGAAGAGGATGGCACAACGGGAAGGAGGATATGAGGCGGTCTGATTCACCGGAGGGCAAGAGGAGGCATTGGTCCTGTTCACCGGAGGAGCCGAGCGGAGGCTTCATAGGGTTAGGGGGTGCTGCGCAAAATAGAAGAAGGGGGGGAGGAGGTCTGTGCGATGGAGAAGGGAGAGCAAGAGATAGGGAGTAAAGAAAAAAGAAAGGAGAGAAAAACTAAAGAGAAAAAATAAATGGAAAAAAATAAAAATAATAATAATAATAATAAATAATAATGAAATAAATAATGAAATGAAACTTAAAAACAACTTAAATTAACCTATACATAAATCACAAAAATAACGGTAATCTAAATAGTAAGTCAAATATTTTATAATTGTAACATTAATTTAATATTAACGACCAAATCAAAGAATTAACTGTGGAAGAAAAATAATAATAATAATATCATTATTATTATTATTATTGAGGTCGGGAAGCACACATGGACGTGCATAAGGTCACACGCCCAAATAATAAAACATCCTCTGCTTACGATTGGGCACTACACACGGTCGCGCGTACGGACGCACACCCGTATAAGATCACAAATCCCTTTTAAAAAAAAGAACCAATTCAAACCGCAACCCAAAAGAAAGGCCCAAAATAATTAAATTAAAAGAAGTGTCAGTCGGGGTGTGACCATTCTCCCCACCATGACACTTTCTGCCCCCAGAAATTCCCAAAAGACTTAACCAAGTAATGATTCCAAGAAAGATCGCGAAGATAACAAAAACAAAACTCAATCATGCGAAGATCGGGTATTCAAAACACCCATTACCTGAAACTCCAAATATTTCAAGACCAGAATCACTAAGAAAAATAATTAATGGCAAGGAATTAACCTCAAAATATAACTACAATGTGGAACACCCTGATCCCTAACTTATGGATTATCAAGGACGCTCGAGATCTCCAAGGACAATCATCCAACGACCCACTACCCAAGATTAACCAGTTACCATGACCAAGGTTGGGTAGAGCCGTAGTAAGGGGTTTCCCCGCCAAGCTTACTTTGGAAACAGAGTTTTTTCCCCATAATTTATCATGATGGTGGTCTCCCCACCATATTAGTATTCTTATCAAACATTGGTTCTCCAATCCAAGACGACTCACAAACCCAGACAATCCTCTAACACTAGCTTATCATCCATGCTCCCTAATTTTAACTAACCAACATAAGAGGAGACATCGGTGAGACCCATAATGGGTCTCCCTGCTATTTTAGAATATGCCTAACACCACGGGACCCACACGGGCATTCCCGATTTACTTTGAGCAATACTGAATGAACCCTTCATCACGAACCCGCTAACACGGCCGACCTGCACGGATGATTTCTATACTGGCCAAAACTCCACCACATGAGATGATTTTTATAGCAGAAACCTCTAACCTAGAGGAAAACTGTACAGGCGCATGTTATTCCCACAAGACAAAAGCATCTATAAAACGAGTATAATTTCGATCCATAACCAACCACAAGAAGGTTCGCAGAGCACGTCCACTGGCTTTACAAGAATATGGGTTCTCTGAACCTCTTTAAGGGCCAAGAGGGACTCCTGCAAATGAAGACCACAACAAGGAGACAAGGCCTTTAGGCCCTTCACAGCAAAGATGAAGACTTCATAGGCAATACCGTAATAGGGAAATTTAAGTTGTCTTAATCCCGTCATTGCGGACTTAAATAAGATCAAGCCCATCCCACATCTGACGAGTTTTTGACTGCGCGCAATCTTCACCCTGAGACCTATGGCTGGGGCCCTGATGTCTGAAGCATCTATCACCTCGCAGTCATAGGCTGACCACATCTGACTGTAACTTCCTTCGCTGAAAAAGCAACCTGCATACTTCTCCTTGTGTCCCAAATGGCAACGCCGTCAACATACCAACTGAGAATTGCAGCGAACGACTTAGAGTGTCTGACTGACCACACTAGAGATAGGAGATTGAGCGGTCTGTCTGACACGCAACACGGATTGATGGAAGGAGCGCTCCAAGAATAGGCCCCTTCGGTTCACACTCCTCATCGGATAAGGAACCTTCACTTCCTTAGATACAACCATGGGATGAGGTTAGTCTTAAGGATTGCTCAAGACATCCTTATTCGCAATAATAATGGAGTGATCATTGTTTACTAGTTTAGTGTCGCTCCACCGAGCGTACTCGATACAACTTACACCACACAACTTTCAGAGTTCCTCCAAAATAGAAGATACTTCCAACTTTCCCAAAGCACTCAACGATATTCAATTGACCTCGACATCTACAAACAGTCGACACAATTGAGCAGAACCCAACTCTGCCACTCCACTGGGAGTTTGGGTGAGCCAAGAACCGAGAGACCTATTGCAAACCCATGGGACATTTCTATGGGGCATATCTCAAACAAGGAACACAAAACAGCCTTCTAAAAATCCAAACACATCACAAAGAAAACATCCATATTTTGAACAAAAATCAAACAATTTCAATTTAAAACATCAATTCATTCTTAAAGAAAAACACCTGCTTGAGGAACCAAACACAATACATTAGAACCCAACAACTCTTTTGAACTCATCGCTTTCACTCCGAACTCAAAACAATTTTCCAATTTCCAAAACCATTTAAGCACAAAAACCCAATTTAGATAAAACCCCACTTTTTAGGAAATAAGAATCAGCTTTAAAAATCAATCACTCGCCACTGATATTCCTAGATGCCTCGCAGATAAGCATTTTTGTGCCACTCACGCACCCATCCGCATGATCCACCAACTATCCATTAATCGATTCCACATGCACATGCGAGAACCCATAGGAATACCACTGGATGAAATAAGGATCTTCCGCTTTCAAAACAAAACATTCCCAATATTCTGAAAATACCTTTTTTTCAAAAATATTTCAAAAACTCAAGACAAATTTCCAAAATGCTTTGTATTTATTAAACAATCCACTTCAATTTCAAATAACCCAAGACATCATTTTAGAAATTCAACTTCGACAAATCAATGCCAAAGATCTAAGAGAAACACACCCCAAAAATCATGCCAACCACACACCAGAATAAAATAAGAGCAACACCAAAGGTGTGCTTTCCTTTTAAAAGAAAACACTTTCATGCCAACCCAAAATTGAAGCAAGACATCACAAACATTAAAGAACCTGGATGAAGGATTAGTGGTCGTGTCTAACTCAGCTACATGGTTTAGCAGACCATGCCCTAGGCAAACACCAACCACTAGGAGTGTCAAATCGTACTCTCGAGCATCACATGGGTCGCTACTCCATGTGGGGTCGCACACAGTACCGGTTTACTCCTATTTTCATCCCCCATCCACAAAGACCAAAGCTGAAACTTAAATCCTGGACTACCCCTGGTTACTCAAGGATCGGAACGAGTAAGAGTTCGTGACGCTCTTCCCGCACCTACCACTCGAGTACCAACGGTCCTATCTCTGATCTACTTGACGTCCCAAATAACAAGAACAACCTCCTCTGATACCATTTTGTCACGAACCAAGCTGGGTCGCCATCAAACCGACGCCCGACCCGGTCCGCGGTAAGGCCCGAGAGGTGTTCCCAATCCTCTCGGGCTGGCGACAAGCGCCAGGGCATTAATAGAGGACAAAAGGGAATGATTTCACCCAGTAAAAAAAATAAAGCAGCGAAAAAAATAGAATAACACAAAGTAAATAAATAACATGAAAGGAAGGAACGACCAACAATAACCAACTAACCTGCCCACGATCAAAACTCATCGCGACTCTGAGAGTCGCTCACCAATCCACAACCAACTCTCACCCACGGAGAACAATCTCGAGTTGAACCTGCAACAGAAACTAAAAACAGAAAAACACTATAGTCGTGAGTATTAAAACTCAGTATGTGTGCCCAACAAAATATTCCCAATGCACTACCCTTAAATAAAGAAACACCATTTCAAGTTTGAACTACAATTTATAAAAGTATGTTTTTCTAAATATTTTACTCAAAAGCAAATTACAAACCATTTCCCTTAACCATTTTCAAATTTAGGTTCATTTCATTAGTGTCAATGGCTTTTTTTAAAGGGAAAGTGAAGTTGCTTTTTTTCAAATTTGTACAAAGAGGATTAAACACTTTCATTTGAAACCCATTTTTAGAAACTTAATCAAAATCAGTTTATCACTTTCCAAGGAAAACAATATACAAAAATGCACAAATGAAATCACACAGCAAGGGAAATTTAGGTATATATATAAGCATCATAATCACTACTGTAAGAAACAAAAGCCGAATAGACATGGGTGAACCTAGGAGATCAAGAATAAACCAGAATACACCAATACATGAGACCTCATCCCCGTTGACATGTCACACGTGATGAAATCAAAACGCCCAATATGCTCGATCATCCTTTCTCAGGCAGGCTGAGGGCAAATCCCATAGTAATAAACCCAATATATCCACCTACTATGGGCCACTGGTCAATACCATAACCTACCAGTGCAACATTCATTCTTAGAATATTCTCTCAATATGCTAGGTTACAATGTCTCTTGTATTTAGAAATGGGGTGAGCCTACTAATGCCATCCGAGCATCCAATCATAATATATATATAATAATAAAGCACAACAGGAAACACCATGAGTCACCCCAAAGAATATGTCCCTCAATTTTCTACCATTGATCACAGGGAAGTCCTACACAGCGTACCCCCATAACATATAACTCAACCAAAGTAAAGGGACCACATCTGAGGAGAGTTTTCTTGAGATAAATAGTTTTACAAAAGTGCCAACTGGGCCTCACATGATTTTCACATGTCAAACCATTTCTTAAGAATCACATGCACACCACTTTGAAAACCAGAAATATACTTCGAAACCCATTTAAGAAACCTAAACCAGAATTTTAAATCTAAAACATGTTCAAAAAGGCCAAAGGTTCATTTCATCAGGAAGTTAATGTGAAAACACAATCAAACCATTTATTGTAACACATTAAAATAAATAACCACTCCAATTCAAGCCAGAAAACTTACTAAGAGTTCTATATCAATAATTAATATTAGAACCAAGTGTTAAAAGAAAGAAATAAATTATTCTTAAATTTCAAAGAAAAATGCATATGGAAACCTACCTCAAAGTGGAACCAAGTCGTCCACTCGGCTCTTGACGCTTTCTAACTAAAAGCAGCTGCTCTTGAAGATGAAAATCTAAAACCGCTTCACCTATACGCATATAAATTTTCATATATATATATATAACCTTTAACCCAAGTACATATTCCTCGCGCCATAAGGGAATATGCGCAAGGAGGATATACATATATACATGCTTACCCATGTATATACCTATAGGTCTTTGTCACTGATGACCAAAACCCACACCGCGATGAGAATAACACCCTACAACGATGCAATGGAAACCAATAACTACCCAAGTCTTCAAAAACAACTAAAACAATTTCACTTCCCATAAAATAATATGAATTATGAGTAACACATGAAAAAAATACACCTTTCATGGAAAACATGTCACAAGGCCAATTCGCATCACTCCCAACTTAATAAATCATTTACGTAATTAATAAAATTTTTCCAAGATATATAACAAAGCTTCACTAAAAAAACATACTTCAACTCCCCTCTTTAAAATTAAACACACACTAAAACATTTTCCTACACATGGTACACACACTTTATAAGTTTTAATAAACTGCTTAAAAATATTTTGAAGCAACTCCAAACAATATCCCAAGACTTTGAATGCAAAAGACCACCCAAAAACCCCCTTTTGAGGCCAAACTCACACCACATACATGTCAAAACATAATTTTCAGCCCTTGCACACTATAGAAAACCAACAACATGGTTTAGAAAAACACTACGAATGGATCAACAAAAGTTTTCATAAAATCAAAACATTCATATCATATAAACACGTTACTAAACACTTAGAAAGTATATTTAAACATTAAGGAAAACTATATTCGCACAAAGCAGATTAATCACATAATATACTAAATTGATTAAACAAGAAAAATAAAACACCAAATAAAGATTATACATGTAACCGGCTACCTCTGGTGTTGAAAATCCCATGAAAATTTGTGGAACTCCAATTGCTGCACAACCGCACCACAAGGTGATCAAATTAATCCCTAAAATCAAATTATCTAATCAATTAGACCACAAACAAACCAAACGCCACACCAAACCACAACCCTAAAATTCACTAAGGAAGAAATCAACCCCTTGAAGGGAAACGAACCTGCTATGAAAGTACGGATGGACAACCGGGCAAGGGGGAAGAGTAACAGAGGTGCGACGGGCCGGAAAACCGCTTGGTTAGGGAGGCAGTGTGGGTTTGGAAGGTGGTGCGGGTTAGGGAGGTGCACGATTGTCCGGGAGAGGGAGGAGGCAGCGTGGTCGCTGGTCACCAGTCGGAATAAAAGAGGGTGTCAGTTCGAAGGAGGGGGTGGAGGTCGTCCGACGAGAAGGTGGAGGGAGGGTGGCACGACTTAGGGTAAGGGAGAGGGAGGTTTGCGCACTGTTGTCCGGCGAGGAAGATGATGGAATGACAGGAAGGAGGAGAGGAGGTGGTCTGATTCGCCAGAGGGCAAGAGGAGGCGTTGGTCCTGTTCATTGGAGGAGCTGAGTAGAGGCTTCCTAGGGTTAGGGGGGCTGTGAAAAACAGAAGAAGGGGGGGAGGTCCACGCAAGGGATAAGGGAGAGCAAGAGAGAGGGAGGAAAGAAAAAATAAAGGAGATAAAAACTAAAGAGAAAAAATAAATGGAAAAAAATAAAAATAAAATAAATAATTATAATAATAAATAAATAATGAAATGAAACTTAAAAACAACTTAAATTAAACTATACATAAATCACAAAAATAACAGTAATCTAAATAGTAAGTCAAATATTTTATAATTGTAACATTAATTTAATATTAACGACCAAATCAAAGAATTAACTGCGGAAGAAAAATAATAATAATAATATCATTATTATTATTGAGGTCGGGCAGCACGCATGGACGTGCGCAAGGTTGCACGCCCAAATAATAAAACATTCTCTACTTACGATTGGGCGCTACACACAGTCGTGCGTACCAACACACACACGTATAAGATCACAAATCCCTTTTACAAAAAGAACCAATTCAAACCATAACCCAAAAGAAAGGCCCAAAATAATTAAATTAAAAAAAGTGTCAGTCGGGGTGTAACAGGTACAATGCAATGATTTCCAGAATGACATCCTCAATGCCATGGAAGGTGGAGTTCAAAAACTTCAGGGTGATGCTTACCTAGTTGTCTCAAGCTATGAATAATAACATGAACCATGTGGAGTGTTATCCTTCACCCAAGAAGGAGAAACTAACCATTGATTCCTTTATACAGCAATGAACAATGATGTTTAATGGATCTTCTAGTCCACTTGTTGTGGACCAGCGGGTCAACTCAATGGAGAAAATCTTTTCTATGCTTCACTATTCTGAGAAGGAGAAGGTGACTCTATCCATCTATCATTTAGATGGAGAATCCAATCAATGGTGGGAATTGATAAATAACACCAAGCCAAAGGATGAAATGGAAGAGATGGAGTGATAGGACTTTAAGAAAATATTTCTTAACAAGTATTTACCTAAAACTCTTTGAACAAAGATGGATAGAGAATTTATAGATCTAAAGCAAAAGGAAGGTGAATCTGTCATAGATTATGAGGTAAAATTCACAAATATTGTAATATATACCTCAGGCTTTGTTATCAATAATGATAGAAAAATAGATAGATTATTTAGTGATTTAAAGCCAAACCTTCAAAAGGATCTAGTTATCCAAGACTTTGGGAGTTATGAAGAAGTAGTTTGATGTGATCTCAAAGTGGAGATGGATTTTGTGGAATGGTCTCGTGGTTATGGAGATAAGAAGAGAAGAATGGAGTTTCAAGTTGGTGATTCAAATGAAAAATGAGGAAAGAGGATCCAACCACCCACATGTCAAAAATGTGGGAAGAAACATCATGTGAATTACCTCAAAGGGATGGGAAAATGCTTCAAGTTTGTAAGAGAAGGCCACCAAGCTCATTAATTTCGAATAGACATGAAGAAATTGGGAAAGGAATGCACCTTATAATGAACCACCCATGGTTCAATGCTTTAACTATAGGGATCAAGATCACTATTCAATCTAATGTACTAAACTATAGGTCCTTAAGGGTAATTAGCATCAACAACCACCAAAGCCAAGGAAATATTATTCCATCACTACTAATGAAGTGAATCATTAAAATAATTTCATACAAGGTAAATTTTCTATTCAATTAAGAATGGAAAAAAGTTTTATTTGATTTCGGTTCTATGCATTTCTTTATATCCCTCAAGTTTTCTAGAACTATTGAATCAAATCCCCGATACCTTGAAGAAGATATATCTGTAAAAACAAATAGTGGTGTGATCATTGCAACCCAAGTGTTGGAATTTTATACTATTATCATATTTGGGAATATTCTTCAATTGAATCTCATAATCCTTCCCTTGGTATAATATGATGCTATACTGGGCATGGATTGGATTTCATTATATAGTGCACACATCAACTGTCAGGAAAAGGAAATATTTTTTCATATTCCAAACCATCCCATTCTCCTTTAAAAATGAAAGGAAGATCATGAATATCATATGGAAAATCCCTCAATGGTGTGGGAAATGATACATATGAAGAATCATACTTTTCCCAAATGGTTTAGTCAAATGAATGTATCAACCTAGAGGAAATTACCATTATGTTGGAGTACACTGATGTATTTCCCAAAAAGTTACTCAGACTTCCCTCAGATATTGAGGTAAAGTTATCAATAGAGCTCATAACCAAATCCACTCCTATCTCAAAATTCCCTTACAGGATGGCCTTGATCGAACTGGAGGAGTTAAAGAAGTATTTAAAAAAGTATTTGGAAAAAGGGTTCATACGGCCTAGTGTATCGCCTTGGGGTGTGTCAGTGATCTTTATCAAGAAGAAGGATGGATCAATGCGATCATGTATCTATTATTAGGAGCTCAACAAAATCACTATAAAAAACAAGTATCCTCTAATAAGTATTGATGAATTGTTCAATCAATTATGAGGAGATCAATACTTCTCAAAGCTGGATCTTTGTTCTGTATATAAATAGTTGAATTTGAAGAAGGAACATATTTAGAAGATTGCTTTCTATATAAGGTATGGAAACCCTGAGTTCATATTGATTCCCTTCAGACTTCCAATTCCCCGGTAATCTTTATGGATTTAATAAATAGATTCTTTAGAGACTACCTTGAAAAATTTGTGCTAGTATTTATTGATGATATTATTATTTACTCCAAGAGTAAGGAGAAACATGAGGAACATCTAAGGATTATCCTAGAAATGTTAATAAAGGATAAAATGTATGCTAAGTTCAAAAAGTGTGATTTTTAGATGCATAAATTCACATTTTTGGGGCATGTGATCACAAGTGAGGGAATTTTTATGGACCCTTTAATGAAAAAGGAAATTAAGGAATGGCCCAGACCCACTAGTGTCATGGAAATATATATTTTGCATGGCATAGTAGGGTATTACCGATGTTTTGTGAGAAATTTATCATGAGTGTCTAGTCTGCTAACTAAGTTAACATAGAAAGGCGTAAAGTATGTATGGATGGAATAATTTGAGGAAATATTTAAGGAGATCAAGAAGAGGTTAATCACTATACTTGTACTCACACTACCAACAAGTGGATAAGGTTTTGTGATATACAATGATGCTTTGAAGAAAGGCTTGGGTTATGTACTCATGCATAATGATAAAGTGGTAGTCTATACCTCATGACAGTTGAAGATCCATGAGAAAAACTACCCGACACATGATCTAGAGTTAGTAGCTGTAATATTTTCCTTAAAGATTTGGAGGCACTGCCACTATGGTGAGAAGTGTGACATATATTCTGATCATAAGAGTCTAAAGTATATATTAACATAGAAGGAGCTCAACATACATCAAAGAAGATAGTTAGAGCTAATCAAGGACTATGATTGCTCTATTAATTACCATTTAGGAAAGGTGAAAAAGGTAATTGATGCTCTTAGAAGAGAATAATCTGCTAATTTATCCATGATGTGGATTGAGAAAGACCCTATATTCATAGATATATAAAGGATGGATCTAGAAATCATAATGTTAGGGAATACATCCTACCTTTCCCAAATAATTTCCCAACCATCTATCTAAGAGAAAATCAAGAAGGCACAAATGGATGATCTGGAGATTAAAAAGAAGGTGAAAATAGTAAAGGAAGGGAAACTACATGAGTTCCAAGTTAATGAGGAAAGTTTCATTTGGTTTGGAACTAGAATTTATGTGTCTGCATCACCTAAGATAAAGAAGGAGATATTGTATAATGCACATAGAACAACTTTATCTATCCATCCTATAAGTACCAAGATGTACTGTGATCTTTAAGAGCACTTCTGGTGGGACAACATGAAGAAGGAGATTGTAGAGTACATCTCAAGATTCATGGTATGTTAGCAAGTTAAAGAAGATATAAAGAAGTCCAAATGGATGATATAACCATTGCCTATACCCATGTGTAGATGGAAGAACATCACTATGGACTTTTTCACTATTCTTCCAAAGACATCTAAAGGAAACAATGCGATATGAGTTGTGGTGGATCGTGTCACGACCCGTCCCCCAGGGCCCATGCCATGACTACCCCAAGTCCACCTTCCATAGGTCAGGGGCTGGAGACTAGCACCGAAAGGTGTATTCCCTAAAACTAGGAAGGTATTGCCTTTATAACCTGTAAACACACACAACTAAGCACACAACAAGATACGAACACAAGTGAGCTGTATAGTAAAAAGAGTGCGTACTAAAAGAAAAAGGGGAAAGAATACAAGCCCAACTTCAAAGTACAAGAAAAATAAAAAGTACAAGAATAACTGAAAATAGATCCTGTGAACACCTGCCAAGGATCTTACTTGAAGGGTAGGTATAGCTCTCGATCAAGTCGTCTCTGTGGTATGCCTCATCTAATTTCCACCTCCAAGCTACCTCTAGTCCTGGTACTCTCATCCTCAATTATTGTTGTCCATCGTCTGCACCAAACACAATAAGGTATGGGCATAGCCCATGCAGGGGTGAGTATAATGATACTTAGTAGGGACCCTGAGACCCTCAAGGTCTCACAAAATTCACAAAGGATAAACCAAAAAGCATGAAATCAACTGACAACCTTACTTAGATATATGCCCATACATATACCTAAGTTATCAAGTATACCCATCTTAATCATGAGGAAACACGGGGTCCAACTCAAAAGCCCAAAGCTCAACTGTTCCACAAAGGAAGGAATACCATGAAGGTAAGTACCACAAAGGTACACCACACGGAAGAATACCACCAAGGTATCACTGTGAAGGAAAGTACCACACAGGTATGCCACATAGAAGAATACCACAAAGGTATTACCATGAAGGTAAGGACTCAGCCCATACCAGGTATAACTTAAGCACAGAAGTATAGATGATTAGATGTAACTACTTAATAATCTTACTATGTTAAGAGGCATACCCATGTAGGATCCTAGTACATCATCAGACCCACACAGGATCCCAGTATAGTAGATCCACATAGGATCCTAGTACATCATCAGACCCACACAGGATCCTAGTACAACATACCCATACATGATCCTAGTACATCATCAGACCCACACAGGATCCTAGTACAGTAGACCCAAAAATGATCCAAGAATAGTCCCACATGAATTCCTAGAGCAGATCCATGTGGGATTCTAAAAATACAGACCCACAAAGGATCTCTTTCTCATGTTACAGCCAGCTACAGGGTTCCCACACTAAGCTCGCTTGTCTCTGGAAGGACCCACTCCTTAATCCACTATTTGATAATCCAACTGCCATGAAGTCCATGAATAAGTATCCCAAAGTACCTCCATGAAAATGGGATCTCAATGCAATAGACGGTGCGTCAATCGGACGTCTGATCTGTAAGTTATTGGCCTTTTAGTCCTGAGGGATCAGTTGGATTCATGATCGATCCAACCCAACCATACCCCAACTTTATCTAAATCTCAAGTTGGGTATACCAAAAGGACCGTCTATCTCCAAGGTTTCTGGTGCCACAGACGGTTCATCAAACGGACGCCTGGTGCCAAAGTTATGGCCAAAAGAGCGGAAATGGGTCGAAACTGGTCCGGGTCTGGTCCGACCCGGACCGGACCGCGCTGGGCGGCCCAGCCTGGCCGCATGCTGGGGGGAGTTGTGCGCCCCCCACCTCAATCACTGAATGGCTGAAGCCATTCGGTCTCCAGGCAGCACGCGTGACCCGTCGCGGGTCCCGCTCGGTCCAGTTCGACCGGCCGTTTCGGTCGGCCCCTTTGCTCCTCCCGGCGGCACGTCGTGCGTCGCCCCTCCATGGTCAGCCGAACGTTGGCCACCTTCCACCATCCATTGTGTCCTCTTTCCGCGGCGCTTTCTCGCCAGGCGGCATGGACGCGCGTCGTCGCCTCCCCATCACGCGGCCAGCCGGACCTTCTCTGGTGGTGCGGTCACGCCACCGTCGTCGTTGCGGCTGGTCGTGGTACTGTCCACCGCTCCTGAATACCACCGGTGCCAATCGCCGGCACCGGTCTCCGTCCTCCTCCATCGTGAAGAACACATCAAAAATCACATGGATTGCGGAGAGGTCGGGCCATGTTTGTTTGGTATGCACTCTTCGTGTTAGAGTGGTAGCAAGCGGAAATGATGTTCTTGAATCAAGGGAGGTCAATAAGAATGGGGTAAGGGGCATAAATCAATAACAAACCCTACCTCGAAGGTTTTGTTGGAGATCGTCCGCAGTTGGAGATATATTGGTGTTTGTCGATCCCGAAGCAAGCTTCCTCCAACGATGTCGATGAGGAGGGAAGGATGGATGACGGTTCGTTGATGTGTCGCGAGATGAAATCGGTGAAGGCAAAGAGGGTGCCAATGATCGTCACTTCTGCAACACACTTCCAAAGTCGGGCTCGTGCATCGTCCTCTTTCTTGATTCCGAATAACGTTCTTCAATGGAGATGGCATTCTTCGTTTGGAAGAGAAGTTCTTCGTTGATGGATGCGTTCCTCCAAAGTTATCCCAATTCCTCCCTTTCGCCAATGATTTCTCCCAAGCCAAAATTAGGATCCAACCCAAATAAAATATGTTTGTCAATTTTAAATTGTTGGCACAATTAAAGTTGGCTTTAATTAATTAATGGAAGGTGGCACAATTAAAGTGTATGAAGCTCAAGAGACTTCCCCACATTAAAGAGGGAGTTTAAGGGGGTCGGGTGGTCCCCATCATTGAATTCAAATTGGGGGTTTTAGTTCTGGTGTTCCCTACCTCCATAACCCATGTATAGAGGTTTCAAAAATAAAAATTGTTTATTTTTTTTATTCCTCCACAAAAATGTGAAAAACTATCTTTCACCCTCGACCTACTGCGATCGAGGTGAAGGTCTCCTTAAGCGAATATTGGCACTGCGAGTTCAATGGTATCCTCAGATTTCAATTTCGAGCACCGATTCAAAAGTTACAAAAACTCGATCGCACGTTTACTAAACGTACCTGAAAAAAAGTTCAAAAATTTATTCCAGGCACACCGGGCCTTGAAATCATGCACCGTCAATTTTCGAAGACTCATAAAATTCTCATATAATTAAAAAAATTACATGGAAATTCCAGGTCTTTACATCCTCCCCACCTCAGGGCTTTGCATCCTCATAAGCCAGAACTCAAAACTAGGAAATCAAGTGGGGGGACTGAGCACGAATCTGAGCCTCTCGCTCCCATTTTCTCTCCTAGAGGTTCATGTGCTGCCAGTGAATGCGCACCAGAGGTATCGACCGCCCATGAAGGACCCGCTCTTATCAATCCTCAATCTCGGGTCCAGCAGTGTTAGCTAGCAATGATCTGGGTATCCAGATTTTCTTTGTTTTTTTATAATCATTTGAGTCAAATAAACAATCTGAAATAAAGACCTTTTTAATTTTACTTATTTGGGGATTTATTAAATAATAGTTTTTAGTTATATGACCTTTTGTTCCATAGTAATTATAAATTACACTTTTTGAATTTGGAACAAAATAGTTTTTGTACAGTTTAGGTTTCTCACCTTTACTGTATATTCCATATCTTTCTTTATTAATCACATTCTTACCAAGAATATCATTTAAAATATTTTATCCTTTTGTAAAAAAGAGATTTTTACTTTTGTAGGTTTCTACTTCATCTTGTAGTGTTTTGATCTTGGTTTCATAATCTACACTGTTTGTGTTAGATGCGTTATATTTTTCAATTAACTCTTGATGTTGTTTTAGCAAAGTGTCTTTTTCTCCTAAAATTACATTGTGAATATTTTTTAGAGATTTATACTTTTTTAATAAGGAATTATATCTTTCTTCTAGCATGTTGCAGTAGGCTGCAAGTTTTTCATTTGAACAGCTAGAGTCAGAATTAGAATTGGAAGAGTAATAAGATTGTACCTCATTATCTTCAGCCATGAAGCACGTGTTTTCTTTTAGATTTGATTCTTCGTTTTATGAGTCAGAATTTGATAAGCTGTTGGAGTCTTTAGAGACACTCCATATAGATTTCCTTGCTCTTTTATCTTTCTGCTCATAATCATTATTTTTGAAAAACTTCTTCTTTTTCTCTATTTAGCAGAGGACAATCAGGTCTTATGTGACCCATTTTCTTGCATTCATAACATCTGACTTCCTTTAGATATTTCTCATTTTTCTTGAAGGATTTTTTGAATCCTTTCTTCTTCTTATAAAATTTTCTGAATTTTCTTTCCATTTGTGCCAATTCCATTTCTGAATCAGATGAGTCAGAACTTTCTTCCTTTTTTATCTCTTGTTTCATCTTTCTGCTCTTCTTCTTCTGAGATGTAGCTTTCAGAGCAATATTTTCTCTTTTTATCAAGACTTTATTCTCATTAGCTTCATCTTCCATCTCAACTTCATACATCATCAGGGTTCCAATCAATTATCTCATGGTTAGATTTTTAACAGGTGATGACTGCCTAATGGCTGCTGATATCCCATTCCATTAGGTTGGAAGTACTCTCAGTACTTTCAAGGCTTGATCTGCTTGTTTAATAGGATCTCCCAAGGCAGTAGTGTTGTTGACTATCTATGTAAGCCTTCCATTCATCTGAGTGATGCTTTCACCATCAAGCATTCTAAATGTATCAAATTTTAGTTTTGTTGTAGCATACCTCATTTGTCTGACATTGTCAGTTCCTTCATAGGCAACTGAAATTGTCTGCCACATCTCATATGTAGTAGGGAATTGAGATACTCGATTAAATTCATCTGGTCCTAGACCACAGATGATAGCATTCATAACATTTGAATTTATGTCATACTCTACTTCAGCAGCTACACTCCATGTTTCAGGTTTCTCATAAATTTCATAAGGAGTAAGAATTTTTTAGTAGACTCTGTATCCAAGATTCTTCAGGTGTATGATCATCCTCAATTTCCAACATCCATAGTTTTCACCATTGAAGTACATAGCTCGAATCATTAACATTCTCTCTCGTGTATCAGTCATTGAGATAACTATATAATCCTTTACTTTCAGCTTGTTATATCTTTAACAAAAGAAACCTCTTTTGATGCCAATTGTTGGATCATGTTATACAAAATATACACAAGAGGGGGTGAATTGTGACTTTCAAAACTTCTCGAGAAATCTTGATGATAATCAGTTCTATCCTTTTATCTTTATCAGATTGTTTATGCAGCAGTAATAAACCGATACCAGGACGCAAAGATTTAGAGTGGTTCGGGGCACAAAGTTCCCCTAATCCACTCCACCAATGCTCTTCTCTACGAGCTTGGTGATTTTCACTAGTCGGTCCTCTTTTCACAAGACCATCCACAATTGAGTGCAGACAGTTGACACCTTTACAATTTAAGGCTAGAACAGAGTCTTCTGGTTCTAAACACATAATCGATCAAACAACTTAGTACGAGAAGCCGACACTAAAAATAAAAGAGTATTTGAAAAATACTTTCTGGTTGATCTTTACAGTTGCAGCAGTACACAACTGATAGTGAATGGATCATCGTTTTCAGAAAGGATGTTCTTCAGATAAGAACAGTTCTGAATCGACTCGGTTGCAATTGATCTTGAAATATATTCAGCAACAAATCAGCAGTAGATTCACGATAGATTTCCAAAGTAGAACAAGTAAATATTCAACGTTTCTTTCTCTGACATAAAACATAATCTGGTCGTTCTTTACAGTAGCAGATCTGTAAAAGATCTCTTTAAAGAATCAGCATATCTCTGTTTTTGTGAAATTCAAATATCTCCATATTTGAATACTGTAATCGTCATGAATTCAAGAGATATCTTGTCACCCATGTATCTTACAAAAAATTCAGATACACAGAATATAGAGAATAAAGACGAGCGCTTTATTCATAAATTCAGATCCACAAAAGTCGTCTGATAGATCTCAATATTCAAATGTTTGAATAACAGAGCAGTCGTTACTTCCCTTAATAATCGGCACTAAATCCTCCTCTTAAATCGATCCTTTGAATTACGTATAAACGACTTTAAATCGGTTAAAGATGCGCTTTAAAATCGGGCCTTGAATCTGGCTTGAAGTCAGACTGATATTCCGCAAAAGACCGTTGCAGAATAAAGTCCTAAATTCAAATCTCTGACACTTGAAGAAGTTAGACGTAGGGTTCCAAACGTAAGGTTGATTACAAACGTAAGGTTGATGATCCATACTTTTCTTTTCTTTAGAACGTAAGGTACATGATCCATACTTCTTGATAAAACGTAAGGTTCATTACAAAAGTAAGGCTGATGATCCGTATTTTTGTGAAGCAAACGCAAGGTTCTATACTTACATAAGGTTCTTCATCCATACTTTTTTCATATAACAAACGTAAGATTCCTTCCAAACGTAAGGTTCTTTTACTATACTTTTCTGAACTCTCATAAAATAAACGTAGGATTTAATCCTTACGCCACACTCTCCAATGTATGGTATGAATAGTGTTTCCATAACACGCTGAATAGCTTTCCAAACACTTCGGCAAATATTTCACGTGAATCATATGTTTTAATATTATTCCAAAAATGGGAATATAAAGAATATTAATTTCTTGAAATATACAAGTAAAATCATTAGAATAACAAATAAGAGTATTTGTGAGTATCAAAATCATCATAAAAAATAGAGTATTGTTGAAACAGTACATGCTCAACAAGGGAAACACCTGGGGGGCATGTAAACATCGAATGAAGGAAGAAAATGCCCTGAGGAGGCTTAAATTCAATAATGACGTAATATAAATTTCGTACTTTTAGAAATTAGATATCTTGCACAGTTTGACAAACCGTGCACCAACCGTGCAAACAGTTCTTGAACCAATCTCCAAACTTGTACGGTTACCCCTGACCACGTATAATTAAGCTGCATGGTTACTCCTAACCGTGCACCTTTCATTGAACTAGAAACCTCACATGTAAGATTAAACCACACAATTTCTACTATCCATGCATTGGTCATGCAATGACCGTGCAAAATAATTTTTTTCCAATACTTTAAAAATTTTAAACGCATATTATCCCAATTCCAAAAAATCAATAATTAAATTAAATAATAATGAAAAGTGACACCATGGTGTGACGTTGAGGGGAGGTGACGCCATAAGCAAAAATGATAGGAGGTAGAGGGAAAAATCAAGTTTGTTGAATTTGACACCGAGGCAGAAGGTTGGAGCCCCATAAAAGGGGAAGCTTTGCATGCAAAAGACGGTCCAACCCAGGAAGAGAAGGTTGGGGCCCCATAGAAAGGGAAGCTTTGCATGCGAAAGACGGTCCAACCCAGGAAGAGATTTTGGAAGAGGAACCCTAAACCCTAGATAAATGAATCATTAACAAAATTAATATTTTTTTCTAATATATATTTTAATGCGGGGATGGATAATTTTGTAAACAATTTTCTTTTTGAATGCACATCAACACATTCTTTTTGAAACTAATTTTTAATTTCTAAATCTCCAAACATTTTAAATTTTTAAAATTTAAAATTAATAAATATTCTAAATATTATAAATTTGGTTAGTTTTTTCAATTATTAATATTTATATCTAATGCTCTATGGGGTGTAAGGTTGCGCCCTTGTGGCAGTGGGGCAGGTCTCAGGTTCAAGCCTCTCCAGGTAATTGCATGATTTTCTTTATATTTTTCCCCGTCCAGATTATAATATTTATATCAAAAAACCAATGAAAAATACTTTAGTTATTAACCAGACGAAACTTTTATTAATCAAAACCAAATCAATATATCGGTTCAGTCATTTTTAATTTGGTTTTTGGTGATGAATCCTGTTAACCAATCAATTGTTTGACATGGGGTGACAGGGTGTTTAATTTGCGGTGGAAGGGAAAAAATAATTATAACAATTAAAATAATAATAATTTAATTTTCTTTATCTGTTCCCACTCCCCAAGCCGTGCTCGTTCATTTCGAAAACCCCCCAACCCCGATTTTCATCTCTCCCTCGCTGCCCCCACTGTTCGTGCAAATCTATGGCGTCGACCAGTGCTCTCACGACTAGATTTCCAAGCTTGAACGGATTAAATGACCGGAATATGCCCTACTCTTCCTTTCCCTTTGCATGTAACCACTTTATACTCTTATTTATCTTCCATTTATCCGTTTTTTTAATTCGCGTTTTATGGTATTATTCCAGTGAAAGGTTTGATTTTCATTGGAGGCTGATAAATGATACACTTTTTTTGTGAAGCGTAATTTCCTATTAGAGTGAGATTTATGGTACTTCTGCATTATTATTATTTTTTGATCCACGCTGCGTGAAGACTGCGAACCGATGACAGGGTATCTGATTTTTATTTTATATTTTTTTTAGTAAATTATATGCAGGCGTCTAGTGTCTTTGAACCGTTTGTAAGCAGTGTTGTGGACTTGGTTTGCGATTGACAAGCTTGAGAGATTCTCATAACATCTAGGGCACTGTTTTCTGAGCTGTTTTGAACTGCTTTTAATTAATTTCTGGTGCTGTTTTTAGGAATACAGGCAACCATTGTAAATCATAGATAAGATATTTGCGTTGGGTGCCTTTGCCCCAGGTAAAGTTGTCCACTTTGAAGTAATCATGTGAATCAATCTTTTTCAAGATGTTCTGAATTTCAATCCCCCTTTTTAAAAGCTGCAATGTGGATTTGAAATTAGCAAGAAAAAATGTTCCAATAGTGTTTTCCTTGATTTCGAAGAGGTCTTCCATCCCGTATCTCTCTTCAAACCCCATGTTTTGTATTACTATGATTTATTTCTCCGTGATAACTTACCATCCTACTTTCCCTGCAAAGAGAGAAGCCTTTTGTGATAATTTCTTCTGAAACTGCGCAGATGGTGACGTCGGTCAGAAACCTATTAATAATTGCATATTTTCTAACGACTTAATAGTTTTTTTGTCGTTCTCTTTTCTATACTACAGGTAAATTGAATCCAAGCACAGATCATGTTGGCATGCAGGTTTTATCACAATCTGGGTGTTGTAAAGCTGGCCATGCACGTAGACCCCTTGTTGTTTATGGCCTTTTTGGAGGGAAAAAAGATAAAGATGAGAGTAATGGTGATGGGTCGTCAAAGGTCAAATCTATTTCTGTTTCCATCATCACAAGTATCAGCTGGTTCGATAATAATTTGTGTTTTGTTACCTTCCCAGATCTTTTATTTTTCATTTAATTTTTTCATTAAAAAGATAATATTTTGTTAAGAGAAGCATGAAATATAGCACTTCCACCATCTTTTAGTTGCAAAGTATTGTTTTTAGGATGTTCTTTAAAAATTGACGATTAACCAAAAAACCGGCATGTACTTTTTTAGCGTGTTTTTGTTCTTAGGCACACAACATCCAACACATGCAGGTCTAATAATAAACTGTCTGCTAATCTCTTTGAATTACCTTCCACAGAAGTTTCCAATGTCTCCGTGCACATTTAATTATTAGGTTATCATCTAATTATTTCACCTTCTTAACTATTGTTTCTAATAACCTTCTCTTCATATGCTTAAATCATCTTAGGTGAAATTCATTTCATTTTTCTTAACAGGGGTTATTTATACTTGATAGGTGCTTGAGTATGAAACAGTAAGAGAAGAATTATACTCAATAGAACTTCTGAATCACAGATTTGCAGTATAGTATGTAGGAGAAAAAGTAGAAGAAGAAGCAGGAAAAAAAATAACTCTCTCAAAAGTTGTCTCTCGAGCTTTGGTCATTGCTGCCGCCCCTTCACCAGAACTGAAAAACTTTAACTTCATTCACCCCAGCCAACATATATAGGGGAAGAAGGTCTCCTTAACCTCCTAGCAGCTGGAACCTTCTAGACAGCTAACCTCTTAATGGATGGAACCTTCTAGACAGCTGGCTAGCCTCTCGACTGTCACACACCTGGCGAACCTCTTAACAACTGATTAACCTCTTTAACAAGTCAAAGGCCTTTTTTGGGGCACATGCCTGGGAGTAAACCTTTGTCCACATGAGCAACACAATCCATTGGACCTCCACTCTTGAAACTCCATAGAAATTCTCTTGGCATTCCTCCGATTTCTAGTTTCCACAGTCTCCCCTTTATCTTCTCCCCTCACCGATTTCTCTTTGTTAATCATTACTCAAGGAAAAAATTTTGTTGCCTGCTGAGGATTTCTAAAATTAGGTATCTGGCCAATAGTTCCAGCCTTGGATGGTCGTATGACACCTTCAAGAATCCAAGATTTTGCTACTTTGACAAACTCAGCATTTGGAATTTATCAGAATGCTCATGGGCTAAAACCTGTCCTAAAATTTTTGGCCTTAAACTTCCCAAAAACTGGCTCATATACCCGGAGTTGGTCGGACCAGGGATGCAGAGAGCCCAATTTTCAAAATTTTCAATACATTTTTTAATTATTCCACTCTGCTGCAAGCTCTTCAACTGTATGATTTCATTCCTCCTCTGTACCGTACTAGTTGAAAAGAGCCTGCTTGAATTCATTCCAGGTGAGGTGTGACTTGGATTGATGGAGTGCAAGATATCAATATGGAGTCATTCCTCCCATACAGACCTGCACAACAGCGAGCTTCATACTGTCTGAAGTTTCCCGAACTAAAAAATTTGCCTCAGCCTGAGCGATCCAGGAATAAGGATCATCTCCCATGAGAATTGGTAAATCCACTAGCTTGGCAAATTCATGGATTCTATTTTCGGCACTGTTCTAGTTTCTCTTTGCCACCACGGACTGAATTCTCTTGCTCTGGCTCCTCTGGATCCAGATTCGTATATGCAGAAATCTCTTCTCCTACAACGTGATTCTGCTTCGGTATGCTCTTCAATTGCTGTTGAACACTTACGTGTATTGTACGTCTCCTGTTGTCCTTGAGCAAGCCCTTCCATCGTAGCATTCATACTGCGAAATTGCATTTCATGGGAAGAAAGAGTTTCTTCCATGTATTTCATGGGAAGAAAGAGTTTCTTCCATCTTTTTGGAAGTTGTCTCCATAGTACTCATTTGTGCTTTCATTCTAGTAGACATACGTCAACTGCACCTATCTGGAAGGATTGTCTCTCAGTGAAAGCACCAATTGACAGGTGCTTGAGTATGAAACAGTAAGAGAATAATTATATTTAGTATAAATTTTGAATTTCAGATTTACAGTATAGTATGTAGAAGAAAAAGTAGTAGTAGTAGGAAAAGAAATGGAATCTCTTAGAGCTGTCTCTGTAGCCTTGGCCGCCGTTGTCGCCCCTTTACCGGAATCGAAAAATTGTACAACTTCATTTACCCCAGCCAACATATGTAGGGAGGAAGACCTCCCTAACCTCTCCTAATAGCTGGAACCTTTTGGACAACTAACCTCAGAATAGCTGGAACCTTTTGGACACCTGGCTAACCTCTCAATTGACACCATACACTAGGATCGGAACATGGGGTGGGATCAGAGCTTGTAGGATTGGATCGGATCGGAATCGTAAGAGTCTGCTTTAGGTCTTTGCATATATTTTATACGTCTGTCTATGATGTAAAAACAATAAAAGTACTAATATTATTATATAATTAAATAAGTAACTTAAATTAAAAAATTTAGTTTTAGTATTCAAACAAAAATAAATAAATAAAAAATATTGGATACACTGATCCGTGTGATGGACTAAAAACTGAGTCTCACACCATGGAAAAAAATAATTGAGGCTCGCCGTACAATAAAATAAAATAAAAATAAAAATAAAAATTAAATCAACCCGCTTGGGTGGGGGAATGGAGGGCTAGAAGGGAGGAGTGATGGACCATCAATTATGTTGTCTCCTTCCCTTTAGTTGTCACCTGTTCTTCCTTCAGCAACGACATTGGTGATCGAGAGCAGGAGTCAGGACTCGACATAGCGAGAGGGAGAGACGATGGAGAGCAGCGAGCATGGTGACAATTTTAACCTATTTTTTGCCCAGTTCGATGGCCAAGTTTTTTTGAGGAACACAAATCAAACACAGATCGATCCACCCGCCTCATCTGGATCGGACAATCACACGATCCTACCGACTTGGTGCGTCTGACTTGGCGCGTCTGACTTGGCAATCCAATCAGGAAACTGATCCTGCTTGTGATGCAGTGCGAGCAAGGATGGTGGGATCGTAAGATCGGATGAGCCTACGATCCAACTTGTGATTTTGATAGCAGTGACTGTCACACAGCTGGCTAACCTCTTGAAAATTGGCTGACCTCTTAACTGACAACTGACCAGCCTCTTTACTACTTAATGGTCCGAATGCCATTAAGAAACATAAACTCTCCACAAAAGCAGATCCCCCCTTTTCCTGGAGTACATGCTGACTTCCTAACACTACTTGTATATGCATTTATGATTTTATTGCTTTTAATATGTCTAGTCATCCACCGTAACATCTTCATCTTGATCATCCTAAGTCTATGTTCATGCTGATATTTACCACCTACCATCAGGTTCCACCTAAATTAGGTAATTCTTATTCAAAGTTCAGACACACACTTCCTTGAAAAAAACTAGAAAGTTGAAGGCAATTCTCAACATAGCACAATTAATATTAAAATTATAATAGAGAGAATTATCTAAAACGAAAATATTGTTTATTGTCATTGATAGCATGATCAAATATTTCCAAGTATCATGGTGTATTACATGGAAGGTCTCAACAAATTTTATGATGAAATTACATCCTTACAAAACACTTAATTCATTTTCTAATTACTTCATAAGGCTTAGAAGCTAACAGGGTATTTGTGATTGAAAATAAAATGTTAAATGTTGCCAAAGAATCTGGTGGCATGAGATATGCGGGAGAGCATTGGAGACACCTGTTTTGGTATGTGTATATAGAAAGGGATTAACAGACTGTTTGGTTGATAGAAATTGAATAGAAGGGAAAGGAAAAGAGAGCAATGGAAAGAGTTTTTTTTAAAAGATGATTCTTGGTTATTGTCAATGTTCTAAACTGGACTAGCCGTTGAATCAGAAAGGGGAGCGGTTCAAGGTTGGACTGGTTGGATCGGTTAAGCTGAGTGGTTGTACCGGTTTTATTACGATTTTTTTCCTTGCTCCGCTGTGGCTGATGCAATCAACCTATTATATTTTTTTTATTAATAATTTGTTTTTATCATCATATAATTATCTTAATGATATTAAATTAATTGCATTTTTATTAGAGACCATACATTTTTTTTTATATTCTCTCTTTTACTTTTGTTTAATTTAATTTATTTTTTACCAACCAAATGTTAGATATTTTATTTTTTAAATCAGGAAAACCTAGAAATAGTAAAGTCTAGCTGAACCCATAAAGTGGAGGTGAGGTAGTATCTCACATTGAATTTTTTTTAGAATTTCTGAAGATCAATCTCTTTTAAAAGTGAGTCTTAGGAGGTGTTTTCATTAAAAAATATATATTTATGAAAATACTTTTTGAAGTATTAAATATATATTGCAGTAAAAAAAATCATGCGTATGTATGTATTTATATGTGTATATATATATATATATATATAGCAAAACCCACCTGCCCCATGGGTCTCTAATTTTTTTTTCTCAAAATGTTCAGAAAATCTCACGTTGCCGTGCTGGTCTATTTCAAACTAGAACCGGGCAGCCCAACTGAGAATACTCCTGGGTTCGGGATGGCCTAATCCAGCCCAACTTGCAGAGCAGCCTGATAATTTGGACCGGACCAGGATCCCCACTGGCTGATGGTCCAGCTGGTCTGGTCCGGCTTTCAAAACAATGCTTATTGATGATGAAGAAAGTAATTTAATATAATTAAAATAATTATATATTTAAAAATATATGATAAATTTTATAATAATGAATAGATAAGTAAAAGTAAGAAAAAATATTTATTTATGGTTTCCATGCCTTTCCCTCCATCTCCTCTCATATTTGGGAGGAAACGGTTTCCTTCATAGGGAAGTTGGGGATTCCATGGTAACCCTGTTGTCAACCAAACATGTCTGGTGAAGGGACCCGCCCATTTTCCTTTTCCCCCAATCCTCCCTTGCCCCCAAAGCATGGGCTTGGAGGGCATGATGTCATTATGAGTGGCATCCTTAGTGTTAAAAGCGAGGCAATTGTTAAATATAAAATCCATATTTTTCTGAAATGGTTTTGGATTTATATTGAAGTTTGTCGGCTTGATGAGATATGGCCAATTAATGGATTCTTTTGTTTGACTGACTGCACTGTTGCATTACATGCTCTGATTCTAGTCATGATTTTTATGTCTGTAAATTTATTCATACTTTGCGGCAGTCGGGTGGTGCTCTTTCTATTTATCTTTCCACTAATCATTTCCGTTCCATTTAATGTTCTTTGAGCCTATGCCTGTACGTACAACATTATTTGAACATAAAAAAATTCAGAAACATTGTCTGATTCTAGATTTACACATTGATTATAGGCAGGAATAATGGGGAACATGCAAAATCTGTATGACACTGTAAAAAAGGCACAAATGGTCGTCCAGGTTGAAGCAGTCCGAGTACAAAAAGAACTTGCATTGTATGTTTGATATCTCATTTTTTTTTATAAATCATGCTTCTTTTTTCATTTATGATTTCATAGCTTGGCCTTCTCGGACTTTGTTTTTCAGAGCAGAATTCGATGGTTATTGTGAAGGCGAGCTAATAAAGGTAGATTCTTTGCTGACTTGCTCTAATCAGAATTTGCAATAACTTTGGCGGGTTTTTATTCCATTTATTGAAACTATCTTCCCCCATACGCAGTTGTATGAAAACAGTAAACATTAGCTTATCATGGCTCTCATCTTGTATTACAAAACTCATTTCATGTTAAAATGGGTTTGATCACTTCACCCCCATTTCCAAACACTCAAACCAGGATGTCAATCGGTCCGAAGGCCCATGGTCTCCTTGGGCCTGCCTGATGTGCTGGGAAAGGATTTAAAAGCTTGATACTGGCCCAGCTCTGGCCCAGCTTTGGGGGCTCAAACACCCCAACCTGGCCCAGCCCCTTTAATACTTTTATTAAGTTGTGACGGAAGTAATGTATATTTTAATTTTTTTTAGTTCAACTTATAATCCAAGACCCCAACATCGCCGTACAGTGGGCCAAATTTACACTGCTGATACACATGAATGCACACACACAGAGATATATAACATAAACTTGTAATTAATTATGATATATTTTCGATAATGCCTTGAGAAATTATGCTTTAATTATGGATGAATCAAAGAAAATATATGATTGCGCACAATTGTTACTCCCTAGTTTTGTCTGGGCATCCCAGAAATTTTACCCTGAAAGTTTTTTAGGTGACATTGACTGGCAACCAGCAGCCCGTACGCACAGAGATCACTGAAGCTGCAATGGAGCTGGGATCAGATGTGAGTAGATGTGTATTATTCTCTAAAATGTTTTACAGAATGTGTTTTTCCATCATAATTTTGTCACCCTTTTCATCTAGAATAAGTTGCATGGGGCTATTATTTTCTTTCATTATTAAGATTGAAGAATCCATCAGTTGAGGGGCCAGAAGAAGGCAACGGAATAAGAAATTACTGGTCGTGGAAGGGGTCACATGTTCTGGTTTGCACTGGTTGTTTCATAAAGAATTAAATATTTGTTTTCTGAAAAATTCAATTACTATGTGGGATTAGTATGACACTTCTCTCTCAAATCTCACCAACTTATGCAAGTAAAACATATAAAACGCATAACACATGATGATTTACCAGGTTCATCTCCAAATGAAGACTAATCCAAGACACATGAATGAAGGCTAATCCAACACGCATGGACGACACACTACTGGCATGTATGCACCACTCACTCACTGTCAATGATGAGTTTAGCTGAGGACATTCCTCACCAAGGTTCACTATCTTTACAATGTTAAAGGATGACTCACTGCCTCTTGAGGACTCATTGTCCTCACTCGATTTTATGGCTCATCATCTCTCACATGATTTGGCACACAGCATATACAAGTTCGTCTACAAAGAACGAGATAAGGGAGATAACACCCTTTAGCAGTTCGGAGCAAACAATCTTAGATTGTCATGAAGACAATGATCAATTATTCATTTGTCTAATGAGATAAGGGAGATAACACCCCTTAGTAGTTAGGAGCAAACAATCTTAGATTGTCCTGAAGACAATGATCAATGATTCATTTGTGACCTGAGCAAACCTAACATCATTCCTGCATGTGGTGTGGTCGTTGGATATATGGCCCCTTGGATATATAGTTGTTGGGTATACAAGGATCCAATGGGTATATTAAAATTGATATAACTGGTTTAATGTGAGGAAATTCGCACACATACAAATATTTATATTTTATCATGGTATAATTTTTTGAGGAAACCTTTTTTTGTTGCACTGTTTCACCCCCTCAGTTCTTCTCATTGTGCTTTCCCAGGGCACTTTTGATTTTTTTGAAATAAGATGAATTTTTTCCTCTCCCAGCTCCACGCGACACTTCTCACAGCAGCAACACCTTTTTATAGATGATATTCAATATTTCTATATCTCTTCTCCAAATCTTACTCCATTTATGCCCTGTGCTTACGCCTCACAAAATGACATTTTTTTAACAGTTTGTCAACACACAACCCACAACACCAACTCCAAAATTGTGTCCAACGATCTCCCTCAGTGGGTTTGTTGGAAACATCTTAAGAGCAAACAACACTTCAAAACTAAATAGCTAAGAAACCTCATTCATGAAGTACAATGGAAAGAAGGGGGGTTTGCTCCATTCTTTCAAGTGGAAGCAGGGGGTTGACTCCAAGGTTCAACCTACGTCTTTCAAAATTCTTGGACGCGACAAGAGAGAGCAATGCTGTTTGCTGTGCTGTCTTCATCGGTCCAGTTTGAACCAGAGCCTGTTCACCAGCTATGTTCTCTTCACCCCCTTCAGTTTTTCCACCTGTTTTTCCAGAATTTTTAGGTTTTGGATCTTCATCCAGCTGCATGTATTCTTCATTGTCGATAGCAATTTCAGTTACCTTGTTTTGATCAATCACTTACACAAGAAGATGTGATGACTTGTTGGTGGTGGATGCAGAGAGTGTCAGTTCTTGTGACAGAAGCTTATAAGGACGCACACCAGAAGAGCGTGCAGGCGATGAAAGAGAGGATGAGTGATCTTGCCCAGAGCCTCGGCATGCCGCCCGGCCTCGGTGATGCTGTCAAGCAGTGATTTCCACCTTTTAAAACCGACAACCTTTTCTTTTTTGAAAATAATTGTAAGTTTTTTTTTCATGTTTTCTTGTTTTATATTGAATGATTGATGTGACACTTATTATTATTATTTGCATGTTTTTCTCTATTCGATGTGAGAAAAAAACAAAACTAGGAATGGATATCCATTACTGCGTGATATTTGCTGTTGGATTTGCAATTATATTGGTTGTTTTCTTTACGCATCATTGTTTTCCTTACGTAGCGTATTTTTCCCCTCCGATATTATTTTGATTTCTCTTCTACTGGGTTCTTTGTGGAGGTGGGCTCCTTTCCTTTTGGGCATGTATCTCCGGCTTGATTTATACCGCTGGATCCATCATGGGGTTCTCGTAGCTGTTGATCATCCTGATCGAATGATTATGCATGCACTTCTTTTTTCTTCTCGGCTATTTTTACTCATAATCTAGCCCAGTATTTAGCTTGTGGCCAATTGACTGGTTGCATGCGGTTGTAACCTCACTGGTGAAATCGAGTTGCTCGTTGGATTTGGGCTGTCCATGCGGTCTCGCTAGTCATTGTTGCCTGACTGTCGATTCAGTTCGATTTTGGGAGCGAGAGAACCTGGTTTTGGTAAGTGAGATTCCAAGAGGGAAAGCCGGAAGTGACACTTGATTTGAGTCCTGTTGTTCTCACTGAGAGCATCAATGACATGCGATCCCATAAGAGTAAAAGGGAGGAAGAAATAAGAACAAGAACGTATGATTCATGTGGTTCCAAAATAATCCTTATGTTTATGAAGATTTAGGACAAATTTACTATGTTCGAGAGCAAATTAAATGGCATAAACTCAAGGTGCATAAATTCTAGCTTGCAATGAGCTCATAAAGCAATGCGGTGTTATAGTAACCTATGTTGCTACAATGTTAAATTTGCACAGTTGGTCCACTTTGCTACATGAGTGATGACAGTAAAGTCTGCAGACCTACAATAATCCCGTTGATGTCACCAATTAGCTATGCTATAGTAACTATGTCGAAGTCTAGACTGCTACAATATCGCTGTCGAACCACGAGAGTTGCAAACTAGTGTATAGTATAGACCGCTAGCAGTTGCTCCAACTTCATTCAATGGATTAAGCTCCACCATTCTAACAATCTCTCACTTGGAGTTTAACAAACTGACCTCCTTCCATGGTTCCAACCTAAGACAACTTACTTAATTTGAATTCATTCTCGATTCACCAATGAGCGCTTTTCCATCAAAGCTTCAATTTCAAGTTGAAGATTCATGAAAGACCAACCGCTTTCTCTTCCATGCTCCCACACTGTTATTCTATATTCTACCTCTCATTCTTCATTCATAAATGAGGGCCAATAGAGGCACCAGCAAAGCAGATCAGATTGGAATAATAAGAGGGCATGACTTCGCCATCGGTACCAAACACCATGCAATTTTGCATGGGGCTTTGCTTGCTGATCAGTCTTGCAAGTCAGACGCTTAGGAGCAACTTTAAAAGCAATAGTTATGGGGGAGTTTCTACTGGGTGTCTGGTCTTTGGGTCTTCAATGACCATGTAATGGGTCTAGCCTATGAGTCTACGAGCCATGTAAGGGGTTACTTCTCAATCCAATTTAAAAAGAGGATTATCCAAAAATTAATTAAAAATAGAGCCTTCGGGCTTTCAGGCTATAACACTCTCACTGTCACAATGCAATACATTTTCCTCTTGATTTCTATCCCACTCCTCCAAGAAGTTCTTTAGTCAAATCATCTCTTTCCCGACTTCTGTTACAACAATATACTTTGCCACTGTGGTAGATAACACAACCACTTTTCGTAATTGAGATATCCACTTTACTATAGTTCCTCCACAAGTAAACACATAACCCGTGGTAGTCTTGCCATTAATATCATCTCCAAGGTTATCACTCTCACACCCCTATAATGACTTTTCTTTCCTAAAGCACATAGATAGTTCCTTGCTTCTCTTCAAATACCTTAGTACCAACTTCACAATTTCCCAATGTTGCTTTTCAGAGTTAACCATGTACCCGCACACAACTCCCACTACATGAGCAATATCAGATCAAGTACAAACCACGACATACATCAAGCTTCCAACATGTGATGCATAAGAGACCTTTGTCATGTGCTCAACCTCTTATGTTGTCTTTGATGATTTAAAATGACTTTCCAGAGGAATAGAAATTGGCTTTGTTTCCAACATACTAAATCTGCTCAAAACCTTTCCAATGTAGTCAACCTGTGATAACGTCAAGGTTTTAGCTACACAATCTCTCTTGATCTTCATGCCCATAATTTTACTAGCATCTCTAAGATCTTTCATCTCGAACTCCTCAGCTAACCGTCCTTTTATCTCATCAATCATTTGCATACATGATCCTGCAATGAACATGTCATCTACATACAAAAGCAATATAATGTATTCATCACCAAGAGACTTAAAATAACAACATCGATCCATGTCACACCATTTGTATGCATTTTTACTCACGAAGGCATCAAAATTCTCATCCCACCACATGTGTGCCTACTTTAACCCAAACTTTCTGGCGTTTGCGTATGGGTCTTCCTTTCACGACTCAACAAATTCTCATGGTTTCTCCATATAAATGTCATCCTCCTAGTCTTTATGAAGGAAAACAATCTTTACATCAAGCTACTCAAGATGTAAGTCCTCTGATGCAACAATACTAAGAACCACCCAAATGATGGTAAGTTTTACTACATGTGAGAAAATTTCAGTAAAATTCACATATTCTTTTCTATTGAAAACCTTTCGCCATCAGCCTTACCTTGTATCTCATTTTTTCATCATGCTCTTCCTTGACTTGGTATACCCATTTGTTCTGCAATGCTTTCTTTCATTGTGGCAAATGAGTTAACATCTAAGTATTGTTATCACGCAATGAAGAAATCTCCTCCTTCATAGCCAACCCCCACTTGGTTGACTCTTTTAACCGCATTGCCTCTTCAAAGCATTCGATCTCTCCATTACCAATTAATAAAAAATAGTGTAGGGATGATGAATATCATTGCATATGACTTCTCATCTTTGTTGATCTCCTTAACTCCACTTACTCAACTACACTTGGTTCCTGCGTCACATGCTCAACTACACCTTCAAGCTCCACTTGCTCTTGGCAGCCTAATTCTTTATTTCCACCATTCATTTCAAATGCATAACGATCATTTTACATGGAACCCTCATTAAATATCACATTCTAGCTTTTGATGATCTTCTTGTTCTCATCATCCCAGAAGCGATATCAAAAAACTTCAGCACCACATTCAATAAAGAAATATGATTTGGGCTTAACATCAAACTTGTCCCCTTGCATCAATATCTATATTTACATATGCCAAACAACCAAAAAATCATAAATGAGATTCTTACCTCCTTTCCTGACAAGAGATCCTCGGGTAGACATTCTCTCATTGGTACAGATGAGTTTCTATTGATGAGATATGATTCCATATCCACTGCCTTTGCCTGGAAAGTCTTGGGTAACCCTGAGTGTAGCCTCATACTCTTGACACACTCATTTAATGTCTTATTCATCCTTTCAGCCACACCCTTCTATTGTGGTGTACTCGAAAGTGTCTTCTCCCACTAAATTCCACTATTAGCATAGAATTCCCTAAACTCTATGAACATACTCTCCCCTATTGTCAGACCTCAAACATTTCATCATTGATCCTGATTCATTCTTCACCCAAGTCTTTCACTTCTAAAATATTGTAAATACATCAAATTTTCTTTTCAGAAAGTAAACACATACCTTCCATGTTGAGTCATCGATAAATATCACTCTCTAAGGGAATATACTAGTGCAGACCCCAAACATCAGTGTAAACTAGGTCCAACTTCCCGATATTCGGTGTTCTACCTCATTTTGAAAAAGATACCTTCTTTTTGTTTCCACATATGCAATCTTCACGTAGACCAACTTCCACTGACTTCAACTTCGATAGCATTCCTTTTGTTGCTAGTAGCTTCATCCCATTCTCACTCATGTGACCTAACCTGTAATGCCATAGTTGACAAAATTTGTTGTTACAAGCACACCCATGAGATTTTCTATCATATTGTATAAGGTTCCATTTACTCCATGAGCTATGACCATAGCTCCCTCAACAATTTTCCATGCACCACCAGTGAATGTGGTGCCAAATCTTGTATCATCAAGCTTCTCGATATAAATAAGATTCCTTCCCAGTTCAAGGATATATCACACAATCTCTAGAATGATCAAACTCTCACTATTGGTTTTGATTTGTGCATCAACCTTTTCAATAGTTTATAAGGGTTCATCATATGTAATATGAACGTTTCCAAAATTCCATGAAACATGATTATTTAGGAAACCCTTCTCTAATGTTGAATGGAAGGATTCCCCTGAATCTAAAATCCAAGCCTCTATAGGGCTATCCACAGTTAACATCAAAATATCCTAAGGTCCTTCAAATGTTGTGTTTGCTGAATTGGTTTCAGGTACCTTTCTTCTATCTATACACTCCTTGTTGACGTGTCCTTTCTTCCCACAACTCCAGCAGGTAGGATCACGACCCTTTGCCTCATCTCAGATCTTTCCTCTTGATTTTGTCCGCCTCTTCCTTCCATGTGAAAAACCGAACCATAGAATCTTTGTGACTCTCTTCTCTAGATATCCTCACTGAGGATCAAATCTTACACATCATTCAAATCCAACTTTTTATTCCCCGATGAACTGCTCATGATTATTGCAGTAGCTTCCCAACTATCTAGTAATGAAGACAGTAAAACTAGTGCACACACCTCACCATCTAGTGTAATTCCCACCGATGTCAACCATCTTGTAATGATATTGAATTTGTTGACACGATCAACAATAAGATTCCCTTCAATCATCTTTAGATTGAATAACCATCACACCAGGAAGAATTTTCTCAACGCAGATGACTTCTCATATATATTCACAAGAGCTTTAATCAACCCAATTATCGTCTTTTCCTCTTTGATGTTAAATGAAAATTTCTTGTCCAACATAAGACACACAACTCCTAGAACCCGTCGATCTATTAACTCCCACTCAGTATTCTCCATCTCTATTGGTTTAACACCCCAAAGCGGAAAGTGTATCTTTTTTTTGATAAAGATATTCTTTAATTTGCAATGAAAGATCTATCTAAATGATTGATCTTCACCTTGCCTTCTTCTATAGCCATCGTTCAATTCATGAAAAACGATCTCGATATTTTAAACTCAAACTATGATACCAGTATTGCAGAAACACCGAGAGCACCAATGGTGGTCGATTCCAGAAGAAGAGTAAAAGGGAGAAAAATAAAGAAGAAAAGAACACAAAATTTATGTGGTTTGGGAATAATCTGTACATCCACAGAGAGACAAAATAAATTCATTATGTATGGGAGAAAACTGCAGGTCACAAAACCAGAGTACAAAGACCCTAGCTTGAAATGGGATTATAAAGAAACATGGTTCTACAGTAATGCGTGTTGCTAAAGTGCCAAACCCATAGTTGGTCCACTATGCTATAGTAGTGATGATAGTAAAGTTCACAGAGCCACAGTAACCCTATCAGTGTCACCACTTAACTTTGCTAGAACAACCATGTTGAAGTCTACACAGCTATAATACCACTGTCAAACCATGAGAGTTGTGGACTTGTGTACAGTACGGGCCGCAAACAGTTGGCCTAAATGATCCATATCGCTCAAAGCTGATACAAGGGCATTAATTCCATTTTCTTCAACCGTAACGAGGTCTTTCTATTGAGATCTAGCACTGTAAGCAAGTTTATTTCCGTTTCTTGGTTATGCTTGCTATATTCTATTGTATCCTTTATGCTTTGGGTGTATAATGTGTGTTCATCCAGGAAGGGAGAAGATTAGATCCTCATGAAAGACTTTAATTATCATCACTTAGTTTATCTAGGACCGTTTTCTTGGATAGTTTCTATAGTCCTTTACTTCTTTCGAGTCCCTTGTATTATGAATGTTTTCTTTTTCATAATAAAAAGGTCTAAGATATAGTATTCTTGTCATGAATGTAGGTCCAAATCAGGCTGAAACATGTAAATACTCACGTTCTTTTCCGATTATAAAGCATGTACATCCTAATTTGTTCATCATATTTACTTTTCTTTTCCTTAATAAAACAAAATTTATCTATACAAATCATAACCATCGTTATAAGTCAGTGGTTCCTTGGCCGTTCTTGTGGACTACCTCGCAACACTGCCTACAATAATTGATACCAGATTCCTCATAATAATGATATCTACAAAATTTGAGATAGATAAATTCGATGAGGAAAATGATTTTAATATGTGGAGAATCAAGATGAGTTTACTTCTTGATCTCAATGTGTTTCTTGATTCTCTTTGTGGTTCAAAAAAGAAATTCACCACTAAGTTCACTGATGGACAAAATGCTGTTACCTATGTTAATGTCTCTGATGATGTTCTTTGTAAATCCCATAACCTTATGTTATTGTCTTTAGGTAATAAAGTTATTTGAGTGGCTGCATATTAGTTTACTATTGTTGAAATATGGTCCAACTTGGAATCCTTTTCCATGACTAATTCTTTTTTGGGAAGATTATAAAAAAAGATGAGGTTGTATACCTTTAAAATGTGCCCTAAACTGTAGTCAAGGAACATATAGATGTTTTTAATAGAATCTTGTTAGATCTGTCGAACATAGATGTCAATATAGGCAATGAGGACTGAAAAATCATTCTGCTAACATCACTGTATGAGTCTTTTAGCTCTATCAAAGTCTCTTTATTATCTAAAGTGATGGTACCAGGGTGTGCAGTAGAAACAGATGATCCAAAGCTTTAAAACTTTCATCGCCAGATCGATGTAACTTCATCATCCCCAACAATTTGAGCCCCAGTAATGGATTGAGGATCTCATGTGAATTTATTTAAGCACAAAATTAAAACAACCGATTACCTCATTCAAATTGATGATGCGTTCAAAAAAATCTCATCAGCGGTGATCGTCACTCAAAGGATCCGATGTCAAATCCCTTTATATCGTCCACACATTCTCCAAGAGTCCATGAGAATGTCGATCATCAGAATCCAGGTGCTAGCGTGGAGGTTCGATGATTCCTTCGACGTCCTGATAATCACCACAATCCCATTTGATATGCGACGACGATCAAAGATCGAATGCTTGGAACAACCCTTTCTCTCTCTAGGATGCCCGAAGGAGGAGTGAGGAGCTCTCTCTCAAATTTGAGTGGATGAATAGTCCCTCAGAAATGAGCTCCCTCTTATATAGTGGTGGTTAAACACCTGGAATGGGTTCCTCAACTCTCGTATAAATAACAACCATTAAATAAACTATAAATGACGCGTTATAACCTATTAACTATGTTATAAACATCATTTATATTTTATCACATACTTGTAATATATAATAAACATATATTACATGATAAATGCGAGTCTTTAACTCGAATTGTAATCTCACAAATATTAAATGAACATTGAATATTAAAATAACATTCATTCGTATAATATTTTCCATGTATTCACTCGATACCCTGTGAATAATTCTAATAAATAAATTTAACTCCAATTATTATATACTTGAATAATAATGAATTTATTTATTCATTGATGATCCTTTATTCTCAGACATCCTCGGACCCCAGTGGTGGGGCCCACCATCTCCTAAACTCCTATTCATCAAAACATAGAAGACTTTCAAATACGCTAAGTGTGTAACCCTCTAGAACCTTATCTCAATTGCAGTAAATACTATTCATAGACCATGAGCAGAGTCTAAAAACGCATCAAGACCCCTAAAGAGATAAGGAAAAGTTATAACAATGACAACCTTTCCTACGAACACACACTGTGTAATATAATCTATTTATCATAGGATATCTCATAAAGTGAGATGTACACCTTATGTCATCATCAATGCTTTCTTTATTATTCATTGACATAACTAGATGAAGTTACCTTCTTCTACCATAACCATGGATTTAGTAAAGGTACTACCATCCTGATCAACTAGGTCTGCGATATAACTTCCTTTCGAAAGAAACAGATTATATATTGATTATTCAATCAATGTTATATCACTAATGATACACCCAATGCAAGTTACCACACCACGACATAAATTTCATAGTTTTTAACTTGCATCAAAGCACATGATCAAATAGTATACACTGATAATAATCTCAAGTTAGGATACCATTACATGTGCTCGCAGATAGGAACTACCAATGAAAACTAAAACATATGGTGTTCCTATTGGCAGGTTAGTCCTCATGATTTCATCTACTCAAGATCACCAAATGAGAACTTCATGGGAAGAAGTCTCAATGATTATAAGCCCCCAACACCTGATATTCAAACATCATCTATGTCCTATCAGCATGATGTATCTAGACCACATGACATAAGTTTAAGATTATTGTCATGGTATCTCTAGGTTCTCATTATAGTCTAAGAACTACTATAACCTTTTGACATGACATGTAATCTAAGGACATTACTATAAATATAGTGTACATAGAAGTATCAACACTATTATGGTAGATAAACATATGTATATATTAAATTGTATACATGTAATGTTAATCAAAGTACATACATGAGTTGGGTCTAGGGAACCCACTCACAACACTCCCACTTGCACTAGAGCCCATTGTGAACATGTCTCAACCCACTAGCTCCCACATGAGAATCATGCTTCTGTAGAGATATGAATTTAGTCAGGGGATTTGCCATGTTATCCTCTGTGACTACTTTTCTAATTGCAACTTCACCTCTCTGATTAAAATCCCTCAAGACACTAGTAGAATAAAGTCCTTTAGCGACCGCCAAAAGCCATCGGTAAAGGGATATAACAGCCACCTAGCATATGCCAAACAACAGACACTTTAGGCCAGTTGGTGTCACCTATAACATCCTCCATTTGGAGGACGCTACAGAGGAGCTGGAAAAGGGATATAGCGACCTCCAAACGACGGTCTCTATAGACCACCATGGGTTCGGCTATAGCAGCCACCATTTAGCGGTCTCTATATACCACCTCTGGTTCGGCTATAGCGACCGCCGTTTGGCGGTCGCTATAGACCGACCAGGGAAAACTTGTAGCGACTGCCAAACGACGGTCACTATAAGGTTTTTTATTTTTTTTAAAAAAATCTCAGCAATTAAAAAAAAACCAATATATTTCAAAAGTACAATTTTTTTCCAAAATATCTAAACTCATGGGCACATAAATCTCTTCATCTCATCATCTCATCATCTTCTAAGCTCCACATCCGTCATCGAATATAAATTCATGACAAAATTTAATAAAAAAATTAGTAAAGAAAACAACATCCCAACTAATAATTGAAATGAAATAACATAATTTCAATTCAAGATTAGTACAACAAATTAATGTTATTTGATTTTGAAAATATATTAATAATTTTGAATAATTTTTAAAAAATTTAAAAGCGCTTATTATATCGTTCTAAGTAGAATACATGTCTAATTGATGTGTCATCTACTACCACACATAACTAATAATCACAAGTCAGTTTTCCTACGATTTTATGCCTTTTTGAGGTCGTTTTCTATGCATTTGATTGTTAAACGCATGTTTTGATGTTTTATGACACAAAAAGTGTGTTTTTAGTCACTGCAGTCAACCGAAACCTTTTATTGAAGTACCATCTACCTGACCATTTCAAAATTCACTCCACGATTGTTATTGTCTGATTTCAGGGCATTCTAAGATTGTTTGGCTGATTTTGACCATTCGACACCCTTTTTAAGGGTGTCAAACCCTTAAAATCCACATATTCAGTCGTACCGTGCATACCACATGTCCGATTGACATGTCGTCTCCTATTAAATGTCACAAATAATAATTATATGGCTGTCCTATGATTTCAAGTCATTCTGAGGTTGTTTGCTATGGATCTGACCTTTAAACGTCCATTTTGGTGTTTTATGACATCAGAATTGTGTTTTCCATCACCGTGGTTAAACGACACCTCCGATTGATGTACCATCTACCCAAACATTTCAAAATTCACTCCATAGTTGTTTTCATATGATTTCATGGTATTTTGAGATCGTTCGACTAGTTTTGACCACCCGATGCACTTTTTTAAAGGGTGACAAACCCTCACAAAACACATATTCAGTTGTACCATGCACACCACACGTCCGATTGATGTGTCGTCTCCTCATACATGTTAAAAATAATAATTATAATTTTTTCCTATGATTTGAAGTCATTATGAAGTCATTTTCTATGGATCTGGCCTTTAAACGTCCATTTTAGTGTTTTATGACACCGTAATTGCGTTATCCATCACCGCGGTAAAGTGACACATCTGATTGACATAACGTATGCCCGACCATTTCACAATTCACTCCATGGTTGTTATCGTCTGATTTCATGACATTATGAGGTCGTTCGACTAGTTTTGACCACTTGACGAACCTTTTTAAAGGATGCCAAATCATTAAAAACCACATATTCAGTTGTACCACGCACATCGCACGTCCGATTGATGTGTCATCTCCTCGTACACATCAAGAATAATAATTAGACGATTTTTCTATGATTTCATGTCTTTCTAAGGTCATTTTGTTTTTGCATATGACCTTTAAACATCCGTTTTAGTGTTTTATGACACTAGAATTGCATTTTCCGTCACCACGGTCAAAAAACACCTCCGATTGATGTACCGTCTACTTGAACATTTCACAATTCACTCCACAATAGTTTTCTTCTGATTCCATGGAATTCTGAGGTCATTCATCTAGTTTTGACAATCTGATACACCATTTTAAAGGGCGTCAAACCCTTAAAATCCACATATTCAGTTGTGCCATGTAGACTACACATCCTATTGACATGTTGTCTCCTCGTACACATCACAAATAATAATTAGATGGTTTTCCTATGATTTCAAGTCATTTTGAGGTCATTTTCTATGGATCTGACCATTAAACGCCCATTTTAGTGTTTTATGACATCAGAATTGTGTTTTCCATCACTACAGTCAAACAAAATCTCCAATTTATGTACTTTCTGCTAAACCATTTCAAAATTCACTCCATGGTTGTTATCATCGGATTTCATGACATTACGAGGTCATTTGGCTGATTTTGACCACTCGACACACCTTTTTAAAGGGCGTCAAACTCTTAAAAGCCACATATTCAGTCGTACCACACAGATCATATGTTCGATTGACATGTCGTCTCCTTGTACACGTCAAAAATAACAATTAGAAGGCTGTCCTATGATTTCAAGTCATTTCGAGGAAGTTTGTTATGGATTTGACCATTAAACATCCATTTTGGTGTTTTATGACACCGAAATTGCGTTTTTCATCATCGCGTTCAAATGACACCTCCGATTGACGTACCTTCTACCCGACCATTTCAAAATTCACTCAACATTTGTTTTCTTCTGATTTCATAGAATTCTGAGGTCATTCGGCTGGTTTTGACCACCAGACACACCTTTTTAAAGGGTGCCAAACCCTTAAAAACACATATTCAGCCGTATCGTGCACACTGCATGTTCGATTGACATGTCGTCTCCTCATAAATGTCATGAATAATAATTAGACAGTTTTCCTATGATTTAAAGTCATTATATGAACATTTTCTATGGTTATGACCATTAAACGCCCGTTTTGGTGTTTTATGACACCAGAAATGTGTTTTCCATCACCGCGGTCAAACGACATCTCCGATTGATGTACCGTCTGCCCGACCATTTCAAAATTCACTCAAGGATTGTTGTCGTATAATTTCATGGAATTATGAGGTTGTTCGGATGGTTTTGACCACATGACACACCCTTTTAAAGGGCGACGAACCCTTAAAAAACATATTTAGTCATACCGTGTACACTGCACATCTGATTGATGCGTCGTATCCTCATACATGTTAAGAATAATAATTAAACTGTTATATTGAGATTTCAAGTCATTACGTGGTCGTTTTCTTTGGATCTAACCTTTAAACGTCTGTTTTAGTGTTTTATGACACCATAATTGCGTTTTTCATCACTGCGATCAAACGACACCTCCAATTGATGTACCATCTACCCAACCATTTCACAATTCACTCAACAATTGTTTTCGTCTAATTTCATGGAATTCCGAGGTCATTCAGATGGTTTTGACCACCAGACACACCTTTTTATAGGGCATCAAACCCTTAAAAAACACATATTCAGTCGTACCGTGCACACCACACGTCTGATTAACATTTTGTCTCCTCTTACACATCACGAATAATAATTATACAGTTTTCCTAAGATTTCAAGTCATTTTGAGAACATTTTCTATGGATCTGACTGTTAAATGTCCATTTTGGTGTTTTATGACACTAATATTGCGTTTTCCGTCACCACAGTCAAACGACACTTCCAATTGACGTACCATCTACTTGACCATTTCAAAATTCATTTAAAAGTTATCATCGTCTGATTTCATGTCATTCTGAAGTCGTTCTGCTGGTTTTGACCACCGAACACACCTTTTTAAAGGGCGACAAACCCTTAAAAAACAAATATTCAGTCGTACCTCACACACCGCACATCCGATTGATGTGTCGTCTCTTCGTACACATCACGAGTAATAATTATACTATTTTCCTATGATTTCAAGTCATTATGAGGTTGTTTTCTATATATCTGACCTTTAAACGTCCGTTTTGGTGTTTTATGACACCCGAATTGCATTTTCTATCATCGCGGTCAAACGACACATCCAATTGATGTACCATTGGCCCGATCATTTTAAAATTCACTTCACAGTTGTTTTCGTCTGATTTCATGGAACTCCGAGGTCGTTCGACTGATTTTGACCACCCAACACACCTTTTTAAAGGGTGTTAAACTGTTAAAAACTGCATATTCAGTCATACCGCACACATTGCACGTCTGATTGAAGTGTCGTCTCCTCATACACATCACGGATAATAATTATACGTGTTTCCTATGATTTCATATCTTTCCGAGGTCGTTTTCTATGCATCTAACCTTAAAACGTTCGTTTTAGTGTTTTATGACACCAGAATTGCATTTTCCATCACCGCGGTCAAACCACACCTCCGATTGATGTATCGTCTACCTAGCCATTTTAAAATTTACTTCATGGTTATTTTCGTCTGATTTCATGGAATTCTGAGGTTATTCGTCTAGTTTTGACCACCCAACACACCTTTTTAAAGAGCTCCAAACCGTTAAAAACCACATATTCAGTCGTACCACACACACCTCACTTTAGATTGATGTTAAATCTCCTCGTACACATCAAAAATAATAATTAGACAGTTTTCCTGTGATTTCATGTCTTTCTGAGGTTGTTTTCTATGCATCTGACCTTTAAACGTCTGTTTTAGTGTTTTATGACACCAGAATTGCGTTTTCCGTCACCACAGTCAAACGACACCTACGATTGATGTACCATCTACCCGAACATTTTAAAATTCACTCCATGGTTGTTTTTGTCTTATTTCATGGCATTCCGAGGTTATTTGGCTGGTTTTGACCACTCGACACACCTTTTTAAAGGGTGCTAAACCGTTAAAAACCACATATTCAGTTGTACTGCGCACACCACATTTCCGATTGACGTTCTGTCTTCTCATAAAAAACACGAATAATAATTAGACAATTTTCCTGTAATTTTATGTCTTTCTGAGGTTTTTTTTCTATGCATTTTACCTTTAAACATCTGTTTTAGTGTTTTATGACACCGAAATTGCGTTTTCCATCACTACGGTCAAAGGACACCTCTGATTGACGTACCGTCTACCCGATCATTTCAAAATTCACTCCACGGTTGTTTTCGTCTTATGTCATGGAATTATGAGGTTGTTCGGCTAGTTTTTACCACCCAACACACCTTTTTATAGGGCGTCAAACCCTTAAAAAACACATATTCAGTCGTACCGCGCACACTGCACGTCCGATTGATGTGATGTCTTCTCTTACATGTCAAGAATAATGATTATATAGTTTTACTATGATTTCAAGTCATTCTGAAGATGTTTTCTATGGATATGACCGTTAAACATCTGTTTTGGTGTTTTATGACACCAGAATTGTGTTTTCCATCACTGCGGTCAAACGACACCTCCGATTGATGTATCGTTTGCCCGATCATTTCAAAATTTGGTCAAATATTGTTTTTGTATGATTTCATGGCATTCCGAGGTTGTTCGACTGGTTTTGACCACCAGACACACCTTTTTAAAGGGCGCTGAACCCTTAAAAATACATATTCAGTCGTACCATGCACACCGCACATCCGATTGATGTGCCTTCTCCTCGTACACATCATGAATAATTATTATACTGTTGTCCTATGATTTCAAGTCATTCCGAGGATGTTTGTTATGGATCTGACTGTTAAAAATCAAGTAGACTTCAAAAGAATGAATTAAATCAAAAGAATTAAAACAATAAAACACAGAGCTGTAAATAAAACTAAAGGTTAGAGAATAATTATTAATTCCTAATTCATGTATGATATTAAAATGGTAATGTAAATTACCTCATGCATTAGGTTCATCCTCATATGGATCACCTATCTCTCTACAATGTCCACTAGCTATATCCGGAGCCTACAATATATATAAATATTATGTTTCTTAAATATATCAATAAAAGTCAATATGAGTATGGTTTGTTTTCTTTTTTACCTATGGAACCACTTGTGTACCATCAACAGGACGTTGCGTTGTCACTTCATCGACACTTACTGATATATGTGATAATCTCTTCTCATACTCTGTATGTAACTGCTGAAACCACTCATCCGTATTGCGCTGCATAGCCTGGATGGAAGCATCTATCTTAGTCTGTGTGTGAATCCCTACATTTTTGCATGCACCCATCACCTCTACTCTAACAACTTCACATCATGGGACACTACTACCATAAATTAAAGAATAACCATGACCGTCACACCCCACGACACACTGAAATATCTCATCTCTCCACACAATACTTCGACATTACTCCTCTGGAAACTCTGCTAACTAAGCGTCAAATTGAGCCTATAGAATATACATAATGAATTAATGAAAAAATATAAATAATTTATATGAAATAAAAATACAGTTGTTACTAAATAATTTGCTTACTATAACACTGACAACATCGGGATCACCCGCCCTATGAGTCTTCACCCATATTGACCTTCGATCGGTCGACTTTCCTCGCTAGTGTAACTATAATAAAGGGGTCCACCAAATACATATTTATATTCATGTTATAATACAATATTTTTAATATATGAATGAATAGTGAATTCTAAACTTACATCATGTCTGATCTATGACACATGTCGAGTACCATGTCTGGAAGGTGTGCCCTGCATCACCCGATTACATGAATGGTGAGCATAATTGGTTTAAATTCAACATATTTAGTTAATAGACATATGAAAAATTAGTCATTTATAGATTAAAAGCAATAAATTTTACCATCGTCACCTCACTCGACCAAAACGCAACCAAATCCTGCCACTGTATGGGAAGAATGTTAGGAGGGACTTGCTGTAGAATGTTTGGAACGTCCGCAAATGGTATCCAATGATCTCTCTTCACCCTTCCCTTGCAATCCTTCCATAATTTTCGGCATTTGGTGATACATAATACCTGAAACTCATCTGGACATGATGTCAAATTATCCTATTAAAAAAAATAGTCAATAGCTGCGATAATAATAAAAACAATATCATGAAAAATTAATCATTGAATTTAATCGAACCTCCCTCCATAATCTGTCAATCGTATCCTAGGGGAAAGAAGTCCAATCATGAGCCTTCAAAGGGAATCTGTGTGGGTCTCGTATCATATGCCCAAACTAACAAATCAATACAGTTACACCCTCTCTAATTGGATGAAATGTGTCATTAAATGACACATCCAACCGGGCTCCAGAGTTCCAGGATCAAACCCCTTTACCAGGACCCCTACATCCACTGGAAGATGCACCAGATCCTGAAAAACATAAATTCATAACGCAATTACAATATAACTGAATTTTTAATTAAAATAGTTAGGAAAATATACATAAAAAATACAATAAATTAATTTAGAAAAATGAAGACATACATACCGACAACATCAGGTGAACCACTCTGACCATCCTGTGACATACCTACATTATTAAAAAAATTACAGTTAAATCAATCATTTTTTATACATATAACTCATAAATATTTTTACAAACATTAACTGGGAAAATAATTAAAATCTTTCACCAATCATGCAAGTCTATCGTATCTCCTTCAATTGTCTCTCTGGACCATTATATATCTTCATCTCGTACAGCTATTGTTGTTTGTTCAAGTGTTTTATTAGGAAAGGAAACAACATTAGGTTCCCCTCGGTCAATCAAAAAACCCCATATTCTAGACATTTTCACCACAACTTTCCAATCAGAATCAATGCTGACAAAGTAAACTTGCTCTGCTTGTGATGTCAGTATGAAGGGATCATTTCTTACTCGGTCATCTTTATATAGCATATTGTTAAAGTTTACTGACGTAAATTGGAAGTTATCAAATTTTGTTCCATAAATCAGATCGACCCAATCACACCTTAACAATATGTGTTTTAAGACACGACCATAAATAACCTCAATAATATCCCTCAGTAATCCATAATAATAACCCGCATCAACAAATGAACAACCAACACCACTGTTTTTCTTGGCTTGGTTCACGTCAACATCGCTAATATGGAATCATAATCCGTTAGCATCTAAAGACTTGCAGCGACGAGCTATAATAAATGGGCCATCAACTAGTTGGTTGAGTTCTTCGCTCACAGTATGGGTACTTAAATCACACATCTTTTGAATATGTAAATTTCACATAGTTCAATGGATAAAATAATATGAAAATACAACTAATTTTCACTATAAAAATATTAAATCAATTATTTATACATACATGAGTCTTGAACCACTATGAAATGTGTTGAAATGATATTTTTGGATTTGATAGTCAGTTGCACAGGGACTTTCATGTTTTAACTCAGCGATATGCATACTAAACGACAACACAATAAAAGGTAAGTAATAAAATAAATATAGAAACATAAGACACATCAACTATGAAACTTACTATATCAATGGAATAACTGATGGATTTTTTAACAACACATATCGATGATCTTGAACCCACTCATCATTGTGCATATAAAATGTTATCCCTTCTCCAATTGGACCCTCATCATTCTAGGAGGATTTATCTAACTTTTTTTCAACCTCATCAATATATGAAGCACAAAAATTAGTACACTCATCCATTAAGTATCCCTTGGAAATTGAAGCTTTCGGATGAGCTTTGTTTCACACATACCATTTCAACGTGTTTAAGTATCACACTATTAGATACATCCACATGAATTATATGGGACCACCAACAATGACTTCACCAGTTAAATGCATAGTCAAGTGAACCATGTCATAAAAAAGAAGAAGACAGAAATAGTTTCTCTAGGTGACATAGTACAAGTAAAATCTTATCTTGATTTTTTTTTCAAATCACTCATGTGATGATTCCTTGAACAGAGCTATTTGAAAAAATTAGAAACTTCAATCAATGTATCAACAACCTAGGTAGGTAAGCAATCACAAATTTCTATGAGAATTAACTGTTGAAGTAAAATATGATTATCATGAATTTTCAACCCCTATAATGTCAAGCTCATCATATTGACACGCTTGGAAATATTAGAGAAATAACCACTTGACACCTTGAAAGTCTTCAAAATTGATAGAAATGTTTATTTCTCTTTTTTACTCATTGTGTACTGTGCAGTAGGCATGTATGCCTGATTATTTTCACCCAACTATAAATGTAAAGGTTTTCTCAATCCCATTTCTTACAAATCATGTCAAGAATTAGCGCTATCATTTGATTTCACCTTAACGCCTAAAATGGTGCACAATATATTATCACATACATTTTTTTCTGATGTACATCACATCCAAATTATGTCTTAAAATATTATATTTCCAATAAGGAAATTAGAAAAAAAATACTCCGTTTCTTCCAATTATGACTATATTGCCTATTTGCAGTAGGAATAGAAGGCAATGCAGGAGCCAATAAATATTTAAAATCATACATTGTACGAATGCTTTCTTGATCAAGCTGTGCATGAATTTAAACCCCATACATTATTTATAGTGATGTGTCATGCTCTCTATTCCCATCAAACGAAACATGATATTTTATAAACCTATTCAATGGAGGAAGAAAGCATCTGTGACCAAGATATGCCCACTTTCTACAATGATTAATCCATATATATTTCTTACTTTTATTACAACAAGGGTAGGAGAATTCTCCTTTTTTACTCCAACTTGATAAGTTAGAATACGCTGGGAAATCATTAATTGTCTATAACCAAGCGGGCCAGAGTCTAAACATTTCATTAGATGCCAAGTAAAAAGTCATTACACCATCTGCCCAAAATTCTTATATCTCATCAATCAAAGGTTGCATATAAACATCGATTTTATCACCAGGTCCTCTCGATCCATCAATTAGAGTCAAAAGTAACAAAAATGGTTGCTTCATACATATCCATGGGGGAAGGTTGTATAGAATCAACACCACTGGCCACTTACTATGTGTTACACCAACCATGGACCTAAATGGGTTAAAACCATCTACTACCAAACCTAGTCGAATATTACGATCATCCTAAGAAAAGTATGGGTGTGTTTGATCAAAATCTTTCCATACCAAAGAATCTACCGAGTGAGTTAATTTATCAACTTATTTGTTTCTATATAAATGAAAATTCACCAATTTAGAAATTTTATCTGACATGAATAATCTCTTCAGTCTCGATTTTAGTGGGAAATAACGCATCTGCTTAGTGGCAATTTTTTCCCTTGATTCAAGACCCTGCTGGGAAGAATCTGACTACCTTGATTAATCTCACTGTCCTTTAACCTAGATGTATAGAAAACAATACAAGTATTTAATTTCATATTATATTTTATAAACAACATAAAATTATTATGGCATACATCGATGGTATCATATGTAAAACCAAGGTCTCAGTCAACTTGAGATCTTGATAGAATGACTCTGGAATCTTCTCTCTAGCAGGGAGTACCTTCTTCAACAATACAAAAACATGTCAAATGATGCGTCTAACCATTTATTCAAGGCCTTGGGGTGTAACAATTCAATGATGAATGAAAATTTACTAAATTTAGTGCATCCATGATATAATTTAGTATGTGCATCATTAATAATTTCAAAGAATTTCAATGCTTCTCCATCTGCAGAAGAACAAGGATTACTCCATCCAACGTCGTCATTTATGACATTACTGTCTTTAGGTTGAAACTGACGCACCATATCATTGAGAATTATGTTCATTGGATCAACTGTTCTCAAATCAACATCCATATGAATACTTTTTAATTGGTGACATGAAACAGACTCTTCTCTATGATATGTACATGTCTTATAGTTTTTCAAAAACCCATTCAAAAACAAATGTTCTCTAACACTATCTCGTTTGAAGAGATATCTATTTGCACATTTTCTATATGGACAACTAATCAAATCGCTTTGAAATCCACTGGTGAAATCCATAAATTGCTTAATCCCCTCATAATATTTAGTAACAAATCTATCTTGCATATCAATCTATCCCTTATCCATATATGTATTTAATAGAAATAAAATAATTGAAATATATTATTTAAATTATAAAAAAACTCATATCATTAAAACTTATGAACCAATGAGTTCAAAGCTATTTTTAAGGAAAAATAAATGAAGTGGATTGGTTTTGGTGATATTGTGACATCTCTATATATATTGTGATCTACTTCAACAAGGAGGAAATAATTTCTAAAACTAGTGTGATTCCATTATAAAAAACATGTGTGAGAAGATCAGACCACTTGTGTAATATAGTAATCCTTCACTCGTGTAATATGGTGAACATATTTCTAGGATAATCCCTGGAACCCTTTGATATGTGAAAACTAAATATTCATTTATTATTCTTCCATGTATTATGTGGTAAAAATATAGTGGTATATTTTGGTGTTTTATTTTCATGTTCAAGTTTACAAATCACCTATGTGGTGGTGTGGGTAGATGTCATGGATTAATGCTGCTATGTGCACTAATGTTGGTGTCTGGATGGTATGTTGTGAATAATGTATGTTCGTAGCTGACTCCATCACTAAAAATGATTATGTGATGTGTAATATGGGTGGTGGGTGTTATGAGATACTTCTTAAAGTGATAGGAGTTCATGAAAATATTTATTTTCAAAGGAAATGTGTTGTAGAACAAGAAATATATGTAATAAGTGGCTATTGAAGACCAAACCATGTTGGGACAAGTATTGAAAAAAATTTGACATGCCTTTAATGATTCCATATTAAAAAGGGAGAAATTTTTTCTCTTGAAATATAACATAGTTCATTGATAAAGTATATGTCACACTTCAAACTTGACATGGATAGTTAAGTTAGGGAATAATGCATTTCAGGATCAAGATATTTTAGAAAAGTTTATGGAATATAGCATGATGAACTTCATAATAACTTATGGACAGTACTGGATTGATGTGCTCTCAACCTTGATCTATCAATATATCAGAAGAATAATCACTATTATATTTCCATCTTTTTCTAGTATACCTTTAGGTGAAGAATCCTTCAGCATGTCGTTTGTATGTTTCTACTTCATGTTCAATTATACAAGAACCCCCGATTCTAAAATCCTAATTTCATTGTTTATATCAATATTGATTTTCATGAATGAGATACTAGATTGCAGAAGTCAAAGAATGATATACCTACAGGGGACTTGACCACAGGTAAAGGTGGGTGATTGGATTACAGATCCATGATGGCGTAGGAGCTCGATGGCAGGGGTTCAATGATCCGGCTTGACATGGGTGGGATGCCTTGATGGGGGCATGATGCCTCGACGGAGGTGGGAGGGTTCTACGACAGGGCAAGATGGGCCAGTAGGGTTCAACGAAGGTGGGATGGGAGGGATCAACGACGGGGTGCAACGGGGTCAGGAGGGTTCGACGACGGTGGGATTGTCTGATGGAACTGCACGGAGGCGAGGTCACAGGGGTGTCTCAGGGTTACATGGGTCTCTCAGGGTCGTAGAAGGGTGAATGAGAGGGGAGAGGGTTGCGAGGTCGGGGAAGAGTGAACGAGGGGGAGAGGGAAAATTAGGGAGTGGGGGTTAAAAAATACAGTGACCGCCAAATGGAGGTTTCCCAAACTCCCCCTCCACAAAAGCTTAAATTTATACTAGTGAGAGATGAAACTTCTAAAGTATATGTTTTATCCTTTGGTGTGACCTAAGATCCTTGGCACACACTATTGCTGCAACATTGTCATAAAAAACTGGAACATGGTCTACACTTCTAGTCACAACGCCAATGTTCGAGACAAAGATGCATATCCAAACTTCCTCCTTAGCAACATCAGAATCCACTATATACTTGGATTCTGCTATAGAGTTGGTGACCATAGGTTTCTTCAAGATTATTCAGATCACTGCACCACTATTCAAGAAAAATACATAGTCTGAATGTGATTTATAATCATCATTATTTGTTTAGAAACTAGAATAAATATATCCCCTCACTACTAGTTATCCATCTCCTCTATATATCAGGAACATATCCTTTGTATGTCTCAAGTACTTCAGTATAGTTTTCATAGCTTCCTAATATATCTCTCATGGATTAGCTTGATATTTTCCCACCATGTTTAAAGTAAAGGAAACATCACACCTTGTACATAACATGCCATACATGATAGATCCCTTTACTAAAGAATAAGGGATTCTACTCATTCTTTCAACCTCCTCTTGTGTTTGTGGACACATTTTCTTAGAGAGATTAATACCACATGACATTGACAACAACCCTCTCCTAGAATATTCCATATTTCACCTTTTAGGTAATTTTTTAATATATGTACTTTGATTTATCCCAAACATCCAATGATATCTATCTCGATAGCTCTTGATCCCTAGGATATAGGCCAATTCACCTAATTATTTCACGGAGAAGCATTCATTTAACCAAGTCTTAACTAACTGTAAGACTTGAACTTCATTTCTAGTAAATAATACGTCATCAACATATAATATAAGGAAAAAAATGACATTATCACTAAAATTCTTATAGAAACATCGATCTATTTCATTCTTAATGAAACCAAATTCTCATATGGCCTCATCAAAATGATTATTCCATGAATGTGATGCCTAATTCAACCCATAAATGGATCTTTGTATCTTGCATAATTTATTGACACTCTTTGAATTAATAAAACCTTCTAGTTGAGTCATATATTCATCTCCAACCAACTTCCCATTTATAAAATCAATTTTGTATTCTATTTTCCAAATTTCATAATCATGTAAGGCTTCTATTGCAAGTAGCATTCTAATGGATTTCAGTATCACTACCAATGAGAAGGTTTCATCATAGTCTATGCCTTGACGTTTTCTGAAATCCTTTGCAACCAATCATGCTTTATAGGTATGTACTTTACCATCCATGTCCATCCTTTTCTTGAATACCCATTTACACCCAATGAATTTCACATCAAATGGAGAGTCTACTAAAATCCAAACTCAGTGATAAGAAAACCACATCTCTTTAGTTATGTAAACTCTAGAGTAGACCTACATAGTACTTGTGTCTCAGGAACATCTTTATCTCCCACCATCTCTTGTGGAGATTGTTCTCGTACAAACTCTTGTTCATCTAGAGCATCAAATTCATCAAAGTAAATTTTTATCCCACTATTCCCATTGGAAATGTGTTCCCTTTCAAGAAACATGGAATGTATTTCCACAATCATTTTTCTATCTGAAGGGTTATATAGGTAATATCCTTCAGTTTCTTTAGGATAACCTATAAAGATGCACTTTATGCTTTAGGATGATAATTTGTTACTAGGTATTGTCTTGAAAAAATCCTCACATCCCCATACACACATGTGTGACATGTTGAGTTTCTTTCCATTCCATAACTCATATTGAATCCCATATGTTTCTTTAGTTGGCACTCGGTTAAGGGTATATGTCACTATCTATAATGCATATCCCTTAAGGGAAGAGTTTCCTGACTCATTATTTACCTGACCATGTCAAGAAATGTTCAATTACTCCTTTAAATAACACCATCAACTGAGGTGTTTAAGGAGTGAGTTGGGATACTATCCCACAATCCTTCAAGTGATCGATGAAATCTTGGTTTAGATACTCTCTTCCTTGGTTTGAGAGAAGTGCCTTAATCTTCTTACCAAATTGGTTTTCTACTTCATGTTGATATTCTTTAAATATATAAAAGGAATCTAACTTATAAATCATTAAGAAGACATATTCATACCCACTATAGTCATCGGTAAAAATAATAAAGTATGAAAACCCACCCCTTTCCTCTACTAGAAATGGACCACATACATCAGTATGAACCAATTCCAGTAATTTAGTGGCTCTTACTCCTTTCCCAAAGAAGGATGCTCTGGTCATTTTCCCTTGTAAACATGCATGACATACATCCAAGGGTTTTAACTCAGTAGAGTCTAAATACCCTTCCTTATGTAATTTATGTAAACTCTTCTCATTTACATGACCAAGCATGAAGTGTCATATATGGGTATAATGTGAGTCATTTTCATTGGTTTTTTCATTGATTTACATTACATGATTTTTGAGTTTAAGTATATATAATCCATTGTTAAGATGAACCATACCATAACATATGTTATCCTTATAAAAGAGACAACATTTATTTCTAAACTTGAAATAAAATCCCATGGTGTACAAACTTAACACTGAGATTATATTTCTGGTAAGAGATAGAACATAATAAAAATTATTTAATATAAGAACCAAACCACTAGAAAAATTCAGATGATAATCTCAAACTACCAAGATTTCTAGTCTCACACCATTTGCAGCTCGGAGATCCACCTCACCCTTTGAAATCTTATGGAATCTACTTGGTTCCTATATATGAATAAAAATTCATGAGACACATAATGTATCCAATACCCAACTTGTATATAAAGATATATTTCATTTGATAAAAAATACCCGAGGTATAAGTATCACCTTGCTTCTTTTTCTCATCCTTATAATTCTTCTTCCAGTGGCCTTTCTTACCACATACAAAGCAGAAAACCTCCTACTCATTGAACTCCCCTTGTATCATTGGTTTTTGGAAGGACGGTGCATTAGTGTCTCATCTTGGGATTATCCTTATACCCCTTATCCTTGGTTTTACTCCTATTTTTCATCATAAAGATTCAATAATTGTTATTCTTTATATCCTTATCATCTTAGAGAACTAAAGCTAAAATGGCATGGGAGCGACTTTTTCATGTTATTCATGTGGTTGTTAATAATAAAATTCAAAAAGTTGGGAGGTGAAGAGGAAATAATGAGATCATTTGTTAGTTCTTGGTTCATATTTAGCCTAAGATATTCAAGTCTCTTTATATAACCAATCATCTTGAGTATGTGAGGTCCTTCTTGATTCCCTTCTTCTAGATTTCACCTATACAATTCACTTGATATCTCATACCTTTCTTGATTCACTCTCTCCTGATATAACTATTGGAGATAAATTAGCATCTTGTAAGAATCCTCTTCCTCATGTATTTTCTATAGTTTATTGGATATTTATGAAAACACAATACACTATACATCTAGTGAATCATCTACATTCTTTTTATATTTGTCTCTATCCCCATTTCTTGCTCCCTGAGGGGGCTTAGTAGGAAGTGAGGACTCTAACACATAAAGCTTCCTCTCTTGGTGTAGTACTATGTGCAAGCATCTATACCACTCCTGAAAGTTATGGTAGGTCAAGATATTTTATTTACCCATAATCAACCATAGTGATAATGCACCGATGATGTTGATTTCCATTTTTCCTACAACAAATAAATTTAACAGTTAGTACTTTATCTTGATTACCTTTTATAAATTTTTGATTAATTAATTAAAACATTAAATGTCACCCAAATATTTTATTGAACCCTAGTAGACCTCACTACTAGATTCAGAATACTCTGTCGCTTGAGTATTCTAGTGGAAAATATCCTTAAAACCTTTCCTCATAGTCCAAGCTATGGCTATGACACTACTCATTGAGTTTCAAAGTAGGCACTAGACTGGCCAAGCATATTGAATCTTGCCTCCTTAAACTATTGAGTGAAGTTCTAAATTCTCAGAATCATAACCTTGATTACCTTAACACTTTGTCTCTAAAGTGGTAGCAAGCTAGCTATGACTACTTATTTACTATCAGATTTAGTTAAGTCGACACATCAATTTCTCAGAAGAACTTTCCAGTAGTATAATACACCCTCAAATAGGGCCGGTGAGCAGCTCATACACCAGAATTTGTTCAAATTTAAGTGATATAAGGAATTACAACTCAATATTACTTTGATGGTTTTTATTATTTCTTAATGAATGCAATCCCTTTTTCTATTAAATATGTTCATGCTTTGTGATTGTGCTCACAAATGAACGATGTGATTATAGAAAATGTTCATCCCATTTTTATGCTTTATTTGTTTATTATTTTATGTATTCCCACAAACATTAATATTCATAAAAATAAAAAAACAATGCATAAATTAAATAAACTACCCAACTGATCTTGAACATTTGGTATTGGTTGATCCATTCAAACTCAATGGATTAACCGTGACCTAGGGGTATAATACATGGGTTGGTATTGACTCATATCGCAACTTACACCCCAGTCTAATGTTTCCACATCACTTCTGGGATACCACATTGTCTTGACATGATCCACGCCATATAGCATCATCGTTATAATACATGAATACTCGCACGTAAGTGAGAGGGTCTCGGGAATAAAAAAATACATACAAAGTTATATCAATGGACCCACATACCCTTATACATATTTAACGAACAAATAAAATGCATAGATAATTAAAAATAAATAATTATTATAATCATCGCATGCAATTTTAACAATTGATTAAATAAATTAAACCCATAAAAACAAAGGCCAATTTATGTTCAAGACTAGTCGAAAGATAAATTTAATGTTCAATACAATTAAAATGCGATAAAATAAGTCAGGGAAATTAAATAAATTAGTTTAATTCAAATAATTTTATTTCGTTCGGTCCCACAATTATTTTAATCTTTATTCCATAAATTAAATTAATTCTCAATTATTATTATTATTATTTAAATATGAAATTAAATTATTTTTTTGATATTTAAAAAATTCCACAGGACCTAAAACTCACCCATACCCATTGTATATTGGATAAAATGCATGAAAATCCATTTCAGGTTGGGTAGAACCCACCTAGGCCCAATCCAGGTCGGGCATGACTCGCCCTGACCTGAATTTTTGGTGGGTTGACCGATTTGAAGCAGTAGGCCATAGAAGGATGATCATAGTGGGTTTCCACCATAGGGGCCAATGTGATAGGAGGGAACCTAAAGGGACTGGCACACATAGGTGGGGTTGACGACTGAGGAGGCGGAGGCCGTGACCGGGTGGTGGCTGGGAGGCAAGGCCAGCAGAGGGGCGGTGTCAGTGTGCTATGCGGTGGGGCGATACAATGCTAGGTTGGAGGGAGACCATGAGATCACAGTACTGATGGGAGGGTTTAGGGTAGCCAAAGGAAGTGTGGTGAGTGCGGGTAGTCGGGGTGGTCGAAGGCGACATGGTTGGATGAAGACAACATCGGTGGCTGGGAGGCACACGACAGCGACACCTGGCGGAGGGAAACCACACGAGGGAGTGGATTCCATGAGAAACCACCCTTTTATATATATTTTTTATTTTTTTATATTATTATGCCGACACCCAGTAGGCTCCCCCTAAATTCTTTCCTTTTTTTTGTTTTTTTGATGGTTTGTTGAATTACTAGGAAAGGAAACCCCACCCCATTTTTTATTTTGTTTTTTTTCTAATTTTCAAACCCTAATTCATATAGGATTTTATAAAAAAGTTTATTTGTGAAATTTGAAGACACCGACTGGAAAAAATTTGTCCATTGGATTCTGGATGGAAAATGGGGGGTTTGCCCAAAATCACCTCTGACCACCAGCTCAGGTGAAAATAACACATATATATAAATATATGTTTTTGAATTTTATACCCGTGTTTTGATTCAAATTTAAATTTTGGATGAGAATAACTTGACCTTATGAAATCATATTGATGTAACTTCATCGTCTCCAGTGATCTAATCCCCAGTAAAGGCCCGAGGATCCCTTGTGAATTTATTTAAGCATAAAATTAAAATTAATTATTATGTCATTTGAATTGATGGAATGTTTGAAAACAACCCATCACTGGATATAATCACTAAAAGGATCCAAAGTTTAATACCTCTAGATCATCCACACATGCTGCAAGAGTCTATAGGAGCATCGATTGTCAGAATTTGATTGTTAGGGAGAAGGTATGATTATTCATTTGATGTCTCAATGATCACCACTATCCCGTTTCTTTGATATATGACAATGATAGAAGATCTAGTGCTTGAAACAACCCTTTCCCTCTCCAGGATGCGCTAAAGAGGATATAAGAGCTCTCAAATTCAAGTGGATGAATAGTCTCTTGGAAATAAGATCCCTATTTCTTATATAGTGGAGGTTAAACACTCAAAATGGGTTCCTTGACCCCCATATAAATAATGCCCACTAAATAAGTCATAAACAATGCGTTGTGACCAATTAAAAGTGTCATAAAAATCATTCATATTTTATCACCTACTTATAATATATAATAAATATATATTACGTGATAAATAGGAGACTTTAACTCGACTCGTAATTCTCACGATATTAAAAAAACCTTGAATATTAAAATAATATTCATTCGTATATTATTTTTCCATGTATTCACTTAATAACCTGTGAATAATTTTAATAAAAATTTACTCAACTCCAATTATTCTATAATATAATAATAATGAATTTATTTATTCATTGATAATCATTTATTCCCAAAAATCCTCAGACCCTAGTGGTGGGGTCCACCATGTTTTAAACTCTTATTCATCAGAATAGGGAATAATTTTGAATATGATAAGTGTGCGACCCTCTAGGTCCTTATCTCAATAGAAATGAATACTATTCACAGACAAGGAGTGGAGTCTACCAACCCATCAATTCCCTTAAAGAGTTAAGGAAAAGGTGATAACAATGACAACCTTTTCTACAAACACACACCATGTAATATAATATATTTGTCATAGGATATCTCATAAAGCAGGATGCACACCTCCTATTGTCATCCATGCTTGCTTTATTATTTGTTGACGTAACTAGATGGACTTACCTTCTTCTACCATGACCATGGATTTAGTAAAGGTACTACCATCCCGATTAACTAGGCCTGAGATATAAATTCATTTCAAAAGTAAAAAATTCTATCTTGATTACTCAATCAATGTTATACCACCAATGATGCACCCAATGTAAGTTACATCGCCACGACATAAATGTTATAGTTTTTTCCTTTAATAAAATTACATGATCAAATAATATACACTAATAATAATCTCAAGTTAGGAGACCATTACATGTGTTTATAGACAAGAACTACCAATCACACCTGAAAGATGTGGTGTTCCTATTGGCAATCCAGTCCTTATGATCTCATCTACTCAAGATCACCAAGTGTGAACTTCATGTGAAGAAGTATCAATTATTATAATCCCCCAAAATTTTATAGTCAAACATCATTTGTGTATTTTCAACATAATGTATCTATAACATAGTATATAAGTTTAAGATTACTGTCATGGTACCTCTAGGTTCTCATTATAGCCTGGGAACTGAAATAACCATTTGATATGACATGTAATCTAAGGAAATTACAATAAATACAGTGGATATAGAAGTATCATCACTATTATGGTAAAATAAACACATGTATATATCAAATTGTATACATTTAATGGCAATCAAAGCATATACATGATTTGGATCTAGAGCACCCACTTAAAATATAAAGAACTTTAGAAGTGAGGCCCTGTCAAGACAATGATTGGGGGATTGAATGTTAGAGGCATAAATGAACATAGGGGTAAGCGTAGAGATTATCATCATTCTAGAGAGACCTGGTCTAACTCTAAGAATAGATTAATTAAATTATATTAGTTTAAATAACTCAATAATATTAAAATAAATTATACTGACAAGAAAAGAAATGCTAAAGAAAGTAATGATCATTTGTTATTGGTAGAGTAGGACTTTGATACTATTGATGTGCTTAATGTGTATTTCCATGCTATTTTTAAAGAGTGGATCCTTGATTCGAGATATTATTTGCACACATTTCCAAAGATATAATAATTTATAGAAATGAAAGAACTAGAGTATGGTGATGTGTATTCAGGGCACAATAAGAGTCATTGTATCATGGGTAGAGGTTCTGTCTCTTTAGAACTTTATGACGGGATTTTGAAAACTCTGAATGAGTTTAGGTGGGTACTCGAACTGAAAAGAAACCTCATTTACCTTAGAGTTATTGACTATAAGGGTTATACCTTTTAGTTAGACTCTAGAAGCTTAAGAATTTCTAGGGGCTCCCTCATCGTAATGAAATGAACTCTCGTAAATATACTATATCTGCTATATGTAAATATACACTTAAAGAATTTTAATACCACTAATATACCATTTTATAATAACACTATGTTGTGGATATATGGTTTGGCATGTGAGTGTTGAGGTATTGAATGAAATGAATAAATAGGATTGGTTGACCCAAATAACCTTGAACAATATTCCCTTTTACAAAGATTGTGTGTATAGTAATTCCAAACATGTAAATTTCAATAAGCTGGCATAAAAAGATAGAAAATCCCTTGAATATGTCCATTTTGATCTATGGGCCCCATCTAGGACTGCCTCCCATGATGTAGGTTATTACTTTGTAAAATTTATTGACGATTACTCATGAAAGTTCTATATTTATATACTAAAACATTAGTATGACACTTTTGATACTTTTAAAACTAGGAAAAATAGGGTAGATAATCAATCTGGTAGGAAGTTGAAGGCTCTCAGGATTAAAAATGGGTTAAAATATCTATCTAATGATTTTTGTTGAATTCTGTAAATATGAAGGGGTTCTTAGACAACAAACTATTATAGAAACCCCTCAAAAAAATGGATTAGTTGATCATATAAATACGATTATCTTTGAGAGATCAAGAATCATGCTCTCACACTTAGGATTACCTCAGTCCTTATGGGAAGAAGTTTCCACTATGACAATGTACCCCATTAATCACTTAAGTTCTTTTTATAATTCATTTAACACATCTAAAGAGATTTAGATAGGAAAACTTCCTAGTCTAGGACACCATAGAGTATTTGGTTGCACAAATTATGCCCACACTAAGAATGATAAGTTCAAACCTAGGGACATCAAGTGTATTTTTTTCGGTTACCCTGAAGGTGTTAAGGGTTATAGATTATAGATAGATAAACCTGGTTATAAAAAGTGTATCATTAGTTGTGATGTGGTTTTCCATGAGTCTTCTTTGTATAAATAAAATTCTATTATACTAAAAATATTGGAACACACCAACCTATCGGTGTTGAGGTTCTTTTGGAGTCCTAAGATTAGTTTGAACCTAATACTATCTCCATAGTTCCTCCTAAACATGATCAAAGTGATTTTGATTCTAATTTCTAGTCAGATATAGAGGGAGATAATAACCTTAGGGATTTCCAGTTAACTCGATATAAATTCAAGAAGAACATCTGAACCATTTATCGGTTCAGTCATGCTGACATGGCTCCTCAAGTGTTTAATATTTCATAGGTTATTAATAGAAACGAATTTCAATTCTTTAAGAAGGATATGTAATTGAGTGAATCCAAAAAGTATCTTGCATCTATGAAATATGAAATGAACTCCCTTATTAAAAATTATATTTGTACCATTGTAACCAAAATTGAAAATATTAAAGTAATTTGTTGTAAATGTTTTTTTAAATAGAAGGAATATAATATTAGGGAGTTAAAAATCAAGTATAAATCAAGTTTATTTGAAAAAGTGTGTCTTCATCTTGAAGAGATTAACTATAGAGGAAATTTTCCCCTTGTTGTGAAACATTCATCTACTAGGATTCTAATTGTTTTTTATGCTTGTTATGATTTCTATATAGAATAGTTGGATATTAAAAGAATTTTTTTTCATAGTAAACTGGATGAAAGAATTTACATGAATCCTCCCAAAGGATTTTAAAATTATTTAAAACCAAATTAGATTTGTATTTTAAAAAGATATTTGTATGGGATTAAATAGTCACAAAGACAATGATATAAATAGTTTTACTATTTTATTATTGAAAATGGTTTTAACAGAATCAAGTATGATGCATGTGTTTATTTTGATCCTATTAATCATGAAATTATTTACCTGATTTTATATGTGGATGACATGATTCTTATTTTTAAAAACATGAGGCTAGTTAATCATTTAAAGTTCCAACTCAATTTTATTTTTAAAATAAAATATTTGGGTAGTGAAAAAAGATTTTAGGCATGGAAATCATAAGAAATAAAGAGGGTAAGGTCTTTTATTTTCTATAGTATGCATATGTTAGGAAGGTATTAAAGTGGTATCGATTTGAGCATCTTAAACCTATTAGCATTCCTTTAGGTCATAACTTTATACCATCCCTTACTCAATCCCCTAACTATGAATCTGATGTATCCTTTATGAATAAGATTCCATATTCCTATATTATTGGCAGTATTATGTATGATGTGATCTATTCTAGACCAGATATTATATTTTCTATTTGTTCTTTGAGAAAGTTCATGAGTAATCCTAAAAAAACGTACTAGCATACATTGAAATGGATCCTTAGGTTTGTGTCAATATCATTTGAATTATGGATTTTTTTGGGAAATAACAATAGTTATGTTAATGATGTTTCCAGGTTTGTTGATTTTGACTATGATGATAATGTTGAAAAAAAATCAACTATTGAATTTTTATTCCTTTCTGGTGGTAGACTAGTGTCATGGAAATAAAATATACAGTCAGTTGTTTCCTTTTCCACCACTATGGCAGAATGTATAGCCTCGATCAAATGTGTTAAAGAGGATATTTGATTAAAAGTATTGATAAATGAATTGTATTTATATACTAGTAGTATTGATTTATACTATGATAATAAGTATTCCCTTAATTTGTTTAAAAATCATGTTTTCCATGGAAGGTCAAATCATATTGACATTAGAATGCATTTTTCCTGGGAAGTTATTGTGACCAGGATGATGTGTATCAATAAGATACACATTTTGGATAATCTAGATGATAGTTTGACTAAATCTATTCTATTATTGAAGTTTGTGAATTTATTAGGTTTAATAAATATAGTACCAATACAATAACATAGGTTTGAAAGAACACCATCATACATAATCATTTTTATTGAAATAATGGAGATTAATTTTGTGATATATACTATGTGAGATACAATATTGGGGTTTCAATTAAATTTTTTGTTTTCCTTATGCAATATTTCTTTCTTTATATAGAATCATTTTACTTACATAACATATTTTCATACTTTAATGTTATTTTTAATTCAATTTTATTAATATAATTTCTCAACTGATCTCTTTATTAAGGTGGGATCCCATGTTTCCTTTTGGGATTTTATTCGTGACCTGATTTATATTGCCAAATCCAACATGGGGATCTTGTAGTCATCGATCATCTTGATCGAATGACTATGTGTGAACCCTTTTATACTTATCGGATGTATTTTTTTACTCTCACAATCTCTATTGATCCATGATATTTACCTTGCATCTAATCGGTTGTGGCCACGTGTCTGTGCAATTGTAACCTCATTGGAAAAAATGAACTGCCTATTAGATCTAGGCCATCCATGTGTCATTGCTAGTCATTACTACTTGAATCACCGTTGCTTCACCTACCTGCCATCATTACCCATCCCTTGGTTCAAAATGGGGTATTTGGTTTTGGTTCTATTCCAAGAGCATGAGATAGAGCCTGGTTTTTTCAAGATAGATTCAAAGAGGGAAGGCCAAAATTACTTCTTGATCCAAGTTCCCACTGTTGTTTCTCCAAATTCCACACACTAATCCTTACCGTTTGAACCCAAAGTAGTTGTTTGGTGGAGATTGGAGGAGTGTAATTGGATATTTTGAGCAGGATAATCTATATTGCTTAAAACTAATATAGAGTCATCAATTACATCTTCTTCAATCGTAACCTAGTCATGGTATTGAGACCCGTCACTGCAAGAAAATTTATTTTCATTTCTTGGTTTTATTAGTTGTATTATATTGCATCATTTATGATTTGAGTGTGTAGTGTGTGTTCGTTCAAGAAGGCAGAAGGATAACCCCATGTGAAGGGAATTGATTTTTTCCACCTGGTTTTGTCATGACCTCCTCTCCCAAAGGCACCCCACCTAACCTGATAATAAGAGAAGAGGGATAATGACACATGAAATCCATATCCAATAGGCCATGGGTTGGTGAAAATCACTGATAATATATCATACACATAGATGGGAGACATTACTCTATAAGAAGAACATATGGAAATAGAGATAAGATAAACCTCCATACAAATCCTACTTCATAATCCATATTTTTATTTTCTAGTGACACTTTTAAAGGGTAAGTGTGAACCAAAAGTAAAAGTCCACAACAATAACCTCAAAGTCCAAACAAAACCTAAACAACTCCATGATCTAGTAACACCCTACTCAATCACAAACCATCTCCCGCAGTCCTGAAAAATAGTTTATATATATATAGAGTGAGAATAACATGTATACTTTGTAGGATACTCCCCAGAGCCTCTCATGTAAAATATAAATAAAGGATACTAAATCCCAATAAACAACAAGAATTTCTAACTCATCACCTAATCAGGTATGATAAGTTCCCAACCTCACCATGACTCTCTCACCAAGTATCACATACAGGTGATCATAAATATAATATCAAAAGAAGGCACCCTGATACCACTTCCCACTAGTTTGTTGCTTTACCCCAACGTCGCACATCCTGCGCCATATCTCTCCAAAATTAAGCCATCCCAAAGACACTCGAGCCACTTTATAATATCATGCATCCCATGAAACACAAAATCTCATCGTCACCACATGTTTTCACCCCATGAATCACATCATCTCATCATCCCATTCCACATATCTAGATAGTAACCAGGTAGTTTCCAGGAGCCACCACAACCCGTATGTCAAGTATTATACCTCAATCCATCACAAACCATACACGAAATACCTATAATAATCCATAAGATACTATATCTAGATATACATATGTATGAAATAACCACAATTCATTACATCCCTCTACACACATATACAAGAAAGGTAACCTCTGTGCATACTAGCACAGAATACTACCAAGAGAAGAGAGCGAGGTAAGAGGGGGTATCTAGACATATGTTCCTTTCTAACCTGTATGTTGGAGAAAACACTCTCCCAAAGTCCACTAGGTGTCAGATTCCCTACCAAAGAGGTGGGTAAGAATATGAAATCATAGTACATGTATGATATATATATCTCTTAAAAACACTATGGGAACCAAACTAGCCTCAGAATCAACTACAGTTATTATCACTCAGACACTTGACTACCATTGCTAAGGACTAGATATTCTATATAAACACAAGCATTCAAGAAGACTTTTATTTATTTATCTCCATTAAAAATTCCAAATTATGTTAATTCTTTCAATTAATTATTAATATCTCATAACATTACTTTAACAACATCACCAAATGATTCTCATAACCTCCAAGAATAAACTAATTAGTCTAAAGTTTCTTAATATTATCATTATTTTTATTCCAATAATCCATCAACCCATGAATTAAAACATTTATTATTCATTATTATTCCATATTTCTAGGTACTCTATAACTTGTTCTACATTACCATAAAAGATATGCATAAATAAAGAACAACCAAATGCCTCAATAAATAATGAAAGGAATGAAAAACCAAGAAACCCAACCATCTATCCTTTTATGAGATTCATCAACAAGAAACCATCCTAGATTTCAGCACAATAATGAGAAATCCTAGCTTCAACCCATTCCATTAATCCCATTTCCATCCCCGATGCCACCATGAATATCACTATGAATCCATCCCACCAACATTGGCACAATTTTCTTCCACAAACTTAGGCCTCCACACCCTTATCTTATCAACCATAAGCCATCCCAGGATCATTTCATATTCCATAAAAAGGGTCACATACAAAAAAAAAACAAAATTCAGTAGGGAAACTAGGCCCTAAAAACTGAGGCATTCAACCTTCAAAAGAAAATGGGATCACTCAACCGAAAACATTTATCTTTACCAAAAAACCAATTAATTATTGTATTGAATTAACCGATTCATTTATCATAGGTTACATCTATAGGTAACCTAAGGCATCAGCTATTAAAAACTATAAATTATTTAAACATGCTTCCAAGAATATCTTCCAGTTTTATCAAATATTAAGGAATGAAATTTCTAATTAACATGCCTATTTATTATTTAATCAACAAAAATACCATATTCAAATTATTTCACATGTTCCATTAATATAATAGATAATGTTTTTATTTAATATGCATCTTGTGTCACTTTAATTTCCATCAAGTTATAAGAAACATTTTCATTTAAACACACCTCTTAAATTATTTTTCCATCAATCCTTATCAACTTTATGGTTTTTAACCATTTCAAAATAACAAGTATTCTAAAACATATCATACACAAACATTGTAACTAAATAATAAACAACTACATCACACTATCTAGAAAAATGGTAAATTTTTGTCAGGTTGGAAACACATGCGATCGATAAAACCAAAACCAAGGTTAATTCTTTTATCTGATTTAATCTTTATTAAGATTAATTCCGCCATCACAAAAATAGATAAAATAGGAAAACTTTATGATTTCACATAAAATAATATGAGAAGAAAAAAATCCCCTACCTCGATTAGAATATCAATGTTTTTCACAGATGAATAGATGATTGAGGATCAACCAGCACCAGAAGAAACACCACCAAACCGAAGGAAAACTTGCTGGAAAATAGAATCCAAAAACCACCATCAAACCATGAAAAAAACCACCTAAAATAGAGAGATTTTTCATAACACCCTGATATTTTGTGATTTTTTTTAAATAAATTTAATTTTTTTTCTATAATTTTCATTACATGCAACACAGAGTGTAGCTTGTGTTACACACAACACTGAGTTTGGATTGCATTACACGTAACACTGATTTTAGATTATGCTACATAAAATACTGAGTTTTTCTTGCATTAAACACAATGTTTAATTTGACTTGTGTTATAGTCAACATCGAGTTTAAAGGAAACATGACATACTATTAAAATATTATTATTTAATATGATAGTTATCACATAGCCATTGAAATGGTGAGTATGAATAAGATTAAATAAATTATGAAGATATATGGTTTACATATGTATATATAATGAATTATTCAGTGAATAATTAATTATAAAATAAAATAAAAACCTTTTCAAAACAAAGGAAATCATTTTCTGAAAAACTATTTTTATGCACAAAAATGAGTTTTACCTCAATAAATTAAATAAATCACTTTTGGTGAATTATTTTTATATATTATATATTTAATAAAATATTTAACATTCATCTTATATGTTCTCTTGATAATAGAGAAGAATAAATCCTACTTTATGCTTAAAACTTTATTTTCTAAAAAAATAGTTATGTCACTTTTAGTGCACTTATTTTAAAATTATTTTTGACCACTTTTAGAAAATTTATTTGAAAAAAAAACTTAAATTTTGAAATATAAATATCAAAATTATAATAGGGTGAATTTTTGAGATTTCTTTTGAAAAGTTTCATTTTTTTGATGAATAGTGAAAAATACTAAATTTTAATTGAAAACCGCCTTTTCATTTAAATTATTTATAAAGTTAAATTATATTTTAAATTGGTTTTAAATTTTATTTATTTAAATTATACATCAATTAATTCAATTTAGACCATTTTAATCAATTTTATATTGAATTTTGATATAAAAATATTTCAATCTTTTGAATATTTTCTCTTTAAAAACCCACTTTCTCATCACGTATGTGGGGTTAATTTTAAATTAAAACATTAAAATTATGTAAATAGAATTTGAAAAAATAGATTCCATATTTGGAATAATAATATTTTATATTATCAAATATGTTCAACTTAATTTTTGACCAAAATTAATAGGGAAGACAGTAAAAATTAATTACCTCGATTAAGGTAAAAATGGGTTTACCGAGGAGTTAAACTAAAAATAAAAGGGTTAAAAATAAACCAAAACTCATAAAAAACCCATTATATGGACATATTTAGACCTTATACCTTAATTATTGAGATTAGTCCATTTTTGGAGCCTTTTGACATGAAAAAATGTAGGTGGAATTTTTCTTTCAAAAAATTACAAGTGTTCCACTCACCTCACTTATAAAGGCCCACCCCTTATCCTCTTCTCATGACACCTTCAAACCATTTTATTTTATCCAATATCTACCAAAATCACTTCCAAACTTCCCTCATATCATCTTAGAAGTATTATTTTGGATAGAAATCCAACCTAGGAAGGGTTTTGGTGCAAACCTAAGGAGGATACCCAAAGAAGAGGTAACGTTCATCAACAAGCATTTTTGTTTTATTTATCCCTCCACATCCTTAAATTATTATTATAACATTATTACATAATAAAATCATTATATTCCATATAATTATATATTTTTATGTTAAGTTCATGACCTACAACCATCTCCACTTCCATCAAATGGGTTATGAAATCATCATTTGTGTGTACGGCGGACTACCGCCTCGTGAACCAATGTCATTCATTTTTCCATTACTACTTATCACAGTTGTACATAATGATGAATTTATTGTTTATATATATAATATTTATGATATTATTATTCTTATGAAATTATTATATCATACACACCTTCACGCTTTCCATTTTGTGGGAATACAATAACATCGCTCGTGTATACGACGGACTACTGCCTCACGAAGTGATGTGATTTATTCACACTTTATATAGAAGGTAATAAGGATGGTTTTAATTAAAATATGTGAAATATATGACATAAAAATTATAATATATCATTTAAATTTATTTCTTTCAATCCGATAATAAAATTTAAACAATGTTCATGCGTATGTATGACCCACCGTCTCTATGAATGGTGTATTTCATTTTCTATCACTAAATTTTATGGATTAATATAAATAAATATATAATGAATATATATTATATTTATATCATGTTTAAAATTTTGAAGATTATGTAACCATGATCAAAGTAAGAGGACCAAAAATAAAAAATCAAAATATATACAAAAAACAAAGCAGTTATTACCTGAAATGCGACTTTAACATAGAATTATTAATAAACAGGTAATAAAATTAATTAAGTAAATCATATATGGTATGATATAAATAATTATGGCTATTTAATAGATTTATAATAAACTTATATTTATTATACATGAGGTTCTAATGAGTGCGAAGGATGTTGAGACTTACGGTAAGAGATTTATAGTCTCTCTTTTATTTTTGAGAGACATATGAAAACTCACCACTCGTTTATTTTGTGTGGTGTATATACCTAAAATTTGACATTTTATATAATTATTTTCATGATATTTAATGTTTAAATTGATTTTATTATTTATTGAGGATTATGATTCAAAAGATTACTAAATCAGTAAGAGATTTTTGTCTCAATTTTCTTTCTTTGAGATATATGTAATGTTATGCATCTATATTATTTCATGAGGTGTATATACAACCCATTTTACATTTAATAACATGAATTTATTTATCCTCATGGTATTTTATATTCCATTTTATGTTATTTCTTCATGGGCCTTATGATTTAAATATACCAAAGTGGTAATGATTTTATGTTACAATCTCATCATTTATCAGGTTTGTTTATGATTATGTTTCTGATGATAAAATATTATGATTAAACTCTCAAGAAACTTATTAATTTTCTTCTCCTATGGTTATTCATGAAATTTTCAATTAATAGTACTATTTTACAATCTTTGGTACTTAATATAACTGATAAAATGTTTTTAATAAAATTTTAATTTATTTCTCTCTTCGGTTGGAAATCCATTTTCTTCCAAAACCATGATTTATAAAAATGTTTTAAAAAATGTTTTATTATTATCCTATGATTTTTAAAAGAAAATTTTACCCATGTTTTACTTTTAAAAAAATACTTTTAATGGAATCTTCACATCATTTTCCAAAAAATTCCCATTTGGATTTTATTGAAAATGTGAAAGGAATGTTTGTTTTAACATGTATAAAATGGATAAAACATTCCTTTTTCATGACAATTATTTTATTTGAAGCTTAATTTATAAGTTTTCAAGGATATTTTCAAACAAAAATATTTTAATTTTGTTTATGTTTTAAAAAGTTTTTTTAAAGTGAAAGGATATTTTCCTCAATAAATGTTTTAAATGATTAATCAAAATCCTTTTCCAAATAAGATGACATCTATTGATGTCACATATGAATTACTGGGGATATAGTCTAAGGATACCATTATTATTATTTTTATTAATGGTTTATTTTTATTATGAAATGATTTTTATGAAACTCATTTATATTCCGTGGGTTACACCATGATAAAATTCTTATGAAACCCACTTATTTTTCCATGGGTTATGCTATGATGAAATGATTATAAAACCTATCTCTTTTATATAGGTTATGATATTATGAAATGATTATTAAAACCATTTAATTTTATGGGTTATGATTTGATTAATGTTTTATGATCTTATGACACACATAAATATGGTTTTCATTATGAGATGGATGGGAACTATATATCCCTCCAATGAATTGGGTAAAGATGGATAACTCATGAGTAAATATGTTATGCGTGAACCTGATTACATGTTCATAATGTTATGCATGAACCTGATTACATGTTCACAATTTTATGCATGAACATGATTATATGTTCACAATATTATGCATGGAATTCTATTTAATGTCCATAATGTTATTTTTGGACCTATCTTTCATGTACATAATGTTATGAATAGACCTAGTTGCATGTACATAAGTTTATGTGAGGGCCTAGTTTCATGTCCTTAACTTAATGAGTGGATCTGTCTCTATTTATACAAGTACACCATGTTATAATCTAATGTGTATAATAAAAAATCCATGTATTATGCCAATATTATACTCTCATAGATCATGTTCTTTGATTTCGTTATGATTTATGTCTTATGAACTACTAATATTTACGCCATGACTGATGATTTTGACCTTTGATATACATGGTATGGTTTTCTTATTATATGCTCATGTTCTCATATCCTTATGTTCATTTTATCCATATGTATCTTCCTTGTTTACCTTTATTGAGCATATGACCTCACCCTTTATTATGTTTCCTTTCCCCAGGTTAAGAAGAAAGGTTTAAGTAGGGTATGTTTGTAAAGATTACTAAAGGGTAAGATCTTTGTGGGATACATCAAAGATCTTTCACCAAATTAAAAATTTTGTGCTCCATGTTTCCAAAGTAACTAAACTATCATGGTCCCCAGGTATGTGTTTGTGTAATGTATTGAATATTCATCTAAAAAGATGTAATATCCATGTATGAAAATCCCGAGTCATTATATTTGGTTTAATAAACATACAAAAAAAAGGATGAATAGAGGAAGAAGAGGATAAATGTACCTTGAACCAAAAGAATTTGATTCTCCATAAACCATGGGTTTGAAACTCAAGGAGTTGATCAAGGGGAACTAAAGGGAGGTAGAATGAACAATACCCAACAACTCATGTCAACAAAACCTACATGGGAGAAATTTCTTGACCAAGACCTAGTTCATCCAATGCACCTGGAAATAAAAGGAACGCTAAATAGGAGGGTTATGGTTCAATTAATCGAGGAAGAAACAACCTAAAACTTCATTCAAGACCCCCATTAAGGTTTATGTGTTTTCCCATTTCAAATCGGTCAGGATATGAGGAAGAAGGCATCCATTTCAAAGTAATCATGAACACCACCATGACTTCCACCATATCCTAGCCCTGATCATGGTGTTTCTTGAGCTTACTATCCCAACACAAAATCCACCATGATGTGTTCCCTATATCCATGTTTCTTTCCCCTTTCCATGGTTTCCAAAATGGATTAGCAATCCATTTACACCATCTTCGTTTCGGACAAGAGAACCTTTAAGACAACACACCTAGAACCAAACCCACCTTGAGCATTTTGGGTTGGCCATTTAAGATAGAAGGAACACAATAGGCCCAAAATGACCAAAAAAATAGATTCAAAAGATGTTTTACTAGATGTGGCGCACCAATTCCCCATATCCATCCCAAAACAGCCTCTACCATGCCCACCACTAGGGTGTGGTGACCTCTAGAAAGACCCAAGGCCTTATATAATCCCTCATAACACCTCTAAAATCCCTCTCAGAACCATCGATCCTTGAGAAAGAACAAAGGAAAGGCTGGGAAGTTCCTAACCATTATATTTGATACATATCAAACAATTATCATCCTTGAGAATTTAAAACCAAACCCAAAGAGAAGGAAAAGAAGAAGGGGTTTCCCAAAAAACTAACCCATCAGATACCACTAAATAATCTCTTTATTACAGGATAATAACCACCTCACTTGGAGAAACAAGTCATAAAAACACACAACACCAACAACCATCTCCCATACACTCTCCCGAGGTAGATACCTCTAAAAAAATACAAAAATAAGTCATCAAAGAAGAGAAAACCATATCATAAACCAGATAAAGGTTAATAACAAAAAAACATCAATAAAAAATAAGATCTAAACATAAAAAAACTCAGGATACTAAGCATGTATCTATGAATCACATTCCTAGGTACTCTCCTCCATGACACTGTTCCACCAAAGAACATGAAACCATGGAATAACATGACCACACAACACTTTCTCCTGGAGGTCCCAGATCTCCACAGTCCACTCCTTGAAGGTTGCACCATCATCAACATAGATCTCATCCTATTTGATTATGGGAGAGTTTTCATGAAGATAATGATGAATACATGAAAAATAAAAGACATTATGAATCCAGATCATCTGTGGGTGAAGTGCTATCTAATATACAATAACTCCAACATGACCTAACACCTCAAAAGGCCTAACAAACTAAGGATAAAGATTACTCCCATGACCAAAAATTTTCTACCCATGAAGAGGAGTAATCTTCAACAAAACATGATCTAAAATATTGAAATATAGAGGTCTCATCCTATGATCGACATATGACTTATAATGATTCTATTATTCCTTCATTCTCTCATGAATCACCTCAACCATCTCTGTCATGATCTACACTAGTTCTGGCCAGATAATTTTTAACTATATGACCCTAGTTCATCACAAAGAAGAATGAAAATTTCATCCATTAAAATATTCAAATGGTACTATACCAATGCTGGAGTGAAAAATATTTTTTTAAGAAAACTTTACCAAAGGTAGGTTCCTCATCCACAACCTAAAAAATCTAGGACCCAAGAAAATAACATTTCTTCAAGAGTCTGGATAGACTACTCTATCTAACCATCCATATATGGATGGAAAGCAGTGCTAAGGTAAAAATGAGATTTAAAAAAAATGATGAAGTCCACTCCACAACCCGGAGGTAAAATGAAGATCACAATAAAATATGATCATCCTTGGGACCCCATAGAGTCTCATATATCCTACAAGTACCTCCTCAACAAAACCTCCACTGAGCTCAACTCCTTGATCACTAAGAAGTGATAAAATTTCATTAAACATTCCAATATCACCCATATAGCATCACAACCTCCCTGCACTTAAGTTAAAATGGTTACTAAGTCCATCAAAATGTCCCCCACTTCTACTGAAAAACATCATGAAGAAAACCACTGGAAACATGATGTCCAACCTTCACCTTCTGTAAGACTACACACCAAGACACAAACTCTGCAACTAAATGCTTTAACCCAAATTACCAAAATTTAACTCTCAAATTATGAAACATATTTTTCACACCCGGATATACCACCAAGGGTGGGATATGGAACTTAGAGAGAAACTCCTCATGCATCACTAAAGGAACAAAAATCCTCCCTTGAAATAATGCCTGATGTTGATCATCGTCAGATTAACCATTAGGGGAATTCCACAGACAAATCAATCTCACCATACCTCCACTCAGGAATCCCCAACTAGGAATCCTCCACCTAATTAACTAAATAAAACTAAATTATCATCTAAAAAATTCATCCTCTACCACTAACCACTCCCATATCAAGATTCATTATTGAGAGATATTCCATCATTCTCCAAGAATCTTCAAATTCACATATGACATTACTATGTTGATTCTGTTTCAGTGAATCATATAAATCACTACCCTTTATCAATTTATAGAAAATATAAAATTCATATTCCTATAATAATTCCATCTATTGATGCTATCATAAGTTCTAGTCACATTGGGATAAGACATACCTCAGTCTCTTATAATTGGTGAAAACTAAAAATCACTCACTAATGAGGTAATTCCACCACAACTTCAAGGAAAACACAACTACCACAAAATCAAGATAATAGGTGGTATAGATATGTTCATGGGGATGTAAATACTAAGACCCATATGAAACAATTGATCTTTGTTTCATCAAGACACTGTCTAATCCAAGGCATGAAACATCACATAAAACCTCAAACTGAACTCCATCTTCTGGAAAATTAATAACCAGAGTGCTAACCAACTTCTCCTTAAAGTACTTGAAAGCTTCATGACACTGTTAAATCTATAATAATTCCATATCCTTTCTATTAAAGGATTTTTTAGGATCCAAAATTGAATTGAATTTGTGTATGAATCTTCTATAATAGCTTGCAAGACCGAGGAAACAAACCTCACAATCCTAGAACCCACACTTCGACAGCTTCCTAAATAATTACCTTTGATGAAGAAATCCCAAAAATTCCCACACATGCTTCAAATGATATTCCTTAGACATGGAGTACATAAGGATGTCGTCAATGTAAAATACCAAAAAATGATCTAATAACTCTTGGAACACTACATTCATCATTGGGGAATTCATTACAGTGAAATACATCACAATGAACTCGTAATTTCTATAACAACACAAAAAAAGTGGTCTTTGGTATATCCTCATCCTTCAACCATGTATGATGATATGCTGATCATATATTGATATTAGAGAACCAACTAGCTCCTTTCAGCTAATTGAATAAATTGTTAATCCATGGAAGAGGATAGTGGTTCTTTATTATCACCTGATTCAAGCAATGATGATTGATATAAATATGCCAAATTCCATTGAACTTATTTATGAAAAAAATCAGAGCACCCTAAGGTGAAATTCTCATCCAAAAATATCCTCACTACAAAATATCATCAATATGTACTCGTAGTTCTCACAACTTAGAATGATCCATACTAGATAGAGATGCCAATATTAGATAAGTTCCCAACTATAGCTCCATATCGAACTCGATCTCCCACTGATGGGGAAACATAAAAAACTACTCAGAAAATAAATCCGAGTACTCATCTACAACCCTGAGAAACATTATTGGTTAAACCTTTGATGAACTCAACATTAACTCAACCAATTAGGAATACAAGGATAAAACACGTTTTTGAACCATCTCGGGGTCTTGCTTACCAAAAAATAATGAAAACTCTCCATCAGCATCATAAAACACAATCTGCCTCCTAAGTAAATTCATGATAAGTTATACCCAATACAACCAGTACATGCCAAAGATAATGTCACATGGTTTTATCCACAAATATAGGAAGTCTCCCTAAGAGAGCTTCTTCCCCAGTACTAGGTCACAGTCTATGCATACTTCATATAGATAAGATCAACCTCCAATTGGTGTATTCAATTACAATGGAATTGGAATCCTATATAATTAAATTAATAAAGAAAAAGCTAGGTAAGGTGACATATAAGAGTGTATAGATCATGAAGTAAACAAATAATGCACCTAATTAGAAAACAATCAAAGGGTATCTCAAAAAATGTTTTACTCTCCTAGTTATGAAAACTTTAAAACATGAAACTGAGCATGACCTGCTCTATGGAATATCTAACCCTAATGGTGACCACCTACATAGACATGATCTACTCACTAAGGATGAGGATGATCACAAGTATATCCTCTTTCTACCCCATTTCCCTTATGATGATCCAAAGCTAGAGGGCCCTTCTACTCCTGCTGCCTCGGCTGAAACTGCCTAAATAGAGGAACCTAAAGTGGATCACTTTCCACATTATTATTACTAAAAAAGGATGGAAAATCTCACAAATTATGACCACATCATTCATATAAAAAATATACATTTGATCCCTTGTAAGGGGACTAATAGCTGATAACCTAAGAGAAAAAAGATGATGATGGTTGAGACCTGCCCCCAACTCTTTGAAAGCTCTTTTATCCAGGAAACCAGGAACCTCAAACCAAATATATATTATGTGGGGAATCCTAAATACTCCCCTCTTGTGATGATATAGTCCTAGAAAACATCCTCTCAACAACCTCTTCTCTCATAATCATCTCAAGATACATTGGTAGTATAAATAGGGTAACCTGACACTAGATCTCTGGATGAAAAGCCTCCTCTAAATGCCTTTTCTTGACCTCCTCATATAGAAATAGGTCTAAATCATATTAGAGAAGGGTCCTAAAATAGATCCCAAACTTCCACATATTGGATCTCTCCTACCAAAGGGTTAGCATCTTCTGGTAATTATCCACCTTCATGATCGAAGAAAGGAACTCTACTCAAAACTAGTCTCAGAACTTTTCCCATGAGACGGTAGAATCCTAATGATCCTTAAGGATCAATAACCACTATTACCTATCTTCTCTACATAAAATCATTACTGTCAATGAAAACTAGTACTCCTTCCAAGAATGGATCAAACCGAAGGCTATCTACACCTTCTCCAACCAGTCCTCTATCACTAATTTTGAAACAGATCCATCATAATTCTTCAGACTATGCCATTGAAACTCTCAGAGTGTCCTCATATAAGTTTCTTTTTCATTGACCTCAACCTTGTAGTGATCTTCTGGCACATCCTTCTGAACAAATTCGGTGAAAAATTGATGAGGACGTCGACCTGAAGACATACCTATAAAAAAAACCTATTAGGGACTCCTAAATCTAGAATATGGAATATTTAAGATTAATTAATTAATTAATTAATTAAGGTTTAACCTAATACCAAGGTCTACCCATTTCAAAAACTAGCATAAAGAAGAATGATGATTTATCCTTTCCTAGGTCTCTACCTCGCTACCAATATCACTTCACTTAATAGGATCATTAAACACAAAGTCCAATGCAATAGATTATAAGTATCCCTAAATACCTATGTCCAAGTTGGTCTCCCTTGTTTACACTGCATACTAAACTCAAATGACACTGTTTTCTTACCAACCCATGTATTTATCACCTGTACATACCTCTGAACTCTATCCCATCACCCAAACTAAACCTTTTATACCACTCTTCCAAGAACCCCTCCCCCCAAAGTCACCCCTTTTAGGCTGAAAATAAGAGAAGGGAGATAATGATGCTGAAAGATGACCTCCAATAGGTCACAAGTTGACGAAAAGCATCCAGGGTATATCATACACACATATGGGAGACTTTAACCTCTAATAAGAACATGGGGAAAGAGAGATAATATAAAACCACCATACAACTACTTATTAATATAAAATAAAAGATCCCAAGTACATATAATAGTCCAAACCCACACTCCCAGATCTAATGCTAAAAACATAATATTTACATTTATAGCTTGATACTGATAAACATGACCTAATTTTAGCCATATGAAATTTAAAATATCAAAAGGAAATATTGGATCACTTACATACCTAAGGACCTTTTAGGTTTATAGTTTTAAATAATTAGGACTAACTCTTACATAACAATACCCTTGTCCTACAGTAATCATTTTTCCAACTATACCCATCTTTTCTTATTTCACAATAAGTATTCAATATCTCCCATAAAATTATCCACACATGAAAACTTACTAGTCAAAAATCATTTAACACCATTCTTCATAACCTGGGGAAAAGGAAACATGAGAAGGGTGAAATCAAACACTTAGTAAGGGAAACATAAATATTAACAATTGCATTTCATTGGTGATTATAAGATGAACATAAGGGTATGACGACATAATCAAAGTGCATGAGTATAACATATGATAATTCATACCCATCAATATGTGGATCATTAAACATAGAATAAATATTTAACAAAGGAAAGAGTCATAGAAATCAATAATCATGGTCCATGTGATGTCAATATTGATAAAAGGAAATATCAAATACCCATAGTAGGAATAAAGAAAACATATTGGTATCCTGGAACATTATCTTCATAACCCATGTCAGAAATAACTAGCTCCTAACTAAATCCATAGAAGAAACCTCCCTCATTGAATCTCTCATTATTTCCTTTGAAGACAAGGAACATTACCCAATGAATTGGAAAGATATATTAGGATCACCCATTAATGTAATATTTATTAGGATCACCCATTTGTATAAGCAGTATCAGGCTCACCCATTTATATAAGCTGTATCAGGCTCACCTGTTCATATAATCTGTATTGGGCTCACTCATATGTATAATATGTATTAGTATCACTTGTATGTTTAAGATATATCAGGTTCATACATTCATTATAAATAATTTATAAATACCTCTCATTAATAAAACATTTATAACCTTTCACTTTTCAACATAACACCCTTGAAAATGACCATCATCACTTTATAGCATGTTTAACCCTAAAATGGCCCGAAGGCCTTCATTTTTTATATTGATTTTTGATAGTACACCTTTCAAGGGGTGAGGTGGAACCCTTACATGTCCCGTAGGTGTAATTATTACATGGCCTATAGGCCTTAGAGGAATTCATTTCCCGTAGGATTAAAACATTACATACAACCCAGACTAACTACTTGGAACTAATCCTCCCCAGCATCTTCATCATGAAATCAGCTCTCAACCTTTGCAAGGCTGTTCGTCTAGGCTTTACCATGCATGCACAGGCTTGTCCCGATGGCAGGTGTCATACCCTCTCATTCTTTCAATCCATTTAACTTCTTCTATGGTGAAATCTCCTTGCTCATCCTCCTTCTGAAGCTTGTTCTTTGTAGGTTGTCTGGTTTTCATCTGCACTTAAGGTAGCCCGAAGTCCTTGAGGTGGCCCAAAGATCTTAAAGGACCCGAGGACCAAATCGGTGGCCCGAAGGCCCAAACGAGGGCATATTACCGGCTGCTACAGTGCCAAACAGTGCCTGCTATAGTACCTGCTACAGTTCTGCATAGTTCCTGCTACATTACCTGCTATAGTACCTACTATAGTACCCAGAAATTATCCCCCACCTGGATTTGATCATAGGTCTCTTGGATGCACTTAAGGAGTCCTCACCAACTGTGCTGAGGCTCATGTTCTATAGCATGTTTAACCCATGTAAAAGAAATGAGTTTCATGATAATCCCTTTAAAAAAATCATTACAATACATCCAGAGAAATAATATGGATGGTATCATAATATCATAATCCTATTGAAGCAAATGAATTATTAAAGTATTATTATATAGTAGAAAATACATTTAAAAGAACATTTAAAATATTTATTTTAAAACAAGGAAAAATACCCTTTTCTTTAGCTAATATTTTATAAAAATTTACAAAATATTGGGAAAAGGATTTTATTTTAAAATAATCATGGAAAATAATAAATAAAACTTAAAATAAAATAAGGGTTATGATGATAGGAAAATATAATCATGTCTTAAACATTAAAAATAAACATTCTTTTCAATTTTTTTAAAGAGAGTAAAAAATAACCCATGAGGAAAAAATTAAGAAATTTACTTTTAAAACCTTTTAAAAAAACAATTATCATGTAAAATAACTTTAGGAAATACTTTATTTTTTAGAAAGTAATATTCTTGATTTTTTTAGAGAAAATGGATATGGAAGAGAAATATTCCTGATCTAAAAGATGATACAAGGTTGGTATCACATACAAACATATTTCGTGATATTTCTTAATAAATAAGAGAGTAAATGAAAATTAAACATGTAAAACACATTCATAAATAGTGTATATGAACATATATAGGTTTTAAGAAAATAATATCATATAATTTCTCCCAAAGGAACCTTGAACATAAAAAATCATGAAAATACATGAGATTATAACATAAATACATTACAATTTTACTAAGTTTTAAAATAAAAATAAAATGAGATAAATAATTTGATATGTATCTATAAATACAATGAATTAAATGAATTAATATGTCAAAATTCATTCATGAGTTATTAATTACACTATACAAGGAAATTATGGTGCACAACATGAAAACATGTCCCAAGAAAATGAGATTGAGATAAAGAAAACCCTTGTAAAGATCATAACTTTTGAAGTGATAATTAATCCATGAATTTTTTCTATAAAATTATGTAAATACATATAAAATAATTTAAAATAAAGTATAAAATATTTTATATATCAATTCACTCATAATAATTACATAATAAAGTCAATTAAGAAGAGTTATAACCCAATCAAAGGAAACTGAGTTAAGAAATCCCTTACCACTTGGTAAATTTCAAGTAAAATCCAATTAAATGATATAATTTGAATTGAAAATTAAAATACCATGAAGTATGAATAATTCATTATATAAAATTTTAAATGGTATTATATACACCATATAAAAAAAATTAGGTGCGTAACATTAAAATATGACTCAATGAATTAAAATTGAGATAAAATCCCTTACCTTGAGTCCATACTTACCATTTATGTCATTTAAATCTGGTACAATAAACTTGTATCAATTATTTTATCTCTTAATAAATTTTTATAGGTTTAATTACGTATAATTAAACCATTTTTTTACTTATTTTAATCACATATTTAATTAATTAATCAGTTAAGTTCATGTCACGTGTTTTGAGGATGTTCAGTTTATAATTTCAAAATGGATTTGATATGTTGACCATGGTAAAAGTGGTCAATATCACATAAAATATAGAATAATAATAACTAAATAGTTATCATTTTTATATATTAATTATACTTTTAAAACCAACCATGAATTATGGTTATGGAAAATTAATTACGTTATAGCCTTAGAGACGGTGTGTTGTACGCACACATGAGTAATGTTTTCATTTTTCAAAGAGCATGAGGAAAATAAGTTAAGTATAATTTTCTATTTCCATAATTATTATTATATCATAAATATCAAATTATCTCTTTAAATAATGTATATGTACCATCAATGTGATGTGGTGATGAAAAACTAATCACATCACTTCCTGGAGGTGGTAATCCACATGTACGCATGAACAATGTTATCATTTTTCAATGGATGGAAAGGTAAGAAAGTATATGATACCCTATCTTTTTAAAATGGTAATTATGCTATGAATAACATATATATAAATTAAATCCATAATTATAACCATCCATGAGAGTTGGCGATGGAAAAAACATCGGTTTGTGAGGTGGTAGTCCGCACAAAGTGTCCTATACATGATATGCAGTTCTGAATTTTATAATTAAGTATTTAATATATAATAAAACCTATCACACAAAGTGTACTATCAATTAATGATACACAATTTTTTTGATTAGGTTTTATGAAGTAATTAATTAATTAATTAATTTTTTATAAATAGATATGAGATGCATGGTCTGTACAAGCTAGCTACACATCGTGTATTCCACTCACCGTATATCCGTGCCACACACCTAGGGATTGGAAATTTTTTATCCATAGATATTTATGAGGTACATGGAGTTTACACCAGCTATATGCTATGTGATCTCGATGTTTCACGATTGTTAGTTTCACACGTCATGTAATAAATATATGACATGTATTTAACTACATGATTTCCATCATTAAAACGCTTGGACTACACGATGTGTATGAAAGTTACATGATGTGTATTCCAAAAAACTATGTTCTAGCCTAATATAGTCAACACACGGAATTTTAAAAACATCATGTATTCATCCACACAAAGAACCATGTTTTATGTGAATTGGTACTAGTGTGGTGAATATGGGTATATGACGTGTACCTTAGGGTTATAGACTGTGTAGTTCCATGTTATCTGACTAGAAATATTGGAACCTACAGATGGGTTCTTTGGATGTTCTTCATGTACTATAAATCCTGGTTTTTGGTTATATGAATGAGAATAAAGAGGAAGAATATATATTAGCATTTAGATTTAAAAGACTGAGTTTCAGAAATAAAAAACTAATAAAAAATAAATATAATGATCAATAAATTAAATAATTATAAATTTGAATGTGATCACTCTAATACCACTTGAAGATTTCAGACGCAATAAAAGTTCCTATTGGGTCATAACCAACCAAGTTTTTTTCATAATCAATGAATAATCTCAGATGATAAAACTCAGTTTTTTATCATAATCAATGAATAATTCTAGATATACATGATAATCAATTGTCAGGAACAATGTATTAATTTGAAGATTAATTAACATATATTCCAGAACCAATAAGAGAAGATTTTTCATGTTAAATTTATAGTTAAATTATATAAATAATTACCTCGATCATGATAATTATTTCTTCAAATAATTTGGTGATCATTTAAACATATGTTCGATTGTACTTTCGTTTCATCAAGAGTATCCAAAAAATAATCCCTCTAATGGTGATCTACACATGTTCCTATGATATTGAATCATTGTTGATGGTATTATATGTGCTATCATGGTGGTACTGACCATTTTTCATCACTCTCTTTGATCACTGCTCAATCCTTCAAGGATGAAGGATTGATTCTTAGTTTTTGATTCTTGAGAAGATGGAGGAAGGTGGAAGAATTTCTCTTGGCCTTGAGAGAGTTCTAGAGAATTTTTTATCTATGGTTGAGAGAATCTATAAAGGGATGTGTTTTTCACAACAACGTCTAACCCTAAGAAATGATATAACAGAGCATTTAAAGAGATAGGTTATAGAATAAATAATGGAACATAAACCCTTTATGTAATGACCCAAAACTTTTATCATTGAAATTCCATTCTTATAATTATTTAATATGGTATAAATACATAATAGAACACAATATAAGCTTTATAAATTATGATTGAATGAAACAAGAAGCGTTTATAGAATTTAAGGAACCTATACCGATGAAATCGTAACTTGACATTTGGAATAGTAATGTGACCCTTATGAATAGTAAACTGACCAATTGAATAGTAACCTCACCAATGAAATTATGAATAAAATTTATTCATCTTATAATTAACAATATGATATAATAGTATAAGAAAATAAATATTTTAAAAATTATTAATTAAGTGTTGGTATTTTTTTGTAAGTCATAAATATTTAATTTTAATTTTATGACTAATTTAATAAGTTAAAAGAAAATTTATTTTTTAGAAAATTTTATTCAAAAATAATTATTTTGATAATATTATTTTATGAGACCTTAGTTAATTTTTCAAAGTGAAATAAAATCAGTTATAATTTTAAAATATGTATTTTTTTCGAGTAAATTATGATTTTAATTAAAAATTAAATTTCTCTTATATATAAAATTAGTTACATAAAATGGAGTTCATTTTTGAATTATACACATCAAAAAATGGTTAGGGTGAATTTTTGGGATTTTTATGAAATACTTGAATTTTTGGTGAATAGTAAAATACGGTAATTTACAATATATATACATTATAAGTTAAATACACTATTCATTGAGTCATTACTGATATAAGCACAATTGGTTCAAACTCACATGATCTAATTACTGTATTTAGTCTCAAGAATCAACACTATTTCTTATCTTAAGAAAAATAATAAACTAATGAATTAAATAATGAGAAAACACCCCTCTCCTCCACTATAAATACTACCCCTCACCACCTCTTATCCTTACAACTCTCAAGCCTTGATACTTGTCAAAATTCTACCCAATAATCTCTCTAAACCTCGACCCCACTTCCATGAGATTTTTTTCTTAACAAAATACCAAAACCAATCCCCTGACGAGGTTCTCAAGAAGAAGGAATCAAGAGGTAAAACCCTCTTCCGTTTTCTTTCAATTTCTTTTCAAGTTCCTTTATTTTATCATCTTCTCCTCACATCCCCTTGTAAAAGTGGAATGAAAACTCTAGTATCATATATATTGTGTAATTTTATCATGTTTATGGTATAATTATTCATCAAATCTCTTCTCCACTCTCTTTTACTTTAAGAATGAAAACATCGTCCGTGAGATGCTGATTTACCACCTTCATGGATGACGTGCTTTCATATATCAATTATCTATTCAATTCTAGTCATGAAACCATTTTTATAGTTGAACCATATTATAATATATTTATTATATCTTATATAATTCTCTGGAATTATTTTTTACACATGATATTAATTTATAAAACAAGATGAGTTCATTGTGATAAAAAAACGCTAAATTAATCTAAACAATTATCATTAAGTATTTATCTAATGAATCTTCCTCACTTTTAGACACAATGGTATTTTAATATTATATAGGTTAATTAATAAAATATAAGTTCAGTTCTGGACAACTATCTTCATTCTACACGATTTTCCATATGCATATACAAGTAAACCGATCATAAAAACCAAGGAAACTAACACTCCTAAACGATGAAATTGAACCTATTAACCCATCAAAAAGGACATAAATAACCTTAATAAGGTTATAATAAATAAAATAAATGTATAAATTGTTATTTAATTATTAATTAACGAATCTAATTTGATTATCTAGGACATTAAGATCAAGTGAAGAACACCTTCAGACTTAAGGTAAGGGGTTTTACCTGAACCTCCATTATTCCTTCAGGTTATTCTTTCTCTCCTTTTACCCAAATGAAATAATAATTTATTTTTATATAAATATTATAAATGCCATGAATATGTTCTAAACTCATGTATCAATATCCATTCATCCTTCTTTTTCATGGATATACATATTTTTAAAAGGTTCCCTACTCAATTCTTCCCGATAAGAAAGCTCGATTTAAGGGAACTTCCCAAATTCTTGCCCATTTTAAAGTGAAATCCACAATATGTTTTAATCCAAAATTATTTTAATAAAATCACTAATTTTATTATGAAAACATTCTTGGTTTACTTCTGTTTTTATATAAAAGATTATTCCATTTTCTATTTTACATACTCTTTAATATTTTTCTTAAACCACACTAAAATGTTTTAATTATAAAGTTTATTAAGTACTATTTTTACATGTTATAACTTAATTTTGACATAAATTATCATTATATATGCCTAATTATCTTTATTAATGTCAATTTTTAATTTAATTCCTTTCTTTCATGGACAATTTTATGGTACACCCATTTATTATGCTCTATAACATGATTATGATACCCATTTCTTTCTATGGGTAAACCTTCTGTTTATATTTGATTTTTTATGTATGATTCTTTATGTGGAAAATATTTTCATGAACATGTTATGATGGGTTCACCCAAATAGCGTTTCAATGCATTGGGTACTTTTTGGTCTCATGAAACGTCATCTGCAACAGTCTTGGTGGTTAACCTTGACTTGTGCTCCATGTGCAATGGTCTTGGTGGTTAGCCTTTACTTGTGCTACTCTATGTGAAACAAGCCTTGAATCATGGTCCTATATTTTCAATGATCCTTGAATAGTGATAAAGTCATTTTTATGTTGCTTCCACATTACTATGAATCCATGATTATATGATCCCATGTTATGATTCATTATGTGTAACCATGTTCCATGCATTTTTATATCATTATGTTATGCCTTCTAACCAATGTGCTAAGCTTTATTTTAATGTTTATTACCTTAGTAGAATTTTTATCTCATAAATTTGTTCATGTTATCCTCAGGTTATACTATAGAGATGTAAGGGATCAAAGGATGTTAGTAGCTCATAATGTATGATAAATAAAGAAATGTTTTATTTAGTCCCATGTTTTTAGTTTTATGTACCTAGTATTCCAAGTCACTAGACTTTATGATCATTGTATTGTAATTTTTTGTTTAATTTTGCTTAAAATCATTTAATGATATGGGTAAAAGACTAGGGTTGTTATAGTTGGTATCAGAGGTGGTTTAGTTATTTTTAGAGACTAAGAATAAAGCACTTTAGTAAGAAACATAGGGATAATACTAAGTATGAGAAAACATCCCTAAATTTTGGTAAGTATAGATCACGTGGTTTATCAATAAAATACATCCCTATCTGGATACTACAAGTGGACATGGTTCTGGAATAGATGTACCTAGGAGTAAAAACTCCGATAAGGTGTTCTAGGCCTAACTTGAGGTAACCTGGTGCACAATAATGGGCGTTACTACGAACCTGGTTTGACACTCTTAGGGGACATACTTTGGTAAATCCATAAGATCATTAAAAACCATTATTAAGGAAAAAATATCCCATAAGAATATACGTTAGGAAACAAATCATGGATAACCTACGGAATCACGAGTTAGGATATACTTTTTCTTTAAGAGTTTATCCTTTTATGTTTAAAGTTTACTTTTTATGATCATTAGATAGGTATTTAAGCACCCTAATTGCACATTATTTTTCTTAGATAATAGTGGGAAATATAAGAAAATGATCCAAAAATCAATGTGATAGGGAGTGCGAGGATTTCCTTAATGAAATTCCAAATATTATAGGAATTAGTGCTCAAAAATTTATGATGGTACTTGATCAACTGGTCAAGTTATGAATAATAACTTGAATCATGCGGAACCCCTCCTTATCCTAAGAGAGAGTAAGTTTTCATTGAATCCTTCAGGAAAAAAAGGTCTACCATGTTTAGTGGATCTTTTGATACCCTCCTCACAGAATAGTGGATTAACTCCATTGAAAAGATATTCTTTGTCCTCTAGTTCTTAAAATAAAAGAAATTTGTACTAGTAGTCTATCATTTGGATGAGGAAGATGATCATTGGTGGAAAATGATAAAAAATATGTAGTCCAAGGAGGAAATTGATTACATGGATTGGGATGAATTCAGGAAAATGTTTGTCAATAAATATTTTTCCTAACCCCTCCATCTCAATATATAAAGAGAGTTCCTCAGATTTAATTAGAAGTAAGATGAGTCTATTAGTTTGTATGAAGCAAAATTTACAAGGCTTGTAAGATATGCCTCTATATTTTTCATGAACACCTAAATCAAGGTGGATCATTTCTTCAGTGGACTAAAACTGAGTTTATAAAAAGTGTTGGCGATTTGAGACTTCGATAGTTATGAGGAGATTGTCTACTGTGCCATCAAGGTTGAAATAGAGATCAGAGACTCTCAATGGTCTCATGGCCCTGGTGAAAAAAAGGGGAAAATGGAGTCTAATATGACTGGATTCGCAAATAAATACCATGATGGAAAGAAAACTGAATATCCCACATGTCAAAAATTTGGGAAGAATCATCCTGGGAACTATCTAAAGGGAATTAGAAAATTCTTCAAATTTGGAAGAAGGGGCATCTAACTAAGAACTTCCGAAGTGATATGAATAATCCCACTAATTTGGAATAAGAAAGGAAGGTTCATATAAATGCTCAGCTAGTAGTGCAGTGTTTCAACTGTAAGGAACATGGTCATTTTACAAAACCAATGCCCTAAGCCCAGGGTTTTCGGAGGCAATCAACAAAAAACTCTATGGCTACAAGGAGGGGAGGGGCTTATGATACCACTACTACTGACATGGAGGTAGAAAAAAATGTGGTGGTATATATGCTAGTTATTCATTCAAGAATAGTAAATGTACTATTTGATTCTAGTTCTACACATTATTTGATATCTTACAAATTTAGTATAACTATTCAAATGCCACCTCAAAATTTGGAGGTTGAGTTATCTGTGAGAACACATAATGGGGAAATTATTACATCCAAAGTGCATAACTACTCCTCAGTTAATGTTTATGGACTGAACCACCCAGAAAATCTTGTCTTACTTCCTTTGGTGGAGTTCGATGCTATTTTGGGCATGGATTGACTATATTTATATAAATCCAACATCAACTGTTGGTAAAGGGAGACCACTCTTCACATCCTGAAGCATCATCCAATTTTTTAAAAGTGTAAGGAGGAAGATGAATCTCCTTCAAGATCACCATCTCAAGAGTGGATATTACTACCTTATGAGCAATCATATCTTGCTCAAATTATTGAGATAAAGGATATGATCATGCTTGAAGCCATTCCCATTGTGAGATATTACAATGATGTATTCCCTAAATAATTTCTTGGTCTTCCACCTGATCGATAGGTTTACTTATCAATTGAAATTATTCCTGTATCTCTACCTATATCAAAGAAACCTTATATAATAGACACCGTTGATTTGGAAGAACCTAAGAAACAATTACAGGAGAATCTAGACAATGGTTTTATACACCCGAGTGATTCACCATGGGGTGGCTTGTCCTCTTCATCAATAAGAAGGATAGACCAATTCACCTATACATCAATTATTGTGATCTCAATAAAATCATTATAAATAAAAGTATCCCCTACCACAAATAGATGACTTGTTCAATCAGCCATGTGGGGACAATTATTTCTCTAAGGTGGACCTTCGTTCGGGATATCACTAATTAATGCTGAGGAAGGAAGAAATTCCTAAGACTGCCTTTTGAATGGGGTATGAACATTATGAGTTCATAGTGATTCCCTTTGGACTCATTAATGCTCCATCCATTTTCATGGATTTAATGAATAGAGTCTTTAGGGATTACCTCGATAAATTTATAGTAGTCTTTATTGATGATATTCTGATATAATCTAAGAGAAAGGGGGAACATGAGGATCATTTGAATAATATGTTGTAGACTTTACGAAGATATATAATCTACAGAAAGTATAGAAAATGTGAGTTCTATATGGGAGAAGTATCATTCTTGGGGCATGTTGTCACCAGATAAAGAATATATATGGACTCTTCCAAGATAAATCCAATCAAATATTGGCCAATGCCAACATATTTAATGGAGATCCATAGTTTCCTTGGCCTCAATGGGTATTACTGATGATTTGTGAATAACTTCTCATAATTGTAAAACCCAATAACCAAGATGACCCGGAAGGGAGTGAAGTTTTTCTGGACTCAAGAATGTGAGGAAAGATTTATAGAGCTCAAAAAGAGGCTTATCACTACACTAGTATTCACACTCCCCAAAAGTGGAGAACTCTTTATGTTGTACATCAATGATTTAAAGAAGGGATTAGGTTATTTATTGATGAAAAATGATAAAGTGATAGCCTACACCTCAAGGTAGTTGAAAATCCATGAGAAAAACTATCCCACACATGATCTAGATTTGACAGCTATGATATTTATGTTGAAAATATGGTGACATTATCTCTATGGGGAGAAGTGTGAGATATATAATGACCACAAGATTCTAAAATATATATTCACATAGAAGGATCTTAACATGAATTGGTGAAGATGGTTAAATCTAGGGGTGTCCAGACCCAACCCAACCCGACGGGTCCAAACTGACCCGACCGGGTCGGGTCAGGTTATGCTAAAAATACCCAGGTTGGGTTTCTCACGGGTCAACCTGTGTATGGGTTGGATTGGGCTTCGGGTTGGCTGCATATCGACCCAACCTGACCCTTTGACCCAACAACACGACTATCACTCACGTGTAAGGGAAAAAAACTTGGCTTATCGGATTGGGCTGTTCTCATCCCTTCCCCCCCTCCCCTCTCTCGCTTCACACTCGTGCTCGGCGACTCCTCCCCCCCGACCTTGACCTTCTACGTGGCGGCGAAACCCTCATTTATTCTTCCTCATCTTTTCCCTCCCTCCCTCATGATCAATAGGTGAATAATCCTTTCTTCACCTCCTCCTTCACACCCTCCTCTTTCGAGATCCTCCTCGAAAACCCTAACTCACCTCTTCTCCTTCTTTTGCGAAACCCTACTCCTCCATCCTCATTTCCTGCCTCCTTTCGCTCGCTTCTTTGGTGGTGGTACGTAGATAGTTTTTTCCCGTATATTCACAATAAACATTGGATTTCAACTCATTTTGTTTTAAAATTTGAAATTTCATGCTACGTTGGGGTTAAATTTCGATAATCACGGTCCATCTTCAAGCAGTTGGATACTGATTTTGTTTTATGTTGATGTATGTTTACAACACATTGGATTGGAACTCATTTTGTTTTATGTTGATGTATGTTTATATATATTTTTGAATTATTTTGAATTCTGAAGCTTTTATTCTTTATTCATCATAGTACATATTGCCTTCCATATGAGAATTTAACCTTGGGTTAAGAAGTGAGGGAGAGGAATGTATTAGTTGTTAACTTCACTATTATAATGCAGTAAAATTTACCATTTCTTCCACTGATATTATATGTAGCTATAAATTAATTCATATGGAAGGTGGTACAACAACAAGTGGTTCTAATCCCCCAGTTTCCGCAGCAGCAGGAAATTGGAGTCAAATGGGGTCTACACCAACTACACATTCAATTACAGAAATAGGAGGGGGGATTTGTAGCAAACCAGTTGAAGAAACTGAAGGTAATAAGTCTCCTAAAAAGGTAATAATTCCTAAAGCTTCTATTGGTTATAGAGTTTCCCAAGATTGGGATCATTTTTAAAAGAAAAATGGAAGATCTGTTTGTAATTACTATGGTAAAGATTACGCTTGCACGTCTGGTCAGCATGAAACTAGTAATTTGAATAGGCATTTGACAAAGTGCAAAAAAAATCCTCACAAAAAAATTGAGAAAAGTCAAACCACTCTTGGTCTTAGAAGGAAGTGTGAAGATGAGGATGATGGAATGATTAAAATTTCAGTAGCTCATTTTAATCAAGAAGAGTGTAGAATTGATCTTGCAAAAATGATAATCATTGATGAGTTATCATTTAAATATGTTGAGAATCAAGGATTTAAGGAATTTATTGAAGTTGTTCAACCTCAATTTCAAGTTTCATCCAGAAAAATAGTTTCTAGAGATTTCTTGCAGTTATATTTTAATGAGAAAGATAAATTGAAGTCCACATTTGATACGTTTTCTCATATGGTATGTCTTACCACCGACACATGGACTTCAATTCAAAATCTGAATTATATGTGTGTGACTGCACATTTTATTGATTATGATTGGATATTGAATAAAAAAATAATCAAGTTTTGTCTTGTTGCGGATCATAAAGGGGAAAAAATTGGTCGGGTATTAGAATAGACGTTGAAACAATGGGGGATTGAAAGGATTAATACTGTTACCGTGGAAAATGCAAGTTATAATAATACAACGATAAGTTATTTGGTGAGGAGTGTTAGTGATTGGAATGGTTCTATTCTCAAAGGAGAGTATATGAATATGTGATGTTGTGCACATATTTTAAACCTTGTTGTTAGTGATAGGCTAAAGGAAATATCAACATCAATTGGTAGAATCAGAGTTTTTTTGTAAATTTGTGAGAATTTCACCTTCTAGGTTGGCTTCTTTTAAGATCATTGCTGAGGAGTTAAAAATTCCTAGTAAATAGGCTATAATTCTTGATGTGCCTACTAGGTGTAATTCTTGTTATTTTATGTTGGTTGTTACTAAAAAATATGAGAAGGTATTTATTCGTCTTGAGGAGGATTCAAGCTTTAGGAGTGCTCTTGTCTGTGAAGGTGGGGCTCCAACAACATATGATTGGGAGCATGCTCGTGTATTTTTCAAGTTTTTAAGGATATTTTATGATAGCACTATTGAATTTTCTGGTTCTATGCATGTGACATGTCACACGTTCTTTCACACTCTTTGTGACATATATAGAAAAATCAAGAAATGGATGAAGAGTACTGATATGACTGTGAGTGCAATGGCTATTGCAATGAAGGTGAAGTTGGAAAAATATTGGGGTATTGGTTTGAATTTTAATTCACTCTTACTTGTCACAGTTGTTCTTGATCCCTGATATAAATTAGAATATGTTCGGGATAGTTTTGAAATGATATTTGATGATGGAGACAAGAATGAGTTGATCAGTAAATTAACAGAGGTTATGAATAATATATTTGAGGCTTATAAATTCAAATATCCCATCCCAGTTGATCAATGCGAGTCAAGTTCTCATCAAGATGCACATATTCATGATGCCACTAGCGGTAGTGAGGATGATGAAAAATGGAAAGATGCTTATAGATCAAAGAAAATGAAAAGACAATTGACACAACAAAGAAGTGAATTAGAAAGATATCTAGAGATTGATGATTGTGAGGATGATTTCGATGGATTTGATATTTTAAGCTGGTGGAAAGGAAAGGCAAGTAAGTATCATGTTCTCTCATGCATTACTAGAGATATTCTAGCAATTCCTTTAACTACAGTATCTTCAGAGTCCTCATTTAGTACAGGAGGACGAGTCCTTGATCCATTTCGCAGTTGTTTGAATCCCAATACTGTTGAGGTGTTAATTTGCTCCCAAAATTGGTTTATAAAGTCTAAACCAATTGACATTAGAAAGAAACTGGAAGAAGTTTAATTGATTGAATCAGGTATCATTAAAAATATTATGTTTTTTATCAGTTCACATTTATTAATTATAAACCTCTGTTTGAAAAATAAAAATACTGACTTGTTATTTCTTCTGTTGTGCTTTTCAGATATGCCATCATCCACCACAACTCATGATCAAAATGTCACTATCTAAAAATAATTACTGGTGTTGCTTTTCTAAGGTGGTTTCCCTTCCACACTACATTTCACTTTAGTTTCCCCTGCTTTGTTGTGTTTCAAATTGGATGTTTCTTTTGTTTGTTTTTTGAATATTTTATGCTTGATAGTGCTAAATGGTTATTAATTGATCTTGTAATGTTTGAAAAATGTTGATATTTGTACAGTGGTTTATTCATGTCTAACTAAAGTGATGATAGGGTTTGCACTATTTAAGGAATGTTGTGCATGTTGGACATTCAGATAGAGTTTCCTTACAAAATTGTTTAAAGATTTTTAACCAAAGCCTGCAAACCCTCACTTGACTTAGCCAAATGAAAGTTCAATATATGTTCCTGGAAAACATTTTGTATTGGATTAATTTGAGCACTTCAGTTATTATCCCAACATACCTACTTATAGCCTTAGGATTATATCTTTAGACTTTACAATAAAACTATCCATTTGAGATTTGTTTGACAGTCGCATAATATTTCCATATGAAATCTATTAGTGTTTTACTCCAATAAACTTTGCTTACAGTAGTTATCACTTATGATAAGTGATTCTGCATAAGTATTTCCAGAATGTTTATTGAAAAAATGCAGTGTTCTTCTGGAATTCAAGTACAAATGTTTTTTTTGTAAACATAACAAACATCACATATTTTTTTTATGAAGTGTTGTAAAATAGAGCCTCAATCTCCAATCTCCATTAATGCTCTATTTTGATAATACTGAGTAAATTTAATGTGATTTAATGTGTGCAAGCAGCTCAAACTTTGTTTTCATTTTCCACAAATGTTTGGGGTAAATGATGTGAATTATTTTTTTCTCTCATTATCCAAAATATTTTATAACACATTTTCTGATGTATTCTTGGAAAATGAAAACGAAAACATTTTCCAAATCCAATCAAAGCTGTAAAATCCAAATCAATTATTTTCTGCTTATAGCTCTTCTGACTGTAACTTTGTAATTGCTATAAACATTTATAAAGAGGATTCACTGTCTAAAATTATGTTTGTATCTGATGACAAAGAATGGAGTCTCATCCTGTTCTCCCTGATAGGAAGCTACTTGCACGACTTGTTTTGATTAGAGAAGAAGCTCATGATTTAATGAGTGGTGGAATATTGGATGAGAGAAATCATCGGGGTTTGACCACTCTCCCTGAATCCGAGGTCCGTGCATGTTTTTCTCTCTCTTACAAACATTGCTTAAAGATAAACTTTGCTGAATTTCTTAACTTGATGGTTTAGGTGAACTTCCTAAGTAATTTAGTTTCCTTGAAACCTGGGAAAGTCGTGCATAATATGATGAAGAATGTGATGTAAGGAAAAGATGAAGGTTCAGATCAATCCAGTACATGGGTAAAAGTATAAAGATATTTTTTTTGTTTATGATGAGGATCAAATTATGAAGAAATAAAGTAGATTGAGGCCCTGTTTGGTACATGGGGAGAACAGTTGAAAGGAATGAAACAGGAACCTTGAGTTGATGGAAAAGTATTATTCATGTTACAATTCTCTGTTGAATTGAAATTGTGTGTGATGTTATATTTTTTTTTATTTTCATTCTGATGTATTTTCAATTTCATTTGTCTCATCCTTAATTTTGGAATTGCATACCCCTACTGAACTAAAATTATAGATGCTTCTTTCCTGCATTTTTTTGGAGTTGCTTGCTTGGAACTGCTGCATTGAAACCAATCCGATCTGCTACATTTTTTTGGATCCATTATTTCCTGCATTGTATACCCCTGCTGCATTGGAACCAATCCGATATGCTAAATTGCATTTTTTTGGATCCATTTTCATGCTGATGCATTTTCCTCCATTCTTTCCAATCCAAACTGCTGGATTGCATACCCCTGCTGAACTGAATTTTGGAACAAATTCGATCTGATGCATTTTTTTATTTTCATCTGATCTATTTTTTCCTGCATTCTTTCCTGAATTTTGAACCAATCCGATCTACTACATTTGTCTCATCTATTCTTTCCCGACCCATACCCTACCCATAGCACAGACTAACCCAATCCATTCTTTCCTGCATTTTTGGAACCAAATGCATTGGGTTGGGGTTGGTAAGGGTAGGGTATTAGTAGGGGTATGGGTTGGGTTGGTCTGGGCTGTGGGTAGGGTCTGGGTCAGGTTAGGTCTGTAATCCTTGGGTTGGGTCGGGTCTAGTTGTGCGTCCCTCGGGTTGGGTCAGTTCTGACCACTCAACCCAAGCTGATTGACCCAACCCACAAATTTTTGGGTTGGTTTGGGTCCTTTTGTCCATGCATCACCCAACCTGGACCCTACGGGTTGGGTTGGGTCGGGTCATCTGGTCATGTAGTGTGTGACTTGACCTGACCCGACCCGAAATTTTTCTTCTGGGTTGGGTCCAAAACCACCTACGACCCGACCCAACCCGACCCATGGACACCCCTAGTTAAATCTCATTAAGGATTATGACTTCTCAACCCACTAGAATCTCGGTAAAGAAAACAAGGTGGTATATGCTCTAAGTAGAAAGGATCCTGCATATTTATCAATGATGAGAATTGAGAAGGATCCAATCTTCTTAGATTTTAAAAGGATGTAAATGAGAATCATTAAGGAAGAAATATCATCAATCCTTTCTCAAATGATTTCTCAACCATACCTTATAGAGAAAATAAAGGATGATCAAAGGAATGATGTGGAAATTCAAAAAAGGGTGGAAGCTACCAAGAATGGGAAATTCTCTAAGTTCAGGATTGATGAGGATGGAGTCATAATATTTGGGTCACGACTATGTGTACCATCCAATTCAGAGATAAAGAAAGAGCTTCTAAATGATGCACGTAATTCAACCTTCTATATTCACCCAGAGAGCACAAAGATGCCTCGAGATTTGGTGGGACAATATGAAAATGGATATTACTAAATATAAATCAAAAGTGCCTGGTATATTAGCAAGTGAAGGTTTAAAGAAAAAATTCTAAAGGGACGATGCACCATTACCCATACCGACATAGAAATGGTAAAACATCACAATGGACTTTGTCACTGGACTTCCAAAGAAATATAGAGGAAACAATGCTATATGGGTTAATATGGATTATCTTAAAAATGAAACTCAATTTATCATAATTTGAGAGGACTTATCAATTGATCAACTTGAATAAATATACATCAAAGAAGTGGTAAGGCTACATGGAGTAACACTATCAATTTTATCTGACCGAGATTCTAGATTCACATTGAAGTTCTGGAAAAGTATCCAACATAATCTAAGAACTGATCTAAACTTCAGTACGACCTATCATCCTCAAACTGATGGACAATCTATGTGAACTATTCATACACTAGAAGACTTGCTGAGAGCATGTTCTATGAACTTGAAAGGATTATGTGACTAACATATTCCTCTAGTTGAGTTCTATTACAACAATAGTTTCCACTCAAGCATCCAAATGGATCCATATGAAGCCCTTTATGGGAAAAGGTGCAGAACACTAGCATGTTGGGATGAAGTTGGTGAGAGTAATCTACTAGGACCTGAAATGGTTAAGGAAATGGTGGAAAAGGTGAAAACCATTCAGCAACACATCAAGGTAGCCCAAAGTCAACAAAATAGTTATGCAAAAAATTGTTGATGAGACCTTGACTTTAAATTTGGAGACATGGTATTCCTCCAAATATCTACATTGAAGAAGGTCATAAGATTTGGGAATAAAGGGAAGCTAAGTCTCAGGTGCATGAACCCCTTCGAGATTCTTGATCGTTTCAAAGTTGTGGACTATCGACTATAACTTACACCTACCATGTCTAAAGTACATGATGTATTCCATGTATCCATTTTAAGGAAGTACATACCAGATCCTTCACATTTATTGTCTTCAGAGGCAGTATAGTTGGAGAATGATCTTTTTTATGAGGACCAGCCAGTAAAGATCTTGGATCATAGAGATAATGTTCTACACAACAAGACTACTCACCTAGTCAAAGTACTATGGTGAAACCATGAATACAAAGAGGCAACATGGGAACTAGAGGAAGTGATAAGTAAAAGTACCCACACCTATTTTCAGCTTAGAATGTAAAACAAAATTTTGAGGGAGAAATTTTATAAGGGGGAAGAATGTAATGACCCAAAAATTTTATCAATGAAATTACCTTCTTATAATTATGTCATATGTTATAAACACATAAGAGAACACAAAAAGAGCTCTATAAATGATGATTGAATGAAATAAGAAGTGTTTCTAGAAGTTAAGGAACCTATACTGATAGAATAGTAACTTGAAATTTGGATTAGTAATGTTAACCTTATGAATGGTAAATGGACCAGTTGAATAATAACCTCACCAATGAAAGTATGAATAAAATTTATTCATCTTATAAGTGAAAATATTATATAATATTATTAGTAAATAAATATTTTAAAAATTATTAATTAAGTGTTAGTATTTTTTGTAAGTCATAAATATTTAATTATGATTTTATGAATACTTTTATAATTTAAAAGAAAATTTATTTTAATAAAATTTATTCACAAATAATTATTTTTATAAAATAATTTTATGATACCATAGTTAATTTTTCAAAGTGAAATAAAACTAGTTATAATTTTAAAATATGTTTTTTTCAAGTAAATTATGATTTTAATTAAAAATTAAATTTATTATATTTAGAAAATTATTTTCATAAAATGGAGTTCATTTTTGAATTCTACATATCAAAAAATGGTTAGGGTGATTTTTTGGTATTTTTCTGAAATATTTGAATTTTTGGTGAATAGTAAAATATGATAATTTATGATATATATACATTATAAGTTAAATAAACTATTAATTGGGTCATGGATGATGTAAGAACAATTGGTTAGAACTCAAATGATCTAATTACTATATTTGTCCTCAATAATCAACACTATTTCTTGTCTTGAGTAAAATCATAAACTAATGAATTAAACAATGAGAAAACACCTCTCTCCCCCACTATAAATACCACCCCTCACCACCTATTATCCTCACACCTCTCAAGAATTGATCCTCGTACAAATTCTACCAAATACTCTCCCCAAACCTCTACCCATTTTGAGGAGCTTTTTTTTCTTAACAAAATACCAAAACCAATCCCCTAAGGAGGTTCTCAAGAAGAAGGAATCAAGGGGTAAAACCCTCTTCTGTTTTATTTCAATTTATTTTTAAGTTCCTTTATTTTCTCATCTTATCCTCAAATAAATTTTTATAAGTGGAATGAAAACTAAAATATCATATATATACTTTAATTTTATCATGTTTATGTAATAATTTTTCATCAAATCTCTTCTCCTCTCTCTTTTACTTTAAGAATGAAAACATCATCCGTGAGGTGCCGATTTACCACCTTCGTGGATGACATGCTTTAATATTTCAATTACATCTTCAAGGATGGTCATGAAACCATTTTTATGGTTTAACCATATTATAATATATTTATTATATCTTATTTAATATTCTGGAATTATTTTGTACACATGATATTTATTTATAACACAATATGAGTTCATTGTGATAAAAAAACACTAAATTAATCTAAATGATTACCATTAATGATTTATCTAATGAATCATCCTAAATTCTGGAGAAAAAAATGGTAATTTAATATTATATAAGTTCATTAATATTATATAAGTTCATTTCTATACTACTATCCTCATTCTACATGATTTTCCATACACATATACAAGTAAACCAATCATGAAAACCAAGGAAACTAATGCTACTAAACGATGAAATTGAACCTCTTAACTCGTCAAAAAGCCATAAATTAACTTAATAAGGTTATAATAAATAAAATATATGTATAAAATTTTCTATAATTATTAATTAATGACTATAATTTTATTATACAGGACATTATGATCAAGTGAAGAATACCTTCAGACTTAAGGTAAGGGATTCTACCTGAACCTCCATTATTCCTTCGAGTTATCCTTTCTCTCCTTTTACCCAAATGAAATTATATTTTATTTTTATGTAAATATTATAAATTATGTTTATATGTTCCAAAATCATGTATCAATATCCATTTATCCTTCTTTTTCCAGGATATACATGTTTTTAAAAGGTTCCCTACTCAATTCTTCCTGATAAGAAAGCCCAATTTAAGTGAACTTCCCAAATTTTTACCTATTTTCAATTGAAATCCATTATATGTTTTAAGACACCATAATTTTTGTAAAATAAATTATTTTATTATGAAAAAATTCTTGGTTCACTTCTGGTTGTATATAAAATATTATTCTATTTTTTATTTTAAATGTTCTTTAATATTTTTCTTAAACCACACTAAAGTGTTTTAATTATAAAGTTTCTTAAGTACTGTTTTTACATGTTGTCACTTAATTTTGACATAAATTATCATGATTTATTCCTAATTATATTTATGAATGTCCATGTATTATTTAATTACTTTCTTTCATGGACACTTTTATGATGCACCCATTTATTATGCTCTATAACATGATTACGATACCCATTTCTTTCCATGGGTAACCCTTCTGTTTATGTTTGATTGATCACGAGTGATTGTTTATTTGTAAACAATATTCATAAACATGTTATTATTGGTTCTACTAGATATATCAACAATGAATTGGGTACTGTTTATTCTTATGAGACGTCATGTTCCACAGTCTCGGTGGTTAGCCTTGACTCGTGCTCCATGTGCAATGGTCTTGGTGGTTAGTCTTGACTCATGCTCCTCTATGTGAAATGAGCCTTGAATTGTGATCCTCTATGTTAAATGGTCCTTGAATCATGCTAAATTAATGTTTTATGCTGCTTCCACATTACTATGAATCCATGATTATATAATCCCATGTTATGATTCCTTATGTTTAACCATGTTTCATGCCTTTTTATATCATTATGATATGCCTTCTAACCCATATATTAAATTTTGTTTTAATGTTTATTCCCTTACTAGTATTTTTAGCTCATTAATTTTTTCATGTTATCCCCAGGTTATCCTATGCATATATAAGGGATCAAAGGACATTAGTAGCTCATAATGGATTATAAATAAAGAAATGTTTTTTAGTTCTATGTTTTATATGTACCTAGTCTTCCAAGACATTATAATTTATGATCCTTGGTTTGTAATTTGTTGTTTAGTTATGTTTAAAATCATGTAATGATATGTGTAAAAGACTAGGGTCGCTATACTTTATTATTCTCTTAATATCTAGTGAGCCTCATGTCTAAATAAAAATTTTATTATTGTTATTTACTTGAAATGTGCTAAACTTATGGATAAAATAAATATCATTTACTTAAATAAATAAATAAATATTTATTTAAATAATATTTAATAAATCATTCCTACCAGACCCAATAACTCAGTATTCAATTCCTTCATATTTACTAAACCTTGAATAATAAATACTATTCATTTGATAAATAAATAAATATTTATAATATTCCTGATATTGTGAATAAATATTAATTTTAATACTTAACTCACACATAAATATGGTGACTGAATATTTGAGATCAATAAATCCTGAATAATTATCATTCTATGATCTGGAGAATAATATCTATTCCACTAATTAAATTCAAATATAATTTAATTGAGATCAATAGAAACACTAATTGTGTGACCCTTTAGGATTATTACTTAGTGGAATTAGGCGGGTTAGACTAAATTCCAATATCAGCATCTAACAACATATAAAGGCACCCAAGAGGAAAATTTTAATGTCATAATGATGAAAACCATATAAAAATGATCACTGTGTGATATAATCCCTTTGTCTAAATATCTCATCAAGAATGTTTCATGATCGATTCATCAACCTGTATGCTTGATATGTCTTTCTTTTCCTACTAGAAATGAACTCATCAATACACCATGACCATGGAATTTGGTTCAATAGTTTCATTGGAATTAAAGGGTTAAAACATAAACTTATATAAATATGGAAGGAAAAAATACTTTCTTAACTTATTCATTAATAATATATAATTCATGACACACCCAACATACTCTAATTCCCACAAACATATGGAATCACCATTTTGATTAGTAAATAAATTCACATGAGTCATAACATGTATTAATAATAATATTAATTTATGAGGAACATTACACACATTCACAGATAATAATATCCATTGACTCTTAAACATGTGGATTTCCTACTGGTGATTTTTTTCTCATAATCTCCTTTCTTGGTGATTACCAGGTGTAAACTTCATGAGATGAAGTCTCATCCTATTATGAGTATCCAACACCTGAAAGAATGAATCATATATGTACCATCAGATGATTTCATATGACTATAGGACTTATATTTAAGAATATCATCATAACATTTCAAGGTTCGTATCATATCATGGAACTACTATGACCTTTTCAATGCGCCATATACTCTTGGAAATTATCACATTATAGGCATATAGAAGAACAATAAATATGCAATAAGGAATTTAGTAATCAAATATTTGAATATATAAAATTAATCTAAAGTACAAAGAAGATGGTTCTATAGAACCAATTCAAACATAGATAACAAATTTTGAATATTAAAAAAGGGTTGATGGATTTTTATAATATATTCAAATGAAGGTTACCGTAAAATTTAATGTTATCCTTAATGTTATCACATATGTTTCTTTAATGCCAAATCATTTTTATATGAAATAAAAATTATTTTTAAATTAAAATTATAGAACCATTGGAAATAATGATAATAAATGACTTTTACAATAGATGGGAGCTAATTCTGGAGCACCCAATTCTGAGGATAATAAGAAATAACCTACTATGTTTCCTAGGGTAAATACATTTTATTTGATACATATTTTAATTATTGGATCAAACTAGTGATTCATGTGATTAATGAGGGGATTTAAGCTAGAAATAAACTAGTTTCATCACCTTCTAGTAAAACTTCATTTATGTTGTAAAATGAAACTTTCAAGTTTAGGTCTATATACTTTGTTAATGATAATTAATCATATTATCAAATTTAATTTTATATAATTAAGAGTATAATATTTTATTTTCACGAGAGTAAATATTCTATATATGTATCCCTTTCTTATGGTCTTTACTGAAGATATTTTAGAATGAATACATCAACCCACCCACTTTAGTAGGATTATGTACAAATACCACTCAAAATTCAATGGTATTCTCTCCATGATGAAATTCTTAGGGATTCAACCCATCCTTTTTGTGAAATATGATATCTTAAAGAGGGTTATAATATTATGGATAGAATATCATTTAGTGTGTCATGTATTTGATTAAAAATTTTAGTTTCACCATTAGTATAAGGATACACAAGATGTAATAAATAATAGCCCTAGGAAAGTGATATCAAACTTTTATCAAATATCAATATAAATGATATAAATTTATATATAAAAGGATCACTAGAGAACTTATTACAATAATGTGAGTGAGAAGACCCAAAGAACTTATTATATAATATAATGGCCTGAAGAACCATTAAATGGGAGGCTCACTTGAGATGATAACATTCATGAGTGACTCAAAGTCCCATTAATTCATATAACTACTTGAGAATAGATAATTAACGATTGGACAAAATTCCTAATTTTATGATTAGTAAAATCATTTTTTTGGAGATAAAAAATCTTATTTTTTTCATTAGTCCCAAAGTTCTTTTTTAAATGAAGTGATCTCATTTCCCACTTATATTTCTAACAACAAACCTTTACCTCTAGAGTCTCCCTATCCTATTAAATCCATTATGAAATCCAAGACCTTGTTGATGCTAATACTATACTATAAATGTCCATTCCCTTCCATTTTGTGATTCCTCACCCATCCAAAGTTTTCATGACCCAATATAATGGGGTATTGAGCCAAAACTACCCCAATACTACCTCTATAGGCTATGGGACAGAGACAAGTTCCAAAAGATATAACTAATATGGGAGGCCTTTTCCTAATTTACCTGCACACACACACCCAACCATCCCCATGAAGAAGTTAAGATTAATAATAATAAAAGATGAAATGTCTAGAGAATAAACCATGCATGTAAAACCTCTATATATTATAGGGGTATGCTAGTGTAAACTGAAAAGAAAAAGGGAAAAAATACAATAACATCACTCGTGTATACGACAAACCACTGCCTCGCGAAGTGATATGATTTGTTCACACTTTATATAGGAGGTAATAAGGATGGTTTTAATTAAAATATGTGTTATATATGACATAAAAATGATAATATATCATTTAAATTTATTTATTTCAATTCAATAATAAAATTTAAACAATGTTCATGCGTATGTATGACCCACCTCCTCCATAAATGGTGTATTTCATTTTCTATCACTAAATTTTATGGATTAATATAAATAAATATATACTGAATATATATTATATTTATATCATGGTTAAAATTATGAATATTATGGAACCATGATCAAAGTAAGCGGACCAAAAATAAAAAATCAAAATATATACAAAAAACAAAGCAGTTATTACCTGAAATGTGAATTTAACATAGAATTATTAATAAATAGGTAATAAAATGAATCAAGTAAATCATATATGGTATGATATACATAATTATGTTTCTTTAATAGATTTATAATAAACTTATATTTATTATACATGATGTTCTAATGAGTGCGAAGGATGTTGAGACTTACGTTAAGAGATTTATAGTCTCTCTTTTATTTTTGAGAGACATATGAAAACTCACCACTCGTTTCTTTTGTGTGGTGTATATACTTACGATTTTACATGTTATATAATTATTTTCATGATATTTAATGTTTAAATTTATTTTATTCTTTATTGAGGATTATGATTCGAAAGATTATTAAAGCGGTAAGAGATTTTTGTCTCAATTTTCTTTCTTTGAGATATATGTAATGTTATGCACCTATATTCTTTCATGAGGTGTATATAAAACCCCTTTGACATTTAATACCATGAATTTATTTATCCTCATGATATTTTAAGTTCCATTTTATGTTATTACTTCATGGGCCTTACGATTCAAATATACCAAAGTGGTAATGATTTTATGTTGCAATCTCATCCTTTATCAGGTTTGTTTATAATTATGTTTCCGATGATACAATATTATGATTAAACTCTCAAGAAACTTATTAATTTTATTCTCATATTTTTATTCATGATATTTTCAATTAATAGTACTATTTTCCATTCTTTGGTACTTAAGATAACTGATAAAATGTTTTTAAGAAAATTTTAACTTATTTCTCTCTTCAGTCAGAAATCCATTTTCTTCCAAAACCATGATTTATAAAAATGTTTTAAAAAATGTTTTATTATTATCCTATGAGTTTTAAAAGAAAATTTTACCCATGTTTTACTTTTTTAAAAATATTTTTAATGGAATCTTCACATCATTTTCCAAAAAATTCCCATTTTATTTTATCGAAAATGTGAAAGGAATGTTTATTTTAGCATGTATAAAATGGATAAAACATACCTTTTTCATGAAAATTATTTTATTTGAAGCATAATTTATAAGTTTTCAAGGATATTTTCAAAAAAAAAAAAATTTAATTTTGTTTATGTTTTAATTTTTTTTTTAAATTGGAAAGGATATTTTCCTCAATAAAAGTTTTAAATGATCAATCAAAATCCTTTTCCGTATAAGACGACATCCGTTGATGTAAAATATGCTTTACTGGGGATATAGTCCAAGGATACCATTCTTATTATTTTTATGAATGGTTTATTTTTATTACGAAATGATTTTTATGAAACTCGTTTCTATTCCATGGGTTACACCATGATAAAATTCTTATGAAACCCACTTATTTTTCCATGGGTTACGCTATGATTAAATTATTATGAAACCTGTCTCTTTTATATAGGTTATAATATTATTAAATGATTATGAAACCCATTTAATTTCATGGGTTATGATTTGATTAATGTTTTATGATCTTATGACACACATAAATATGGTTTTAATTATGAGATGGATGGGAACTATATATCCCTCCAATGAATTGGGTAAAGATGGATAAATCATGATTAAATATGTTATGCGTGAACCTAATTACATGTTCATAATGTTATGCATGAACCTGATTACATGTTCATAATGTTATGCATGAACATGATTACATGTTCACAATATTATGCGTGGACTTCTGTTTAATGTCCATAATGTTATTTTTGGACCTATCTTTCATGTACATAATGTTATGCGTAGACTTGGTTACATGTCCATAAGTTTATTCAAGGAACTAGTTTCATGTCCTTAACTTAATGAGTGGATATTTCTCTATTTATACAAGTTCACAATGTTATAAGCTAACGTGTATACTAAAAAATCCATGTATTATGCCAATGTTATGCTCTCATAGATCATGTTCTGTGATTTTGTTATGATTCATGTCTTATGAACTACTAATATTTATTCCACGACTCATGATTTTGACCTTTGATATACATGGTATGGTTTTCATATTATATGCTCATGTTCTCATATCCTTATGTTCATTTTATCCTTATGTATCTTCCTTGTTTACCTTTATTGAGCATATGAGCTCACCATTTCTTATGTTTCCTTTCCCCAGGTTATAAAGAAAGGTTTAAGTAGGGTATGTTTGTGAAGATTACTAAAGGGGAAGATATTTGTGGGATACATCAAAGATATTTCACCAAATTAAAAATTTTGTGCTCCATGTTTACAAAGTAACTAAACTATGATGGTCCCCAGGTATGTGTTTGTGTAATGTATTGAATATTCATCTAAAAATATGTAATATCCATGTATGAAAATCCTGATTTTTTATATTTGGTTTAATAAACATATAAACAAAAGGATGAATAGAGGAAGAAGAGGATAAATGTACCTTGAACCAAAAGAATTTGATTCTCCATAAACCATGGGTTTGAAACTCAAGGAGTTGATCAAGGGGAACTAAAGGGAGGTAGAATGAACAATACCCAACAACAACTCATGTCAACGAAAGCTACATGGGACAAATTTCTTGACCAAGACCTAGTTCATCCAATGCACCTGGAAATAAAAGGAAAGCTAAATGGGAGGGTTATGGTTCAATTAATCGAGGAAGAAATAACCTAAAACTTAATTCAAGACCCCCATTAAGGTGTATGTGTTTTCCCATTTCAAATCGGTCAAGATACGCAGAAGAAGGCATCCATTTCAAAGTAATAATGAACACCACCATGACTTCCACCATATCCTAGCCCTGATCATGGATTTTCTTGATCTCACTAGCCCAACACAAAATCCCCCATGATGTGTTCCCCATATCCATGTTTCTTTCCCCTTTCCACAGTTTCCAAAATGTCTTAGCAATCCATTTACACCATCTTTGTTTCAGACAAGATAACCTTTAAGACACCAAACCTAGAACCAAACCCACCTTGAGAATTTTGATTTGGACATTTAAGATAGAAGGAACACAATATGCCCAAAATGACCCAAAAAATAGATTCAAAAGATGTTTTGCTAGATGTGGTGCACCAATTCCCCATAGCCATCCCAAAACAGCCTCTACCATGCCCACCACTTGGGTGTGGTGACCTATAGAAAGACCCAAGGCCTTCTCTAATCCCTCATAACACCTCTAAAATCCCTCTCAGCACTATCGATCCTTGATAAAGAAGAAAGGAAAGGTTGGGAAGTTCCTAACCATTATATTAGATACCTATCAAAAAATTATCATCCTTTAGAATTTAAAACCAAACCCAAAGAGAAGGAAAAGAAGAAGGGGTTGGACAAAAAACTAACCCATGAGATAACACTATATAATCTCTCTATTACAGTATAATAACCACATCACTTTGAGAAACAATTCATAAAACCACACAACACCAACAAACATCTCCCATAAACTCTCTCGAGGTAGATACCTCTAAAAAAAATACAAAAATAAGTCATCGAAGAAGAGAAAACCATATCATAAACCAAATAAAGGTTAATAACCAAAAAACATCAATAAAAAATAATATCTAAACATAAAAAAACTCAGGATACTAAGCATGTATCTATGACTCACATTCCTAGGTACTCTCCTCCATGACACTGTTCCACCAAAGAACGTGAAACCATGGAATAACATGACCACACAACACTTTCTCCTGGAGGTCCCAGATCTCCACATTCCGCTCCTTGAAGGTTTCACCATCATCAACATAGATCTCATCCCATTTGATTATGTGATAGTTTTCATGAAGATAATGATGAATCCATGAAAAATAAAAGACATTATGAATCTAGATCATCTGTGGGTGAAGTGCTATCTAATATACAATAACTCCAACAGGACCTAACACCTAAAAAGGCCTAAAAAACTAAGGATAAATCTTACTCCCATGGACAATTTTTTTCCCATGACGAGGATTCATATTCAACAAAACATGATATACAATATTGAAATATAGAGGTATCATCCTATGATCGACATATGACTTCTAATGATTCTATTATGCCTTCATTTTCTCATGAATCACCTCAAACATCTCTATCAAGATCTACACTATTTCTGGCCAAATAATTTCTAACTATATGACCCTAGTCCATCACAAAGAAGAATGAGAAGTTCATCCATAAAAATATTCAAATGGTACTATACCAATGGTGGAGTGAAAAATATTTTTTTAAGAAAACTTGACCAAAGGTAGGTGCCTCATCCACAACCTCAAAAATCTAGGACACAAGAAAATAACATTTCTTCAAGAGTATGGATATACTACTCTATCTAACCATCCATATATGGATGGAAAGCAGTGATAAGGTAGAAATGATATTTAAAAACATGATGAAGTCCACTCCACAACCCGGAGTTAAAATGAAGATCACGATCAAAGATGATCATCCTTGGGACCCCATAGAGTCTCACATCTTTTCCAGGTACCACCTCAACAAAACCTTCACTGATCTCAACTCCTTGATCACTAATAAGTGATAAAATTTCATTAAAAATTCCAATATCACCCATTTAGCATCACAACCTCCCTGCGCTTAAGGTAAAATGGTTACTAAGTCCATAAAAATGTCCCCCACTTCTACTGAAAAACATCCTGAAGAAAACTACTTGAAAGATGATGTCCAACCTTCACCTTCTGTAAGACTACACACCAAGACACAAACTCTACAACTGAATGCTTTAACCCAAATTACCAAAATTGAACTCTCAGATTATGAAACATATTTTTCACACCCAGATATACCACCAAGGGTAGGCTATGGAACTCATAGAGAACCTCCTCATGCATCACTGAAGGAACAAAAATCCTCCCTTGAAATAACTCCTGATGTTGATCATCCTCAGATTAACCATTAGGGGAATTCCACAGACAAATCAATCTCACCATACCTCCACTTAGGAATCCCCCAACTAGGAATACTCCACCTAATTAACTAAATACAACTAAATTATCATCTAAAAAATTCATCCTCTACCACTAACCACTAACATATCAAGATTCATTATTGAGAGATATTCTATCACTCTCCAAGAATCTCCAAATTCACACACGACATTACTATGTGGATTCTGTCTCAGTTCATCATCTAAAACACTGCAATTTATCAATTTATAAAAAATACCAAATTCATATTCCTATAATAATTCCATATATTGATGCAATCATAAGTTCAAGTCACATTGAGAGAAGACATACCTCGGTCTCTTATAATCGGTGAAAACTAAAAATCACTCACCAATGAGGTAATGCCACCACAACTTCAAGGAAAACACAACTGCCACCAAATCAAGATAATAGGTGGTATAGATATTTTCATGGGGATGTAACTTCTAAGACCCATAAGAAACAATAGATATTTGTTTCATCAAGACAATGTCTAATTCAAGGCATGAAACATCACATAAAAACTCAAACTAAACTCCATCTTCTGGAAAATTAATAACCAGAGTGCTGACCAACTTCTCCTTCAAGTAATTGAAAGCTTCATGACACTGTTCAATCTATAATAATTCCAAATCATTTTTATTCAAGGATTTTTTAGGAGTCAAAATTGAATTGAAGTTGGTTATGAATATTCTATAATAGCTTGCAAGACCGAGAAAACAAACCTCACAAGCCTAGAACCCACACTTCGACAACTTCCTAAATAATTACTATTGATGAAGAACTCCCAAAAATTCCCACACATGCTCCAAATGATCTTCCTCAGACATGGAGTACATAAGGATGTCATCAATGTAAAATACCAAAAAATGATCTAATAACGCTTGGAACACTACGTTCATCAATCTCATGAATACTATTGGGGAATTTATCACAGCGAAATACATCACAATGAACTCATAATTTCTTTAACAATAGAAAAAAAGTGGTCTTTGGTATATCCTCATCCTTCAACCATTTATGATGATATCCTGATCATAGATTGATCTTAGAGAACCAACTATATCATTTCATCTAATTGAATAAATCATTAATCCATGGAAGAGGATATCAGTTCTTTATTATCACCTGATTCAAGCAATGATGATCGATATAAATATGCATAATTACATCAAAATTATTTATGAAAAAAATTAGATCAACCTAAGGTGACATTCTCATCCAAACACATCCTCAATGAAAAATATCATCAATACGTACCCATATTTCTCACAACTTAGAATGCTCCATACTATATAGAGACATCAAGATTAGATAAGTTCCCAACTATAGATCCATATTGAACTTGATCTCCCACTGATGGGGAAACACAACAAAATCCTTAGAAAATACATTAGAGTACTCTTCTACAACCCTAAGAAAAATTATTGGTTAGACCTTTGATGAACTCAACATTAACTCGACCAATGAGGAATACAAGGATGAAACACATTTTTGAACCATATCGGGGTCTTACTTACCAAAAAATAATGAAAACTCTCCATCAGCATCATAAAACACAATCTGCCTCCTAAGTGAATTCATGATAAGTTATACCCAATACAACCAGTCCATGCCAAAGATGATGTCACATGGTTTTATCCACAAATATAGGAAGTCTCCCTAAGAGAGTTTCTTCCCCAGTACTAGCTCATAGTCTATGCATAATTCATATAGATAATATCAACCTCCAATTGGTGTATTCAATTAGAAGGGAATTGGAATCCTCTCTACTTCAATTAATAAAGAAAAAACTAGGGAAGGTGACATATAAGAGTGTATAGATTATGAATTAAACAAATAATGCACTTAATTAGAAAACAATCAAAGGGTATCTCAAAAAATGTTTTACTCTCCTAGTTATGAGAACTTTAAAACATGACACTGAGCATGACCTGCTCTATGGAATCTCTCACCCTAATGGTGACCACCTACATAGACATGATCTACTCCCTAAGGATGAGAATGATCACAGGTATATCCTCTTTCTACCCCATCTCCATATGATGATACAAAGCTAGAGGGACCTGCTGGTGCGGCTGCCTCGGCTGAAACTGCCTAAATAGAGGAACCTAAAGTTGATCACTTGCCACATTCTTCTTACTAAGAAAGGATGGAAAATCTCACCACTTATGACCACATCATTCATATAAAAAAATAAGCATTTGATCCCTTGTTAGGGGACTAATATTTGATACCCTTAGAGAAAAAATATGATGATGGTTGAGACCTACTCCCAACTCTTTGAAAGATCTTTTATCTAGGAAACCAGAAAACTCAAACCAAATATATATTATGTGGGGAATCCTAAATACTCCCCTATTGTGATGATATATTCCTAGACAACATCCTCTCAAAAACCTCTTCTCTCATAACCATCTCAAGATACATTGGTAGTATAAATAGGGTAACCTGACACTAGATCTCTGGATGAAAAACCTCCTCTAAATGCCTTGCCTTGACCTCCTCATATAGAAATTGGTCTAAATCATATTAGAGAAGGGTCCTAAAATGGATCCTAAACTTTCAAAAGTTGTATCTCTCCTACCAAAGGGTTAGCATCTTCTGGTAATTATCCACCTTCACGATCGAAGAAAGGAACTCTACTCAAAACTGGTCTCAGAACTTTTCCCATGAGATGGTAGAATCCTAATGATCTTTAAGGATAAATAACCACTATTACCTACATTCTTAATAGAACATCATTACTGTGAATGAAAACTAGTACTCCTTACAAGAACGGACCAAACTGAAGGCTATCTACACCTTCTCCAACCAGTCCTCTATCACTGATTCTGAAATAGATCTATCATAATTCTTCAGACTATGGCATTGAAACTCTCAAAGTGTCCTCCTCTAAGTTTCTTTTTCATTGACCTAGACCTTGTAGTGATGTGCTGGTACATCCTTCAGAACATATTCGGTGAAAACTTGATGAGGACGTCGACCTGAAGATATACCTATAAAAAAAAACCTATTAGGGACTCCTAAATCCAGAATATGGAATATTTAAGATTAATTAATTAATTAATTAAGGTTTAACCTAATACCAAGGTCTACCCATTTCAAACACTAGCATAAATAAGAATGATGATTTATCCTTTCCTAGGTCTCTACCTCGCTACCAATATCACTTCCCTTAATAGGATCATTAAACATAAAGGCCCATGAAATAGATTATAAGGATCCCTAAATACCTATGTCCAAGTTGGTCTCCCTTGTTTACACTCCATACTAAACTCAAATGACACCGTTTTTTTACCAACCCATGTATTTATCACATGTACATACCTATGAACTCTATCCAATCCCCCAAACTAAACCTTTGATACCACTCTTCCATGAACCCCTCCCCCCAAGTCACCCCTTTTAGGATGAAAATAAGATAAGGGAGATAATGATACTGAAAGGCGACCTCCAATAGGTCAAAAGTTGATGAAAAGCATCAATGGTATATCATACACACATATGGGAGACATTAACCTCTAATAAGAATATGTGGAAAGAGAGATAATATAAAACCACCATACAACTACTTATTAATATAAAATAAAAGATCCCAAGTACATATAATAGTCCAAACCCACACTCCCAGATCTAATGCTAAAAACACAATATTTACATTTATAGATTGATACTGATAAAAATGACATAATTTTATCCATATGAAATTTAAAATATCAAAAGGAAATATTGGATTACTTACATACCTAAGGACCTTTTAGGTTTATAGTTTTAAATAATTAGGACTAATTCTTACCTAACAATACCCCTGTCCTCCAGTAATCATTTTTCCAACTATACCCATATTTTCTTATTTCACAATAAGTATTCAATATCTCCCATAAAATTATCCACACATGAAACCATACTAGTCAAAAATCATTTAACATCATTCTTAATAACCTGGAGAAAAGGAAACATAAGAAGGGTGAACTCAAATACTTATTAAGGGAAACATAAATATTAACAATTATATTTCATTGGTGATTATAAGATGAGAATAAGGGTATTATGACATAATCAAAGTGCATGAGTATAACATATGATAATTCATACCCATCAATATGTGGATCATTAAACATAGAATAAATATTTAACAAAGGAATGAGTCATAGAAATCAATAATCATGGGCCATGTGATGTCAATATTGATAAAAGGAAATATCAAATACCCATAGTAGGAATAAATAAAACATATTGGTATCTTGGAACATTATCTTCATAACCCATGTCAAAAGTAACTAGATCCTAACTAAATCCATATAAGAAACCTCCCTTGTTGAATCTCTCATTCTTTCCTTTGAAGACAAGGAACATTACCCAATGAATTGGAGAGATATATTAGGATCACCCATTAATGTAATATTTATCAGGATCACCCATTTGTATAAGCAGTATCAGGCTCACCCATTTATATAAGCTGTATTAGGCTCACCTGTTCATATAATCTATATTGGGATCGCTCATATGTATAATCTGTATTAGTCTCACTTGTATGTTTAAGCTATATCAGGATCATCCATTCATTATAAATAATTTATAAATACCTATCATTAATAAAACATTTATAACATTTCACTTTTCAACATAACACCCTTGAAAATGACCATCATCACTTTATAGATTGTTTAACCCGTGCAAAAGAAATGAGTTTCATGATAATCCATTTAAAAAAATCATTGTAATACATCCAGATAAATAATATGGATGGTATCATAATATCATAATCCTATTGAAGAAAATGAATTATTAAAGGATTATTATATAGTATAAAATACATTTAAAATAATATCTAAAATATTTCTTTTAAAACAAGTAAAAATACCATTTTCTTTGGGTAATATTTTATAAAAATTTAAAAAATATTGGGAAAAAGATTTTATTTTAAAATAATCAAGGAAAATAATAAATTAAACTTAAAATAAAATAATGTTTATGATGATAGAGAAATCTGATCATGTCGTAAACATTAAAAATAAACATTCTTTTCAATTTTTTTAAAGAGAGTAAAAAATAACCCATGAGGAAAACATTAAGAAATTTACTTTTAAAACCTTTTTAAAAAATAAAATTATCATGTAAAATAACTTTAGGAAATAATTTATTTTTTAGAAAATAATATTCCTGAATTTTTTTTAGATAAAATGGATATGGAAGAGAAATATTCCCGATCTAAAAGATGATACAAGTTTGGTATCACATACAAACATCTTTCATGACGTTTCTTAATAAATAAGAGATTAAATGGAAATTAAACATGTAAAACACATTCATAAATAGTGTATGTGAACATATATATGTTTTAAGAAAATAAGATCATATTATTTCTCCCAAAGGAACCTTGAACATAAATAGTCATGAAAATACATGAGATTGTAACATAAATACTTTACCACTTCACTAAGTTTTAAAATAAAAATAAAATGAGATAAATAATATGATATGGATCTATAAATAAAATGAATTACATAAATTAATATGTAAAAATTAATTCATGAGTTAGTAAGTACACTATACAAGGAAATCATGGTGCAGAACATGAAAACATGTCCCAATAATATGAGATTGAGATAAAGAAAACCCTTGTAAAGATCATAAATTTTGAAGTGATAATTAATCCATGAAGTGTTTATATAAAATTATGTAAATAAATATAAAATAATTTAAAATAAAGTATAAAACAATTTATATATCAATTCACTCATAATAATTACATAATAAAGTCAATTAAGAAGAGTTATAACCCAATCAAAGGAAACTGAGTTAAGAAATCCCTTACCACTTGGTAAATTTCAAGTAAAATCCAATTAAATGATATAATTTGAATTTAAAATTAAAATAAAATGAAGTATGAATAATTAATGATATAAAATGTAAAATTTTATTATATACACCATATAAAAAAAATTAGGTGCGTAACATTAAAATTTGACTCAATGAATGAAAATTGAGATAAAATCCCTTACCTTGAGTCCATACTTACCATTTATGTCGTTTAAATACTATACAATAAACTTGTATAAATTATTTTATACCTTAATAAATTTTTATAGGTTTAATTACTTATAATTAAACCATTTATTTTATTTATTTTAATCACATATTTAATTACTTAATCAGTTAAGTTTATGTCATGTGTTTGAGGATGTTCGGTTAATAATTTCAATATGGATTTGATATGTTGACCATGGTAAAAATGTTCAATATAACATCAAATATAGAATAATAATAATGATATAGTTATAATTTTTATATATTAATTATACTTTTAAAACCAACCATGAATTATGGTTATGGAAAATGAATTACGTTATAGCCATGGAGACGGTGTGCTGTACGTACGCATGAGTAATGTTTTCATTTTTCAAAGAGCATGAGGAAAATAAGTTAAGTATCATTTTCTATTTCCATAATTATTATTATATCATAAATATCACATTATCTATTTAAATAATGTATATATACCATCAATGTGATGTGGTGATGAAAAACTAATCACATCGCTTCCTGGAGGTGGTAATCCACATGTACGCACGAACAATGTTATCATTTTTCAATGGACGGAAAGGTAAGAAAGTATATGATACCTTATCTTTTTAAAATGGTAATTATGCTATGAATAACATATATATAAATTAAGTCCATTATTATAACCATCCATGAGAGTTGGCGATGGAAAAAACATCGGTTCGTGAGGTGGTAGTCTGCACAAAGTGTCCTATACATGATATGCAGTTCTGAATTTTATAATTAAGTATTTAATATATAATAAAACCTATCACACAAATTGTACTATCAATTAATGATACACAATTTTTTTATTAGGTTTTATGAAGTAATTAATTAATTAATTAATTTTTTATAAATAGATACGAGATGCATGGTCTGTACAAGCTAGCTACACATCGTGTATTCTGCTCACCATATATCCCTGCCACACACCTAGGGATTGGGAATTTTTTATCCATAGATATTTATGAGGTACATGGAGTTTACACCAGCTATATACTATGTGATCTCGATGTTTCACGATTGTTAGTTTCACACGTCATGTAATAAATACATGACATGTATTTAACTGCATGATTTCCATCATTAAAACGCTTGTACTACACGATGTGTATGAAAGTTACATGATGTGTATTCCAAAAAACTATGTTCTAGCCTATTATAGTAAACACACGGAATGTTAATAACATCATGTATTCATCCACACAAACAACCATGTTTTATGTGAATTGGTACTAGTGTGGTGAATATGGGTATATGACGTGTACCTTAGGGTTATAGATTGTGTAGTTCCATGTTATCTGACTGGAAATATTGGAACCTCCAGATGGGTTTTTTGGATGTTCTTCATGTACTATAAATCCTCGGTTTTGGTTATATTAATGAGAATAAAGAGGAAGAATATATATATTAACATTTAGATTTAAAATTCTGAGTTTAAGAAATTAAAAACTAATAAAAAATTAATATAATAATCAATAAATTAAATAATTATAAATTTGAATGTGATCACTCTAATACCACTTTAAGATTTCAAACTCAATAGAATTTCCTATTGGGTCATAACCAACCAAGTTTTTTTCATAATCAATGAATAATCTCAGATGATCCAACTCAGTTTTTTATCATAATCAATGAATAATTCTAGATGTACATGATGATCAATTTTCATGAAAAATGTATTAATTTGAAGATTAATTAACATATATTCCAGAACCAATAAGATAGGATTTCTCATGTTAAATTTATAATTAATTTATATAAATAATTACCCCGATCATGATAATTATTTCTTCAAAGAATTTGGTGATCATTTAAACCTATGTTCGATTGTACTGTCGTTTCATCAAGAGTATCCAAATAAGAATCCCTCTAATGGTAATCTACACATGTTCCTATGATATTGAAGCATTTTTGATGGTATTCTATGTGCTATCATGGTGGTACCGACCATTTTTCATCGCTCTCTTCGATCACCGCTCAATCATTCAATGATGAAGGATTGATTCTTGCCTTTTGATTCTTGAGAAGATGGAGGAAGGTGGAAGAATTTCTCTTATCCTTGAGAGAGTTCTAGAGATTTTTTTCTCTATGGTTGATAGAATCTATAAATGGATGTGTTTTTCACAACAAAGTCTAACCCTAAGAAATGATATAACAAAGCATTTAAAGAGATTGGTTATAGAATAAATAATTGAACATAGGTCTTTTATGTAATGACCCAAAACTTTTATCAATGAAATTCCATTATTATAATTATTTCATATGGTATAAACACATAATAGAACACAATATAAGCTTTATAAGAGATGATTGAATGAAACAATAAGCGTTTATAGAAGTTAAGGAACCTATATCGATGAAATGGTAACTTGACATTTGGAAGAGTAATGTGACCCTTTTGAATAGTAAACTAACCAATTGAATAGTAACATCACCAATGAAAGTATGAATAAAATTTATTCATCTTATAAGTGACAATATGATATAATAGTATAAGAAAATAAATATTTTAAAAATTATTAATTATGTGTTGGTATATTTTTGTAAGTCATAAATATTTAATTTCAATTTTATGACTAATTTAATAATTTTAAAGAAAACTTATTTTTCAGAAAATTTATTCAAAAATAATTATTTTGATAAGATAATTTTATGAGACCTTAGTTAATTTTTCAAAGTGAAATAAAATCAGTTATAATTTTAAAATATGTATTTTTTTTGAGTAAATTATTATTTTAATTAAAAATTAAATTTCTCATATATATAAAATTATTTACATAAAATGGAGTTCATTTTTGAATTCTACACATCAAAAAATGGTTAGGGTGATTTTTATGGAATACTTGAATTTTTAATGAATAGTCACTACAAGAAAACCGCCTCTTACCGGCGGTTTTTTTTTCATATAGCGGCGGTTTAAACCGCCGCTATATGGTTTAGTGGCGGTTTACAGAAACCGCCGCGAAATGGGGCGTCGACAATCTATTAGCGGCAGTTTTATGCATTTCGCGGCGGTCAAAGAAAAGTGTTGTAGTACCTCATTTCGCGGCGGTTTTACGAGCTATTTAATTAGCGGAGGCTATAATCGCCGTGAAATTCAGGCGTGTCATGCACATTCTTAGCGGCGGTTTTAACCGCCGCTAATTTTGGTGTGATTTTGCGGCAGTTTTAACCGCCGATAAGTTTATTTCCGAATAAATTTAGTAGCGGTTTAAACCGCCGCTAAATGTATAAGTGGTAAAACATTAGCGGTGGTTAAAACTGCCGCGAAATGCTGACCCGAAAAAAAAATAGCATTTTTTCTTATACTGCACCACTTCCCTGGAAAACAAACCAAACAAGAAACCATTTATAAATAATAAAACATTCATGGTTTTAATCACACCCAACACAAGTACTAAAAACATTCATGGTTTTAATCACACCCAACACAACTATCAAAGAAGAGAAGGTTTGGTGTTACACCCAACATATATACATGAAGATAACAATGTTTAACATTACACCCAACCCATATAATAAATAATAACAATAGTTGGAATTACATTCAACCCATGTAACTAACAAGAACACTAGTTTTAATTGCACCCAACCCATATAAGAAGTCATAGGAATATTTGGAATTATGCCCAATCTATGTAAAAACCAAGATAAATTGTCAGAATCATGTATAACCTACATAACCACAAAAATTTGGTTAGAATCACACCCAACCCATATACCAATAAGAATGATAGTTGGAATCTTATAAAACTTATTATAAAGTGTTCAACATGGTTAAAAAATAGCCAACCTATATAGCATGCCAAAGAAATGGTTAGCATTATGCCAAACCTAATTAACAATATAGAAACATCATTGGAATGAAACCCAACTAAAGGACCAAGTAATAACAAGAATTTAATTACACCCAACCAAAAATATACATCATTTTACTAAAGTCACTCTTACTTGGATAAGATCTCCACTATCAATTATGTTGTATATAATTCACCATCATTGAGGAATTTCTTTAAATAACTTTTAAGATATTATCATTTCATATTAATACATACCCCTCTTGGTTATCATTCCATGTTCCACCACCAATTTCAATTTAATTAATGGATGTACATGATTAATAATTATAAACCAGAGGACCTTACACAGCCCTAACAAACCTTTCCTGAATCTCATATATGAGGAAATCTAATTTTGTTCCATCCTGATCCATTGTGAACTTCCCTTCTACACTTGTGCATCAAACAACACATACAACATATATATAATGAGGAGAAAATTTATGCACCACCTACGCAATATTCATAAACACCCTTTCATTTAATGTTGATGAAAAAGTTGATCCAATTCAATAAGAATACCTAAAGCATACAAAATACCTAAAATTATGGATTTAGAATGAAACACAAGATAACATCAAATGAAACAAGAGATTGGGGGTCACATGGATTTATACTTATAGTTTAGAGATGATCAAAATTGAAAATATTTGATTCCATAAAGGGTTAAAGTGTATGGATAAAAATGTTCCAAAGAAGAGAGGGGAGGGATCACTACTAGTCGTTTGTCCTATAAGGAGGAGGAATAAGGATTAAATGGGTTGATGTTCAGTCAGAATAAGAACCTTTAAAACATCATTGTTATAAAATACTTTGTATCAATGATTGACATTATGGTTCCAGGAAATAAGGTCTCTCCAGTCTACCACATAAGAAGACATTTGAGAAATAGAGGACATATTTAAAGAGAATAGAGAATATATTAGAAGATATGTAACCATTAAGAGAGAATCAGTTGTGCTAATCAAACAAAATAAGTGCATAACATGGAAAACATTACGTGGACCACATGATCCATTCTAGGTCACGAAAATCACATAACCCATAAAACATATTTTGATCACATGAATTTTCTTAATACATATAATCATGTTACCATGTGAAGGTCACATGAATCACATAAATATTAGTAGATCATGAAAAAATCCTCAAGAGACAACCGAATCACATAAGATAGAATAATGGCCAAGGGTGTGCATCAAAGTTCAAATAAATTACCATTGATTAGTTCATGGATTGATTAAGTGAGATATTTAGACAAGGTGATCACACAAAGATGTCAAGTGACATGATCACATGATTAGGTCTCTTGTATGGTTCTTGTGATGAGGTCATGCAAAGTTGTCTTGCAAAACAATCGCACGAGAGAGGAGGTTTTGAGAGCTATGGAGCTTCATGTCACCGGTCAATTGACCATCCTCTCACCCCCTATTTATAAGGAACCTCAAGGAATATGAATGGAATTATAGAAGACCAAAATATGTTTTGAATTCCAACCAGAGAAAGCATAATAGACTCATGAAGTCATTTCCTACCTCATAACTGAGTCCTTGTTCCTTCGAACATCACTTTTGTGGGGGGGGGCATTTTTTGACGCTAGCCAAATGAGCATTGTATATTTTAGGAACAAAGAAATACCCAAAGCATAGGTATTAATATATACCCAAAGGAAAGAAAATTATAGCATGTATACATATAGATTAATCACCTAAGTCACAAGGACCATGTGAACTTCAATGAGGCTCATGATCACATGACCCTAGGAACATCATGAAAAGGGGTTATGCAATTCATGTGATCTGTTCCTGATCATGTGAAGCCCCATCAAATAGCCCAATTAATCATGTAAAACCCCTCTGATTATTCTTTTTTATCATATGACATGTCATCTAACAATCTCCCAATATGTTTATAAAATAAAAGTTAGAAAAGAGGGAAGCTTCATGGGAAGGGAGTTGCATTGGTTTTCATGTGATGTGGTTATGTGCCTCATAAAAACTATTAATGATCATGAAAATCACCTCATAAAACCATCTTGATCTAGTGATATATATTCAAAATGGCTGTTTGGACATGCAACACCCTAATGAGTCCAATTCCCAATGCTGAATTTACAACAGAAACATCAAAGAGCCTATTACCATAGATCATCTAACCAATGAAACAAACACATCATTCTCTTTACCACCTGAGGTTATTGTGATCATTCAAGGTTAGCCACTGAAGCTCCTCCAAGACCAATGGGTTTTAAAGGTTCCATACACCACACATGTTATATATATAAACCAACCTTTCACATATTTGTTCAACACATCAACAATACTACTCATGGTCCGATGATGCATCGTCACCCTCTCCACCTCCATCTCCTGCTGCCACCTGTAAGAACATTATATTGAAAATTAAATATTGTTGCATATTTATAATTAAACTTAAAACCAATAAAAGTTTGAAAACTAAATGATTTTTATTTTTTGTGATTTACCTGCTCACCACCACTCGGTGCACTACCACTGGGGGCATATCTGCTCATCTGCTGATATAAATCAGTCAACGCTTTCTGCATAGCGGATATCTGAGCCCCTTGGTCTTCAACTATGGCTCATAGTGAAGAAATCTCTCTCTGAGCATCTTCAGGTATGGGCTGACTATAACCAGGAGTAGATACGGCTAGAATCCCTGATGGCCTGCTAAAGACCTCAGATGGTACGTGTCCCAAACCCATCCCACACACTCTACCAGGATGCTCCGTCCCAAGGACTTGAGCAACCGGGTCATCCTGGGAGACTGAGTAGGACTGCCGAGGATTGACATCCCATAGTTCTTTAATTTTTACCTATAAATCAAATATCAATACATATTAACATAGTAAAAACTGATAATAAGTTATTATAATAAAAATTTGACTTCATACCCTAACTTCTTTGGTAGGCTCATTAACAAAATAGCCATCTGATTTTCTGTGAACATCCAACCACAGTTCAGTCCGGGAGGCTTTGTGCCCTAAAATCTGTGATTGCATTAAGAAAATATAAATAACAAATTCAATATATTAAATAGATAATATTTTATTATAAATATTTAAACTATTTAAAATATTACCAATGATATTAGGCTTCTAGAAAAGCTTTTTGAGCCCGCCGTGTGAGGGATGACTTGCTTCGCCCTGTTTGATGCATTCTGTCGTGAGAGATCCTGAAATAAATAAAATGCAATTTAACAGTAATGTATCCAATGCCATTTCCTCTTCATAAACATGTATTAATGTAAAATGAGGATAATATAATAATATATATTTCAATACCATCCGCTTCTCATCACGATTCCTGTCAACAAAAACTTTCCACTGCTCTTTCGGTACCCCACTGGGTAGCTTGTCATACATTTGTTCCAAGGTCAACAAATTATCGTTGACATCACACCACAATCTCCATTTGAAATCTTTCCATTTTTTACCAAGATTTTTCAAAGTCCACTTCCGTGCTATCACATCAGCAACTGTGAAGTGGAAGAACATCTGTATACAGAAATTCATTTTGAACATATTAGTAACATGACATTAAATTAAACCATAATGTAATAAAATTACCTTTATTTGAGAATAAAAAACTTCATTTTTCCAGTTTGGAGGCATATGTCTCCAATCATCATATGAAATGGGAAGGGAAATGGGCTCCGCTGCCAACTGACCTATAATCTGGCCAAGTAACCCCGCAGCATCATCCGTAGGGACTCCATAAGAATCAAATGGAACAACTATCTTTTCGCCATTCAAGTTCCAAACATCTGAGATTTTTAAGTGTTCCTCCACGGTTTCATTTTTGTCATCTTCAATGAGAAAACAATTAGTATAAACAAAATGCAATAAATTTATTTAATTAAAATTTATACCTATGACTGTGACCCTCCAGTATATCTGGGATGAACTGGAAGGGGTCTGTCACCGCCCAACTGATGAGGCACCTGTAGGGGGATTCAACGACTCATCCTCTAATGAGAGGCCCTCTGATGGTGTGAGAGATGGTGCAGGGGGAGATGGTGTGGGGGTGTAGGTAGCTGGTGCCTCAGATGTTGTGGGGAGTGACCCAGATGGATCGGCATCCGTCGCAGAACTAGAAGAAATGGTATACCACTTCCTCCTTGGCATTCCTATCATTTAATCAAATAAAATTAAGTTCAGAATATATATTTCAAAAAAATTATGCAGAAAAAAAAAATTAAAAATGATAATAGATGCCCAGTACTAACAAAAAAAAATATAACAATGATAATGAATGACTACAGAAATGAAACAAGAGGTTGCTGCATGAATGAATAATTGTACATACAATCATTTTCCCCTTAAATCATGTCGGTTTATTTCTCCATTGCTTCATCCACTTCATTCATCCTTACAAGACTAATATTTTCAATATCATGATGGAAAAATAATTCTGCTTCCTATTGTTGATGACATTCAATTTCAGAGGTCAAATCTTCCACTTCATCACCCATATCATACAAATCTCTTTGTATTACGTGAGTAACTACACTCCACCCTTCATCCAAAACATAATTCACATAATATACCATTTTTTCTTGTGATGCAAAGATATATGGATCATGCATTTCATGATCACCAACATCCATCAAGCGAGAGAAGTTCACAGAAGTAAATTGCAATGAATCTCTTTTAACACCTCTGATAATATCGACCCATTTGCATTTGAATAAAACAACAGAAAAATGTCCATGGTAGTTTAATTCAATAATATCATGTAGCTTTCCATAGTATCCCACTTAAGAAAATGTAAATATACCATTATTCTGTGTTTTCAAACCCACTTCTTGATCGACTGTACGAAATCTAAAGCCATTCACATTATAAGCGTTGAACTTTATAACTTGCTTTATAGGACCTCTAGCAAGAAACTTCAAATCTTCTGACAAGTCTGCTCGAGTATCAGTATTCATGATCTGAAAAAAGAAATATAATTTAATAGATTTACAAATTGTATGTGTCAAACTAATATTCATATTTATTGCAATATTTATGAACTTACACGTCGTGCAAACCATTCTACAAGCTCTTTATTCATAGCTTTCGTTATATCTTTCTCATTTCGTGTTCGGACTCTCATTCGTCTCTTTATTTTTATCCTCAACTCTTCAATAAATGGATCTGCAATTTCACTATTCAGCAGCACATATCTATGTGCCTGTAATAATTCCAATTCTGTCAGTGTCACATTTGAGGTCCTCCCAACTGATCGGCCAATAGCAGGAAATATTTTTGATTTTTGATGCATTTGAGATTGAGTTGATGTGTCGTCAACATGTCCAACTCGATTAAATCTTGTATCAATATCATCTAAATACCTAGAATAAAAGGTAAGACATTCCTCAGCCAAATAGCCTTCAGCAATAGATCCTTCTGGTTGAGCTTTATTTCTCACATATGATTTCAAATGCCCAAGATATCTGTGAAATAAAATAATAATATTATGCATTTATGTAAATGTCAATTTTTTTACTTAACTGGAAAACATATAAATAAAATACCTCTCAATTGGATACATCCATCGATAATGAACAGGGCCTCCTAATTTAGCTTCTTCAACCAAATGCACAGTTAAATGCATCATGATAGTAAAAAACGATGGAGGAAAGATCATCTCCATTGCACAAAGAGTCAATAAAAACCTCTCCTGGAGGTTGTCAAGCTGAAATGGATGTACAACCTTCTCACATAATTTCCTGAAAAATGTGCAGAATTGGAGTACAACCGCAGTAACTTTTTCAGGTAATAATGTACGCAATGCCAATGATAGTAACTGCTGTAACAAAATATGTGAATCGTGACTTTTCAATCCATGTAACTTACGATTCTTCAAGTCAACACACCTCGAGATGTTACTCGAATACCCATCAGATACCTTCACATTCTTTAAAATTCGAAGGAATGTATCTTTATCCCTATTTTTCATTGCGAAAATGGCCGGAGCATACTTTTCATTCTCATCTAGCTAGAGATCGCGTTTTATGTTCATTACTTGTAAGTATTTGCGAGCATTAAGATGATCCTTAGACTTTACATGCTCATTAAGTAATGTGAAAATCAAATTATCACAGACATTCTTCTCAATATGCATCACATCAAGATTGTGGCGCAACAAATTAAATTCCCAATATGAAAGTTTTAAGAATATACTTTTTTTCTTTCATTGTTGCGTTCTGATTTCACTTGACGACGCACTTCAGACCCGTTTTCCGCTATCATTCAAATGATGAACCTTCCCAAATTCTGTTTCAACATTTTCAAGCTGTGTTAATATTTCAGAACCGGTTAACAACTTTGGAGGTGGTCTACGATCAATGAAACCCGTTAAATTTTGATTTGTTCAGCCGAAATCTATGAGATGCATCGAGAAATATTCTATGGCATAAGAAGCACCATTTTCTACTGTGAGGTAGCCATTTGGGCTCAAAATCAAATTTATAAACGGGGTAATCCAAACCCGTATAAGTGTTCCAACCAGATAAATTCCCAAGCCCAGGAAAGTCACTAATGGTCCACAGTAAATCAGCATGCATTTTAAACATTGTTTTAGAAGAAACATCAAATGTATCAAACACAATTACTCCACAACTCCTGCAATTCTTCAATCAAAGGCTGCAAGTATACATCAATATCATTTCCAGGCATTTGTTTTCCAAGAATAATCATTGAAATTATAAAAGATGATTGTTGCATACACATCCACGGAGGTAGATTATAAGGGATAAAAAAAACTGGCCAAATGCTATAACTTGTACTCAAAGTCCCAAATGTGTTGAATCCATCGACAGCCAATCCCAATCGAACATTCCTAGGATCAGCTGAGAAATCTGGATGTAATGAATCAAATTTCTTCCATGATTGGGAATCTCATGGATGTCTCATTAACCCATCATTGTTATTATCTACAGAATGCCACTTCATGTGTTCGGCGGTTTTTGATGACATGAATAATATTTGCAATCGAGGCTTCAAAGGAAAGTAACGCAAAACCTTTGCAAGTGTGATCCTTTTCTTCTTCTTCTCCATGAAATTATGTTCATTCAGACTTCCAACATCACCCTTTTCCTGCCATCTAGAAGAAGAACATTTCTTTCAATTCTGTCTACTTGAATCCTCTCCCCAATAAAGCATACAATCATTGGGACACGCATGTATTTTTGTATAATTCAGACCAAGCTTGTTAACAACTTTTTTCATATCATAAAAAGATTTTGGGATTTTTGCTTCAGGAAATGCATCACGTATCAATTCCAATATCATGGACATTGCCTTATTTGTAATTCCACATAGACATTTTATGTGATACAACTTCAGCAGAAATGAAAGTTTTGAATATTTCAAACACCCATAATACAACTCTTGATTTCCATCATCAACTAAATCATGAAATTCATTTTCCTTAGTGAAGTTTTCTCTTACATTTGGCTCCACAAAATCAAGAGGAGGATCCAATGATATGTGACAATCTTGATCTGCCTGGTTTACAGTCTCAATAACATCACTTGTCACGTTGCAATTTGTAGCACCCTCTTCTGGTTGTTCTGATATGTTTTGATGCTGATAGTGGTGCCTTGCAGTGCCAAATGCATCATTTATTAGGTTTTTCATTTCATTTTCCATTTTCGATGAACTTGGGACCTCATTCTGTGGATTAACATCAGTGCTCAATCTTTCTGTAACGTTCGATTCTCCATTCCAAATCCAACACAAATATTGATCAGGGAATTGCTTCAGTATTAAATGTTCATAAACCTCATCTCTCTTCAACCATGTTCTAAATTTACATTTAGGACATGGACATTTTATTCTCCCTTCAACAGATCGATTATAAATCGAAAAATCTAAAAACTCATTCAAACCCTTAACATACTGAGGTGTGTTCCTCGGTAATGTGATCCAACTTTTATCCATGTATATCACAATGTGCCTACACAAAATATACGATAGTGTAAGATTGCAAAATCATAATATAATAAAGATGACACATTGATCATAAAGTATTCATAATATAATAAATATGATTCATTGATCACATTTACCACTTACTTAGCATGCCCAGACAAACCAAACAAGTCTAGTACCTAGGAGACAACGTGAACACCTCATTGAGGAGCAGTAAGAATATCGGGTTACACAATTATCATAACACTGTCAATCACACATTTATGTTGCCTCAAACAATTTCTATCCCCACTACATTAATGAGATACATTGTTCCACTCAGATTACTTCCACACCCTCACAAAAAATACTACAACTTTCCTGAACATCTCATATACTCACGTGCCTGGTCATCTCAATTAAATGTTTTATTTTATTTTCCATATCTAGAAATGGGATACCAGTAGGTATTTATAACATCCATCCAAAATCACTAATATATAATACCAATGCATGGGTTCCCATTTCTTGAGTTTCCCCTCATTGGATTATGTTTAATAATCATTACCTTCACTTATCAATATTATAGATCAATAAAAATAATATGGAATATTTTTTTAACATATTTAGTTTCATAATTTGAACAATGTTGTTGATACTTGTTTATAAGCCAATGAATATTATTCTCACTAGATCCAACACAGTGATAACACATTATGATAATTCCCCCACTTAATTTCAATGTTTTTTCATCTATTAACCATTTATTTAGTCGTGATTACCTATTTTTCAAAGATGGACAAGGATTATTTAATTCATTAAAAAGATGAGTTTTATTTTTTTGGTCTTTATCAACATTACTATAAATTATTATCTTTTCATTACATATAATAAAGTACCTTTTATTTATATAATAAGCATATGGTTCAAGTGATATTTTATTTTGAGTGATGATACTTTTTTTAAAAGAATTAAATGGTTCTGTCCCATTTATCCTCATAAACCAAAGAAAAATATTCATATATCTATTATCCATATATATTACATGGCTGTACCTTCCATGAGTTCCTCATGAGGGTGTCGTTGAGTTGGAGACAGAGAACATGAGTCGTTGATGAAGGAGCAGTGAACTCATATTTTTCCATGGATTACATATTTTACATGACTTATTGAGGACAAAAATTATTTATAGTGGGGAGTTTGTAAGATCCTATTATTGATCTATCAGGTATTTTTTTATCCTCTTCATGGTTTTCCTTTTTTCCATTGTCTTTAAAGGACTAGGAAGGAATTGGTAAGATACCTAAAATGGTGAAGTCATATATTTGTTGTACTTTAATCTTTAAGCAGCTTTTTCTACATGATTCAAAATTATTTCACACTGTATAACTAGGTTACACACCGTGTAACTATTACTAGATACAAGTCATGAAAGGGTATTCATGCTGTGAAAGTTTACACCTCGGGAAGAGTGGTTTCACATCATAAATTTTAAAATAATGGATTTTTAATTCGAGGTGAAGGATTTTTCAACATACTAGAACACCATGGATTTCACAGCAGGTAATAGTATTACACATCATCAAATGGCCCTCGTGTAGTTTTTAAAATAGGCGAGTGGCTATTTTGGTTTCAGTTCTTTTCTCCAGGCCCTTGGATCCCTACCTAGAGATCTTCTCGGGTTATTTTGGGAGATTATGCTCCATCTAGATTGATCCATTCAACATTGGATCTTTTATTATAGTCGTGGCGCATCTCTCTGGGTAAGAAATATTTCTGATTCTTCGTTTCTCTTGATAATAGTGGCACCCTAGGGTAACATTATCAGATCTGGTGGCCTAAGTTTTTGAATCTTTGTGTATTCTTTTAGATCCTTTGGGAGATCTCATTATGGAGGCCATTCCTTGGTTAGTTGTGGTGCGGCGGATGTCTGTTCTTGAGGTATTTGGTGTTTTCCCTTTCCACCAACCCCTTCTTTTCTAATTTATATCAATATTAATGTTTTTATTATATTCTAGGGCCTTCGTTTTCATCATTGGGTTTTCATTGTTGGTGGATCCCATTACGGGAATGTGTGACTTGAGCTTTGAGTTAGGTGGTTCCATCTCTAGCCTATGATAATTAGCCTAATTTCTCTTAATTTATAAGTTGATTTATCAAATTGGAATGACTATTTTCATTTGTTTAAGAAGGGGTTTTTGAGAGAAATGTTTTTCCATGATTTTTGATAAATGAAAATGAAATGGTTACTTTTAAAATATTGAAATTGATTTGTGAAAGTGAGCACTTAAGTTACCTTGGGTACTTAGGTGGAAGGTTTATCTTGAGTGCATCGTCCATGTTTTGTGATTATTAGGAGGTTTTATCATGGGTATTTCCTTGGTTTCCTAGTCCCATTGTTCTAAGGTACAACTTAGCATTTTCGGGGGGGGGGGGGTTTACTAATGGGGTATTCCTCTTCTTCCTAGGCATGTGTTATAGGAATTGGATTGTGCACATGATTTATTATGGTATAAGTATTCTTCTAGTCTAAACTATAGTGTTCCTTGGTACTTATGACTCTACTGCTTATTTTATTTTGTACTGATTGGATTTCTAAGTTATAATTGATATAAATTATGTACCTACTTTTGTTTAGAACTAGGAAAAAGGGAAATATTTACCCATGTTTTCTATAAAATTTCATTACTGCTTATCATTCCATGTTATCACCCAGTAGAATCCAAGAAAAACATATCCTCATCAATCTAACAGTTATTCCAAGGTTCAAGTTTCTAAACTAATAGACTAGAAAATCCCTAATAGAGCCACTAATGATGTGATTCCTTAAGTAAACTAAATCACATCACCCCAAAAATGAAACCACACCAACCAATCCAATTGGATCATAGACAGGGTCAACAAAAGTTGGAAGAACCCATAATATGAACACTCTAATTTCATAATAGATCTTTTTTGGAGGGGGGGATCACATCAAATAAACTAAAGCATAGACCCTTAAGTATTTGTTTCCCCAAAATCACACCAAGATATCCCAAAACATCCTAAATGGAACATCACATTCTCCTATAAATTCTTTTAAAACAACAAAATTCACAATAGAATAAAAAAACCATTCTCAAAAAATGAAATTTCCAAAAATAAATTTTTCAAATAACACATGTTCTTGTAAAAGAACCAAATTGCATGCGTAAATCCTAAAACATTATCAACCATTTCTTGATACCACCTAAGATTCTCAAATCTCAATATTTAATTAATGTAAAAAACATTTACTATATCAATTTCATTAAATGAAAATAGTCTGTTTTTCAAACCCCCCATGGGGTTCCAAATTCCTTTAAAACTGAATTTGTTTTTAAAAGAAAAAATTATTACAGAAAACCAATTCAAATGATTTAAAATAAGGAAAAAATCCCAATAATTTTCCAAAAAACAGAAAATTAGCAAACAAATCCCAAAGGATTCCTATCAAATTAGAATGATTTTCCATAAAACACTCATTTAAAAAACACACATTTCACACAACAATCATATAAATTATTTTCTAAATTCATAATAAAATCAATGGTTTCAAAATATTTCATCAAACCAAGCACATTTTACAAACAATTTATATGGCATTGATTTATAACCAAAGGAATGTTTTCTAGGGAAATCTATTTTTTGATGCACATAAAATGATTTTCAAAGCACGTCCACAAAATGAATATCAAGGAAACAAAATATTACTAAAAATTAATCCAAATATTCAAATATAACACAAGACATACCATAACCATAATCTCTATCAAAATTTTCTATATTTCAAACCTAGTTAAATGGATACATACCTGGAAAAGGCGTGTCGCCAGAGATGGAGGTCGCGGGGTCACCAGAGACGGAGGTCGCGGAGTCACCAGAGGTTACGGGGTTGCCAGAGGTCGCGGGTCGCCGGACGATTGGGGGTCGAGGGTTGCGGGTCACCGGACGGTTGGGGGTCGAGGGTTTCGGGTTGCTGGGGGGGGGGGGGGGTTAGGGGAAGAAGGGAGGGCGCGGGGGTTTGGGGGAAAGATCGGGATGGGGGTAGGGAAGGGTTGCGACTGTTTTAAAAATTTCTGGTTTCGCGGCAGTTTATTAAAAACCGCTGCGAAACCTTTCGGCGAAAAATTTTAGTGGCGGTTTTGTGAACCTCCGCCACAAAACCGCCGCTAAACCCGGTTTTTGTTGTAGTGAGTAAAATATGGTAATTTACAGCATATATACATTATAAGTTAAATACACTATTCATTGAGTCTTTACTGATATAAGAACAATTGGTTCAAACTCACATCATCTAATTACTTTATTTAGTCTCAAGAATCAACACTATTTCTTATCTTAAGAAAAATAATAAACTAATGAATTAAATAATGAGAAAACACCACTCTCCTCCACTATAAATACTACCCCTCACCACCTCTTCTATTTACAACTCTCAAGCATTGAAACTTTTCAAAATTATACCCAATAATATCTCTAAACCTCCCCCCCACTTCTATGAGATTTTTTTCTTAACAAAATACCAAAACCAATCCCCTAACGAGGTTCTCAAGAAGAAGGAATCAAGAGGTAAAACCCTCTTTCATTTTCTTTCAATTTCTTTTCAAGTTCCTTTATTTTCTCATATTATCCTCAAATACCCTTGTCAAAGTGGAATGAAAACTCTAGTATCATATATATTATGTAATTTTATCATGTTTATTGTATAATTATTCATCAAACATCTTCTCCTCTCTCTTTTAGTTTAAGAATTAAAACATCATCTGTGAGATGCCGATTTACCACCTTCGTGGATGACGTGCTTTCATATTTGAATTATGTCTTAAATTATAGTCATGAAACAATTTTTATAGTTGAAAAATATTATAATATATTTATTATATCTTATATAATTTTCTCTAATTATTTTTTACACATGATATTAATTTATAAAACAAGATGAGTTCATTGTGATAAAAAAATGCTGAATTAATCTAAACAATTATCATTAAGTATTTATCTAATGAATCATCCTCCCTTTTTGAAAAAGTGGTATTTTAATATTATATAAGTTAATTAATAAAATATAAGTTCAGTTATGGACAACTATCTTCATTCTAGATGATTTTCCATACGCATATACAAGTAAACCGATCATGAAAACCAAGGAAACTAACACTCCTAAACGATGAAATTGAACCTATTAACCCATCAAAAAGGCCATAAATAACCTTAATATGGTTATAATAAATAAAATAAATGTATAAAGGGTTATGTAATTATTAATTAATGAGTCTAATTTGATTATCCTGGACATTAAGATCAAGTGAAGAACACCTTCAGACTTAAGGTAAGGGGTTTTACCTGAACCTCCATTATTCCTTCAGGTTATTCTTTATCTCCTTTTACCCAAATGAAATAATACTTTATTTTTATGTAAATATTCTAAATTCCATGAATATCTTCTAAACTCATGTATCAAGATCTATTTATCCTTATTTTTCAAGGATATACATATTTTTAAAAGGTTCCCTACTCAATTCTTCCCAATAAGCAAGCTCGATTTAAGGGAACTTCCCAAATTCTTACCCATTTTCAAGTGAAATCCACAATATGTTTTAATCCAACATTATTTTAATAAAATCACTAATTTTATTATGAAAAAATTATTTGTTTACTTCTGTTTTTATATAAAATATTATTCAATTTTCTATTTTACATGCTCTTTAATATTTTTCTTAAACCACACTAAAATGTTTTAATTCTAAAGTTTCTTAAGTACTATTTTTACATGTTATCACTTAATTTTGACATAAATTATCATGATATATGACTAATTATCTTTATTAATGTCCATGTATGATTTAATTCCTTTCTTTTACGAACTCTTTTATGATACGCCCATTTATTATGCTCTATGACATGATTATGATACCCATTTATTTATATGGGTAAACCTTCTATTTATATTTGATTTCTTATGTATGATTCTTTATGTGGAAAACATATTCATTAACATGTTATGATGGGTGCACCCAAATAGTGGTTCAATGCATTGGGTAATGTTTGGTCTCATGAAACGTCATGTGTAATGGTCTTGGTGGTTAACCTTGACTTGTGCTCCATGTGCAACGGTCTTGGTGGTTATCCTTTACTTGTACTACTCTATGTGAAACAAGCCTTGAATCATGGTCCTCTATGTTCAATGATCCTTGAATCATGATAAATTCATTTTTATGTTGCTGCCACATTACTATGAATCCATGATTATATGATCCCATGTTATGATTCATTATGTTTAACCATGTTCCATGCCTTTTTATATCATTATGTTATTCCTTCTAACCAATGTGCTAAGATTTATTTTAATGTTTATTCCCTTAGTAGGATTTTTATCTCATACCTTTGTTCATGTTATCCCGAGGTTATCCTATGCAGATATAAGGGATCAAATGATGTTTGTAGCTCATAATGTATGAAAAATAAAGAAATGTTTTATTTAGTCCCATGTTTTTAGTTTTATGTACCTAGTATTCCAAGTCACTAGGCATTATGATCCTTGTCTTGTAATTTTTTGTTTATTTATGCTTAAAATCATTTAATGATATGGGTAAAATATGGGGGTTGTTATAGTTGGTATCAGAGGTGGTTTAGTTATTTTTAGAGACTTGGAATAGAGCACTTTAGTAAGAAACATAGGGATAATACTAAGTATGAGAAATCATCCCTAAATTTTGGTAAGTATAGATCACGTGGTTTATCAATAAAATAAATCCCTATCTGGATACTACAAGTGGACGTGGTTCTGGAATAGATATACCTAGAAGTAAAAACTCCGATATGGTGTTCTAGGCCTAACTTGAGGTAACTTGGTACATAGTAATGGGCCTTACTGTGAACCTGGTTTGAAACTCTTGGGGGACATACTTTGGTAAATAAACAAGATCATTAAAAACCATTATTAAGGAAAAAAGATCCCATAATAATATACATTAGGAAACAAATGATGGATAAGCTACGGAATCACGAGTTATGATATAATTTTTCTTTAATAGTTTATCCTTTTATGTTTAAAGTTTAATTTTTATGATCATTAGATAAGTATTTAAGACTCTTAATTACACGTTATTTTTCTTAGATAATAGTGGGAAATATAAGAAAATTTTCCAAAAAACAATGTGATAGGGAGTGCGATGATTTCTCTAATGAAATGCCAAATATTATGGGAATTGGTGCTCAAAAATTTATGATGGTACTTGATCAACTGGTCAAGTTATGAATAATAACTTGAATCATGCAGAACCCCTACTTATCCTAAGAGAGAGTAAGTTTTAATTGAATCCTTCAGGCAGAAAAGTTCTACCATGTTTAGTGGATCTTTTGATACCCTCCTCAGAGAACAGTGGATTAACTCCATTGAAAAGATATTCTTTGTCCTCCAGTACTTAGAATAAGAGAAATTTGTACTAGAAGTCTATCATTTTGATGAGGAAGCTGATCAGTGGTGGAAACTGATAAGAAATATGTAGTCCAAGGAGGAAATTGATTCCATGGATTGGGAGAAATTCAAGATTTTTTTTCAATAAATATTTTTCCTAACCCCTCTATATCAATATATAAAGAGAGTTCCTCAAATTTAATCAGAAGTAAGATGAGTCTATTGGTTTGTATGAAGAAAAATTTACAAGGCTTGCAAGATATGCCTCTATATTTTTCATGAACACCTAAATCAAGGTGGATTATTTCTTCAGTGGACTAAAACCGAGTTTATAAAAAGTGTTGGCGATTGGAGACTTGGATAGTTATGAAGATATTTTCTACTATTCCCTCAAGGTTGAAATGGAGATCAGAGACTCTCAATGGTCTCATGGTCCTGGTGAAAAAAGAGGAAAATGGAGTCTAATATGGCTGGATCAGCAAATAAATACCATGATGGAAAGAAAACCGAATATCCCACATGTCAAAAATTTGGGAAGAATCATCCTAGGAACTATCTAAAGGTAATTAGAAAATGATTCAAATTTGGAAGAATGGGAAACTAACTAAGAACTTCCGAAGTGATATGAATAATCCCACTAATTTGGAATAAGAAAGGAAGGTTCATATAAATACTCAGCTAGTAGTGTAGTGTTTCAACTATAAGGAACATGGTCATTTTACAAACCAATTTCCTAAGCCTAGGATTTTCGGAGGCAATCAACAAAAAACTCCAAGGATACATGGAAGGGATTATGCTACCACTACTACTGACATGGATCTAGACAACAATGTGGTGGTAGATATGCTAATTATTCATTCAAGAATAGTAAATTTACTATTTGATTCTAGTTCTACGCATTATTTCATATCTTTCAAATTTAGTATAACTATTCAAATGCCACCTCAAAATTTAAATGTTGAGTTATCTGTGAGAACACCTAATGGGGAAATTATTATATCCATAGTACATAACTACTCCTCAGTTAATGTTTCTGGACTGAACCGCCCAGAAAATCTTTTATTACTTCCTTTGGTGGAGTTCGATGCTATTTTGGGCATGGATTGACTATCTTTATATAAATCCAAAATCAACTATTGGTAAAGGGATATCACTCTTCACATCCTGACACATCATCCAATTTTTTAAAAGTGTAAGGAGGAAGATGAATCTCCTTCAAGATCATTGTCTCAAGAGTGGATATTACTACCTTATGAGCAATCATATCTTGCTCAAATTATTGAGACAAAAGATATGATCATGCTTGAATCCATTCCCATTATAAGAGATCACACTGATGTATTCCCTAAATAATTTCTTGGTCTTCCGACTGATCGATAGGTTTACTTATCAATTGAAATTATTCCTAGATCTCTACCAATATCAAAGAAACCTTATATAATATACACCATTGAGTTGGAAGAACCTAAGAAACAATTACAGGAGAATCTAGACAAGGGTTTTATACACCCGAGTGATTCAACATGGGTTGTGCTTTTCCTCTTTGTCAAGAAGAAGGATAGATCAATTCACCTCTACGTCAATTATCATGATCTCAATAAAATCATTATAAATAAAAGTATCCCCTATCACAGATAGATGACTTGTTCGATCAGCCATGTGGGGAAAATTATTTTTCTAAGGTGGACTTTCGTTCGAGATATCACTAATTAATGGTGAGGAAGGAAGAAATTCCCAATACTACCTTTCGAATGGGGTATGAACACTATGAGTTCATAGTGATTCCCTTTGGACTCATTAATTTTCCATCCTTTTTCATGGAATTAATGAATAGAGTCTTTAGGTATTACCTCAATAAATTTATGGTAGTCTTTATTGATGATATTCTGATATACTCTAAGAGAAAGGGGGAACCTGAGGAACATTTGAATACTATGTTGTAGACTTTACGAAGAGATATAGTCTACGAAAAGTATAGTAAATGTGAGTTCTATATGGGAGAAGTATCATTCTTGGGGTATCTTGTCACCATAGAAAGAATATATATGGACTCTTCCAAGATAAATGCAATCAAATATTGGCCAATGCCAACATATTTAATGGAGATCCATAGTTTCCTTGGCCTCGATGGGTATTAATGATGATTTGTGAATAACTTCTCACGATTTTAAAACCCAATATCCAAGATGACCCCAAAGGGAGTGAAGTTTTTCTGGACTCAAGAATGTGAGGAAAGATTTATAGAGCTCAAAAAGAGGCTTATCACTATGCTAGTATTCACACTCCCCAAAAGTGGAGAACTCTTTATGGTGTACATCAATGATTCAAAGAATGGATTGGGTTTTTTATTGATTAAAAATAATAAAGTAATAGCCTACACCTCAAGTTAGTTGAGAATACATGAGAAAAACTATCCCACACATGATCTGAAGTTGGCAGCTATGATATTTATGTTGAAAATATGGTGAAATTATCTCTATGGGGAGAAGTGTGAGATATATAATGACCACAATAGTCTCAAATATATATTCACATATAAGAAGATTAACATGCATCCGTGAAGATGGTTAAATCTCATTAAGGATTATGACTTCTCAACCCACTAGAATCTTAGTAAAGCAAACAAGGTGGTAGATTCTCTAAGTAGAAAGGATCATGCATATTTATCAATGATGAGAATTGAGAAGGATACAATCTGCTTAGATTTGAAAAGGATGGACATGAGAATCATTAAGGAAGGAATATCATCAATCCTTTCTCAAATGATTTATCAACCATAACTTATAGAGAAAATAAAGGACGATCAAAGGAATGATGTGGAAATTCAGAAAAGGGTGGAAGCTACCAAGAATGGGAAATTCTCTAAGTTCAGGATTGATGAGGATGAAGTCATAAGATTTGGATCACGACTATGTGTACCATCCAATTCAGAGATAAAGAAAGAGATTCTGAATGATGCACATAATCCAACCTTCTATATTCACCCAGAGAGCACAAAGATGCCTCGAGATTTGGTGGGACAATATGAAAAAAGAGATTGAAAAATATACATCAAAAGTGCCTGGTATATTAGCAAGTGAAGTTTTAAATGAAAAATTCTAAAGGGATGATGCACTATTACCCATACCGACATGGAAATGGTAAAACATCACAATGGACCTTTTCACTAGACTTCCAAAGAAATATATAGGAAACAGTACTATATGGGTAATTATGGATCATCTTAAAAAGGAAACTCAATTTATCATAATTTGAGAGGACTTCTCAATGGATCAACTTTCACGAATATACATGAAAGAAGTGGTAAAGCTACATAGAGTAACACGATCAATTTTATCTGACCGAGATTCTAGATTCACATTGAAGTTCTGGAAAAGTATCCAACATAATCTAAGAACTGATCTAAAATTTAGTACGACCTATCATCCTCAAAGTGATGGACAATCTATGTGAACTATTCATACACTAGAAGACTTGCTGAGAGCATGTTCTATGGACTTCAAAGGAGTATGTGACTAACATCTACCTCTAGTTTAGTTCTATTACAACAATAGTTTCCACTCAAGCATCCAAATGGATCCATATGAAGCCCTTTAAGGGAAAATGTGCAGAACACTAGCATGTTGGGATGAAGTTGGTGAGAGTAAGCTACTAGGACCTGAAATGGTCAAGGAAATGGTGGAAAAGGTGAAAACCATTCAGCAACACATCAAGGTATCCCAAATTCAACAAAAGAGTTATGAAATTTTTTTTGATGATACCTTGAGTTTAAAGTTAGAGACATGGTATTCCTCCAAATATCTCCATGGAAGAAGGTCATGAGATTTGGGAATAAAGGGAAGCTAAGTCTCAGGTACATCGACCCCTTCGAGATTCTTGATCGTTTCAAAGTTATGGACTATTGACTATAACATACACCTACCATGTCTAAAGTGCATGATGTATTCTAAGTATCCATTTTAAGGAAGTACATACCAGATCCTTCACATGTATTGTCTTCAGAGGTGGTATAGTTGGATAATAATCTTTCTTATGAGGATCAGCCAGTAAAGATCTTGGATCATAGAGATAATGTTCTACACAACAAGACTACTCACCTGGTCAAAGTACTATGGTGAAACCATAAGTACAAAGAGGAAACATGGGAACTAGATGAAGTGATAAGGAAAAGTAACCACACCTATTTTTAGCTTAGAATGTAAAACAAAATTTTGAGGGAGAAATTTTATAAGGGGGAAGAATGTAATGACCCAAAACTTTTATCAATGAAATTACCTTCTTATAATTATTTCATATGGCATAAACACATAATAGAACACAATAAAATCTTTATAAATGATGATTGAATGAAATAAGAAGTGTTTCTAGAAGTTAAGGAACCTATACTGATAAAATAGTAACTTGAACTTTGGATTAGTAATGTGAACCTTATGAATGGTAAACAGACCAATTGAATAGTAACCTCACCAATGAAAGTATGAATAAAATTTATTCATCTTATAAGTGACAATACAATATAATAGTATCAGTAAATAAATATTTTAAAAATTATTAATTAAGTGTTAGTATTTTTTTGTAAGTCATAAATATTTAATTATGATTTTATGAATAATTTAATAATTTAATAATTTAAAAGAAAATTTATTTTCATAAAATTTATTCATAAATAATTATTTTGATAAAATAATTTTATGAGACCTTGGTTAATTTTTCAAAGTGAAATAAAATCAGTTATAATTTTAAAATCTGTTTTTTTTTCAAGTAAATTATGATTTTAATTAAAAATTAAATTTATTATATTTAGAAAATTATTTTCATAAAATGGATTTAATTTTTGAATTTTGCATATCAAAAAATGGTTAGGGTGATTTTTTGGGATTTTTATGAAATATTTGAATTTTTGGTGAATAGTAAAATATGATAATTTATGATATATATACATTATAAGTTAAATAAACTATTCATTGGGTCATGGATGATGTAAGAACAATTGGTTAGAACTAAAATGATCTAATTACTGTATTTAGACTCAATAATCAACACTATTTCTTGTCTTGAGTAAAATCATAAACTAATGAATTAAACAATGATAAAACACCTCTTTCCCTCACTATAAATACCACCCCTCACCACTTCTTATCCTCACACCTCTCAAACATTGATCCTTGTCCAAATTCTACCCAATAATCTCCCCAAACCTCTACCCATTTCCAGGAGCTTTTTTTTTCTTAACAAAATACCAAAACCAATCCCCTAAGGAGGTTCTCAAGAAGAAGGAATCAAGGGTTAAAACCCTATTCTTTTTTCTTTCAATTTATTTATTAGTTCCTTTATTTTCTCATCTTATCCTCAAATAACTTTTTCCAAGTGGAATTAAAACTAAAATATCATATATATACTTTAATTTTATCATGTTTATGTAATAATTGTTCATCAAATCTCTTCTCCTCTCTCTTTTACTTTAAGAATGAAAACATCATTCGTTAGGTGCCGATTTACCACCTTCGTGGATGACGTGCTTTAATATTTCAATTACATATTCAAGGATGGTAATGATACCATTTTTATGGTTTAAACAGATTATAATATATGTATTATATCTTATTTAATATTCTGGAATCATTTTGTACACATGATATTAATTTATTAAAAAATATGAGTTCATTGTGATAAAAAAACACTAAATTAATCTAAACAATTATAATTAATGATTTATCTAATGAATCATCCTAAATTCTGGAGAAAAAAATGGTATTTTAATATTATATAAGTTCATTAATATTATATAAGTTCATTTCTGGACTACTATCCTCATTATACATGATTTTACATACACATATACAAGTAAACCAATCATGAAAACCAAGGAAACTAATGCTACTAAACTATGAAATTGAACCTCTTAACTCGTCAAAAATCCATAAATTAACTTAATAAGTCTATAATAAATAAAATATATGTATAAAGTGTTCTATAATCATTAATTAATGACTATAATTTTATTATACAAGACATTATGATCAAGTGAAAAATACCTTCAGAATTAAGGTAAGGGATTCTACTTGAACCTCCATTATTCCTTCGAGTTATTCTTTCTCTCCTTTTACCCAAATAAAATTATCTTTTATTTTTATGTAAATATTATAAATTCTGTTTATATTTTCCAAAATCATGTATCAAGATCCATTTATCCTTATTTTTCAGGGATATACATGTTTTTAAAAGGTTCTCTACTCAATTCTTCCTGATAAGAAAGCCCAATTTAAGGGAACTTCCCAAAATTTTACCTATTTTCAAGTGAAATCCATAATCTGTTTTAATACACCATTATTTTTCTAAAATAAATTATTTTTTTATGAAAACAATTCTTGGTTCACTTATGGTTGTATATAAAATATTATTCCATTTTTTATTTTAAATTCTCTTTAATATTTTTCTTAAACCACACTAAAGTGTTTTAATTATAAAGTTTATTAAGTACTCTTTTTACATGTTGTCACTTAGTTTTGACATAAATTATCATGATTTATGCCTAATTATATTTATGAATGTCCATGTATTATTTAATTACTTTCTTTCATGGACACTTTTATGATACACCCATTTATTATGCTCTATAACATGATTAGGATACCCATTTCTTTCCATGGGTAACCCTTATGTTTATGTTTGATTGCTTATGTGTGATTTTTTATTTTTAAAACATATTCATAAACATGTTATTATTGGTTCTCCTAGATATATCTCCAATGCATTGGGTAATGTTTATTCTCATGAAACATCATCTTCAACGGTCTCGGTGGTTAGCCTTGACTCGTGCTCCATGTGCAATGGTCTTGGTGGTTAGTCTTGACTCGTGCTCCTCTATGTGCAATAAGCCTTGAATTGTGCTCCTCTATGTGCAATGGGCCATGACTCATGCTAAATTAATGTTTTATTCTACTTCCACATTACTATGAATCCATGATTATATGATCCCATGTTATGATTCCTTATGTTTAACCATGTTTCATGCCTTTTTATATCATTATGCTATGCCTTTTAACCCATATAGTAAATTTTGTTTTAATGTTTATTCCCTTACTAGGATTTTTAGCTCATCCATTTGTTCATGTTATCCCCAGGTTATCCTATGAATATATAATTGATCAAAAGACGTTAGGAGCTCATAATGGATTATAAATAAAGAAATGTTTTTTAGTTCCATGTTTTCTATGTACCTAGTCTTCCAAGACATTATAATTTATGGTCCTTGGTTTGTAATTTGTTGTTTAATCATGTTTAAAATCATGTAATGATATGTTTAAAAGACTAGGGTCGCTATACTTTATCATTCTATTAATATCTAGCGAGCCTCATGTCTAAATAAAAATGTTATTATTGTTATTTACTTAAAATGTGCTAAACTTATGAATAAAATAAATATCATTTACTTAAATAAATAAATAAATATTTATTTAAATAATATTTAATATATCATTCCTACCAGACCCAACAAATTAGTATTAAATTCCTTAATATTTACTGAACCTTGAATAATAAATACTATTCATTTGATAAATAAATAAATATTTATAATATTCATGATATTGTGAACAAATATTTATTTTAATACTTAACTCACACATAAATATGGTGACTGAATATTTGAGATCAATAAATCCAAAATAATTATTATTCTATGATGTGGAGAATAATATTTATTCCACTAATTAAATTCAAATATAATTTAATTGAGATCAATAGAAACACTAATTGTGTGACCCTTTAGGATTATTACTTAGTGGAATTAGGCGGGTTAGCCTAAATTCCAATATCAGCATCTAACAACATATAAAGTTACCTAAGAGGAAAATTTTAATCTCATAATTATGAAAACCATATAAAAATGCTCACTTTGTGATATAATCCCTTTGTCTAAATATCTCATCAAGAATTTTTCATGATCGATTCATCAACCTGTATGCTTGATATGTCTTTCTTTTCCTACTAGAAATGAACTCATCACTACACCATGACCATGGAATTTGGTTCAATAGTTTAATTGGAATTAAAGGGTTAAAATATCAACTTATATAAAGATGGAAGGGAAAAATACTTTCTCAACTTATTAATTAATAATATATAATTCATGACACACCCAACACACTCTACTTCCCACAAATATATGGAATCAACATTTTGATTAGTAAATAAATTCACATGAGTCATAACATGTATTAATAATAATATTAATTTATGAGGAACATTACACATATTCATAGATAATAATATCCATTGACCCGTAAACATGTGGATTTCCTACTGGTGATTTTTTTCTCATAATCTCCCGTCTTGGGGATTACCAGGTGTAAACTTCATGAGATGGAGTCTCATCCTCTTATGAGTATCCAACACCTAAAATAATGAATCATATATGTACCATCAGATGATTTCATATGACTATAAGACTTATATTTAAGAATATCATCATAACATTTCAAGGTTCGTATCATAGCATGAAACTACTATGACCTTTTCAATGAGACATATACTCTTGGAAATTATCACATTATAGGAATATAGAAGAACAATAAATATGCGGTAAGGAATTTAGTAATCACATCTTTGAATATATAAAATTAATCTAAAGTACAAAGAATATGGTTCTATAAAACCAACTCAAACATAGATAACAAATTTTGAATATTAAAAAATGGTTGATGGATTTTTAAAATATATTCAATTAAAGGTTACCGTAAAATGTAATGTTACACTTAATGTTATCACATATGTTTCTTTAATCCCAAATCATTTTTATATGAAATAAAAATGATTTTTAAATTAAAATGATAGAACCATTGGAAATAATGATAATAAATTAATTTTACAATAGATGGGAGCTAATTCTGGAGCACCCACTTTTGAGGATAATAAGAAATAACATACTATGTTTCCTAGGGTAAATAAATTTTCTTTGATTCATATTTTAATTGTTGGATGAAACTAGTGATTCATGTGATTAATGATGGGATTTAAGCTAGAAACAAACTAGTTTCATCACCTTCTAGTAAAACTTCATTTATGTTGTAAAATGAAACTTTCAAGTTGAGGTATATATACTTTGTTAATGATAATTAATCATATTATGAAATTTAATTTTATATAATGAAGAGTCTAATATTTCATTTTCACAAAAATAAATATTGTATATATGTATCCCTTTCTTATGGTCTTTACTCAAGTATTTTAGAATGAATACATCAACCCACCCACTTTTTAGTTTATGTTCAAATACCAATCAAAATTCAATGGTATTCTCTCCATGATGAAATTATTAGGGATTAGACCCATCCTTTTTATGAAATATGATATCTTAAATAGGGTTATAATATTATGGATAAAATATCATTTAGTGTTTCATGGATTTGATTAAAAATTTTAGTTTCACCATTAGTATAAGGATACACAAGATGTAATAAATAACAACCCTAGGAAAGTGATATCAAACTTTTATCAAATATCAATATAAATGATATAAATTGATATATAAAAGGATCACTAGAGCACTTATTACAATCATGTGAGTGAGAAGACCCAAATAACTTATTATATAATATAATGTCCTGAAGAACCATTAAATGGGTTGCTCACTTGAGATGATAACATTCATGAGTGACTCAAATTCCCATTAATTCATATAACTACTTGAGAAGAGATAATTAACGATTGGCCAAAATTCCTAATTTTATGATTAGTAAACTCATTTTTTGGAAATAAAAAAACTTATTTTTTTCATTAGTCCCAAAGTTCTTTTTTAAATAAAGAGATATCATTTCCCACTTATATTTCTAACAACAAACCTTTACCTCTAGAGTATCCCTATCCTAATAAATCCATTATGAAATCCAACACCTTGTTGATGATAATACTATACTATAAATGTCCACCCCTTCCATTCTATGATTCCTCACCCATCCAAAGTTTTCATGACCCAATCTAATAGGGATTGAGCCAAAACTACCCCAATACTACCTCTATAGGATATGGGATGGAGAGAAGTTACAAAAGACATAACTAATATGGGAGTCCTTTTCCTAATTTACCTGCACACACACACCCAGCCATCCCCATGAAGAATTTCAGATTAATAATAATAAAAGATGAAATTTATAGAGAATAAACCGTGCATGTAAAACCTCTATATAGTATAGGTGTATGATAGTGTAAACTGAAAAGAAAAAGAGAAAAAATACACACCCAACCAGATAGATGTCCCAACCTGACAAAACTGGAATAGTAAAATAGCGGGAGAGCCTGAATTTAGATCTTCAAGACCAAAACACTGTACATGGTCTAATTCACTAGGTATCCCTATTCTCCTCTATAATCACTGCTAACCTACCCGTCATCTTCATAAGACATGGCACATGTAAACAAAGCCAATATATGGGTCAATATATACATACCCAGCAGGATGCCCCAAAATAAGAAGGGGGGGGGGGGGGCAATACGAGACAAAATAGGAATAGAAAACTCAAATGAAATCAAGAGAGTAAAAAAATAAAATGAAATTTATACATACATACACATATATATATATATATTCTCATAAAAGAAACCCAAATGAGAGAGAAAGGGGGTATCCATCTCCCTGGTCAACCTAGGAAAAGAGTGCCATCAGTTTTAAAGGTCCATCAACAGTGCCCAACATCTCACGTGTCTTTCCATAAAAGTAACCCTATGTAGGGACCAAGCCTTACCACTGTGTTTCACAGTTTATAGGGGCATAATCTCTAAGTAGAGGAACCACACCCTAGTGCATCAAGGGGGTTTCACTCAGTTTAAGGAGGACCCACACCCTAATTCCATAGGGGGAACTACTCAATAGATAGAGGAACCACACCCTAATTCCATAGGGGGTACCACTCAGTAGATAGAGGACTCACACCCCAATTACATAGGGGTAAAACTCAGTATATAGAGGACCCTCACCCTAATTCCATAGGGGGGTACCACTCAATTGATAAAGGACACATTCCCTAACTCCATAGGGGGAACCACTTAGTAGATAGAGGAATCACACATGAAATCCATAGGTGGTACCAATCAGTAGATAGAGGACCCATTCCCTAATTACATAGGGGGGTACCACTTAATAGATAGAGGACCCATGCCCTAATTCTATAGGGGTGGGTGTACCAATCTTTGATCCTAATCGATCACTTCCACCATCAAGCATTGACTAAATAAGCATCACAACTAAAACATCTTGCATCGTATATCAAAAGCAACCAAAAAATTCACCATCACATTCTATACATAAAAAAATTCAGGATAGGAAACTCACGATCCAAAATATGAGTCCCAATGAAGGTGATATTAGAGGTATAAGTTCTCTAAAAAAAGAGGGTACACGATGTGTAAAGGGACCCACACGACGTTTAGTCCCACCCTTCTTCCTGACCATGTCCCTAAAAGTAAATGGTTCACTACCCATGTATCCTTACACAATGTTTAAGGGAACTATACAGTGTTCCTTGACCACCTGGGTTCCTACCCATGCTTCTGACCATGTATGTGAAAACTTTCTTGTGCTCGTGTACTCCGATACATGGTGTGGCCTCCCGCACAGGGTTCTACCCATTCCCTTTGGGTCATGTCCATATACCCTGGCCCTATGTTGGTACATGGCATATTCCTGGCCATGCCCATGCCTCTGTACCCACAGATTACACATTGGGTCACCAACACCAAGTCACATGGAATGTGGGGTCCCACATGCTATGTGATATTTAACTCACTCAGAAACCCTAGCCACTAGAGCTAGGGACCCACATTCTAGGTATTCTTCAGAATACACTGCGTGTAGTTGGGGTTTTCACAGAAATTCTAGATCTTCTCTAGTATTTGAAATCTAGCTCCTCTACCATGGATTTGGCCCAGTGCTTGGCTGAAAAGTATAGAAATCTCTTACAACCATAGTTTCTGACTATCCTTTGTCTGGAAGACAAAATCTCCATCCCTTCCCACATGAATCCATACATGCCACCGTATCCTATGGCACATCCTGTCACCTCATCAGTATTTTGATCCATGATTTAATCACCTGCATCCCATAATCTACCCAAATCCATCCATGATTCGTCAAAACATTCATAGTACATGAATCTTCCATGAATATGAGGGTTCGATCGAGATTGATCCCAACTGACAATGTCGAATCATGACATTGTGGTCCAATGATGAATAACGTGAAGAACATATGGGGAAAATAACAAGAAACATATGTGAAACAATATTTAGCCAAGCATCCTTGGCCAATGAATTCAATTAGGGATATCTGGGGTGAGAAACATGGCACAAGAGGGATTATATACGTGGGCGCATAAAAATGATCAGAATTGATGTAGATCAAAGGAATAAGAATGATCATGCTCAATAATTTAATAATAAGGGAAGAAATACACATATGAAGATTCCTACCTTGATTTATATCATTCATCGATGAAGAATGTGCTCGCCAATGAATGAAAGATTTTTTTTGCGTTCGCTACACCTCAATTCACCTAGATCTAGAGGCTCATTTTCATCTAAACTCAATTATCCAATGGAGGGTGGAAGAAATATCCTCTCAATGATCCTAAGGTTATGATACTAACCCTAGAGATCCTTCATAACATTATATTTATAGATAATTTCTATTAAAGTTATTTAATGAATTAGTTAAATTAATTATTTAATTAATCCACTGAATGTACTGCCAATGATCTCTTTATATAAATGTCTCATATTGACCTAAATTAGGTTTCTCCTAGGGTAAACCTTACAATCCATATTCCACCATGGTCTCAAATATTCAATTCGAGACTCTGTTTAGAAGATATAAAATTTTATTTAAATAACCACGTGTGACTAATATAAAATATATTTAATATTTTTATAAAATTAATTCTGTGTACACTGAGCCTTGGAATCACATTCCGTTTTGGAACCTGGCTCCAAAAATATCACTAGATATATTTTAAATTCTTACAAGAAAAATAAGGTATCTACATTATTCTCTCATTCAATATTTTCATCCTTGGAAAGTAAAAACTAAACAAAAAGATCAGGATTATGAGCCTGTATATGGATCTACCACTCCAAGGATCTATTCTACATGCTCCCATGCTACCAAAAAACACAAAAAATGGAAATGGTTCATCCATATAGGTTCCTCTCCCACTAATCCTCAATCACCATCAGGTGCTCTACAAAAGTGGCTCCATCCTTGATTTCTAGATCACCCCAGTCAATAACGTGCATGGGGTCATACATGTATCTCCTCATTCGTGACATGCATGATACATCTTGAAACCACTCTAATTATGGGGTTAAGGAAATGAGGAGGAAATGCTTCCAACCCTCTTCAAGATATCAAATGACCCAATGAACCTTGTGGATAGCTTTCCTCCCCTGCTGAATCTCCCCAAGCCTTGTCATGGAGAGTCTCTCATGAAAATGCAGTCTACCTATTCAAAATCAAAGGGCATATGAAGTTTATCTATATAAGATTTATGATTTCTCAAGGTTTTTCTCATCTGCTCGCAGATGAACTAGACCTTATCCATTGTCACCTGCACCATCTATGGACTAATAAGAGATGCATCACCAATCTGAGTCTTGCATAAGGGTGATCTGTAGGGTCTCCTGTACAGGGCCTCGAAAGGTTTCATGATGATAGTCGAGTGATAGATATTATTGTATGAAAACTGTTTCAATGGTAAGTGATCCTCCCAACTCTGAACAAAGTTTAACACGTAATCCCTCAACATATCCTCCATCACTTGGATAGTGCGTGTGGTCTTCCCATCTGTTTGGGGGTCAAAGGCTGTACTTATCATCATCTGGACCCCAAATTCCTCCTATAGGACTCTCAAAAACCATGAAGTGAACCAAGAATCATAGTTATATATAATCATTGAGGTAACCCCATAAATGTGAATGATATCCCATACACACAACTACCCTGAACTCTACACCAGGCTCTTCTCCCTGATAACAAGTGTGCTGACTTCATGAGTCGGTCAACTATCACCCATATGGAATCATGGACTCTCATTTTTCACAGAAGAACTATCATAAATTCCATGTATATTCCATCCCATTTCCACTATGGGATCTTAAGAGGTTGCAACAAACCTTCCAGAACCTGGTGCTCATCATTCACCTGATAGGTGAGACACCAAGAGACAAACTCATCCATGCTCTATCTTATTCCATCCCACAAAAAATTCCACTAAAGGTCTCTTTACATATTACCCCCACTGGGATGTACATCCAAAGGAGACGTGTGAAACCCTCTCATCATTTTCTCCTATATCGCGAATGAGATCACTGTCCATCTCTAGAAAAGGATAACATGATTCCCTCTTTCATAAAATCCATCTAGTGAATCTCCTAAGGATAATTGGTCATGTAAGACTTTACAATTTATGCATACCAACTAGAACTTTATCACTTGATGGGGAAGTAGAGGAGTCAACACCATCAACTGAAGAAAATTTTCACCGTCTTACTCAACCAGGTTCAGCTGTAAGGAATCTAAATGCCCCGACGTATCCTACACCAAATGAGCCTGGGACTTCCTACTAAGGGAATCTTCCACAACATTTACCTTCCACATAGTATAGAATATCTCAAAGTTATACTCATGAATGAACTCCAACTAGTACCTATTCCTTAGGTTTTGGTATCTCTGTGTAAATAAATACTTGTGGATTTGATGGTATGAGTAAACAACAAAGCACTCTCCCAAAATATAGTGCCTCCAAATCCTTGGAGAAAATACTACCACTTAAAACTCTTGGTTGTGAGTCATGTAGTTATACTCATGGGGTCTCAACTGCCTTGACCCATATGCAATAACTAATTTTCTTTTCATCAAAAAATATCTGAGCCCAACTACCAAGGCATTACAATAATCTACATACTTAACACTCTCTTACAGTAGTCTCAAAATAGGATCACTTGTCAACCTTATCCTGAAATCCTAATATCCTTTATGGAACTGTCCATTCCAAGTAAATTATTTCCCTTTCCATGTCATGGTGGTCTAATGTATTGCAATCCTAGAGAATTATTCCACAAACCTCTTACATTACCCTTCCAAGCTAAGAAAACTTTACACCTATGACATGCTCTAGGGTGGATCCCAAGAAAGCACTACATCAATATTCACCAGGTCCATAACTAATCCATGCTAAAAAATCACATGCCCTAGAAAGTGAAACTCATGGATCTAGAACTAGAAATTTGAGATCTTACCATAAATTTGGTGATCCTGATGAAAATATAGGAGCATCCTTAAGTTCTTTGCATGCTCCTCCTCTAATTTAGAGTATATGAGTATGTCATCACCAAAAAATCAATCCAAGTACAACTAAAAAATATGCTTCATCAAAGCCATAAACACAATGAGGGAATTCATCACACCTAAGGGAATCACCAGGAACTCATAGTGAATGTAGCGACATCGGAATACCAGCTTTGAAATATCAGCCTAATGAACTCTCAAATGGTGGTATCCAGACCTAAGATTTATCTTTGATAACCATCTCATTCCTTGAAACTGATCAAAGAGGACATAAATCCTTGGAAATGGGTACTTTTTCTTTATTATGACCCAGTTCAATCGATGATAATTCACAAAAATCCATAATATTTCATTTCCCTTTTTCACAAACAACACTCGAGCTACCTATGGGGACAAATTGGGTATTATAAATCCCTTCTCAAAGGTTCTCCAACTACAACCATAGTTTTTGGAGCTTGGTAGGGGCCATCTGATATGCAGTAGAAGACATCATAGTGGTTCTAGGGTTCAATTCAATAAAAAAATCCACATCCCTCCTCATAGGTAGTCCCGAAACATCCTTAGGGAATATGTCCCTAAAATCCTACATGATTGAAGGAATCCAAATGCATGAAGAGCTTTCTATGTTAATGTCTACACTCACTAACTGAAGGGTAATGGGATGAAGCCTCCTAATAATAAAACCCACACATAATACCATGATATATCTCTTTCTCACAAAGTATAATCTCATCCTATCAGTACAAAGGAATATGAATCATCTATGGTGATAGTCAATATAATGTCAAACCATAACAAACCAATCCATACCCAATATGACCTCATATGGTTTCATCGTGATGACCATAAGGTCCCATGAAAAACTCTCTCTACCAAGAGATATCTCTAACTATTAGTAGATAAAAGATATATAAGAATCATTCCCCATAGGAACCTTAAGAAAAAGCTATTATGAAAAATCCGCAATTGGGATCTCCATCTCTTGCACCAGGAGTAAATATATGATGGAATGAATCATAGATATGCATATTAATACTGATGAAAGAGTAGTATAAGCATAGATCTCACCTCTAATCATATTTTATGTCACTGGGTCATATGCCTCCATAGCCTACAACTTCCCATGGACCCAACCTACAGCTCCTTAGGCCTGACATGGGCCATTTGGTGGTGACAGTGGAAGGATCTCATAGCATTTTCCAACACCCACAACTCCTCCCCTGGAGCCCCACTAATTTCTCTTCCAGCTCTGCCTCCCTGGGGTCCACCCTCCCCTCTCTTAGGAGATCCATGATCATGGAGACACCTCTATTATGGTGCTCCATTAATTATAATCCCGCCCTACTCAACACATATGGTCAGGAAATCATGCACCATGTGACCTCTCCCATCACATGCATAGCACGCCCCTCTTCAGTCTACCCTAATCCTCTATGCGGTCCCTATGCTGCATGACCACATATTTGAGTCTGGTCATAGGGAGGTCTCTAGTTTCATGATAATACTGACTAGCACATACTAGTTTCTTCAGATGACTCATCCTTACAATGTCCACTAACAAATCTAGCTTCTTAGTATCCCTATGATAAGTATCACTCCATCACTAGCACAAAATTCATCACTCCCATATAAGTGGGAATACAAAAGGGTACTACACTGGGATGAATGTCTCTATAGAGACCTTTATCAAACTTTTGAACCTAAAAGTATCCATCTCAAATCATGTCGACAGAGTACCATGTAAGTTATATGAACCTTGCAAAATACTCATCCACTATCATCCCTCTCTGATACAGCTCCAAAATCTCCTGGATCTGAACCAAGAACAATTATGAGGGGTATTACTCCTCATGGAATAGTTTCTGGAAGTAATTCCATGAGAGTGTAGACTCCTTATGGATCTATGTAACTAGAATCCACCAATACCCAACTGCTCCATAGAAAAGGATGGCTGCTAGTGCAACCACATGATCAATAAATTTCTGGATAATTCTGAAAACATAGATCAATAAGTCGAGAAAATCCTCCACCACCTGGGGATCTGGCTCACCATGGAACCTCAGTTGTCTTTGGTGCTATAACTTACAGAGTGTGCTAAGCCTGCACACATCCTCATTCTTATATGTTGGTAAAATATCTTCTATACTAGTGGGGGTGATTCTACCTGTCCACTTGGAGGAATAATATTGTGTGATGGACCCTAAAACTAGGCCTAATCACTCATCAAATTATCGTCACGATTTGGAATCAGTAACCTAACTGACTGTCTTTATAAAGGCATACTAAAAATTTAATCAAGACGTATCACGGTCAGATGAGCATATATATGGGGATCTGACTCAAGAAGGACAGTCAAAAGACTCAATCATATATGATATATGTACCATTGATCCCTGTAACTAATTTCTTCATATATCGAGTCAACCACCAGGTAATCAGGGTCCTAATGAATGGATACATCGGCTGTTGCACCATCACTGGGTTCCTTGGCCTAAAATCCACACTCAAAAACTCTGACACTATTGCCCTAAATACCAACTAAATATCCATAAGGGGACAACTCCATACTCAATACCAAGGAATTAACTACTATGATAATAATATATCATGACCCAAACCAATGGGGCTTGAGTCACAACTACCCCAAGTCTTTCTCCATAGGCCAGGGGCTAGAAACAAGCACTAAAAGACATAAATAATATGGGAGGCCTTTTCCTAATATACCTGCACACACACACCTAAACATATCCATGAATAAGTTCATATGAATAATAATAAAATATTAAATATCTATAGAATAAACCATGCATGTAAAACCTCTAGGGAGTACAAGGGTACGATAGTGTAAACTGAAAAGAAAAAGGGAAAAAATACATGCCCAACCAGATAGATGTACCAACCTAAAAAAATAGTAAAGTACAATACTGAGAGATATTGAATCTATATATCCAAGACCTAACAACAAAATGTGTTCTAATGCACTAGGTAGCCCTTTGATCCTCTATAATCACCACCGACCTGTCTATCATCTTCATATGATACGTCACGTGCGGTAAAATCCCATGTAGGGGTGAGTATTTACATACCTAGTAGGATGACCTGGAAGATGAATGGGGAGATACAAGAGACACAATAAGAATATAAATATCAAACCAAATAAAGAGAGTAAAAAAATCCAATGACATGAATATATATATATATATATATATACTCATAAAAGAAACCCAAATGAGAGAGAAATGGGATCTCTATCTCAAATCCCTACCCAGAAAAAGAGTTCCATCAGTTATAAAGGTCCATCAATGATACCCAAAATCTTTCATGTCTATCCATAGGAGTAACTATGTGGAGGGACTATTCATTTCCACTTTTCCACATAGTTTAGAGTTAACAATATATAAGTAGAGGAACTGTGCCCTAGTGCATCAGGGGGGGTTCCACTCAGTGTAAGGAGGACCCGAACCCTAATGTCATAGAGGGGTACCACTCAATAGATATAGGAACCACACCCTAATTACATAGGGAGAACTAATCAATATATAGAGGACCCGTACCCTAATGGTATAGGGGGTACCACTTAGAATATAGAGGACCTATGCCTTAACACCATAAGGGGGTACCAATCAGTAAATAGAGGAATTGAGCCCTAGCACAATAGGGGGGTTCCACTCAGTAGATAGAGGAGTTGTTCCCTAAATACATGGGGGGGGGGGGGTATGTCACGACTCGACCCAACGGGGCTCGAGCCGCGACTCCCCAAGCCCACCTCCAATAGGCCAGGGGCTGGCGACCAGCGCCGAGTAGGCTATCACACACATGGGAGGCATTAGCCTAAAGTACCTGTACACACACACACCCACAAACACCTCCATTCAACAGTGCAGAGATATAGAAACTGGAAAGTAAATGCATGCATACACTATCCCACAACCAGAGAGCAACAGAAAAAGTACAAGGGAAAAATAGGGCCCACCAAAAGAAAACTACAAAGCACGTCCAACCTGCTCTGAAGAAGGGGAACGCTGCCACAAACATCCGCCAGAAATCTCCCTCGGCACAGCTCCGGTAAACACCCTGGTCAACTCTCTCACTAAGCTCCACCTGCTCTGGGTCCACCTGGAACTCCGTCGAAAGTCCTGTGGTCTGCACAAGACACAAACATGTGCGGGCAAATCCCGTGCAGGGGTGAGTATAAACATACTCAGTAGGCACCCCAAAAACCCAAAACCCAAGGGAGGAACTGAAAGGAAACAGTCCGCTCAACCCCGCCAGAGGGAACCCAGACGAGAGAGAAACTCCATCTCGTGACCATCCTCGGTTAAACACAACTAGTCAGCTCAGCTCAGCTCAGGTGTATGCCCATACATACACCTTGAACAAACCAGATATACACAGCTCACGCCATAAAGCCACAAGAGGTACCGACCTCATCACCAGAAACTAACCACAAACAGGAGAGAACACCACACGAACACTGTCATACCAGATGACACTCATCTGAGAGATACACTCCATCGGGTCCCAAAAAAACATCTCAGACGCTCACCCGAGAGACCACGCTCGTCGGATAACATCACTGAGGAAACCTCGCTGAAACAACATAACCACCAAACTCCTAGGATAGGGGATCGCCGCTAGGTTCCTCTAGGGGATACCAAGACCCAATCCGGTATACGTAGCTCATAGATAGGGGATCAATCCCAGGGTCCGCTGGGGGATACCACGACCCGATCTGGCATACGTAGTTCTCACAGATAGGGGATCACACCCAGGATCCGCTGGGGGATACCACAACCCGATCTGGTGCTCGACCGAAGCTCCACACTCAGATAGAGGATCATCGTCCATATAAATATGGTCATGATGATACCGGAACCCTATCTAGCATAACTCGCGATGTAGGGGATCGAACCGACGATGCCGCAACCCTACCGAAACCACACGCTGAGTAGGGGATCTCATAACCAACGATACCGCAACCCTACCGACACCAAGTGCTGAGTAGGGGATCGTATAACCAACGATACCGCAACCCTACTATAAACATCATGCTGAGTAGGGGATCGTAAACCCGACGATGCCACAACCCTACTGTGCATGACCCACTGCGTAGGGGATCATATTCCTGATGATGCCACAAACCCTATGGGGTTAACCTGCTAGATAGGGGATTTCCGCCCGTAAATAAGCGGTCACAACAATACCAAGAACCCAATCTAGGGTAAAGATGCTAGAGGATCCACTCTGGGCCCACCAGAGGGATACCACAACTCTAACAGTTTAAAAATCCCATCGAGAGGATCACAAACCCATATGAAGGTTGTGATACCACACGAACCCTCGTAGGAACGAACCAAGGGAGAAACATCAACCACTGCTGGTCCAAACGTCGCTAACCCAAGCGACCCGCCACAACGCCACACTGAGCACCCCCTAGGCCAAAACCGAGGCCACCATCGCGTTCCATGACGACAGCCAGCGAGGGTTCCGCAGCAGGATTGTGCTGATGACCCGCCCCGTGTAGTGGCTGTGGAGTAGGGCGCAGGTTCTGAGGCTGCACCTTCAGGTGGTCTGCCAGTTGATCCACCACCTGTCGAGCAGCTGGTTGTGCCGGCGGTGCAGGACGAGGTTGCGCGCAGGCTGATTGTGCTGCATGAGTTCTAGAGGAAGCGACCTTTGAGGTTCCGGGGTGATCCAGACCCCCAGGCAGCTGATGACTGGCTTGAGGCAGTCACTCGAGTTTTCCGCCTAGTGAGGACACCTCCAGATCGGATGGTGGTCCTAGCGGCGATCCTTCTGCATGGTTCGGCCAGACGATGGTGGAGCCTGGTGACGCAGTCCCATGACGAGGAGACGCTCACGTGGGCAGAGTTTGAGCGGCTCTTCAGGGAGGAGTTCTATCCCGTGACGCTGAGGTCAGTGTGGATTCAGGAGCTTCTGCAGCTTCGACAGGAGAACATGACCGTGTCGGAGTACTCAACGAGGTTTACAAACCTGTCGCGCTACTCCCTGGATATGGTTCGAGACTCGTTCTTTAGGGCTCGGACCTTCGAGCAGGGCTTACGCAGGGATATTCGAGCAGGTGTGGTTTCCTTATGCCTGCCCACCTATGCTGGGGTGCTGGAGCGAGTGCTGGTGGTGGAGATTTTTCTGGCTGAGCAGATTCCCCCTGTTAGTACTGGGCACTCGAGAGCTGAGACTCGACGGTCGGATCAGCATCTGGTAGCCGACGATAGACTCAGGGGTAAGGACATGGTCGATGTTTTAGGAGGCAACCCCAGAATGGAGGATCTAAGGCTTAGGGCTCGCAGGCCAGTTTTGGTCAGCCGCAAGAGAGGCGGTGTTATGCTTGCGATGGTCGGGGACATCTTGCTAGAGATTGTCCGACCCGACGTGCTGCTGAGAGGGAGCCGGTCGATGGACTGCCTTGGCAGAGGCAGCGTCTCGAGCAAGGAGGTCCGCAGGGCGGCAGACGTGGCGGCGGAGCTGGTGCAGCGGGAGGCGGTGGTAGGCAGTACCAATTGCCACCACCCCCACCCCCAGGTGGTCCATGCCAAGCACAGGGAGCTGGTGGACGAGGGCGAGGACAGCTGCATGCCCTGGAGGCAGTCGACCCAGAGGCACCGCGGATGGATAGAGGTACGCCTTATGTCCTTTCTACTTACTGCAGTAGTTTGTCAGACACTGTTTAGCAGTACTCTTTCCTTTTGTTGCTTGCTAGAGTTTTGTTCAGGGCGTTGGTAAGACCCTGTGTGGGTGTTTGTTGGTGAGTTCGCTGGTGTGTGAGACCCAGTTGAGAGTCCAGTCGCTTTCCTTGTACTTAGGGCTTTTCGGGGACGAAAAGTTCTAAGGGGGGGAGGATGTAGCGACTCGGGTTTTTGGTCCTGTCAGACTTTGGAATATTTCTAGGAATAATTCCAGAGCTAGACGCGAAGACGGCGTGCGATTCCGAGGGCCGGTGTCCCCGAAATTAATTTTATAAAAATATTAAGTATTTTTATACTATGCACGTGGCGGGGGTGTGATATCTCCTAAACGGTAGCTCAGAACGGGAATCTGAGGGCACGGTTGCGTCCAGAACGTGCCGTTTACCCTAGGCGGGGTGTAAACTTTGCGGGCGCGGCCCTGCGGTGAGAAACGCCACTAGGGGCGTTTCCGTAAATAAGTAGCAAAGTTAGTGTGCGAGCGTCGGCTCAAATAACTTCTGAACGGAGTCTCGGATGGAAAATCTGAGACCTCCGTTGCGTTCAGAACAGCACGTTTACCCTAGGGGTGACCTTACTTTTGTTTGCATCGGGCGTCGGGTCTGAGACGGGTTTGGCGCCGGCGGGCGGCTGATATAAATATCAGCGCCCCCCCCTTTATCGTTCCTCTCGACGTTCTTCACCGTTCTTCGCCGCCACTCCGCCGAATCGAGCAAACGAAGCGCCCACGAGCTCGGAATTTGACAGCGGACGTTCCAGGAGCGCGCAACGGAAGCTCTGGAGCGCGGATCTGAGGCAGAACGTCGGCGTTTCGCCCGCGAGGTAGGCATATTTGAGTTTTAACCCTCGATCCCGTTTTTGCTGCGTTTTCCTGCAAATTGAAGCCGTAGCAGTGTAGATCGGGTCCCAAGGGTCGTGTAGACGCCTCCGGATCGCAAAACGGACCACCGGGGTGCCCCCGGCGGTCCGCGGAAAGTCTGACGGCGCGGCACCGGCGCGGCGGCGCCGGTGGAGCTCGGCGGCCCGCAGTGGAGCCGCGGCGGCCGTCCGCCCAGCGCGGCGGAGCCGCGGGGGCGCGCCGCGGGCGCCGCGGGGGTGCGCCGACGGCGGCGGCCGGTCCGGCCTCTTTTCGCGTACGGGGGTCTTTAAACCCCCGTATCTTGCAATCCGGGAGCCGGATTCGTGCGCCGTTTGCGGCGACGTGACCCTGACGACGAGGAAAACCCTCCGGTGTAGGTTTGAGGGTTTAAATGTTCGGGATTGTGGCACGGGAGCTAGAAACGTTGTACAAAATAATATTATTTTATTATTTTACGACTTCGGGCTGTTGTAACTTCTACCCGGAGCGTCCGATTGACGTGCCGTCAGTGGCGTTGAGACCCTGATGGTACGACGGACTTTTTGAGATGGTTTCCGGGTGTTGGGTCTGAGAACGGGGTGCGGGCCCCACGAGGCCGGGTTTTGGCGTTTACGGAGAAACGCAGCTTTTGCACCAGGAGTCCGATTTTGGCGGATGAATAATCGATCCTGTGTGTTTTTCCGAGAGGATCGCAATGGTGCGATCCGTTCGATGGGTTTCGGAATCCAGGCATGGACCCCACCCGAGCTGGCCTTCGGTGAATAGTACATTTTTCACCGGGTGTCCGTTTTGGACGAGCGAGTAGTCGTTTCCGCTTGTTTTTCCGAGGGGATCATCGTGGTATGATCCACTCGATGAGTTTCGGGATCGTTGTGTGGGCCCCGCACGAGCTAGCTACGGTGAATAGTGCCTTTTTCACCGGTGCTCCGTTTCGGGCGAGTAAACAGCCTATCCTGCATGTTTTTCCGCGTCGAACGTGATGGTGGCCTCAGTTTTGGCCTAGGAGGTGCGCAGTGTGGAGTTGTGGCGGGTCGCTTGGGTTAGTGACGTTTGGACCAGCAGTGGTTGAGGGTTCTCCCTTGGTTCATTCCGACGAGGGTTCGTGTGGTATCACAACCTTCGTATGAGTTTGTGATCCTCTCGATGGGATGTTTAAACTGTTAGAGTTGTGGTATCCCTCCGGTGGGCCCGGAGTGGATCCTCTAGCATCTTTACCCTAGATTGGGTTCTTGGTATCGCTGTGACCACTTATTTACGGGCGGCGATCCCCTATCTAGTAGGTTAACCCCGTAGGGTTTGTGGCATCATCAGGAATATGATCCCCTACGCAGTGGGTCATGCACAGTAGGGTTGTGGCATCGTCGGGTTTACGATCCCTTACTCAGCATGATGTTTATAGTAGGGTTGCAGTATCGTTGGTTATACGATCCCCTACTCTGCGCTTGGTGTCGGTAGGGTTGCGGTATCATTGGTTATGCGATCCCCTACTCAGCGCGTGGTTTCGGTAGGGTTGCGGCATCGTTGGTTCGATCCCATACATCGCGAGTTATACTAGATAGGGTTCCGGTATCGTCGTGACCATTTTTATATGGATGATGATCCTCTATCTGAGTGTGGAGCTTCGGTCGAGCGCCATATCGGGTTGTGGTATCCCCTAGCGGATCCTGGGTGTGATCCCCTATCTGTGAGAACTACGTATGCCAGATCGGGTCGTGGTATCCCTCAGCGGACCCTGGGAGTGATCCCCTATCTGTGAGCTACGTATACCGGAGTGGGTCTTGGTATCCCCTAGCGAACCCTAGCGGCGATCCCCTATCCGAGGAGTTTGGTGGTTATGTTGTTTCAGCGAGGTTTCCTCAGTGATGTTATCTGACGAGCGTGGTCTCTCGGGTGAGCGTCTGAGATGTTTGTTTGGGACCCGATGGAGTGTATCTCTCGGATGAGTGTCATCTGGTATGACAGTGTTCGGGTGGTGTACTCTCCTGGTTGTGGTTAGTTGCTGGTGATGAGGTCGGTACCTCTTGTGGCTTTGTGGTGTGAGCTGTGTATATCTGGTTTTTTCAAGGTGTATGTATGGGCATACACCTGAGCTGAGCTGAGCTGACTAGTTGTGTTTAGCTGAGGATGGTCACGAGATGGAGTTTCTCTCTCGTCAGGGTTCCCTCTGGCGGGGTTGAGCGGACTGTTGCCTTTCAGTTGCTCCCTTGGGTTTTGAGTTTTTGGAGTGCCTACTGAGTATGTTTATACTCACCCATGCACGGGCTTTTCCCGCACATGTTTGTGTCTTGTGCAGACCACAGGCCTTTCGACGGAGTTCCAGGTGGACCCGGAGCAGGCGGAGCTTAGTGAGCGAGTTGACCGGGGTGTTTACCGGAGCTGTGCCGAGGGAGATTTTCGGTGGGTGTTTGTGGCAGCGTTCCCCTTCTTCAGACTTTGGAATATTTCTAGGAATAATTCTAGAGCTAGGCGTAAAGACGGCGTGCGATTCCGAGGGCCGGTGTGCCCGGAATTAATTTTATAAAAATATTAAGTATTTTTATACTATGCACGTGGCGAGGGTGTGATATCTCCTAAAAGGTAGCTCAGAACGGGAATCTGAGGGCACGGTTGTGTCCGGAATGTGCCGTTTACCCTAGGTGGGGTGTAAACTTTGCGGGCACGGCCCTACGGTGAGAAATGCCACCAGGGGCGTCTCTGTAAATAAGTAGCAAAGTTAGTGTGCGAGCGTCAGCTCGAATAACTTATAAACGGAGTCTCGGATGGAAAATCTGAGACCGCCGTTGCGTTCAGAACGACGCGTTTACCCTAGGGGTGACCTTACTTTTGTTCGCATCGGGCGTCGGGTCCGAGGCGGGTTTGGCGCCGGCGGGCGGCTGATATAAATATCAGCGCCCCCCCCTTTATCGTTCCTCTCGACGTTCTTCGCCGTTCTTCGCCGCCACTCCGCCGAATCGAGCAAACGAAGTGCCCACGAGCTTGGAATTCGATAGCGGACGTTCCAGGAGCGCGCAGCGGAAGCTCTGGAGCGCGGATCTGAGGCAGAACGTCGGCGTTTCGCCCGCGAGGTAGGCGGATTTGAGTTTTAACCCCCAATCCCGTTTTTGCTGCGTTTTCCTGCAAATTGAAGCCGTAGCAGTGTAGATCGGGTCCCGATGGTCGTGTAGACGCCTCCGGATCGCAAAACGGACCACCGGGGTGCCCCCGGCGGTCCGCGGAAGGTCTGCCGGCGCGGCACCGGCCGGTCCAGGCCGGCCGGACCGGCCGGTCGGGGCCGGTCCGGCCTCTTTTCGCATACGAGGGTCTTTAAACCCCCGTATCTTGCAATCCGGGAGCCAGATTCGTGCGCCATTTGCGGCGACGCGACCCTGACGACGAGGCGAACCCTCCGGTGTGGGTTTGAGGGTTTAAAGGTTCGGGATCGTGGCCCGGGAGCTAGAAACGTTGTACAAAATAATATTATTTTATTATTTTACGAATTCAGGCTGTTGTAACTTCTACCCGGAGCGTCCGATTGACGTGCCATTAGTGGCGTTGAGACCCTGATGGTACAACAGACTTTTTGAGATGGTTTCCGGGTGTTGGGTCTGAGAACGGGGTGCGGGCCCCACGAGGCCGGGTTTTGGCGTTTACGGAGAAACGCAGCTTTTGCACTAGGAGTCCGATTTTGGCGGATGAATAGTCGATCCTATGTGTTTTTCCGAGAGGATCGCAATGGTGCGATCCATTCGATGGGTTTCGGAATCCAGGCATGGGCCCCACCCGAGCTGGCCTTCAGTGAATAATACCTTTTTCACCGGGTGTCCGTTTTGGACGAGCGAGTAGTCGTTTCCGCTTGTTTTTGCGATGGGATCGTCTTGGTACAATCCGCTCGATGAGTTTTGGGATCGTTGTGTGGGCCCCGCACGAGCTAGCTACGGTGAATAGTGCATTTTTCACCGGTGCTCCGTTTCAGGCGAGTAAACAGCCTATCCTGCGTGTTTTTCCGCGTGGAACACGACGGTGGCCTTGGTTTTGTCCTAGGAGGTGCGCAGTGTGGCGTTGTGGTGGGTTGCTCGGGTTAGCGACGTTTGGACCAGCAGTGGTTGAGGGTTCTCCCTTGGTTCGTTCCTACGAGGGTTCGTGTGGTATCACAACCTTCGTATGGGTTTGTGATCCTCTCGATGGGATGTTTAAACTGTTAGTGTTGTGGAATCCCTCCGGTGGGCCCGGAGTGGATCCTCTAGCATCTTTACCCTAGATTGGGTTCTTGGTATCGCTGTGACCGCTTATTTACGGGCGGCGATCCCCTATCTAGCAGGTTAACCCCGTAGGGTTTGTGGCATCATCAGGAATATAATCCCCTACGCAGTGGGTCGTGCACAGTAGGGTTGTGGCATCGTCGGGTTTACGATCCCCTACTCAGCATGATGTTTATAGTAGGGTTGCGGTATCATTGGTTATACGATCCCCTACTCAGCGCTTGGTGTCGGTAGGGTTGCGGTATCATTGCTTATGCGATCCCCTACTCAGCGCGTGGTTTCGGTAGGGTTGCGGCATCGTCGGTTCGATCCCCTACATCGCGAGTTATACTAGATAGGGTTTCGGTATCGTTGTGACCATCTTTATATGGACGATGATCCTCTATCTGAGTGTGGAGCTTCGGTCGAGCACCAGATCGGGTTGTGGTATCCCCCAACAGATCCTGGGTGTGATCCCCTATCTGTGAGAACTACGTATGCCAGATCGGGTCGTGGTATCCCCCAGGGGACCCTGGGAGTGATCCCCTATCTGTGAGCTACGTATACCGGAGTGGGTCTTGGTATCCCCTAGCGGACCCTAGCGGCGATCCCCTATCCGAGGAGTTTGATGGTTATGTTGTTTCAGCGAGGTTTCCTCAGTGATGTTATCCGACGAGCGTGGTATCTCGGGTGAGCATCTGAGATGTTTTTTTGGGACCCGATGGAGTGTATCTATCTGATGAGTGTCATCTGGTATGACAGTGTTTGTGTGGTGTACTCTCCTGGTTGTGGTTAGTTGCTGGTGATGAGGTCGGTACCTCTTGTGGATTTGTGGCATGAGCTGTGTATATCTGGTTTGTTCAAGGTGTATGTATGGGCATACACCTGAGCTGAGATGAGCTGACTAGTGGTGTTTAGCCGAGGATGGTCACGAGATGGAGTTTCTCTCTCGTCTGGGTTCCCTCTGGCGGGGTTGAGCGGACTGTTTCCTTTTAGTTTCTCCCTTGGGTTTTGGGTTTTTGGGGTGCCTACTGAGTATGTTTATACTCACACCTGCACGGGCTTTGCCCACACATGTTTGTGTCTTGTGCAGACCACAGGCCTTTCGACGGAGTTCCAGGTGGACCCGGAGCAGGCGGAGCTTAGTGAGCGAGTTGACCAGGGTGTTTACTGGAGCTGTGCCGAGAGAGCTTTCCGACGGGTGTTTGTGGCAGCGTTCTCCTTCTTCAGAGCAGGTTGGACGTGCTTTTTAGTTTTCTTTTGGTGGGCCCTGTTTTGCCCTTGTACTTTTGCTGTTGCTCTCTGGTTGTGGGATAGTGTATGAATGAATTTACTTTCCAGTTTCTATATCTCTGCACTGTTTCATGGAGGTGTTTGTGGGTGCGTGAGTACAGGTACTTTAGGCTAATGCCTCCCATGTGTGTGATAGCCTACTCGGCGCTGGTCGCCAGCCCCTGGCCTATTGGAGGCGGGCTTGGGGAGTCACGGCTCGAGCCCCGTTGGGTCGGGTCGTGACAGGGTACCACTCAGTAGATAGAGTATCCACTCCCTACCTCCATAGGGGGTCACCACAATAACACTCCAAGATTTTTTTGAAATATTTTTTTGAATTAATTTAATCTTTTTGATATTTTTCATTTTACGCAACACTAAAAAAGTTTATTTATATTAAAGAACTATGTTTGGATTACGATATATGAAAAAACAAGTTAATAATTCACTAAAAAATACATAAATTTTATCTTTCTCTACATGTAACACTGATATTAGCTTGTGTTACATGCAACAATGACTTTCTTCGATGGATTATGTAAAACACAAGACCAAATAATGATAATGATATATTACTAAAATATTATAACCTTGATGTTAAATTAGTAGTTATGAAAATGTTTAAATAACTTATGAAAATATATGTTTTACAAAAATATAAAATTAATTCATTGGTTAAAAATTAATTATAAATGAATATGAAAACCGATTGAATATAAAGGAAGATATTATTATTTTTATGCCCACAAAGTTGTTTTACTCTAATAAATTAAATTAATTAAAATTAGTGAGTGATATTAATGTGATATATATATATATATATTATATTCAATAAAAATATTTTTTATATTAATCCAATAGGTTTGATAGGCTTAAGATAAACACAAACCCAATTTTATGCATAAAATACTATATTTTTATTAAGGCATTTTTACCACCTTTGGTGAACCTATTTTAAATCCAATTTTTGGAAATTTTATTGACTATATATGTCAAAATAAACTTCATATTTTAAATCTAAACATAAAAATTAGGTTATGGTAAATTTTTGGTATTTTTGTGTAAAATTTCATTTTTTTAATGAATAGTGAAACATACTAAAATTTAATTCAAAAATGGGGTTTCATATAATTTATTTATGAGGTTAAAATTTTAAATTGGTTTTAAAGTTTAATTAGATCATATTTTTATCAATTAATACAATTTAGGTTATTGGACTCAATTTCAATTTGAAATTGACTATAAAAATATAGCAAACTTTTGGAGGTTTTTACTTTAAAAACCCGCTTTGTCATCCCATCTGCGAGATTAAATTTAAATTAATTTCTTCCAATTATATGATTTTTTGGAAAAATGGATTCCATATTTGGATTCATAATAATTTATAAAGTATAATAAGGTCAAATTATTTTTTTACCAAAATTTTTAGTGAAAGTAATTAAAATTAATTACATCGATTAAGGAAAAATTAAGGTTAACAAGGGACTAAACCTTAAATTTAAGGGCCTAAATGACCTATAAAATTAAAAAAAAACAATTTTATGGAAATATTTATGACATAAACCTTCCATTTTTTTTGGTTTTGGATGAATTTTTTAGGTGAAAACGTGGGTACTCCTAACTTGTTTTAAAAAATTCCAAGTGTGTCCCCTCCCTTGCCTATAAAAGTACACCACCTATCCATCTTCTTCACACTTATCAAACCTATTAGGTTCAGAAAATATATACCCAATACAATTCCCAAAAATCCATCCCTTCCCCATTGAATCCTCCCTTTGGGAATAAATCAATCCAAGAAATCCCTTTGGTGAAAACTAAAAGGAGTTACCCAAAGAAGAGGTAACATCCCTCCTCATGCTCCTTTATTTTATTTTACATTATCCACTAACTAAAATATTATTATTCCATGATTGTATAAAAAAACCAGTATAATCAATATATTGGGTTGTTTTTATGCTAAGGGTTCTACCTACACTCACACACACTTCTATCTAATGGGTAACAAACATAATGTTTATGTGTACAACAAACTACCACCTCACGAAACGATGATTGCTCATTTTTTCCTTTACCACCTATCATGGTGGAAATTATGATGGACAATATATTTATATATTATATTTATAATGTATTTATTATTATGTAATTTTTATTTATAACATACCTTTATGCTTTCCAACTTGCGTAATCACGATAATTTCGTTTGAGGAAGTGTGGAGTACCGCCCCTTCAAAGCGATGTGATTCATTCACACACTAAATGGAATGTTTTAAGGATGTGTTTAGTGAAATTATATAATATATATGACATAATAATACTAATTTAATGATATTATAAACATATATACATATATTTCATTTTCTTTCTTTCTTTCAATACGATAATGAAATGGAAACATCGTTAATGCGTATGTAAGACCTACCGTCTCCATGAACGGTGTATTCCATTTAAAACTTATATATTATAGATATTCATATAATAAAAATACAATGAATAAAAATAATATTTATATCATGTTTTAAATTCTGTAAATCATGATATATATATAAGGACCAAAGATATAACAAATTAAGACCCAAGCGAAAAACAAAGCAAATATTACCCAAAGCATCACCTTAACATGAAATTGTTAACAAGAGGGTAATATAAAGTCATAATAAAACAATATATGATATTAGATATAATAACATGGTTATGTAAAATATGTATAATAAACTTAAATTTATTATACATAAGGTTTGAATGAGTACTATGAGAGTCAATACACAAGATAATGGGATTTCATCTCACTTTTTATTTCCGTAAGATACATGCCATATTCACCACTAACTTCTTTTGTGTGGTATATATACTGAATATTAATGTATTATATTACTATTATAATTAAATTTATGGGTATTTAAATATCCATTTTATTATATTTCTCTCATATGGTTTAAGTTTCAAAAGTTACCAAATCAACAAGATAATTTTGTCTCAATTTTTCATCTTTGAGAAATATGTTTTGTTATGCACCTACATTATTTTTTTGAGGTGTATTTGACATGTAATACAATTAATATACTTATTTTCATGATATTTTAAGATTAATTTAATTTAATTTTCTTACATGGAGAGTATGATCCCCAGTTACTAAGTGGTAAGAGTTTATTGAAACAATCCCATCATTTATCGGGATTGTTTATGATTATACTTCCAATGATGAAATATTATGATCCATATGTCAAGAAAATTAATGATATTTATTCTCATATATTTATTCAAGATATGTTCATTTATTAGTACCATTTTACACTCTTTGGTATTTAATATAACTGATAAAATGTTTTTATGAAATTTTAACTTTACCTCTCTCTTCAGTCTGAAATATATGTTCCTTCAAAATAATGTTTTCTAAAAGGTTTCCAAAAATATTCTAATATTATCCTATGATATTTAAAAGAAATTTTAACCCATGTTTTACCTTTTAAACCAAAAGGGTTTTGAAAATTAATCTTAAATTTATTTTCCGATCAAGGCACTTTTTTAAACTTTTTACGATATAAAAGGAATACCCGGTATGTATGGATTTACCCACCATCTTAACCATCATTATATTGAATATTCCTTTAAAATATTAGAAATTTATTTTTTAAAGAATTTTTTTCCTAATATTTTGGAAATTAATTGTTTTAAATTGGTTTTCAATAAAAAGGTTTTCAAAATGTTTTCAAGATTATTTTATAAGTTTTCAAGGGGAAAATTTTTTCAAAAGGTTTTCAATATTATTTTAAGTTTGAAAAGGAAAAAGGTATTTCAAAACATTTTAAAGCTTCCTTAATAAATTTTAAAGTGTAATGTATTGGATTTTTCATGTATTATTTTTAAATATTATATGGATTAATTTCACAACTAGGAACTGATATGACATGTGATTTAGAGGCCTAGTGTTCCCAAAATAAAATTTTGAAATATATTAAAATATTAAATAGCATGTGCACACAATTTTCCTAAAAAAGTGGAATAACTTCTAAACGGGTGCTCAGATCAGAAATATGAGGACACCATTGTGTTCATAGCATCAACTTTACCTTAGGTGCGACTAAACATTGGTTGGTGTAGGTCGTCTATGAAAATTAGTTTCAGGAATTTTTAAAGAAATAAAATAAATTGAATATTTATTTTATTTCTCTGTTTCATTGATGCATCGACACTTATTATTTTAAGTAAACCTTTAGGTAGGAATTATGGGTTAGGATCATAACCCTATAATTACTTGGAGTCTCTCAAGAGAGACCCTAGAGAATTTCTCTTGACGATGATGATAAATATTTAAATCAAAGATCGTTCTTGAAAGATCAAACCAATGGTAATAAATATTCAACAGCAAATGATCCAATTCCCAAGAAGGATGTGTTATTTTGGATTTATTTTCCTAATATTAGATTCAAAAACAAATGTGGACCAAAAAAACGAATAGGTTGATCAGTAGTTCGATCATTCCTTGTGGGATGGGTTTAATTGTAGTATTTATGGGGTTTGATTATTTGAGAATTGATTTTATTTGATGACTGTTCTTACGGGAATAGATTGAGGCTAGAACAAACAATGGTTGAGGTTCATTCCTCAGATTTTTTCCTTGTGTTTTTCTCTTCCATGTTTTCAATGCATGTTCTTTGTTCTTCGTCATGTTTATAAATGAATGATCATTTCACCTTAGTTTCTTGGTGAAACGATCCTAAATTGAAGATCTGACCTTGAGATGACCTAACAGAGGTGCAATGATGATGGTGATGGATGGATCAGAGTGAATCAAAAGAAACCTTTCTTCGAGTGATTTGCATCAGAATTAATTTAAAATTTTTTCCGAGCTGATTGAAAGATTGAAACACATCAATTTGGTGTTAGGGTGATGAAATGAGACTAGATATAGAGTTTCAAGGTTAAAAGACCATAGAATCAGAGTCCATAAGATTGTTCTAAGCGCACGGAAGAAGAACCAGGCATTCTGTAGAAACCTAATAAACATGACATGTAACTCGGGTTTACACAACATGTGGATCCCACTGAGTGGTGGATAGAGTTTCATGATATAGTTAAATGTCACACAAAATGTGACCCTAACACACGACGTGTAAGCCCTTCCTAGAGATTCGACATGTATCTCAGGAGATACATGGACCTGAGGTGGAGTACACGGGTTGCCTACACAACATGTAACCCACCACACGACTTGTCCTAGACCAAGTACACATACTACCCCTTGTATTGGTACATGGTTAGAGATACATGAGTGGACCCTGAGTGGAAAGACACAACATGTGACTCCTTTTACATGGTGTTTACCCATCTTCTACATGACATGTTCTAATGACATGATCCATTGTACACAGGCAGTACCTGGGGTCAAGCAACATGATGTGTGACCCTACTACACATCATTTATCCCTTTCTACATGGCTTTTTTTGTCCTCCATATATTGAACAAGTTTTTTTAAGGGTTTGTCCCCTTATCGTTTCCCTAAAGGTATGTAAAAATCATTTCCTACTCATAGGACTATGATCCCTTTAGTAGGACTTTATGGATAGTGTTGTTGAAATCCCTTGAGAGGCCCAAAATAAGATCCTCTATTCATTCAGTGTGACCTAGGTAGAGTCTTTAGTATTGACGTGAAAAACCGTATAGGGCGTCGATCCTCTAATTTATAGGTTAATCCAAATTGAGTTGTTGGTATCACCCAATGGCCCTAGATGTGATCCTTATATGTGGTATCGTATTCTATTATGATCAATCAGCGTATCTCTCTCTCTTGACAGTTCTCGAAGAACAATATTTTTTAGAAGGATTCCATCAGTGCTATCAGACTCAGGAGTGTGTTCTCCTGGATGAGTGATTTGTGGAATCTGATAGTTGAATTCCTAGTGCTAGTATGTGGTAGTTGTAACTTACCTCTAAACTACGTGTCTTGGATTGAGTATATCTAGATATCATCATATGTGCTATAGACAGATACTTTTGTTGAGATGACTATACTTTCATTTGTGTATTGATTTGTGGTTTTAGGTGTCATACTGAGTATTGTTATACTCATAATTTCATGGGATTTTCCCACACATGTCGTGCATTATGCATATGAGTTACCTTTTGATAGAGTCCTAGGCAGACCAGGACCAGATAGAGCTTTGTGAGATCAGGTAGCCGAGGTGTTCCTATGACTATGAATAGCAGTACCAGTACCTTTTTCTTTACTAGTTTGAATTATGGTTACAAACTTATTTTTTTGGTGGGATTTTATTTTGGACTGGTTTACTTTACTGCACTTTACTTTCCTATTATAATCTGGTTGAGATATAGTGGTATGACTGCATTTGGTTCTTAGCAGTTTTTACATTTCATCATTTTTGGGCTTAAAGATGTGTGCGTGCGTACAGGTACATAGAAAATTCCTCCCATGTTAGTAATATTCCTATTTGGTGCTAGTCACTATCCTCTATACTATTAGAGGTGGGATTGGGGAGTTGTAGAATAAGCTTCACTAAGATGGGTCATGACAGAGTGGTATCAAAGGTGGTCGGTTCTAATTTAGGCCTAGGATTCTGTAAGTTTGGTTTGGGGAAACAATGTTAAGTGTTTCGAGTTTATCTTTTAGGATAGGGACTCCAGTTTTGGTGTGGGCAGATGACGTATCCATACATCAGGAATATGATAACCTTCTTTTCAACTTAGTACATGAGAACACTGGTTGCAAGGGAAATAATGGTACATGCATCATATAGGAATGGGTAATGGTTTCTATGACTTTCTTGAGTCATATCTCCATATATAATCATTGACTGTGGTACATCTTGTTTTCTTAAAGGATTCCCCTAAGATACATACTATCTAGGATTCAACAGATTGATCATGAGGATGACCTCTTAGTGACGAGTCTTTGATATAGGGACCAGTTCCCTAGATGTTACCTCCTGGTGGTGCACCAACTATACCTCCACCTATGGATCAACATGTGGTACCCCCAATAATAGCAGATGATATGCACATGATAATCACGTTCCATGAGTTTTAGGGATAGAGACCCCTTAGGTTCCGAGGGGAGCCTGACCCTCAGGCGGCTGGGGATTAGCTTGAGGTGGTGACCCAATTTTTCTGTATAGTCTAAACACCAGCATATCAGATGGTGGTTCTAGAAGCGATCCTTCTACGTGACCCAGTAGGATGAAGGTGGAGTTTGGCCATCTAGACTCATGACGATGTGACTCTTTCATGAATAAAGTTTGAGCGTCGCTTTATAGAGGAGTTCTCACCAGTTACATTAAGAGATGTGTGTATACAAGGACTTCTCCATCTATAGTAGGGTAGCATGATAATGGCTGATTATTCATAAAGGTTTACCAACCTTTCCAGGTACTTGATGGATATGGTCAAAGATAAGTACTTTAGGTCTTGGAACTTCAAGTGAGGTCTACATAGAGACATCTGAGCCAGTTTCATCCCTCTATGCATTCCTACTTATGTTGGGGTGATTGAGAAAGCTTTGGTGTTTGAAAGATTTCTGGATGAGTAGATATAGCCAGTCATAGTCAGTAGTGGATGAGAAGGTGAAAAGACCTTAGAAGCAAGGATCCGACATTAGTCTTAGGGATCTGAACATGGGATACATTTTAGGAGAAGGTCCCAGGATATAGGATCTACAGTTTAGGCCTCATATGATGTGTCCAATCAACTTAGGGAGAGGTGGATCTATTCATTTGATAGTAGGAGACATCTGGATCAAGATTTTCCAACCCACCATACTACTGGCAGGGAGACAGTGGATGGACCATCGAGGCAGAGACAGTGATAGGAGAATTTATATACATAGGGAAGTAGATGCAGAAAAGGAGTTGGGAGAGCATAAGGAGGTGGTCATCTTTTCGACATGTTACCACCACCACCCTAGGTGGTCTATCCCAGGCTCAAGGATTTAGAGGACAGGGGTGAGGACAGATGCATGTGGTTGAGGTGTATGACCCAAGGGATCTAGGAATGATTCTAGGTATGATCTATGTATTTTCTACTTTAGCTACAGTACTAATAGACAAAGGTTCCAGTCATTCCTTTCTCACCACATATCTTGTTCGAGACCTAGATATTCTAGTTGAACCATTGACTCAACCCTTACACTTGGAGACACCTACTAGAGAAGACTTAGTGATCACACATCTATGCGGATAGTGTGACCTGACCCTTAGAGGTGAGATTTTTGGTTAGAACCTCTTTGTGGCAGTGTTGAGGCCTCACGACATCATTCTTGGTATGTATTGGTTATCCATATTCCATGTCTAGATAGACTATTTTAGGTGAAGGGTGTAGATACCCGAAGCCTGACGTACATAGACATTACATTACTTTTTCGGAATACTTATCACATAACAAAAACACACACACAAGGACCGTAATAGTTTAGTGTCTTTGGAAACTGGGAAACATAAACAACCGGTTCATAAAGCGTCTACACTGTCTCTCATTTATTTCATCATATCTATAGTCCCTTTTGGAATATCTTACTTAATAACCTTCTTCCTGACCTGGGTAAATAAAACATACAAAAGGGTGAGCTCAAATGCTCAGTAAGGGTAAACAAAAGAAATATCAATCACATCATATTCATAAGAACATAACTTTTGGAAATCTTAACCTGCAAAAGAGAGAATAATTCCATAACATGGGATAAATCATAGTAGTGAAATGGAATCCCAATAATCATAACATAAAACATGAAACTTTGTGGCATACACACATAATCATAGAGAATCATTTCTTATTAGTCAAGACTCATTGCCAAGACTATCTTAGTGGACAAAGTCCCTTTCTAAACCGAGTTCACTCCTCGTTTCAGTCCTGTTTCACTAAACCGGTATAACCAACCATTCCAGCCATGTCTATCCCATGAGATATAAAATCTTTACCCAATACATTGTAGGGAGATATATGTCCCACCCATCTCATAATGATACCATTCTTATGTGTGCCACAAAATCATAAACCATACATCATAGCATAACCCATGTAATAAAAATGGGATTCTTAAACATCATGAAATTATAAAACAATTCATATAAGATAAAGGAATTCATAAAAATAATTTCATCACAACAAAATCAAATCAATGTAATAATAGGGATAAAAGCAGAACCCTTTATTATCTTAGATGGAAAATAATTTTGATAAAACACTTGAACTCCATTTTTGAGGAAAATATCCTTTCTACTTCAAAAACACTTTTCCTTTATTAACATGTCATACAATTCTAAACTAAAAGAAGTTAATTAGAAATAAACTTGAAAACTTGTAAAGGAATCTTCTTGGAAATAATGTTTTAAAAATCCATTCATGCCGTATAAGTTAAAAAAAACATTCTTCTTGTACTTTTGCTGGAAAAGTCAAAAAGTACCTCGTAATAGTAAGATTACATACATACCATGTAGTAAAAGTCAAAAATGGGTAAAAAGGACTTTAAACATACATGAAAACACTTTTATAAAACATGGACATGGATTATAGAAAAAACCCCAGTAAATACTTATGAATAAGCAATCTTGGATAAAAATGAGATTTGCAAAAATTATCCCTTACCATAGGTCTGATTTGCTTCGTAAGTGTCCGAACCTCCTGTATAATGATTTAAATAATGTCATTGAATTATTCCAAAATCATACTCATTGTTATGATATCATATATGGTTCACTTATGGCTTTATATTACCCGTTCTTTTGTAAATTCCATGTTAAAGAGCGTTTTGGGTAAAATCGTTTCATTTGTCGTCCATGTTTTGACTTGTAATTATTCATATGATTACTTATATCATGATTACTTAATTACAGAATATAAAAAATGATTTATATATAATATATATTCAGAATATATATATATAATAGATCAGTAAATAGAAAGAAATACACCGTTCATGGAGACGGTAGACCGTACGTACGCATGAACGCTGTTTTCTTTTCCTTATTGAGTTGAATGGAATTAAGTAGATGACATAAATATATATACACATAAATCCAGAATAATTATTATGTCATATATTTCATTATTAATTATTATATATACTTTATAATCATTCATGAATGGTTAACTTGGAGAATGAATCTCATCGCGTCGTGGAGACGGTAGTCCGTACGTACGCACGAGCGATGATATCGTTCTCATGATCGTTGAATTGTATTGGAGTGTATGTATACTATTTCAGAATAAATATCACTTTAAAATGATCATATATAGTTATTATGTACACCATTATACCCATCCAAGTAAGGTGGTGGTGGAAAATAGATTACACCACGACGTGGAGACGGTATTCCGTACGTACGCACGCGCAGTGATTTCGTTTTCCGTAGGATGGATAGATGGTGAAATAGGGTTGTTTCATACTTATAATAACATATAAGTATATTAGTGATACTTATGTTATTACTTCATAATTAAACAACCTAATAAGAAGAATTGGAAGAAGAAATAAAGTTGAAAGAATCGTTAACAGACATTACCTCTTCTTTGAAGCGCCTCTTTGAGATCTCCTTTTAGGGAACTAAAATTGGTCTTTGAGGAATACCAGAACCTCTAGGATGTTTCTAGGGAAGTGGAGAGGAGAAAGGGGCAGGGTTTGGCCAAGCTTTAAGGCTCAAAGTTGTGTGAGGAAGAGAGGGATGAGGAGCCCTTTTATAAGGGAGGAGAGGGGCACCTTTGGAATAACAAAAAATATTATTTTATTATAAAGCCAAATTCGGTTTCAAATAGCTCCAAATTGATTTATTTTGAAGCTAAGATGGGGATGGGTCGAAATACTCTCATCCAATAGAATTTATACAAGTTTAGGTCATTATATTAACCTTATCTTTTAGTTTTAACTCTTAGTTAATTAGATTGACATTTACCATGTCACTTTGTATTTTTATATTATATAGTTAATAAACTTACCATATACATACAAGAGACCCCCAAGTGGTCCATTAATGATAAAACTATCATGATATAAGTATCTTGGCCGAACCTTATATTTTTAGGAATAAAATAACAATCAATAATATAATATTTGTTTTAAAAACTATTTTATGTCAATTTTGACACTATTTAGTAATTGATTTTTGTGAAAATCATAACAGAGTGATTAGTTCAAAAAAAGTTAATTAAATAAATACTAACATGTCATATTAACCTAGAAAATTAGTTAAATTCATAAAAAGTCTCAAATTACATTTATTTTGGTATTTATAACATCAATTATGTCAATATTTCATTAATAAGATAATTACTGCATCATCTTTGTGTCATAAATAAATTAAATTATTTAATGTCTAAAAATTACAAATAAAATACCATTATGTAGGAAATTGTTGTATATTTCTAATGAATATTTATAGTTGAATTTATCTTATGTATAACCGTATATTAAAAATGATTTACTTATTAAACTTTGATTTTACCTATTTTAACCCATCTTTAAATAAATTAATAATAAATGTCCTAATCTAATCCAAGTGGGCCTAAATGGTCATATTTTATTCCTAAGGTTGTTTTTGGTCGAATTACACTTATCCAATAGAATTAGGACATGTGTTAGGGTAATAATAATATCATTTTTACCCTTAATTACCCTATTTACTTTTAACCATGGTAAAAAAAAGTAAAAAGTTACTATTCACCAAAAATTATTTTCATCTCATTGAACCACATTTTACTTACTGACATCAACCATGTCTCTCGGATTTTTGAAATTCCACTCATAGAAGCGGTAAAATTAAGTTTTATGAAAAATTCATTTTTCTTAACTACCACTTAGTGGTTTCACTATTCATCAAAAAATGAAAGTTTCCAGAAAAATACAAAAAATTAGGCCTAAGCTATATTTGATATTATGAACTCAAAAATGATGTCTATTTTACCAAATTCAAAACATATCAGTTTCATTAATTAATTTAAAAATTAATTCCCGCCGTCAAAACAAATAGCATGTTCTTAAGAGATAATAACTATCAAAAGATTGACACTTGTTTATGTCTGGTTTAAATGTGAAATTACATCCAATGACCAACATTGTATTAAATTGTAAAAATATATTCTAAATATACTTTAAAACCACTCAAATTAATAATTTATCACTATTAATTATTTCGATTGAAAAAGTTGTTTTTAATTAAAATTTAGTAATTTTCAATATTCATCAAAATATGAAAGTTATCCGAAAATTACCAAAATTTCACCCTAAGCTAATCTCGATATTCCGAATCCCAAAATTAAGTCCATTTTGAAAAATAAAATTTAAAAAAGTGGTTATTACTATTCATAACAGCTAGTTTTAATAATATTTTAATAGCATATCGTTGTTTAGTGAAACTCGGTATTGCGTACTACACACGCTATCGAGGAAGGTCGCGATTGCGTGTAATGCAAGGCAAGCCAATGATGCATGTTGTGAAAGCTCCTTTTGGTGTATCATACAACACAAGACATTAATAAAATTAAAAAGAATATTTTTCATAATATCTCGGGCTGTTACATTCTACCCCCCTTAAAATGAATTTCACCCTCGAAATTCGTTGGGGTTATAAATGGTTTACTATTCGAAAGTTTCTTTAATAGAAACCCACATCGTAACAAGGAATACCAAAACCAATCTTTAAAAACAAAAGTATGAAATGTAACGGTTACCCAAATAAACTAATCACTGGGTTTCCACATAGGTGAAAATATGGATATGGAAGAGAAATCTAACCATCATGTTCTGATGGAGAGTGGTAGAGAACATGGCTATGGAAAAGCCAACAATCACAAAGCCATAAATTTGTGATGATATAAGGTACCATCTTATTCATTAGATATAAGATCACTAGGACAACATTTTTGGTTTTCAAGATCATTTCCCTAAAGTTGATGAAATTGGAATTAGAAGAAATACTTTCGTGATTTTGGTATAGTCTCACCGTTTGTCATTATTTGGACAATTTCCACTTCATCTCTTAAAGAAATGAAGTTGAATTTGTCATTCGTGATGTGTTAGCAGATCATGTGATAGAATGATGGGTCATTCCATCTGTCTCAAACAAAAGGTTAGAAAATTTATCAAAAAAATACATAAGTCCATCTATAGTGAGATTAATCATATATGGTTCCTAAAATGGACTTATACTTCATATATCATACTGCTTAATATAATAAAACTAGTTTCTACTAAAGAGGGACTTCCTGTATGCCAGTGGTAGGCGATAAAGGCCAGTTGCACTTCAGTTGTGGGTTCGATTCCCACAGCCTTGTCCGACGCAATGGGTTGTCGCCCGTCCTACATGTTGTCCTTTTTCTAAAGCTATATTACTATAACATCCCATCAAAAATATCAAAAAAGTTTTATCCTTAAACAATACTAACTTATGTCCAACATAATCCATTCCAATCTTTAGGCTTATCTAAAATACTTCGGTCCAAGCTCATAGTATAAAGAAAATGATCACGTGAATGCCATCATTTATCCCCCATATATCATAAGATATATCTTGTTGGTCAAATTACAAATATGTGAATACCTTAATCATGTATTCTCTTAAAGAATGAATATCCATTGAACCTTAGTGAAAACATGAATGCAGTTAAAAGTTAACACTTTCTACATACCAAAATCCTCAAAATTCTTTATACTCAAACCATAATATCACTTAGTCCTTATATCAATCATGAGATCGTGAATACTGTCAAACATTTCATTTTCTTCTTATCCCTTAAATATGCGCATATCATCTGCTTTCCAAAAATATCTGAATAACCTTTCATGGTTACTGGTACCATTAATCATACACTTTCAAAACTTAAGGAAAGACAACAGTGTAACAATCCTTAGATGTCTCTTTATTCCATAGTACCATGATATTACTTATACAACATTACACTTGATAAACATGTAATCATTCCACTACCTTCTTAAACCATTGACTAAACTTCAACAATTATTTCATCTCACATATCATTTGTAGTCTCTTCATCATCATCAACATAAATATTACCCATAGGACCATATTGATTCTCTTCATGAGACTTTACCTTAGGGAATTGGTTTGCATAATTCCCGTACATTCCACATTTAAAGCATTTAACCATTGTTGATGTCGTAGCAATACCATTATCTGCATCCATGGTGTTAACTGAACCTTTTACTTTGCACTTACTGGCTTTATGTCCTTCTTTTCCACAACCAAAGCATCTTCCAGTTCCTTTAAAACATTCTCCTTGATGCCTCTTCCCACATGATTTACATAGGGGAAATTGAACTTTCTTTCCTCTAGGATCATTATGAAACTACATCTTTCTCTTATTAGCCGAGTCAGGAAACTTACCAAATTTTACTTTATTGATCATATTATGAGATTGCTGATTCGACATAATAATGATGTTTGGACTTCCAAATCCCATTTCATTTGGTTTCTCATGAAAAATATCATTCCATTGTCTATCATATCCTCCATTATCGTGAATCATCTTGTTTCCATCCATTTCCTAAAACATGAAAATAATAGTGTGAGAGGCAAAAATCATAATAAAGGGGGAGTAACTTCAATATCTAAAATCTTTGGTTTAATATAATATCGTTACCATAGTTCTAGGACTATATCCTATACGTATACTTATCTTTTGGGACATCCCTAGACATACCTTAGAAATATCTCTAGGGATCTCACTAACGTTTTCGCATCCTAGTTTCCAAAGGTTGACTAAACTTTTCCTCTGATACCAACTGTAGAGACCCGAAGCCTGACGTACATAGACATTACATTACTTTTGCGGAATACTTAGTACATAACAAAAACACACACACAAGGACCGTAATAGTTTGGTGTCTTTGGAAACTGGGAAACATAAACAACTGGTTCATAAAGCGTCTACACTGTCTCTCATTTATTTCATCATATCTATAGTCCCTTTTGGAATATCTTACTTAATAACCTTCTTCCTGACCTGGGGAAATAAAACATACAAATGGGTGAGCTCAAATGCTCAGTAAGGGTAAACAAAAGAAATATCAATCACATCATATTCATAAGAACATAACTTTTGGAAATCTTAACCTGCAAAAGAGAGCATAATTCCATAACATGGGATAAATCATAGTAGTGAAATGGAATCCCAATAATCATAACATAAAACATGAAACTTTGTGGAATACACACATAATCATATAGAATCATTTCTTATTAGTCAAGACTCATTGCCAAGACTATCTTAGTGGACAAAGTCCCTTTCTGAACCGATTTCACTCCTCGTTTCAATCCTGTTTCACTGAACCGGTATAACCAACCATTCCAGCCATGTCTATCTCATGAGATATAAAATATTTACCCAATGCATTGGAGGGAGATATAGGTCCCACCCATCTCATAATGATACCATTCTTATGTGTTCCACAAAATCATAAACCATACATCATAGCATAACCCATGTAATAAAAATGGGATTCTTAAACATCATGAAATTATAAAACAATTAATATAAGATAAAGGAATTCATAAAAATAATTCCATCACAACATAATCATATCAATTTAATAATAGGTATAGAAACAGAACCCTTTATTATCTTAGATGGAAAATAATTTTGATAAAACACTTGAACTCCATTTTTGAGGAAAATATCCTTTCTACTTCAAAAACACTTTTCCTTTCTTAACATGTCATACAATTCTAAACTAAAAGAAGTTGATTAAAAATAAACTTGAAAACTTGTAAAGGAAGATTCTTGGAAATAATGTTTTAAAAATCCATTCATGCCGTATAAGTTAAAAAAAACATTCTTCTCATACTTTTGCCGGAAAAGTAAAAAACTACCTCGTAATAGTAAGATCACATACATACCATGTAGTAAAAGTCAAAAATGGGTAAAAAGGAATTTAAAAATACATGAAAACACTTTTATAAAACATGGACATGGATGATAGAAATAACCCCAGTAAATACTTATGAATAAGCAATCTCGGATAAAAATGAGATTTGTAAAAATTATCCCTTACCTTAGGTCCGATTTGCTTCATAAGTGTCCGAACCTCCTGTATAATGATTTAAATAATGTCATTGACTTATTCTAGAATCATACTCATTGTTATGATATCATATATGGTTCACTTATGGCTTTATATTACCCGTTCTTTTGTAAATTCCATGTTAAAGAGTGTTTTGGGTAAAATCGTTTCATTTGTCGTCCGTGTTTTGACTTGTAATTATTAATATGATTACTTAGATCATAATTACCTAATTATAGAAAATAAAACATGATTTATATATAATATATATTCAGAATATATATATATAATAGATCAGTAAATGGAAAGAAATACACCGTTCATGGAGACGGTAGACCGTACGTATGCATGAACGCTGTTTTCTTTTCCTTATTGAGTTGAATTGAATTAAGTAGATGACATACATATATATACACATAAATCCAGAATCATTATTATGTCATATATTTCATTATTAATTATTATATATACTTTATAATCATTCATGAATGGTTAACGTGGATAATGAATCTCATCGCGTCGTGGAGACGGTAATCCGTACGTACGCACGAGCGATGATATCGTTCTCATGATCGTGGAATTGTATTGGAGTGTATGTATACTATTTCATAATCAATATCACTTTAAAATGATCATATATAGTTATTATGTACACCATTATACCCATCCAAGTAATGTGGTGGTGAGAAATAGATTACACCACGGCGTGGAGACGGTATTCCGTACGTACGCACGCGCGATGATTTCGTTTTCCGTAGGATGGATAGATGGTGAAATAGGGTTGTTTCATACTTATAATAACATATCAGTATATGAGTGATACTGATGTTATTACTTAATAATGAAACAACCTAAGAAGAAGAAGTGGTAGAAGAAATAAAGTTGAAAGAATCGGTAACAGACATTACCTCTTCTTTGAAGCGCCTCTTTGAGATCTCCTTTTAGGGAACTAAAATTGGTATTTGAGGAATACCAGAACCTCTAGTATGTTTCTAGGGAAGTGGAGAGGAGAAAGGGGTAGGGGTTGGCTGAGATTGAAGGCTCAAAGTGGTGTGAGGAAGAGAGGGAGGAGGAGCCCTTTTATAAGGGTGGAGAGGGGCACCTTTGGAATAACAAAAAATATTATTTTATTATAAAGCCAAATTCGGTTTCAAATAGATCCAAATTGATTTATTTCGAAGCCAAGGTGGGGATGGGTCTAAATACTCTCATCCAATATAATTTAGACAAGTTTAGGTCATTATATTAACCTTATCTTTTAGTTTTAACTCTTAGTTAATTAGATTGAAATTTACCATGTCACTTTGTATTTTTATATTATATAGTTAATAAACTTACCATATACATCCAAGCGACCCCCAAGTGGTCCATTAATGATAAACCTATCATGATATAAGTATCTTGGACGAACCTTATATTTTTAGGAATAAAATAACAATCAATAATATAATATTTGTTTTAAAAACTATTTTATGTCAATTTTTACACTATTTAGTAATTGATTTTTGTGAAAATCATAACAGAGTGATTAGTTCAAAAAAGTTAATTAAATAAATACTAACATGTCATATTAACCTATAAAATTAGTGAAATTCATAAAAAGTCTCAAATTACATTTATTTTGGTATTTATAACATCAATTATGTCAATATTTAATTAATAAGATAATTACTCCATCATCTTTGTGTCATAAATAAATTAAATTATTTAATGTATAAAAATTACAAATAAAATACCATTATGTAGGAAATCGTTTTAGCTTTCTAATTAATATTTATAGTCTAATTTATCGTATGTATAACTCTATATTAAAAATTATTTACTTATTAAACTTTGATTTTAACTATTTTAACCCATCTTTAAATAAATTAATAATAAATGTCCTAATCTAATCCAAGTGGGCCTAAATGGTCATATTTTATTCCTAAGGTTGTTTTTGGTCGAATTACACTTATCCAATAGAATTAGGACATGTGTTAGGGTAATAATAATATCATTTTTACCCTTAATTACCCTATTTACTTTTAACCGTGGTAAAAAAAGAAAAAAGTTACTATTCACCAAAAATTATTTTCATCTCATTGAACCACATTTTACTTACTGATATCAACCGTGTCTCTCGGATTTTTGAAATTCCACTCACAAAAGCGGTAAAATTAAGTTTTATGAAAAATTCATTTTTCTTAACTACCACTTAGTGGTTTCACTATTCATCAAAAAATGAAAGTTTCCAGAAAAATACCAAAAATTAGGCCTAAGATATATTTGATATTATGAACTCAAAAATGATGTCTATTTTACCAAATTAAAAACATTTTAGTTGCATTAATTAATTTAAAAATTAATTCCCGCCGTCAAAACAAATAGCGTGTTCTTAAGAGATAATAACTATCAAAAGATTGACACTTGTTTATGTCTGGTTTAAATGTGAAATTACATCCAATGACCAACATTGTATTAAATTGTAAAAATATATTCTAAATATACTTTAAAACCACTCAAATTAATAATTTATCACTATTAGTTATTTTGATTGGAAAAGTTGTTTTTAATTAAAATTTAGTAATTTTCACTATTCATCAAAATATGAAAGTTATCCGAAAATTATCAAAATTTCACCCTAAGCTAATTTCGATATTCCAAATCCAAAAATGAAGTCCATTTTGAAAACTAAAATTTAAAAATGTGGTTATTACTATTCATAACGGCTAGTTTTAATAATATTTTAATAGCATATCATTGTTTAGTGAAGCTCGGTATTGCGTACTACACACGCTATCGAGGAAGGTCGCGATTGTGTGTAATGCAAGGCAAGTCAATGATGCGTGTTGTGCAAGCTCCTTATGGTGTAGCGTACAACACAAGACATTAATAAAATTAAAAAGAATATTTTTCATAAAATCTCGGGCTGTTACAAAGGGTGCGGTGTGTCCACAATGATGGAATGAGGTTTTCCTTTTTTGGTGAAAAATAAACCCATGAAACACATGATGGACTCATGCATAGGAGGGTTCAAAAAATCAGACATAAGTTGACTAGACTGACCCTCAGTGTAGCAGATGTAATGAGCTTCTAGTTTCCAGTGGTGGTGGTGGAGTCTGAGGACGTCTTTCTTGAAGATGTTCTAGAATTACCTCCCCATAAGGAAATATAATTATGCATTTATTTATACCCCAGGATGACACTAATATCTACACCATCATATCATATGGCTCCCATAGAGTTTCATGAGCTGAGGGTGTAGTTAGAGGACTTGTAGAGGAAGAGATTCCTAATACCCAATGTTTCACCCTTGGCATCCCCAATTTTGTTTTCCAAAAAGGTAGATGGAAAATTTAGGTTGTGTGTGGACTAATGGTGCTTGAACCAAGAGACTGTGAAGAATAAATATCCACTACCAAGAATCGATGTCCTATTTGTTCAGTTGAGAGGGGAGCGATGGTTCTTGAAGGTTGAACTTCAATTAGGATATCACCATATGCGAGTATGAGATGAGGATATATTGAATACAACCTTCATATATTGTTATAGTCACTATGAGTACTTGGTGATTTCCTTTGGCATGATGAAAACCCCAACAATGTTCATGGGACTCATGAACCGGATATTCCATCCTTAATTAGACTTGTTCTTAGTAGTCTTCATTGACAATATCCTTGTGTACTTAGTGTTTGAGGAGGAGAATGTGAGACACTTAAGGATGGTTATGGATGTACTTCGAGAGCACCGGCTTTATGGGAAACTCTCGAAGTTCCAGTTCTGGATTTAGGTGGTCCACTTTCTGGAACATGTTATCTCAACAGATGGAGTGACTATGGACCCAACCAAGGTTGAAGTAGTGTTATCATGGGAGCCACCTAGGAGCGTGACGAAGGTATGGAGCTTCCTTAGGCTAATAGTCTATTACTGGAGATTCATATATGGTTTCTATAGGGTATCCATACTAATAAAATCATTGAATAAAAAGGGATATCCTTTCCTGTGTACAGATAAGTTCTAGTAGTATTTTTAGTAGTTTAGGTAGATTTTGACGAGCGCTCCGATCTTGAGAATACCAAAAGAGGGTGTCGAATTTGTAGTTTTCTATGATGCCTCAAATACTGGGCTTGGTTGTGTTCTGATGCGTAATAAAAAAATTGATTTCCTATGGTTCATTCCAGTAGAGAACACATGAGAAGAACTATGCGACACAAGATCTTGAGTTAGCAGCAGTAATCTTTGCGTTGAAGATATGGTGACACTACCTGATGGGAAAGAGGTTTATTGTCTAATCTGATCACAAGAGTCTAAAGTATATCTTATCTCATATGGATCTAAACTTGATATAGAGGAAATGTATAGAGTTCCTCCAGAACTATGAATTTGATATTGTCTATAATCTTGGGAAGGGGAACATGGTGGAAGATTCTCTCATCAGGAGATCTAGTTTGTAGTTGCTGAATAAGGCATTAAAGTAGATGACATCATTACAGTTATCCTTTGTGGATGGAGATAGAGCATATTACCTGCAGTCATTGGTTGTTACCTCTCCACTAATCCATCGAGTCAAGGAGGTACAACTTGGGGATACCAATTATCAGATCCTATGTGCTCATATGTCTATAGGTCATATTACTGATGTATATTCAAAAGGTGGAGATCATGTCATTCTTTTCAGAGGATGCACAGTAGTACTAGTGGTGTTGTGGGAGAAGGTTATATGGGAGTTTCATACATCCCCTTTGGAAGTACATCCAGGTGTGGTGAAGATGTACCAAGACCTCCAACATTAGTTTTGGTGGCCACAGATGAAGAAAGGAGTTGCAAAGTTTGTTTCTCAATGCCTTACTTGTCAACAAGTGAAGGATGAGCACTAGGTTCTAGCGGGTTTAGATAAACCCCTTGAGGTGTCAGAATGGAAGTCATATGGGGTATCAATAGACTTTGTGATGGGTTTACTATGTCTATCCAGGGGACACAATTCCATTTGGGTGATTGTTGACTGACTCACCAATTCATCCCACTCCCTAGCTATCTGAGAGTAGAGTTCAGTAGAGATATTAGGACGCCTCTACATTCATGAGATAGTTTGACTCCATAGATTTTCATTGATGATTTTTTCAGATCATGATGATCATTTTACATTCTAGTTGTGGAAGGGATTTCAGAAGGCATTTGGAGCCTAGTTACACTTGAGCACAACGTTTCACCCACAGACGGATGACCAAATAGAGCAAACCATTCATGTTCTAGAGGACATGCTTTGAGTTTACATGTTGGACTTAATCCATAGTTGGGAGGATCACCTACCATTGGTGGAGTTTAAATAATTTTTTTTACCATTCCACCATTTTTATAGAACCATTAAAGGCTTTTTATGGGCAAAACTGCAGGTCACCACTTTACTAGACTGACCCAGGAGTGTCAGCACTCATGAGACTAGAGTTGGTGCAAGATACTACAGAGAATATGCAGATCATCCAGAAGTGGATTAAGACTACCCAAAGCTGTCAAAAATCTTATACTAATAGGTAGTAGAGTCCTTTGGAGTTCAAGGAATGAGACCATGTATTCTTACGGGTTTTACCTCAATGTGGATTTAGATATTTGGATGGGGTAGTAAGTTATCTCTGAGTTTTATCAGCCCTTTTCAAAAACTATGTAGAGTTGGAGAAGTGGCGTACCACTTAGCTCTACCCCTACAGTTATACTGAGTACACAACGTCTTCCACGTGTCACATCTGAGGAGGTATGTTCATGACCCATCACATGTCATCGAATGTGGTGAGCTGGACATTGAGGATGGAACAAATTTTGTGGAATAGCCAATAGAGATTGAGGATTTTTAGGAGAGGATCATTCATGGGAGATCAATTCCATTGGTGTGTGTCTAATGATAGCATGATAATCTCTAGGAGATCACTTGGGAGTGAGAGTATCTAATGAATTCTTGGTACCGTCATATCTTTGAGTATCCTTGTTTTTGGATTTTTGAGGATGTAAATACCTAAGGTGGGGAGAATTTAATGTCCCAAATTTTTCGGTGTATTATTTTTGAATATTATATGGATTAATTTCAAGACCAGGATCTGAGGAGACATGTGATTTCAGGGCCTAATGTTCCCAGAATAAATTTCTGAAATATATTAAAATATTAAATAACACACATACACAATTTTCCTGAAAAAGTGGAACAACATCTAAAGGGGTGCCCGAATTAAAAATCGGAGGACACCATTGTATTAAGAGAAATGAATTTACTTTAGATGCGACCTAACATCGTTCGATGCATGTCAGCTGTGAAAAGTAGTTTTGGTTGTTTTTAAAGAAATAAAATAAATTAAAGATTTATTTTATTTCCTTGTTTCATTAACACAGTAACAAAAAAACACTTATTCTTTTAAGTAAGCCTTTATAAAGGGATCTAGAGGGTTAGTCTCATAACCTTATAATTCCCTGGAGGCTCTGGAGAGAAATCCTAGAGAATTTATCTCAACAACGATGACAGAGACTTGGATCAAAGATCATTCTTGATAGATCTAACCAGCGGGAATCAATATTCAATATAAAATGATCCAATTATTAGGTAATATTCATTATTTTGGATTTATTTCCCCATTATTAGATTCAATGATGAACACAGACCAACCAACGAACATGTTGATCTGAAGTTCAATCGTTCCTTGTGGGATGGGTTTAATTGCAGGATTTACAGGGTTTGATTATTTGAGAATTGATTTTGTTTTATGATCATTCTTATGGTAATGGATTGAGGATGTAATGAACAACAGTCGAGGTTCGTTCCTCAGATTTCTTCCTTGCGTTTTTCTCTACCCCGTTTTCTATTTGTGTTCTTCTTTCTTCATTTTGTTTATAAAAAAATGATCATTACACCTTCGTTTCTTGGCATAACAATCCAAAATTGAAGATCTGACCTTGGTATGACCTAATGGAGGTGCGACGATGCCGATAACGGACGAATCATATTGAATTAGAAGAAACCATTCTTTTATTAGTTTTCATCAGAATCAATTTAAATGTTTTTCCGAGATTATTGAAGGTCCTAAACACCAAAATTCAGTTTTAGGGTGATGAAATGATCCTATATATAGAGTTTTAAGGAGAAAATACCATATAATAAAAATCCATAAGATCAGTTAAAGTGTGCAGAGGAAGAACCAAGCATTCTAAAAAAACCTAATGAACACGGTGTGTAACCCGGGGTTACACAGTGTGTGGAACCCACTAAGTGGTGGCTAGAGTTTTGGGAGATAATTAAATGTCACATGGAATGTAGGACCTTCATGGAGACTCATCATATATCTATATAGATATAGGAACATGGGGTGGAGTACACAGGTTACCTACACGGTGTGTACCCCACCGCACGACTTGTCCTGGCCCAAGTACACAGACTAACCTGTGTACTGGTACATGGGTGGAGATACACGGGTTGACACTATGTATTGGAACACAGCTAGAGTACATGAGTGGAACCCAGATGAAAGGACACAACATGTGACTCCTTCTACACAGCGTGTAACTATCTTCTACATGACATGTTCTAATAACACTGGCCATTGTACATGGGCAGTAGTCGGGGGTCAAGGGACACGACATGTGAGCCTACTAAATGCTGTGTATCCCTTTATATATAGTTTTATTTTTCTTTCCCTATGTATCTTGGACATGTTTTGTTAAGTTTCCATCCCCTTATCATTTCCTTAAAGGTAGGAACAAATCATTTCCTACTCATAGAAATATGATCCCTTCAGTAGGACTTCCGGGATAGAATTTTTTGAATCCCCCGAGAGGCCCAAAGAAGGATCCTCTATTCATTATTTGTGACCTAGGTAGAGTCTTCAGTATTGAAGTGACCAAATTTATAGGGTGTTGATATTCTACTTAGCAGGTTAATTCAGATGGAGTTATTGGTATCACCCCATGGCCCTGGCTGTGATCCTCATCTGTGGCATCATATTCTATTCAGATATATCAATGTATCTATCTATCATGACTATTCTTAATGAATAGTACTTCTCAAATAGATTTCATCAGTGCTATCAGACTCAGGAGTGTGTTCTCCCAAATGATTGCTTCATGGAATCTAAGAGATTAATTCCTAGTGTTAATATGTGGTAGTTGTGACTTACCTCTAGATTTCATGTATTGGATTGAGTATATCTGGATATTATTATATGTACTATAGACATATACTTATAAAGAGCTGACTGTACTTTCCTTTGTGTATTTCTTTGTGGTTTCGGGGTGTCCTACTGAGTATTGTTATACTCAACCTTGCATGGGCTTTTCCCACATCATCCATGTCTTGTGAAGATGGACAACCTTTTAATGGAGTCTTAGGTGGACCGGGACCTGACGAAGCTTTGTGAGATCAGGAAGACAAGGTGTTCCTATGGCTATGAACAATAGTCCCAATACTTTTTTGCTAACAGGTTGAACTTTGGGTTACAAAATTCTTTTTTTTTGTTGGGCTTGTATTCTGACCAAGTTTACTTTACCTCACTTTACTTTCCTATTATACTCTGGTTGAGATATAGTGGTATGCATGCATTTGGTTCTTAGTAGTTTTTATATCTCATAATTTTTTGGGCTTAGAGATGTGTGAGTGCATACATGTACATATCCAATGCCTCCCATGTTAGTGATATGCTTATTTTGTGCTAGTCACCAACCCCTGTCTTATTGAAGGTGAGATTGGGGAGTCACGACACAGGCCCCACTGGTACGTGTCGTGACATAAAAGAAAATGGTTTTCAAAAATATTTTAATCTTATTTTAAAAGTTTTCAAGTAAAAATATTTTCAAAAAGTTTTTAATATTTATTTATAAGTTTTCAAAGTATTTTCAATGAAATGGCTATCAAAAAGTTTTCAATATTATTTTATAAGTTTTCAAGGAAAATGGTTTTCAAAACATTTTCAATATCTCTTTATATGTTTTCAAAGAAAAATGTTTCCAAAAGTTTTTCAATATTTCTTTATAAGTTTTCAAGTTTATTTTCAAGAAAATTATTTTCAAAGTATTTTATGTTTTAAAGAACCTTTTTCAAAGAAGAATGGATATTTTTCTTAAGAAATGTTTTTAAAATACATTTTAAAATTATTTTCCATCTAAGATGACATTTCTTGATGTTACTCATGACCTTCTGGGGAATGATTAAAAGGTTACATTAATATTCTTTCCCTGAATGGTTTATGTTTTGATGACATGATGTTTATGAAACCCATTAATCTTCCATAGGTTTTATGCTTGTGAAACCTGCTTCTTTTCACAGGTAAGGATTTGATGAAGTGATAATGGAACCTATCTTTTTCCATAGGTTAAGATATAATTACATTTTTATGAAACCCATTTCATTTCATGGGATTATGATAGGATGTTTATAAAATCCATCTATTTTTATGAGTCATTATTTGATGAAAGTTTTATTATCCTGTGGCACATGTATGTATGATTTTATTATCAGATGTGTGGGAACTATATCTCCCTCCAATTAATTGGGTAAATATTTATATCTAATGAGATAATTATGTGAATTATGTTGATAGGATTGATACACTATGGGAGGATGGGGAAACCTGATCCCTTATGAGAAAAGGATTGCAATTGGGGATGGTGGTGTGTCCCACCCATTAGGTGTAGTCACCATGAAGTTGGAAGATGGTGAAACTCGATACACTATGGGAAAATGGAGAAACCTAACCACTTACAAGGAAAGGACTTCAACTAGGGATGGTGGTGTGTCCTGCCCAGTAGGTGCGGTTCCCATTAAGTTCCTTGATAAGTTCTAGCAATGAGTATTGACTTATAGGAAATGATATCACATGTTTATGTATGCCACAATTCCATATCTTATTCTTATGATATGATTTCATGACTTATGTTATTTATTTACTTATGATTCATGTCTTATTAACTGAAAAGCTTTATGCCATTATTCATGTTTATAATATTTGATATGAAAGGTATGATATTTTAATGTTATGATCAGATTCTCATACCCCTATTCTCATATTTATGCTACATGTATCCCATGTTTACCCTTACTCAGTATCTGAGATCACCCCTTTTTATGATTCCTTTCCTAGGTTATGAAGATATGTATTAATTATGATGCATATAAGAAGGATGAAAGTCATGAATAACCTAGTAATAGATAATGTATCTCTCTTATGTACCAGTGTTTATGTTTCCATGTTTCCAAAGGAATAAGACTAATATGGTCTTTGGGTGCTTGTTTGTTTAATATTTTAAGTATTTCATAAAAGTGATGTAATGTTAATGTATGAAAAGAGAGGGCCTCTATAGTTGGAATTAGAGAAAAGTTTTAGTTAACCTTTGGAAACTAGGATGAGAAAACTTTAATGAGATACCCAGGTATATTTATAAGGACATGTATAGGGATGTATCTAAGGATAAGTATAAGTTTGAGTTAACGTATAGGAAAATGTCCTAGAATTTTGGTAAAGGATAAAGTGAGTGGTTTTCTAGAAATTCATCCCTATCTGGATATTATAAGTGTATGTGGATCTGGCATAGATGTACCTAGGGGTAAATACTATGACAAAGTGTGTCAGGACTGACTCGACATAACCTGGTACATGACAAAGGGCCTTGCTACACACCTGGTTTGACACTCCCAGGGGATATTCTTTGTGAAATCACAAAATCTTTATGAACCATCATAAAGGATTTAAATAGAGGGTGACTATGAATAACCTAAGATAAACCTAAGGTTTCATAAATTAAAGAAGTAGGTGTCATGATTTAGACATCCTATAAGTAATTATTTTTCATGATTATGTGGTCTTACACTATGATAAGTGCTTCTCACACTATGATTTCTAGTTTTAGTCAATGACGGGAACCCAAAAGAACTAGGTTAACATTGAAAGCGATAGAAAATTTGCTGATGAGTAGTTAAATGGGATGATTACAGGAGTAAAGGATGCTGTGATCATGCCTAATTAGTTTTTATAGAACATGATTAACAATGTGTACCTTAACCAACTCTTGGACTCACCAAAGAAGAGAATAAATGATTTAACAGAGAGTTTGGGTGATGGAGACCATGGAGGAAAGAAGATCCATTTTCCTTTGAGTCAATAATGTGGAAATAATTACCTAAGTGATTGTCTTAGAGGAACAAGAAGGTGTTTTGATTGTGAAAAATAATGACACAAAACAAGTGAATACAAGGGGAAAATGAAGAGTTTGGTTAAAAAAATGGATGAGAATATTGGACTCCATAATAAATAATCAAAGGTTAAGTATTTTAAGTGTATAATTAGTGGTCATTATGTAACTTAGTGTCCCAAGAGGAAATCTCCTAAAGAGAATTAGCAAGGTGGTGTGAGTAATGGTTACATTGCTGCTGATTATGAGAATACAAATGAAATGTGAAAGGAAATAGGTATTATGAAATAGGATGAGATAGACTTGTTAATGGATTAAGGATGAAGTTGAATAATCAAAGTTTTTATGTATTTTTATTCAAAAATTATGTTAAATTAATGGTGAAATATATAAGGATTGTTTAGTTTAGTTTTTTTTGCTAGGGATTTATAAGAGCATGTTGAATAGTTCCAATGGAACAAAAAAGTGATTTAATGGAAAGGTGATGTCTATTGAAAACACATGATTAAGGGAAAGATAACCCTCAATATGTTCCTCGTGTTAAAATAATGTTTTTTTGGATAAAGATATTTGGGTTATGAATAAGTAAATTGGACAGTACTGATTAACTTGAAACTAATTAAGGACTTGTTTACAGGTGGTTTATGATATCATTGATGAAGTTTACAACATTTTTGTATTTAAGGAATAGAACTAATATACTTTCGAATAAGTAGGCATGCATGTTTTCAATAAGGATTTATGGTAATTCAGGTCATTACCCTGTTTCAAGAGAATAATTGATGAAGGTATTCACATGTTTGGAATATGACAACCTAGAGTTGCTTTGGGGTATTTTGGGAATAAATGATAAGATGGTTTCGTGACTTTATTTCTAAAGTTTTGGATTTTCATCTTTTAGATGGGTAATGTTAACCATTAATGAAAATTTTAGGTTAAAATTTGGAGGAAATATTTATTTATTGATATTGTATTGAAAACCTTTGTTAAAAGGGTATTTAGTGATTAAACTTATTTAAAGGATGTCCATAATATTTATTTTAGATTTATATTAGTGCGGTTTTAGAAAAGGACATCATGCATGTCAGGTAAAAACCAATAAAGTCCAGCAAGGCCGCAGGTCTTGAATGCATGAATGAAGGAAGATAAGGTTTTTACGCCTACCAATGACCTATGTAATGTCCTGGTTAATTTATAATAATTTTTTATGAATTAATATTTATGATGAAACATTAGTGTTAATTTTTATGTTTAGAGATTAATGTATCAAATATATTTATTTTTAAGGATATTTAGAGAAAAATAGTTATAATTTTAATTCTTTTACGGGCCTTAAGATCTGTTAAAATTGTATTTTAGGGTTTCAGGCATAAAAGTTAATTTCTAGAAATCCATTTATTTAAAAAATAGATGAATTAGAAATAGATAAAAGCATAACCAAAGAATGAAATTTTGTTTATAAAAATATATCAAGCAAGTATATTTAGTTATATTTTTGGTCAATAAAATAATTACTCAAAGATAGGATAATAATCAAAAAAATGTGTTGTCCTAAAACCTTAATTTTTGTCGAACCGATGACCTTTCAAATCATCACAGATTTATGACTTTGAGGCCCTAATTTTTTTTTGATAATTCAATTTTTTTATGATTGATGTCCTCAATCACTCCCTATAAATATTTATGCTTTTAATCCATGTCCAATATTCACTCCCAACCTATTTTCTTCTATGTGGAAACTTAGTTATGTTACTCTGGGTAACCATTATAGTTCCAACTTTCCCTTTTTAAGGGAAGTTTTAGTATTCATTTTTTTTCAATGTGGGTTTCTATGAATAAAACTTTCAAGTATTAAACCATTGATAAACCATAATAATTTAAAGTTAGAAATTCATTTTAAGGGTTGTAGAATGTAACACCCCAATATTTTGTGAAATATTTTTTTTTGAATTAATTAATTAATTTTGATATTTTTCATTTCACACAACACTAAAAATATGTTATTTTATATTAAATCACTATTTTTGGATTGAGTTATAATAAAAACCAATTTAGTCATGCACTATACACAACATAAATTTTATTTTTCTATATACAGAACATCGAGGTTAGCTTGCGTTACACGCAACAATGTCTTTCCTCGATGGCTTGTGTAACACGCAAGACCAAATAACGATAATGATATATTATTAAAATATTATAACCTATCTGTTAAATTAATAGTTATGAAATATTTTAACTAACTTATGAAAGTATATGGTTTAAAAAAATATAAAATCAATTCATTGGTTACAAATTAATTGGAAATGAATATGAAAACCGATTGAATATAAAATAAAATATTATTATTTTTATGCCCACAAAGATTTTTTACCCTAATAAATTAAATTAATTAAAAATATAGAGTGATATTAATGTGATATATATATATATATTATATTAAATAAAATATTTTTATATTCATAGAATATATTTTATAGGCTTAAGATAAAAACAAAACAAATTTTATGGATAAAATACTATATTTTTATTAAGGAATTTTTACCACCTTTTAATGGTAAACCTATTTTAAATCCATTTTTTAGAAATTTAAGGGATTATGTATGTCAAAATAAACTTAATATTTTAAATTGAAACATAAAAATTTGGTTAGGGTAAATTTTTGGAATTAGTCTTTGAAGTTTTGTTTTTTATTGAATAATGAAAAATACTGAAATTTAATTCAAGACTACTTTTTAATCTAATTAATTTATATGTTTAAATTATATTTTAAATTAATTTTAAAATTTAATTAGAACATATTTTTATAAATTAATCCAATTTTGGTAATTGGACTCAATTTCACTTTGAGATTGACTATAAAAACATAGCAAACTTTTGGACTTTTTTACTTTAAAAACCCGCTTTGTCGTCCCGTCTGTGAGATTAAATTTAAATTAATTTCTACCACTTATATGATTGGAATTTGGAAAAATGGATTAAGTATTTGGAATAATATTAATGTATAATTTAAAACAAGTTCAAATTAGTTTTTTTTATCAAAAATATTAGTGAAAGTAATTAAAATTAATTGCATTGATTAAAGAAAAATTAAGCTTAATAAGGGACTAAACCTTGAACTTAAGGGCCTAAATAACCTATAAAATTGTCTAACACTCATTATATGGACATATTTATGCCAAAAAATTTAAATTATTTAGTTGTTTTGTGTTTTTATGACTTTTTAATGCAAAAATGTGGGTAAACCTAACTTGTTTTCAAAAATTCCAAGTGTGACCCCTCCCTTCTCTATAAAAGGCCCCCACATCTCCCTATTCTTCACACCTATAAAACCTATTAGGTTATTATAAGATCTTACAAATACACTTCCCAAAATACCTCCCTTCCTACTTGAAGCCTCCCATTGTGAATAAATCAATCTAAGGAATCCCTTTGGTGAAAACTAAAAAGAGTTACCCAAAGAAGAGGTAACATCCCTCCTCAAGCTCCTTTATTTTATTTTACATTCACTACTCCCTAAACTCATATTATTACACGTTTTTATAAAAAAAAATTATACTAAATATACTAGGATGAAGTTATTATAATGGTTCTACCTGAAATTACACAAAAATCCATCTAATGGGTAAGGAACATACTGTTTACGCATACGACGAACTACCACCTTATGAAATAATGATTATTCATTTTTCATTTAATGCCTCTCATGGTGGAGATTATGATTGAAAATATATTTATATAAGATATATAAGATATTTATAATTAATTTATGTTTCTTTAATTTTTATTTATAACATATCTTTATGCTTTCCATCTTTTGTAAATACGATAATTTTGTTTGAGGAAGTGTGGACTACCACTCCCTCAAAGCGATGTGATTTATTCACACACTACATGGAATGTATTAAGGATGTTTCTAGTAAAAATATATTATATATATGAAATAATAATTATAATATAATGATATTATATACATATATACACATATTTTTTTCTTTATTTCTTTCAATATGACAATAAAACAGAAACAACGTTCATGCGTATGTACGACCTACCATATTCATGAACAATGTATTCTATTTCATATTTATATATTATATATATTATTATAATAAAAATAAAATGAATATAAATGATATTTATTTTATGGTTTACATTATGGAAATAATTATATATGTATTAGGACCAAAGATATAACAAATTAAGACACAAGAGAAAAGAAAAGCGAATATTACCCGGAGCGTAACGTTAACATGAAATTGTTAACAAGTGGGTAATATAAAGTCATAATAAAACCATATATATTATTATATATAAGAATATATTTCTTTAAACACTACTGAAAAAACGACTTATACCCACAGTTCAAAACCGTGGGTATAGCCCCCAAAATCGTGGGTATAGCCTATACCCACGGTTTTGGGAACCGTGGGCTGGAAAGGCGTCAGTATAGGGGTCTCAGCCTATACCCACGGTTTTGGAGAACCATGGGTATAGGTGAGTCAAATGTGGCACACCGTGTGTTCCAGCATGGCACAAAATAGACCCCACAGTTTTCAAACTGTGGGGTATTTAAATTCAAAAATTTCGCGCCCAGAGGGTTTCGAAACCTCACCTCCCGCTGCGCCTCGCGCCCATGACCCACCACTGGACCAACTGAGCTGTGATTTTTATTTGTTATATATACATATATCTGCTTATATATATTAATATAATCCAAGTCACATATTCAAAAAACGCGGCCACAAGGTTTCTAACCCGCACCTCCAGCTGCGCCTCGCGCCCGCGCCCAAGGACGGACCAACCGAGCTGTTATTTTAATTTGTTATAGATACATATATCTGAATATATATATATATATATATATATATATATATATATATATAAGGGGTATTTAAATTCAAAATTCTCAGCCTTGGGGATTCGAACAGTCATCTCACAACGCGCCTCAACGCCGCTATTCACTAAGGTACCAAACGAGTTAACTATTTTATTTGGTATATATACATTCATCTGCCTATATATATTAATATGATCTATGAAAAAATGTATGCCCACCAAATTTTTTTCATGTCCCACCTAATGTTTTCCCCATCATAATGCGGGAAAGCTATACCCACAGTTCTGGAGAACCGTGGGTATATGTCTTTAAAAAAAACCGCAATACCTACGGTTTTGAAGAACCGTCGGTACAGGTCTTTGGAAAATACCCTATACCCACGGTTTTCTCCAAAACCATGGGTATAGGTCTTAAAAGAAAAAAATACCCATGGTTTTTGGCACAACCGTGGGTATAGGTGGCCTATACCCACAGTTTTGGAAAACCATGGGTATAAGTTCACATACTATCCCTATACCCATGGTTTTTTTCCAAACAGTGGGTATAGACCTATTTTACAATAGTGAAAATATTTATAATAAACTTAAATTTATTATACATGAGGGTTTAATGAGTACTATGAGAGTGAAGACACAAGGTAAGGAGATTTCATATCACCTTTTATTTATGTGAGATACATTACATATTCACCACTCACTTCTTTTGTGTGGTGTATATAATTCCCATGAATGTATTATATTCCTATTATAATAAATTTATTGTTATTTAAATATCCATTTTATGATCTTTCTCTCATGGCATTTGAGTTTCAAAAGCTACCAAATTAGTAAGATAGTTTTGTCTCAATTTTCCTTCAATGAGACGTATATTTTGTTATGCACCTAAATTATTTTTTCAAGGTGTATTTTACATGTAATATAATTAATATAATTCATTTCATGATATTTTTAGTTTCATTTAATTTAATTTTATTACATGGAGAGTATGATTCCAAGTGACCATGTGGTAGAAATAATCCCATCGTTTATCAGGATTGTTTATTATTATACTTCCATTGATAAAATATTATGATTTATTTCCCAAGAAAATTCATGATATTTATTATAATATATTTATCCAAGATATATTCATGTATTAGTACCATTTTTACACTCTTTGGTATTTAATATAACTAATAAAATGTTTTTATGAAAGCCTAATTTTATCTCTCTCTTTGGTCGGAAATCAATGTTCCTTCAAAACCATGTTTTCTAAAAGGTTTCCAAAAATATTCTAATATTATCTTATGATCTTTAAAATAAATTTTACCAATGTTTTACCTTTTAAACCAAAGGATTTTTAAAAATCAATATTCTTTTCATTTTCAGGTCGAGGCACTTTTATACAATTTTTACGGTGAAAAAGGAATATTCGGCATATACGGATTTACCCGCCATCATGACCATCACTCCATTGAAGTTTAATTTAAAATATTACAAATTTATTTTTTTAAATAATTTTTTCTCCTAATATTTTTGAAATTCAATATTTTAAAGTGGGTTTCAAGAAAAATGTTTTAAAAATGTTTTCAATATTATTTTATGTTTTCAAGGGAAAAAGGGTTTTCAAAATGTTTTCAATACTCTTCAATGAGTTTTCAAAGAAAATGGTTTTCAAAAAAATTTCAAGTTTCTTTAATAAATTTTCAAGTAATAAGTTTTCAAGATTTAGTTATATGTTTTCAAATTATTTTTAAAGAAATGGTTTTCAAAAAGTTTTCAAGATTCTTTTATAAGTTTTAAAGGAAAATTGTTTTCAAAATATTTTCAAGACCTCTTTATATGTTTTCAAAGAAAAAATTGTCCAAAAAGTTTTCAAATATTTCTTTATAAGTTTTCAAGTTTATTTTCAAGAAAATGGTTTTCAAATGGTTTCATGTTTTAAAGAAACTTTTTCAAATAATAAGGGATATTTTACTTAAGAAATGTTTTTAAAAGATATTTCAAAATTATTTTCCATCTAAGATGACATCCATTAATTTTAATCATTACCTTATGAGAAATTATTCAATGGTTTCATTAATATTATTTATCTGAATGGTTTATCTTCTGATGTCATGATGTTTATGAAATTCATTCCTTTTCCACAAGTTTTATTCTTGTGAAACCTGATTCTTTTCATGGGTTGAGCTTTTATGAAATTATTATGAAACCTATATTTTTCCACAGGTTAAGATATAATTACATGTTTATGACACCCATTTCATTTCATGAGATAATGATATGTTTTTTATAAAAACAATCTCTTTTTATGGGTAATGACACTACTAGAAATCCTACCTATACTAATGCATTTATATAAATTGTTTGTAGAAACTATTGGTATAGGTCCCCTTTCCCAATGGTTTTCCAAAATCATTGGGATATTCAACTTTGACACCACTTTTCCCAACATTTTTGGAAAACCATTAGGAAAGGGTATGGATATCCCAATAGTTTTGTTTGAGAAAACCATTCCAAATGCTTTTGAAAAACCATTGGGATAGGCAACTTTTAAACCACTTTTCCCAAAGGTTTTGGAAAACCATTGGGAAAGGGTATGACTATCCCAACAGTTTTCCAAAAATGTTGGGATATGACACTTTGAAACCAATTTTCCCAACAATTTTGGAAAACCATTGGGAAAGGGTATGGCTATACCAATAGTTTTCCAAAACCATTGGGATAGAACATTTTTACAAGGGCACCTATCCCAACAGTTTTGAGAACTGTTGGGATAAGCACCCTTATTTTTATGAATTATTTTGTTGAATATCATCAAATAAATAAATATATAAATTAAATATATATATATATCCAAATATATTCACAAAGTTAACTGTAGGATAGAGGTAAAGTCTTTGATATATAACGTGCAAGTTGTGGGTTCAAACCTCCATTGTAACTTTTTTTATATTTAACTATCCCAACGATTTTCCCTAAACTGTTGGGATATGTCTATCCCCACAAAAAATCACCCAAAAACTTCCCAAACTATTTTTATATACTATACTAATGGTTTGGGGACCTATACCAATGGTTCCAAACCGTTGGTATAAGCAATTTTTCTATTAGTGTGATATGATGAAAGTTTTATTATCTTGTGGAACATGTATGAATGCTTTTTTTTATGAGATGGGTGGGAAATATATCTATCTCCAATGAATTGGGTAAAGATTTATATCTAATGAGATAATTATGAGAATCATGTCAATAGTCTTAATCCACTATGGGAAGATGGGGATACCCAATCCCTTACAAGGAAAGGAAAATGACTGGGGATGGTGGTGTGTCCCACCTAGTAGGTATAGTCACCATAAATTTGGAAGATGGGGAAACCTGATCCATTATGGGAATATGGGGAAACTTTATCCCTTAAGTATTACGACTGGGTATGGTGTTGTATCGCACCCATTAGGTTCTATTCCCATTAAGTTCCTTGATAAGTTCTAGCAATGAGTCTTAACTTATAAGGAATGATAACAAATGTCTATGTATGCCACAATTCCATGTATTTTTTTCTATGATATGATTTCATGGATTATTTTATTTATTTCCTTATGATTCATGACTTATGGACTACTAATATTAATGCCATTATTCATGTTTACGATCTTTGATATGTAGGGTATGATCTTATAGTGTTATGATCACATTCTCATACCCCTATGCTCATGTTTATTCTTACATATATCCCTTGTTTAACCCAACTAAGCATTTGAGATCACCCCTTTTAATGTTTCATTCCCTAGGTTATGAAGATATTTATTAATTATGATGTGTCTAAGAAGGGTTCTAGTCATGAAGAACCTAGTGAAAGATAATGTAGCTTGCTTATGTACCAGTGTTTATGTTTCCATGTTTCCAAAGGCACTAGACTAATACGGTCTTTGAGCGTTAGTTTGTTTAATGTTTTAAGTATTCCTCAAAAGTGATGTAATTTTAATGTATGAAAAGTGGGGGTCACTATAACCACTCGATGATCATACCCATCACTACCACCATTGAGCATCTATTAAATAAGTTTCATGCATGAAAAATATTGCATCATATCTAAAAAGCTATAAAAAACACCACCATCTCATTCCATATGAAAAAACACCTAGGATAGGATAATCACAGGCCAAAATCTATATCATAATAAAGGAGATATGAGAGGTAGAAGTTCTCTACAAAAGGTGGGTACATGGCGTGTGGTCCCAACTTGATGCCTGGTCTTGTTCCTGATAGTACAAAGCTCACTACCCATATATCTGTAAATAGCATGTAAGGGGACTAAACGGAATGTCTCAGCCATCCAGGGTCCTGACCATTCTCCTGTCCATGTCTGTGTAAACTTTCTAGTGCATGTGTACTCTGATACATGATTTGTCCACCCACACAGTGTCCTACCCATTCCTTTCAAGCCATGTCCATGTACCCTAGCCATGTGTTGGTATAAAACATGTACCTGGATGTACCCATGACTATGTATTTCTAGAGTACATGCCAAGTTTCCAGCATTGATTCACATGGCATATGGGTGTCCCACATGACGTGTGATATTTAACTCACCCAGAAACCCTATCCACCAGAGATAGGGCCCTACATGCCATGTTTTATTCATACTACACAATTTATAGTTGGGTTTTTTTTTCATAAATTACAAATGTTCTCTGGTGTTCAAGATCTGGTTCCTCTACTATGGAAATGTCCTGTTTCTCACCTAAAAATGATGTAAATCTCTTCCGACCATATTTTTCGACCATCCATTGTTCAGAAAATAGAATCTACGACCCTTATCGTACAAATCCATACATGATTTCCCCCGGGAACCTTCCATCACCTCACCAGTATTATGATCCATGGTGGAATGACTCACATCACAAAATCTACTAGAATCCATCCCTGATCTGTTAAAATATTAGTTGTATGTGAATCCACCATGAATACGAGGGTTCGATCAGACTTGATCCCTCCTGAAAATGTCGAATCATGACCCCATGGTCTAATAATGAAGAACACAAAGAACAAAGGGGGAAAAGCATAAGAAATATATGTGAGACAATTTTTTTACAAGATTTCTTGTCCAATGAATACACATGGGTATATTCGAGGTGAGAAACATAGAACAATAAAGATTAATTGAATAAATAAATTGAATTTGATACATGGGAACATATAAAGGCTCAAAATTGATACAGATCAAAAAACAAGAATGATCATGCTCAATAATTTAATCATAAGGGAAGAAATCTACATATGATGTGTCCTACCTTGATTATGATCATTCATCGATGAAGAATTTTCTCACCAATGAATGAGAGAAGTCTTTGTATTCGCTGTGCCTCAATTCGCCTGGATCTAGAGGCTTGTTGTCATCTAAAATTGTTTTGGAAATGGAGGGTGGAAGAAATGGTCCTATGGCTATACAACTAACCCTAGTGATCCTCCATAACATTATATTTATAGATAATTTTAATTTATGGGTTATTTAATGAATTAAATAAATTAATTATTTAATTAATCCACTGAACGTACCACTAGTGGTATCTTTATCCGAACATCCCACACAGACCCATTTTAGGTAGAAAATAGGGTAAACCTAGAATTTAATATTCAATTGTGGTCTTATATTTTCAATATGAGACACAATTTAGGAGATATCTAATTTTCCTTAAGAAACCATGCACACATAATATAAAATATATTTAATATTTTTATAGAATTAATTTTGGGCACACTAGGCCTCAGAATCGCACGTTGTCTTAGTACCTACCTATGAAAATATTACTAGATATATTTTAAAGTCTTACAATGAAAAAAAATTGTATCTATAAAAGACCACTGACCTGTGTAACTAACACCCACCATGTTCTGATGGACCCAACAACACACTCCAAATACCCTTTACATTCTATTCTATGATGCCTCTCTTAGATGAATCCCACTCACCATTATAAAAAATACTTCCCCTATGAGGTAAAATTAATGAAAAATCATGTTTGAACTGTAACATCCCAAGTAAGTAATTAATAATAGATATTTTTATCTATGTCTATTAATGAATTAGATAGTGTTTTAGAGGCTTAAAATGAAAATAAATCCAATCTTAAGCATGGAATACACTAATATTCTTAAAAGATTGTTTTACTGCCTTTTGATGACAAACCCTTTTTAAATCAAACTTTTGACAATTTTATAATATATATTTTTCAAAATAAACATATTCATTATGATTGGGACATTGAAATTTACATTGGATAAATTTTTGGTATTTTTCTGACAATGTTCATTTTTTAATGAATAGTGAAAAATACTGCATTTTACATCAAAACTACTTTTTCATTTAATTTAATTATATGGTTAGATTATTTTTTTAATTGGTATTAAAGTTTAATCTGAATATATTTTTACCATTTAATCCAATTATGGTCATTAGGATTAATTTCACTTTGAAAATGGTCATAAAATAATGCCAAACTTTTTATAGATATTGTTTCAAAAAAACCCGCTATTTGTTTTGACAACGGGAATTATTTTTAAATAAATTATTGAAATTTATGTGTTTGGAATTTGGTAAAATGGATTACATATTTGGAATCAGAAGGTCCAAATTATGTAATTAATACTCTTTTGTTTTTGGACATTATGAATAGTAACGACGGTAATTATCTTTAATTATCTTGATTAATGAGTAATCAGGTAGTTAAGGATAATAAAATAATATCATAATAATAAAAAATGACACCAAAATGTGTCTAAGGCTACTGGTTGTCTCATGGCCGACCATGGGATTCCTTGTGCCAAACTTGGGGGCCCCATGAAATCACTTTTGTGAGAAATTGACCTTTTATCTTTTTATTTTTTAAAGAATGTTAAATGTAACAAAGAATGTATCACCTAAGTAAAATATTTTTAATTCTGTCTAAATAAATGATATTTTGGACTATAAATAGTCATTGGAAAGATAAAAAGATTTTATACATCATAGTATTTTTTTTATAATTTTTAGACATTAAATAAATTAAATTATTTATGACATCATAATGATGCAGCGATGACCTCATTATTTGACGATTTAAATAAAATGGAAAGATAATGTAAAATATATGCCATAAACATGTCCAAAACCTATTGTATGGGTGTATTTAGAACCCTTATCACCTTACCCTCGAATTATATCAATGTGGGACCTTTTTAATCCGAAAATCATTTTCAAATAAAGTAACATTTCTTTACTTTCCAAGAGTGCCCCTCCTCTCCTCTTATAAAAGGCCCCCACCTCTACCTCCTTACCCACACTTCCAAAGCCTTTGGCTCGGCCAAACCCTGACCATTTTGTCTCTCCACTTCCCTCTCTTACTCCTTGAAGCTTCACTTTGGGCAGAAGGTTTCCCAAGGAATCCTTTGAGCTCAAACCAAAGGGAGTTACCCGATTTTAAGGTAATGTATTCACTTGAGTCCTTTTATTTTATTTTGCTTATCCAACCCCATAAAATCTTTTTATTAATTTATTTTGTAACAAATACAGTATATTCAATATACTAGGATGTTGTTATAAGAAGGATTCTAGCTACACTTACACACACCTACATCTAATGGTTAAAGAACATACTGTTTCCGTGGATGGCGAATTTATGCCTCCCGAAACGATGATTGTTCAAAATTATTTTAACACCTTTAAAGGTGGCCATTAATATGTCACTATATTTATATATGATATATAATATGTTTATTTTTTCCTTAAGATTCTGTATTTTTCATTTTTGGCATACCTTTATGGTTTCTATTATGGGTAAACGCGATATCTTCATTTAAGGAAGTGCGGACTACCGCCCCCTCAAAGTGATTTGATCCGTTAAATACCATATGTGGGACGTATAAAGGATGGATTTATGATATTATATATTATATTACACTGGAATTATAATATACCTTTATATCATTATGATTCCATTCTATAAAATACGAAATAGAAATGAAAGTAGCGTTCATGCGTACGTACGGCTTACCGTCTCCATGAACGGTGCATTTCATTTCTTACCTCTAAATGATTATGTAATATTATAAATGCATGCATGTACTGGATATATATGACATATATTATATCTACATCATGAATACCATTCTTTATATAATGGATACATGAACAACTTGTAATTATAAAGGGCTTATTTTTGACTAAAGTACCAATGATCGTTAAAACGACCGTTATTAACTTAAATAATTACAAAGTGTTCATGACATGAAAATAAGTGATATAAAAGGAATAATGAACTTGAAAAAGGTTCTTAAACCAGTATAAATTAACTCAAGTTTATTATTCAAGATATTAAAGAATGACCGAGTCAAGTCGGACCTGAGGTATGGGACTTCGTCTCAATCTCCTTTCATTGAGGTATATTTTGTTTTATACACAACCTTATTCTATACGGTGTATAAACCCCTTTGACTTTTAAGTTTATTCAAAAGGAATCTTTTTTATACGAAGCGTTTACTAAACGACAAAAGGGAATGTTTTTTTCGTACGTATGCGGCGACAATGACTTCTCCGCTGCCATGACCATTATTTAAGTTTCGACTTCCTCTACAAGCGATACCTTCTTTTTAAAAGAAAAATAAATACCATGTTATAATTTTCTTTTATTTTGGTATTGAAAATGGTTTTCATAATGTTTTTATTATATCAATGTGTTGTATTGATATCTTGTGATTGAAATGTGGAAATGTTATGTTTCCTTTATGCATGTTTTATGTGATAGGATTATGTTATGGTTCTTGGGAATTATTATGAATATGGGTGGTTTCATGATAAACTAAGGGCGGGTGATCCCGATATAGATCTCCAATGCATTGGGTAACATGAAAGAGTGAAACGTTAAGGTTTCTCTGAAGAGATTTAGGGAATATACTGTGATGGGTATTCCAAACGTAACCAAGAGGGTTACTCCCTACGTAAAAATGTTATGAATGCCTCAAGTTACCTTTATGTCTTATGATTTCTATGATTTATTCATGATTTGATGAGGTATGTTAAAGTGCTTATGTTTTATGGGTAAAATATGATTTCATTCTTATGTATATATGAACTCATGTCTCCTTTCCATATTTTTTTATATAACCCATACTGAGCTTTTTATGCTCATCCCAAGTTTTTTTGAAATGTTTTTCACAGGTCAAGGGAAAGGTACATGATATGATGATAGTGTCAAGGAAGTATCAAGAAAGAATCCATGTTTTATTTTAAATATGTTTCCATTTATGGGAAAGAAGAATACTATCTTTATGTAACCACATTGTTTATATGTGGAATGTAAATGAAAGTTTTATGATCTAATTCTCTAAAACTCTAAACCCGAAAAGATCCTCAATGTGTAATCTTGTAATAACTCAAGATTAAGTAAGGTTTAAGGCTGGGTCCTTATAGTTGGTATCAGAGGTCGGTTTAGATAACTTTAGGAGTTATAATTCTATTAAATGATTATCCAAAAATATTTTTTTTGAAATGATATAGCATTTGAAGATTACCATGTTGCTTGATCTAAGACATGTTTGTTCAGAATGGTTTTCCGCAGAGGAAACATGGAAGCAGTGCTAGGAAGGCATATAGAAGGAAATAACCTTCCGAATCAGCATCTCGAGATGGTCGGAATTGGAACTGAACAGTTTGTTGCAGTAATGGCACAGTTGACTCAAGCGATAAATGGTGGTGGTATCCATGCACGAGATCAGCCAGATCAACCGCAGAGGAACATATCAGTGGTGGAACATTTCATGAGGCAACATCCCCCATCATTCAGAGGATCATCTGACCCTGTGTTAGCTGAAGGGTGGATTAAAGAACTGGAGAAAATTTTCGATGTCATGGGGTGTTCAGACAATCAAAAGGTTAGTCTTGCTATTTACTGTTTGGAGGGTGAGGCAGATCAATGGTGGTCTATGGTTAAAAATATCAGGGACGCCGATGAGATTGATGCTCTTAACTGGGATGAATTCAAAGGTAGGTTTCTTGAGAAGTATTTTCCTAAGGCTGTTCGACTTAGGATGGAAAAGCAATTCTTGGAATTGAGGCAAGAGGAAGAATCAGTGGCTGCCTATGAAGAAAGGTTCACTAGATTGTCAAGGTATGCTCCAAATTCTATCTGAGACCTTGATAGTAAAATCAATCGTTTTTACTCAGGATTAAAGCCAAAATATCTAAGGGCATTAGCTTCTCGTGAGTTTAAAAGTCATGAAAAGCTTGTTCTATGTGCTGAGAAGGTGGAAATGGAGTTTGCCTATGATCAAGTGTTCTATAACAACCAACAGAAGAAGAGACCGAGGTGGCAGGAGAAAGGTAAGAATTCTTCAAAAAAGTCTGATGGTAAGAAAACTAAGTTTCCAGTTTGTGATAAATGTGGCAAAAGACATGCTGGGGAATGTCTTCTGAATTCTATAAAGTTCTACCGATGTGGTAAGATGGGACATAAGGCTCGTGATTGCACTGAAAAAGATCAAGGTGAAGGTAAGACCAAATTTTATTTACAGTTACTGAAATATTTTAAGTGCAATGAGATGGGTCACTATGAAAACGAGTGTCCGACAAAGAGCTTGAGTGATGGGAAGCAGTTAGACTACAAGCAGAAAGGGGTGGTGAAATCCTTTGCAACTACTTCAGCAGATGTTGGGCCATCAAATGAAGTCATATCAGGTACTTTGTTTGTTTTTTCAGATTATGTCAGTGTGTTGTTTGATTCGGGGTCTACACATTATTTCATCTCTAAAACCTTTTCTATTAAAATGGGAATACCATCTCAAGAAATGAATCCTGAACTTGTGGTAAAAACACCTGGGGGAAATGTTGAGGCAAAAAGAATTTATAAGAATCTTCCTATCCTTATCTGTGGAAAGAACCTACTTGCAAACCTTATTGTTCTACCTATAGTAGAGTTTTATGTTATCCTGGGTATGGATTGGCTCTCTATTTACCATGCTAAGATTGACTGTAGAGCTAAAGAAGTTTCTTTTCAAAAAGACTTTCAGTTTGTGTACAATAATGAACCCTTACTGTTGATAACATATCAAGAGGCCGAGAAACTTGTAAAATATGGACATGAATGTTACCTTGCACACATTGTTGAAAACAAGGGAACTGTTCAGATTAATGATGTGTCAGTGGTAAATGATTATCCCGATGTTTTTCCTGATGAGTTGCCTGGAATAATACCAGATCGGGAAGTTGAATTTACTGTTGACTTAATTCCTGATGCTAAGCCAATTTCAAAACCCCCTTATCGAATGGCTCAAATTGAACTTTTAGAGTTGAAGGAGAAATTTCAAGATTTATTAGAGAAAGGTTTCATTTGACCTAGAACATCACCATGGGGTGCTCTTGTCTTGTTTGTTAAAAAGAAAGATGGCTCAATGAGACTTTGCGTTGATTATAGGGCCTTGAATAATATCACTGTTAAGAACAAATATCCTTTTCCTCATATCGATGATTTGTTTGATCTGCTCCAGGGAGCTCAGTATTTTTCAAAGATTGACCTGAGATCGGGGTACCATCAACTGAAGGTAAAGGAAGAAGATGTTCCGAAGACTGCGTTTCGTACAAGATCTGGCCATTATGAATTTGTAGTAAATGCCTTTTGGGCTAACCAATGCACCTGCTATATTCATGGACTTAATGAATAGAATTTTCCATGAGTTCTTGGATAAGTTTGTGGTGGTTTTCATTGATGATATTTTGGTGTTTTATAAAAGTAAAGAGGAGAATGAAAGACATTTAAGGGTTATCTTGCAAACCTTAAAAGAAAAGAAACTGTATGGAAAATTCAGCAAGTGCGAGTTTTGGTTGCAACAAATTTCTTTCCTTGGTCACATTGTTTCAAAATATGGGATAACTGTTGATCCTGAAAAAACAAAAGTTGTGAAAGAATGGCCAAGACCCACAAATGTAACTGAGATTTGTAGCTTCCTTGGTTTGGCAGGCTATTACTGAAGGTTTGTTAGAAATTTTTCATAGTTATCTAGTCCAATGACTAAGCTAACTCGGAAGGGTGTTAAGTTTATCTGGACAAAATAATGTGATGATTGTTTTCAGGAATTGAAAAGAAGATTGGTGAATGCTCCAGTTTTGGCACTACCTTCCAGGAATGGTGAGTTTGTTATATACAGTGATGCTTAATTGAAAGGACTTGGTTGTGTCCTAATGCATAATGATCAGGTAATTTCTTATGCTTCACGTCAGTTGAAAACTCATGAGGTAAATTACCCTACACATGATTTGGAATTAGCTGCTGTTGTTTTTGCTTTAAAAATTTGGAGGCATAATTTGTATGAAGTAAAGTGTGAAATATATACTGATCACAAAAGTTTAAAGTATATATTCACTCAGAAATAATTGAACATGAGACAAAGGATATGGCTAGAATTAATCAAGGATTATGATTTTACAATTCATTACCATCCAGGAAAAGCAAATAAAGTGGATCATGCTTTGAGTCAAAAAAGTAATGCTTCATTAGCAATGTTGCATTTGGAACGTGATCCTTTGGTTAAGGATTTAATGAAATTTGGCATAGAAGTTGTTGGTGCAGGAAGTTCTTCTGTTTTGTTTCAGGTATCAGTGAGATCATCTCTATCAGATAGAATCAAGCAAGCACAGAAGCAAGACAGTGAGTTACAGAAAAAGGTAGAGCTGGTTCAGAAAGGTAAGTTGCCTGAATTCAACATTAATAATGATTGCGTTTTGAGATTTGGGAAGAGATTGTGTGTGCCTTGTGATTCAAATTTGAAGAGAGAGTTGTTATGTGAAGCTCATAGTTCTCCGTTTTCAGTTCATCCTAGCATTACTAAGATGTACAGAGATCTGCGGGAGTATTACTGGTGGGATGGAATGAAAAGAGATATTGCTGATTTTACTGTGAAGTGTTTGACTTGTCAGCAGGTTAAAGCAGAGCGACAGTTACTGAAAGGGATGCTTCAGCCTTTACTAGTGCCAGAGTGGAAATGGGATAATATATCCATGGACTTTGTTGTGGGATTACCGAAGACATCTCGAGGTAATAATACAATCTGGGTTATTGTTGATCGCTTGACCAAATCTTCTCATTTCCTTGCTATACGAGATACTTTTTCCCTAGATCAACTTTCCTGTTTGTATCTTAAAGAGATAGTCAGGTTACATGGAGTTCCTCTCTCCATTGTATCTTACCGTGATCCCAAGTTCACTTCTAACTTTTGGAAAGGCCTTCAGAAGTCGTTGGGTACTGAATTAAATTTTAGTACAACTTTTCATCCTCAATCAGATGGGCAGTCGGAACGAACAATTCAGACCTTGGAGGATATGCTACGAGCTTGTTCGATGGATTATCAGGGAAGTTGGGACCAACATCTTTCTTTAGTTGAATTTTCATATAATAACAGTTTTCATTCTAGTATACAGATGGCACCATTTCAGGCATTATATGGGAAGCGGTGTCAAACTCCATCTTTCTGGGATGAAGTGGGTGAAAGAAAGTTGATGGGACCAGAATTGGCAGAAGAGTTTGCAGAAAAATTTCAGTTGATACAGAAACACATGAGAACAGCTCAGAGTAGGCAGAAGAGTTATGCAGACAACAGGAGGAAGGATCTCTCTTTTGAGGTAGGTGATCATGTTTTTCTCAAAGTATCACCATTGAAAAGTGTGATGCGATTTAGTAAGAAAGGAAAGTTGAGTCCAAGGTTCATTGGACCATATGAAATTCTGGATAGAGTTGGATCAGTTGCATACCGGGTGGCTTTACCTCCGAGTTTATCTCAGGTACACAATGTTTTTCACGTTTCGATGTTGAGAAAGTATATGCCAGATCCATCTCATGTTTTGAGTCCAGAGGTAGTTCAGCTGGAAGAGAACCTATCTTATGAGGAACAAACAGTCCAGATTCTTGACCACAGGGAGCAAGTGTTACGAAATAAGGTGATTAATCAGGTAAAGGTTTTGTGGAAAAACCACATGATGGAAGACGCAACATGGGAATCTGAAAATGCAATGAGGGATAAGTACCCCCATTTATTTGATAAGTAAATAAATTACGGGGACACAATTTTCTAAAGGGGGAAGGATGTAACATCCCAAGTAAGTAATAAATAATAGATATTTTTATCTCTGTCTATTAATGAATTAGATAGTGTTTTAGAGGCTTAAAATGAAAATAAATCCAATCTTAAGCATGGAATACACTAATATTCTTAAAAGATTGTTTTACTGCCTTTTGATGGAAAACCCTTTTTAAATAAAACTTTTGACAATTTTATAATATATATTTGTCAAAATAAACATATTCATTATTATTGGGACATTGAAATTTACATTGGATAAATTTTTGGCATTTTTCTGACAATGTTCATTTTTTAATGAATAGTGAAAAATACTGCATTTTACATCAAAACTTCTTTTTCATTTAATTTAATTATATGGATAGATTATTTTTTTAATTGGTATTAGTGTGTAGTCTGAATATATTTTTACCATTTAATACAATGGTGGTCATTAGGATTAATTTCACTTTGAAAATGGTCATAAACTAATGCCAAACTTTTCATAGATATTGTTTCAAAAAAACCCGCTATTTGTTTTGACAACAGGAATTATTTTTAAATCAATTATTGCAATTTATGTGTTTGGAATTTGGTAAAATGGATTACATATTTGGAATCAGAAGGTCCAAATTATGTAATTAAGACTCTTGTTTTTGGACATTATGAATAGTAACGACAGTAATTATCTTTAATTATCTTGATTAATTAGTAATCGGGTAGTTAAGGATAATAAAATAATATCATAATAATAAAAAATGACACCAAAATGTGTCCTAAGGCTACTGGTTGTCTCATGGACGACCATGGGATTCCTTGTGCCAAACTTGGGGGCCCCATGAAATTACTTTTGTGAGAAAGTGACTTTTTATCTTTTTACTTTTTAAAGAATGTTAAATGTAACAAAGAATGTATCACCTAAGTAAAATATTTTTAATTTTGTATACATAAATTCTCTTTTGGACTATAAATAGTAATTGGAAAGCTAAAAATATTTTATACATCATAGTAGTTTTTTTATAATTTTTAGACATTAAATAAATTAAATTATTTATGACATCATAATGATGCAGTGATGACCTCATTATTTGACGATTTAAATAAAATGGAAAGATAATGTAAAATCTATGACATACACATTTCCAAAACCTATTGGATGGGTGGATTTCGAACCCTTATCACCTTACCCTCTAATTATATCAATGTGGGACCTTTTAAATCCGAAAATCATTTTCAAATAAAGTATCATTTCTTTACTTTCCAAGAGTGCCCCTCCTCTCCTCTTATAAAAGGCCCCCCACCTCTACCTCCTTACCCACACTTCCAAAGCCTTTGGATCAACCAACCCCTACCCATTTTGTCTCTCAACTTCCCTCTATTACCCCTTGAAGCTTCACTTTGGGCAGAAGTCTTCCCAAGGAAGCCTTTGAGCTCAAACCAAAGGGAGTTACCCGATTTTAAGGTAATGTATTCACTTGAGTCCTTTTGTTTTATTTTGATTCTCCAACCCCCTAAACTCTTTTTATTCATTTATTTTGTAACAAATACAGTATCTTAAATATACTAAGATGTTGTTATAAGAAGGATTCGAGCTACATTTACACACACCTACATCTAATGGTTAAAGAACATACTGTTTCCGTGGATGGCGAATTTATGCCTCCCAAAATGATGATTGTTCAAAATTCTTTTAACACCTTCAAAGGTGGCCATTAAGATGTCACTATATTTATATATGATATATAATATGTTTATTTTTTCCTTAATCTTCTGTATTTTTCATTTTGGGCATACCTTTATGGTTTCCATTATGGGTAAACACGATATCTTCATTTAAGGAAGTGCGGACTACCGCCCCCTCAAAGTGATTTGATTCGTTAAATACCATATGTGGGATGTATAAAGGATGGAGTTATGATATTATATATTATATTACACTGTAATTATAATATACCTTTATATCATTATGATTCCATTCTATAAAATACGAAATAGAAATGAAAGTAGCGTTCATGCGTACGTACGGCTTACCGTCTCCATGAACGATGCATTTCATTTCTTACCTCTAAATGATTATGTAATATTATAAATTCATGCATGTACTGGATATATATGACATATATGATATCTACATCATGAATACCATTCTCTATATAATGGATACATGAACAACTTGTAATTATAAATGGCTTATTTTTGACTCAAGTACCAATGATCGTTAAAATGACCGTTATTAACTTAAATAATTACATAGTGTTCATGACATGACAATAAGTGATATAAAAGGAATAATGAACTTGAAAAAGGTTCTTAAACAAGTAGAAATTAACTCAATTTTATTATTCAGGAGATTAAAGAACGACCGAGTCAAGTCGGACCTGAGGTATGGGACTTCGTCTCAATCTCCTTTCATTGAGGCATATTTTGTTTTATACACAACCTTATTTTATACGGTGTATAAACCCCTTTGACTTTTAAGTTTATTGAAAAGGAATATTTTTTATACGAAGCATTTGATAAACAAAAAAAAGGAATGTTTTTGTTGTACGTATGCGGCGACAAAGACTTCTCCGCCGCCGTGACCATTATTTGAGTTTCGGCTTCCTCTACAAGCCATACCTTCTTTTTAAAAGAAAAATAAATACCATGTTATAATTTTTTTTTAGTATTGAAAATGGTTTTCATAATGTTTTTATTATATCAATGTGTTGTATTGATATCTTGTGATTGAAATGTGGAAATGTTATGTTTCTTTTATGCATGTTTTATGTGATACGATTATGTTATAGTTCTTGGGCATTATTATGAAGACGGGTGGTTCCGTGATAAACTAAGGGCGGGTGAGCCCGATATAGCTCTCCAATGCATTGGGTAACGTGAAGGAGTGAAACGTTAAGGTTTCTCTGAAGAGATTTAGGGAATATACTGTGATGGGTATTCCAAACGTAACCAATAGGGTTACTCCCTACGTAAGAATGTTATGAATGCCTCAAGTTACCTTTAGGTATTATGATTTCTATGATTTATTCATGATTTGATGAGGTATGTTAAAGTGCTTATGTTTTATGGGTAAAATATGATTTCATTCTTATGTATATATGAACTCATGTATCCTTTCCATATTTTTTTTATATAACCCATACGGAGCTTTTTATGCTCATCCCAAGTTTTTTTGAAATGTTTTTCACAGGTCAAGGGAAAGGTACATGATATGATGATAGTGTCAAGGAAGTGTCAAGAAAGAATCAATGTTTTATTTTAAATATGTTTCTATTTATGGGAAAGAAGAATACTATCTTTATGTAACCACATTGTTTATATGTGGAATGTAAATGCAAGTTTTATGATCTAATTCTCTAAAACTCTAAACCTGAAAAGATCCTCAATGTGTAATCTTGTAATAACTCAAGATTAAGTAAGGTTTAAGGCTGGGTCCTTATATGAACAGTGACTGAGATTTGAATCTTGAAAGCATGAAAATACTATACGATTCCTTTCTAAAAAACCTACATCAGATTGACATATTTGTTATATATATATATTCTATATAATTATGTTTCTATCACTTTTTAATCACATGGATAAGAATATTTATAGTATCTTTGAGGATACATGTTTTAAAAAAATAGAGATTGATCCATGCTGTGGCCACCTGACTGAGTCCCTGAACAATATTGAGTTGAGGGAGCCATGTGACCTCAAGTGTAACACTCTATATTTTTAGTGTGAAATTATATTTAAATGAATCAATATATTTGATAAATTGTATTAAATGAAACAAAAAAATAATATAAACAATTCTATATTCCATTAAGGTATATATTATACAGGAATAAATATTAAAAATAACTAAATGAAATGCAATTAAGAAAATTACTAAAGAAATAAAACCACAAGTAAATAAAAATATAACAAGATTGAAATATTCATTATTATGATCACCCATAAAGATCATACTACTGATGGTAACTATAAAAATAACAAAAATTATTAGAAATATGATAAATATCTTGATAAAGAAATGAAGGGATAAGATGAATTATTTTAGGGGAGTATGTAAGTCTATATATAGGAATTTGAAAGGGTAATATGAGTGTTGATTATATAATCATTGAATATATGGCTATTTGATGTACATTTATCCAATAGATATATTGAATTTTTTTATTTTTCATATATTAAAGCTTGTAATATATTAAAAACAATATATTTAATAATTAATTCTTATGTAATAATTAATTCTTGAATGAAATAAAAATATAATAATGTATTTGTAAAAATATTTTATAAAATGTGTATTTTTAATCTATCATATTTAAAGGATGATTTTAATTAAATATATTTATAAAATTCAATGAATGATTTTAATACTAATTTATTAATAAAATTAAATAAATGGTTAGTATATAAATAATTTATTTTAAATAAATATGATTAAAATAATTTAATGATAAAAATAGATATTTTCAAAGAATTGTTTTTCTAAGTGTCATATATTTTTTATTTTAATAAATTAAATTAACCACTTTTAAAGAATGGTTTAATGAAATTTTTTTTTATATATAATAAAAAAAATTAATATTCATCTAATTAGTATTAATTGGTATGAAATAAGAATAAAATCATTTAGTGTTTAAAAATTTATTTTTCTAAAAAATAGTTTTCCTATACATTATATGTTTTAATTTAAATGTTACTTTTCTTATATTTAGAATTTAAATTTAATTAAAATTATTCCAAAATTGGAATCAAAATTTCTACATTTGGTAAGAGGGCACATATTGTACTTTGGGCAAAAAAATAATTATCATGGTAAATAATTAAATGAAGTAAAATGTGATAAAAAGGTTTAAATTGACATGACAAAAATTTTGAATAATTAATATGATATTTAAACATTATATAAGTCCTATGTTAGGTGAAAAGGTCAATCCTACAATCATAACCAATATTTATTTACCCAACTCACCTAACTCCCATGTGATTCCATGTTTACCCTTCACCTAACTCAAGTTTCAAAAAAATGTCCCTTATTTTCATTTATAAAATGAACCCCTACTCTGCCCATTTAAAATCACTTATTTAATTTGATTTAATTTTTAATACCTACCTAAAATTTCCCACCTAATTTATTTTATCATACTGGGTAGATTTTGGTTACAATAAGGAGGCCTAAATCCTTCATTACAAAGTAAGTTATCATGAGAAGGAGTGATTCCATCAAATTAACAAGTTCTTATTCATTTATTTCATTTATATTCTCATATAAAATATTCTTAAATACCATCCAAAACTCTAATTATGTATTATAAACACCATTAAGACTCTATAAAAATGATATTACAAATATATAACTTTATATTATTACTCATTCATTAGTTTAACATGTTCTTATTTGGGTTGGTTTAACCACCTACACGAATGATGCTATACGATCATCATTATTTACATTGTTAATGATTATAAAATCATGAATAATGTTAATATATGATATTAATAAGTAATTTTTTTTATGATTATGGTTATGTAAGGGTAAACTAAAAGGAATGTTCATGATAAAGTAACACTTTATTATTGGTAAATTCTCATAAAACATTCACTTTGTGAATTCCATTCTTACAAACTATACCCATAAATTCCATAAAATGAAAATGGGAATTTAAAAATAATTATAATATCATTAAAATACATTGAATAATCTAGGAATTATGATCTTAATAACATATAATGAGGATCGAAATTGGCATACTGAAGCAAGCATATAACAAATGGAATAATCAACACCCGATGATTAATTTTAAACACCGAATGATTAATAAATGGGTAATAAGAAATTATAAATGAATTATATTTACTAAAATAAATAAATAAATGTTATTATATTTATGAATAATAAAACCAAATTGATTATACTGAGAGTTGGAGAACATCTGACCAAGCAAGAATCCAAGGTAAGAGTTTTCTTGTCTAGTTTTTCTTTTGATTGATACACACTCTTTATTCTATGACTTTGCACTTATATATTTTATATATTATTCCTATTTACTATATAATATGTAATTTTATATTTAATTATATATATATTACATTTCCTTATCAAAATATTATTCTTGATTGATTATTACTTCATGAAACATATTGTTGTAATAAAAAACATCCACTATCTTTATTGGGTATTTATCTTCCATTTACATATTCTTTTTTACCAAAAATGTTTATTTTTTATATCTTGAAAATAAGATATGTATTTTATTTTTAAATATTTAATTTATCATTAATTATATACAAAATGAAATTTTATATCGCTTTTATTGACATTGGTTACTTTAAATGGTTAATAATATTTTTAAAGTATTTTTTTAAATTTTTTTAGAATTTTATATATTCCACTACATATTTATTCTACTTTATATTTATTTATTTTAAATATTACATTATTGATACTTATTTTTAAAATAATATTTTAAAATTCCTCTTGTCACCTTTTATAAAATGATTTGGAAAGTGATGTTATAACTTTTTTTTATGACAACATTATCAAAACTTTAAGAAAAATATTTTCATGATTTACCTTCTATGTTTATCTCTATATATAAATGAACTATCATCTATAAAATCATGTTTCATTTATCAAACTCCAAATTCCCTTATATAATGTTTTTTTGGGTGATTTAATTTTGGGTATCATCTAATCAGATTTAAAATTTATCCTTATATAATACCCCATGAAATGTTATGTAACCATCTAATATGATTTTTTTGGAATTTTTAAAAAACTAATTTTACGAGGTTAAGTGGGAACTGATTCAAATGATTACTGAGAATCAAAACTACATAGAAAAAGATAACATGATCAAACCACATTCAACCCAAATTTTTAAATTTCAAATTTAAAAAATTAAATTACACTATATGCGTAAGGGTTTATGCATCAAGCCCAACACCACCACTGATATCGACACAACCAACATCACCGAATAAATCATCCACCTATAGAATCCAAACATCCTCTCAATCATGATAAATGTTACAACTAATGGGAAATATATAACACGGCCATCATAATTACATCATGAGCATCACTATTAGTGTATATCTAACACTGACAAGACTCTATCAGATATTCCTACCACTAACAACTAACAATTGACAGAAATAGCTAAACCAAAAACCATAACCAGAACACCATGATGAATATGAACAATGAGCAATCAATATTACACTAATCATTCCACCTCTTTCATTATTGATCCCTTCACCATTAAAACCACATTCGTCTAGAATGCATACCAAAAGAACATCACCAAACCCTGACATCCATAAACATAGAAACAAATAGACATGACACTATCTTCACCATCATGGATAACCACACCATTTAGAAATGAAACACAAATAAAATAAAATATGAGAAATCAGTAGGTCCATCTTCTCTATCCACAGACTAGGTAACTTAAAGATATAATAAGCTTGAAATCAAAGTGAAGAATAGAGGACACTCAAACCATCACCACAAGAGTAATACTGAAATACAAAGGTATAAAGAGATTAGCTATGATCCATGATCTTAGGACACTAAATATGAATCAACCTGAGAAACCAAAACCACCCTGAAGAAACCAGTGCACTAGACCAATATGGGGTCAAAACGCGATAATAAAATAGTAAGAGTTGGGGAAATTTTATGTAACACATTTGATTTCCATGGTTTAATTTAAAATTTATGTACATTTTATTTCATGCATCATACATATGCATGGTTTATCATCATGCGATAATCAAATAGTTAGCTATGTTACATTTTATACATGGATATGATGCATTTATCTATATTCACAACATTATACGTGTACATTATGTAGTTATCTATGTTTACAAATTTATGTGTGGAAAAGATGTAGTTAATTATGTTCACAATTTTATGATTTTTTATACTTATGCTTATGTCACATTGTTTATTTATGTCACCATAGATATGATTATTGTCTTATGTTTTCTCATTATTATTCCATCGTATATGTTATGATTTTAAGATGATCCTTTTATGGTTCAATTTTCCTATGCTATGATCTATAATTATTCTATCATGCCTTATGATTTATTCTTATGATTTTATGATCTTATTCCATTAATCAGGTATTTTAACCATGTTCAGGTTTTCTAACATGTTTGTGATATAATGATATGTTCTCCCCGACTCATTGATATGATTTTACCTTATTGATAATTTGGGTTCAAAAATTTATTATGATTCCCCATCTCATTAGGAGATTTTATATAGAAATATGAATATGATGAAACCATTCATGGATAATTTTATGGGTAATATTGAAGTGTTATTGTATAATTTTATGGCTATTTAGCCAATCCCAAAAGTTACTAAAACTTTGGGTTATAGGTGTGTGTTTTGTTAGTGATATGTAATGTTTAATTATGTAAATTATGTAAGATAAATATATTCCATGCTTGGGTAATCTCATCAAGAAAACCTCTTTATACATCAGAGGCTTCTGACTAGTAGTGAGGGTTGATAAATAACTCATGAGAAGACTATACCCTTTATTAGATAGCCACGAATAATAGCGAAAGTAAAAATAAACCATCATACAAAATTAATAACATAAATAGGATATTACAGTGATAATAAAACCATAAATAAATAATCAACACATTCTATAACAAAATATAATCCATTGAAATTTCATATAAGAAATATATTAAATGTATGACTACATAATGGAATGGTTATAAATCTAACACCCTGAGATTTTAAAAGAGAAACATCACTTTCAATAGCATATATGATATAAAACAAAAAGATTAGAAGAGAATGTAACACTTTGAGAATTTATGATATATTTATTTTTAAATAAATAAAATCTCTTTAATAGCTTATGATGCACACAATACTAGTTTTAAATGAAACAAGATACTCTATTAAAATATTATTATTCAAACATGTCCATTATAACCTAGCCGTTAAGTTGGTGGGTATGAATATGACTAAATAAATTATAAAAATTATATGATTTAAAAATATATAAAATAAATTCAATGTTTATCTATTGATTATAAATAAAATAAGATCCATTTTAAAGAAAAATAAATGTTTTTTTTGAAAAACTGTATTTTTCTAAAAGGCGGTTTAATCGCCCATTGCGCACATAATTTAAATTAATTTTTTTACCAATTTTAGAAAATTTATTTGAAAAAATAAACTTCATTTTTTAAATCTACATTTAAAAATTATCTTTTTATGAATTTATGAGTTTTTTAAAAATATTTATTTTTTGATGAATAGTAAAAAATACTAATTTTTATTGAAAATTGTCTTTTAATTTAAATTATTTACAAGGTTAAATTATATTTTAAATTGGGGTTAAAGTAAAATTAGTTCAATTATATTAAAATTTAAATAATTTATTCCATTTTAATCAATTTCATATTAAAATCTGATATAAAAACTTTTTAAACTTGTGAAATTTTTTCTTTGGAAAAATTGTTTTTTCGACACTTCTGTAGGGTTAATTTTAAATTGAATTCTACCACTTATGTGAAATAAATCTTAAAAAATGGTTTAAATATTTTTAATCATCATAATTAATTTTTTATAATAAGATCAACTTAATTTTTGACCATAATGAATAGTAAAAACAATAAAAATTAATTTCCACAGTTAAGGTAAAAATAGGTTTATGAGGGGTTAAACTAATAAGATAAGGGTTAAAAATTACCTAAAACTTTTCCAAAACCAATTTACTGGACATATATAGACCTTAGTACCTATAATGGTTGATAATGAACCATTTTTTGAGGCTTTAGTCATGTGAAAAACATGGTTATCATCTTTTTTTTTCAAAAATTCCACATGTGTCCTCTCCCCCACTTATAAAAGGCCACCCCGTATCCTCCCCTCTTCGAATTTACAAAAATATTTGGTTTGGAAAATATATTCCCAAATATATTTCTTAATTTCCTATCTAAATCCTAGAGGCCTTGGTTAAATAAAAAATCCAATCTAGGAAGGCTTTAGGTTAAACAAAAAGAGGTTGCTCAAAGAAGAGGTTAAGTTTTTAACTATGCATTTTCATTTTAATTATTATTATAACTATTTATAATATTATTCATATATAATAATATAATAACACTCATATCTACCATATACTTATATGTTATTATGTTAAGGGAATTAACTATATCCATATCCTCTTCCATTAAATGGGAAATGAAACCATTGATCGTGTGTACGACGAACTATCGCTTAGAAAACCGATGTAATTCGTTTTCCATAACCCCCTTTAAAGTATGGATATAATTATGGATTTAATACATATATATATATATATATATATATAATAATGAAATTATTATTCTTATGGAAATATGATATCAAATATAACTTCTTAATTTTCATTCCATGAGGGGATATGATAATATCACTCATGTGTACGGCATACTACCACCTCACGAAGAGATGTGATTCATTTTTCACTTATGATTTACATGGAAGGTATTAAGGTTAAAATTAATGAATATATGTTATATTTATGAAATAAAAATACCTATGTAAATATTATATCACATATAACTTGTTACCTTCTAATCTGTTGGAAAACAATAACGTCACTCGTGTGTACGTGTGGACTATCGCCTCCACGCAGCGATGTGAAATGTTTTTAATTTTATTTTTACATGGATGGTAATAAGGAATAATTTTTTTAATATAAAATATATATATTAAATAATAATTACTCTTTAAAGGTTAATTAATATTTATTTTCCTTTTGTTCTATCAGTCGATAAAAAATGGAAACAATGTGCGTGCCTATGTATGGATTGCCGTCCCGATGAACGGTATAATCCATTTTATATATCTAAAATTTATAGATTAATATAAATACATATATAATGAATATATATTAAATTTATATCATGGTTAACATTCTGTAAATTTTAGAAACATGATTAATATAAAAGGACTGAAAATAAAAAAATTAAATCATATATGAAAAATGAAGCTGTTATTACCTAAAAAAGTGATTTTAACAAAGAATTATTAATAAAAAGATGATAAAAGGCCATAAGTAAATAATATATGGTATGAGATATAATATTATGTTTATTTAATATATTTAAAATAAACCAATAAATATTATATAGTAGGTTTTTAAACATATGAAGGAAGTCAAACTTGAGGTAAGGGTTTCTCGTATCACTTTTACTTCTGTGAGACATATTACATATTCACCACTTATTATTTTGTGTGGTGTATATACTTCAAATTTTTATATTTTATATCATGAATCTATTTCTATTCATAGTATTTAAAGTTTCATTATAAGTTATTTCTTTCATGGGGCTTATGATTCAAAATTTACCAAGGTGGTAAGAGTTTATTTCACAATCTCATCATTAATCGATATTGTTTATGTTTAAGTATGACTTGGGGGAATTATTTGAAATTTTTATATTAAAATAAATATATTTTATTCTCCTATGGTTATTAATGAATTTTTTTAAAGTAATAGTATCATTTTACTCTCTTTGGTACTTAAAATGACTGAGAAAATGTTTTTAAGAAAATATGAATTTATTTCTCTCTTCGGTTGAAAATACTTTTTTTTATTCCAAAACCATGTTTTATATTTTTTTTAAAAAATATTTTAAATATTATATAAATTATTTTTAAATAAATTTTTACCCATGTTTTACTTTTTACAAAATGTTTTTAAATGAATCTTCATATCATTTTCCAAAGAAGGCTCGTTTGTCTTTTTCCAAAAATGTGAAAGGAATCTTTGTTTTAACATGTAATATATGTACATAATTTCTACCATCATAACCAATAAATTTTTTAAAGGTTAATATATAAGTTTAAATGGTTATTTTAAAATAAAATTATTTTCAATTTTTTTTGAACTTCTAGTTTTTAAAAAAAATTCAAAGTAGAAAAGGTTATTTTCCTCAAGAATGTTTTTAATGACATTTTTATGGTATTTATATTCATCTACAACATCAACCCTTGATTGTAATTATTATAAACTAGGGATATGTTGTAATGATACTATAATTATTATTTATTTGGATGATTTATGATTAGTTTGATTGGGGATGAACCAGTTTGATACCATTCATATTTCTATAGATAGTTTATGATTATGATTATTTATTAGGGGTATTTATTAACATTTAGTATGCTAGTTTTTCTAATAAAAATGTTTATATTTATTATGTTTCACCCATTTCATATGAGGAATTAATTGGACTTAATAATTTATGGGAGGACCCCGCTATAGTCCCTCGATGCATTAGTAGGTCTCATGACACAAAATAGATTAGGATTTTGGTCAAGGACTTACCCATTTATGTAAGATGTATTGGAATAACCCCTTGAAAGTATGGTTATGATATCCAAAATTATGTATTACATCATTATGATATTATTTATTTATTTTCCATGTTATTATTCAGTTATTTACAATATCCACAATTAAGTTTCATGCTCATGTGATTATTTATATAACATCATTTGATCATCATTTATTCCTACCATTTTATTCTCAAGTAATTGATTAAATGATACATGTTTTTATTTATTTACCTTTCTATATTGATTATTATTATTTATTAATGATATATTCTGCCATACACATACCCTTACTGGGCATCTAATCTCATCCATTTCTTATGTTTTATTTTCCTAAGGATACCAGGAAGTGTTTTATGATTGATATGTAGGGATATTTTTATAAGAAATATGATGTTCTCAAAGAAAACACTTTTTATATTTTATGTTTTCAATTATAAGGTAAATTTAAAGTATGTATCTAGTTTACAAATACTACTAAACTATTTTTTCCCTTGGGATAAAATTCCTTGTATCATATGACAATATAATAAAGTAACCACCAAATCTGGGATACTAGGGTTAGGGCCTTTACAGTCAATATCAGAGGAAGTTTAGTAAAAACCTTGAGAACTAGATTTATAAAAACATTGATTAGGGAACATAATAATATTATAGACATTAATGATAAGTATATAATAACATCCTAAAGTTTTGGTAAGGTAGAGATTATATGGTTTTCCTAGAAACACATCCCTTTCAGTATACTGTAAGTGGTCATGATTCTGGAATAGATATAACTAGGGGTAATAAATTCAAAAAAGGAACATTGGGATTGAATCAATAATTAACTGGTACATGAAAATGGGGCTTACTGTGTACCTAGTTTTACACTCCTATGGGATATGTTTTTCATAATTCAAATTTCCTTTACATACCATTATGAATATTTGAAAAAAAAATTATTCTTTGAAAATATTCTCAAAGAAACCATGTTTATGATTATGAGATAAACCATGCATAAATCTTTCAATTTATTTCAAGTCTTTCACTAGTTATGGGATTATACATTATGACTCATAATTTTATGATATAATACAATGTATACCATTATTATAAATTAATCATAGTGTAAGGAATGAGAACCGTATCAATACACATACCCCATGTAGGGATTTTCCACCTGGGCAAGATAATGAAGCTGGAGCTGGAGTTACTACTAGAAATGATCAAATTATAACCATATTTGGGAAACTAACTCAGGTTATGAGCGATAAAATTTCCTATATGGATCATTCTACTGATCCATCATGTGGTGTAACAATGTTATATTTATTTATACATCAGAAACCTATATAATTTAGTGGTACTAAAAATCCATTTATAGTCGAGCAATGAATAAGTTCCTTAAAGAAGGTATTTATCTATTTGGAAGGAAATTAAATGGAGAAAGTTTTCATGGAACTTTATCATCTCTCAGGAGATGCAGATCAATGGTATTCATTGATTTAAAACACTAAGTATGAAGAATAAATGGTAAACATGGAATGGAATGATTTTAAGTTACATTTCTTGGGAAAATATTTGCCTCATGAGAAATGAGTGGATATAGATAGAAAACTACAGATTCTAAGAAAAAAATAATATGAAAATGTTGGTAAGTATGAATAAAAATTTACAAAGTTATCAAGGTATTATATGGACTATTTATGTAATCTAAATAGAAATATTGACAATTTATTTTATGGGATTAAGAAAATTCATTTACGGGCACTAGTCTCCCAAACTTTCTCATCACATAAAGACATAATATCCTACAGTATAAAGATAGAGAAGGAATTATATAACTATTATGGATTATAAGGGAATCAAGATAATAAGAGGATCACAAAGAAAAATATGTATAAAGGGAATAAAGGAAAGAAGGATTTCCACCATGTGATAATTGTGGAAGGAAACACTCAGGTAATGGATTGAAGGGAATTAGAGTTTTATACAAGTGTAGAGTGAAAGACCACCTTTATCATGATTTAAAGGGAAATGAAGAATCTAATAGTATGAAATTATTCAACTATAAGAATATTGGGAACTAAAAAAATAAATTCCCCAAGCATCAAGGTAATATACCTCAAAATAAGCCAAGGGATCAAGTTCAAGCTTATGCTATTACTACAGACAAAGTGGAATGATTAATGTTCTTATGTTTGGATTCAAGAATTATGTTATAGGATTATTTTATCAATGATATTATTTTTATAAGAATTATTAAATGTATAAAAAATGTATTGTAATAATTTTTCTTTAAGGATTTGAGAGAATATGTTGAATGGTACCAATGATCAAGAAAAGTGATTCAGTGGAAATTTGAACTTTTTAGAAAAAAAATTATTGAGGAAGGATAACCATTAATATGAACCCTATATTGAGATAATAATGATAAAGTGTTTTTTATGAAGGTATTGGTAACCTTTGAAGTTTATCTTACCTTTTATGTTAAAGTAATCATGGGTTATTACAATTTGGGAACATTATAGGAATTTTAGTAATAATGTCCTGGAAAAAGGACAACCCGCATGCCAGGTGACAACCCATCACATTTGGAAAGTCTATGGGGATTGAACCCAAAACTGAAGGGTGATAAGGGTGATATGCCTACCAATGGCCTACATGATGTCTTGTTTAATATATAATTTTTTTACTTAAAAGATTTGATGGATATATATTAATGTTGATCCAGTGGTGTTACTATTGAGGATAGATATTAAAGTATTATATTAGATAACTTGTGCTAAAAATTTTTGTTTTGGAAAATATCCAAAGGTATAGGGAATGAATTATCATTCTTTTATGGATCTTGAAATCCGTTAAAAGTTAATTTTAGTGATTCGGGCATAAAAAATTCATTTTTTGATATCTATTTCTTAGAGTAAGAGATGAAGTGGAAAATGATAAAATAACAAAAAAAGGATGAAATTTTTCTTATGAAATAGAAAGATATCAAATAATTAAATTTCATTATATTCTTAGACAATAAAATAATTGCTCAACTTTAGGAAAAAGATCCTGAAATAAAAAATTTATCACATTACCTCCACATCCAATGAATCAAATAGTATTTTAATTCATCAAATATTTATGGTTTTTAAATATTTAACTTTTAATTGATCATTCACTTTCTTGTGACCAATGATATATATCTATCTCTATAATTATTTATTCTTTTCTTTCATGTCCATATATTATCTTCCCACCAATATTCTCATTCTTAGAAATCTAGTTATGTTTTATTTGATATATCCTTTCTATTTTCCTTTCCATATTATCAATAGAACTTTTTATTAACCCTTTTTATAATGTGTTTTTCCAAAATTGGTATTTTTAAATATCAAACCCTTAATTTCTGATATCAAGATTAAATTTTGAGGGCACAATTTATTTAAGGGGTAGAATATAACAACATGAGATTTTGAAAGAGAAACATCATCTTCAATAGAGTATATTACAAAAAAAAACAATATTAAAAGTGAATTTAACACATGAAAAATTTATTATATATTTATTTTTTAAATAAATTCATTCATTTAAATATCTTATGATTCACACAACGTTGGGATTAAATGAAATATCATGCTTTATTAAAATATTATTGTTTAAACATGACAAATATAACCTAGCCATTAATTTGGAAAGTATGAATATAAATAAATAAATTATGAAAATTATATGGTTTAAATATTTATAAATTAAATTAAATGGTTATATGTTGATTATAAATAAAATAATAATAATCTAAAATAAAAAAATGTTTTTTGAAAAACTACATTTTTCTAAAAGGCGATTTAGTTGCGCTTTCTGCATATAATTTAAAATTATTTTTACCACTTTTAGAATATTTATTTTAAAAAATAAACTTTATTTTTAGATATACATTTCAAAATTATATTTGGGTGATTTTTTGGGATTTTTTTGAAAAGATTAATTTTTTGATGAACAATGAAAAATATTGATTTTTATTGAAAATTGTCTTCTCATTTAAATTATTTACATGGTTATATTATATTTTAAATTGGTTTTAAAGTAAAATGAGTTAAATTATATTAAAATTTAAATAATTTAAGTTATTTTAATCAATTTCATATTTAATTATAATATAATTTTTTTAAGCTTTTGAAAGTTTTTCTTTAGAAAAACCTTTTTTTCGATGCATGTGTAGGTTTAAGTTTAAATTGAATTCTACCACTTCTATAAAATAAATTTGGAAAAATGAATTAAATATTTGGAATCAAAATAATTAATATTATATAATAAGTTAAACTTAATTTTTGACCATAATGAATACTGAAAAAAGTAAAAATTAATTACCACAGTTAAGGTAAAAATGGGTTTATCGGGGGGGGGGGGGATTTAAGTAAGAAGATACGGATTTAAAATATACTAAAAATTGTAAAAAACAAATTTTATGGAGTTATTTAGACCTTATAACCTCTAAGGTTTGATAATTACCCATTTTTAGGCATTTTTCATTTGAAAAATGTGGGTATCACTTTTTTATTTTCTAAAATTCCATGTGTGTACTCTCCCACACTTATAAAAGGACCCCCTCTCCTCCCCTATCAACACCTCCAAAACTATTTGTTTTATAAAATACCTACCCAAATATCTTAATTAATTCCCTATACATATTATATATTCCTTATTTATATCATAAATCCAATCTAGGAAGGATTTATGTTAAACCTAAAGAGGTTTCCCAAAGAAGAGGTAAAGTCTTTAACTTTGCATTTTCATTTTACTTCTTCTTATAAATAATCATAATATTATTAATATATGATAATATAATAAAAAAATTATCTCCCATATACTTATATATTATTTTTTTAATGTAATTACCTATATCCATCTCCTCTTCCATCAAATGGGAAATGAAACCGTCGATCGTGTGTATAGTGGACTACCGTATCATGAACCGATGTAATTTGTTTTCCATCACCACATTTCAAGGATAAATATAATGATAAATTTGAAATATGTATATAATAATCTTTAAATTATTATATATCTTGATTTATGATATCATATATATCTTCTTACTTTCTATTTCGTGGGGGGATATAATAAAGTCGCTCGTGTGTACAGAGGACTACTGCCTAGCGAAGCGATGTGATTCGTTTTTCAATTATGATTTACATGGAAGGTAGTAAGGTTAAATTAATGAATATAATTTCTATTTTTGAACTAAAAATAATTCTATAAATATAATATCACATATAACTTATTACCTTATAATCCATTAGAAAACAATTACGTCGCTTGTGCGTACGTGTGGACTACCACCTCCATATAACATTATGAAATGTTTTTCATTTTGTATTTACATGGATGGTAATAAGGATGAATTTTATTAATATAAATGATATATATGACATAATAATGAATCTATAAAGGTGAATTAATATTTATTTTCCTTTAATTCCATTCATTGATAAAAAATAGAAACAATGTTCATGTGTATGCATGGCCTACCATCTCCATGAATAGTGTAATCCATTTTCTATCTATAACTTTTATAGATTAATATAAATACATATATATAATTTATATCATGGTAAAAATTATTGATATTATGTAACCATGATCAAAGTAAAAGGACCAAAAATACCAAATCAAAACATACATGAAAAACAAAGATGTTATTACCTGAAATATTGATTTTAACAAAGAAATGTTAATGAAAAGGTGATAAAAGATCATAATTAAATATTATATGGTATGATATATACGAGTATGGTTATATAATATATTTATAATAAACCTATATTTATTTTATAGGAGGTTTATACACTTATAAACTAAGTCGAACCTGAGGTAAGGGTTTCTCGTCTCACTTTTACTTCTGTGACATATATTCCATATTCACCACTTATTCCTTAGTATAGTGTATATAAAACCCATTTTTATATTTTATATCATGAATATATTTATCTTTATTGTATTTAAAGTTTAATTTTAATTTATTCCTTTCATGAGGATTATGATTCAAAAGTTTCTAATGTGGTAGGGGTTTATTTCACAATCTCATCATTAATTGGGATTATTAATGTTTAAGTATCCCTTGGAGGAATTAGTTTATATTTATATATTAAAATAAATATATTTTATTCTCATATGGTTATTAATGAATATTTTAAATTAATATTACCATTTTGATATCTTTGTTACTTAAAATGATTGAGAAAATGTTTTTAAGAAAATATGACTTTATTTCTCTCTTCGATTGAAATTACTTTTTTCTTCCAAAACCACATTTTCTAAAAATGTTTTAATTTTTTTTAACATTATCCAAATGAATTATTAAATAAATTTTTATCCATTTTTGAATTTTTAATTTTTTGAAAGAAATCTTCAGCTTGTTTTCTAAACAAGGCTTGTTTGAATTTTACTGAAAATGTGAAAGAAATATTTTTTAATGTGTGAAACATGTACATAATTTATGCCTTCATGACCAATAGATGTTTTAAAGGATAATTTATAATTTTAAAAGTTTATTTTTAAAAAATAAATTTATTTTTAAAATATTTTGTGAAATTTTAGTTTTAAAAATATTTTCAAAGTAAAAGGTTATTTTTTATGAAGAATGTTTTAATGACATTTTTGTGGTATTTCTAATCATCAATGACATAAAAAATTTATTTTACTTATGATTCATTAGGGATATGTTGTAATTATACCATCCTTATTATTTATCCAGATGTGTTATGATTAGTTTGAATGGGGATATACCAGCTTGATACCATTCATATTTCTCTGGATGGTTTATGATTATGTTTATTGATTGGGTAATTGTTAACATTTCGTATGCTAGTTTTTCAATATGAATGTTTATATTGATTATGTTTTACCCATTTTATATGAGTAATGAATTGGAAATAAATGATGTATGAGGCCTGCTATATCCCCTCAATTCATTGGTAGGTCTCATGAGACAAACTATCTTGGGTTTTTGGCTGAGGAATTACCCATTTATATAAGATGTCTTGGAACAAGGCCTTGATAGTATGGTTATGATGTATAGAATTTTGAATTACCTTATTATGAAATTATTTATTTATATTCTATGTGATTATTCAATTAGTTTGAATATCCATGGTTAAGTTTCAAGCTCATGCGATTATTTATACGACATTATTTGATTATTACTTCCATATTATGCTTAAGTAATTGATTGAATTAAATGTATTTCTGTTATTTACCTTAACATATTGATTATACTTATTTATTTATGATATCTTTCTCTATACGCATACCATTATTGAGCACCTGAGCTCACCCCTTTCTCATTTTTTATTTTCACAGGATACTAGGAAGTGTTTTATGATTGATATGTATGGAAATTCTAAGGGGAAATATGATGTTCTAAAATAAAACACTTTTTTATTTTATATTTTCAATTTTAATGTGAATTTCAAGTATGTATATAGTTTACCAAGATTACTAAGCTATTTGGTCCATTAGGATGCAATTCCTTATATCTTATGCTAATTTAATAAAGTAAACACTGACTATGGGCTACCAAGGTTAGGGTAGTTACAATAAACAACAAGATCCAAAATATAAAAAATAATAAAGATAATACTATAATATATAGACCCAAGGATTTACCCATTTTTTCTCCCAAATCGACCATGCACCCTAGTTTACTTGTATATAACATGGAATTTTACCTCACCTACATCCTTGATCATGAATTTTTCATGTGCACCAGGGTGCTTGTACATGGTGTGAGTAATAATAATCAGTAGGAAACCACAAAAAAATTTCCTTAAATAAATCAAGATTGTATATGGGTGCATGAACAATATGTTATAATAATATAATAATTAATAACTTATCAACCGTCAAATCATAGGGTAAAAAAACAACCAAAATGAACGATCATACTAACTTTTCTAGTACTCAGATGAGATGGTGTTCCTAGAGTATAAACATGCTAGAGAATAAATGAGTTAACATCTTTAATAAAAATATAAAATTTGAATGTAATATAATCATTAATATCAAGTTTAGGTGAATGGGTAATCACCACTCATATAATATGACTAGGTGAATGAGCGATCACCCTTGTCATAATAATTGAGGTGAGAAGGTTATAATTGTATACAAGGGTGTGGATGAAATGGTCATCACCACTCAGTATAAGAGTAAATGAATTTTTTATCATCATAATAAATCATAATTTGAATAATATATCACTATAATAATTATAAGGTGAACATATCATCACCATAACTATGAAGTGTGGGTGAACAGGCTATCACCACTCTACAACTTTGAGAGAAAGATATATCACAAATCAAAAAATCTAGGTGAATGGTCTATCACCTCTCCATAAATCTAGGTGAATGGTCTATCACTACTTCACAGCTCTGGGTGAATGATCTATCACCACTCTACAACTCTAGGTGAATGGGCTATCACAATACATTACTTAACCAAAGTGAATATTCTATCATTTATATATTAAATTAAATGTGAATGAGCTATCAATGTAACATCAACATAGACGTGGAAACAAAATCACTAATATGATAACCATAATAGGGTGAAATGAGGCACCTCAAACCCACACTCCTAGGTTTGGTTCTAAAAACACTATCTTTATATCATGATCTGACCCATCAGAGATCTCCTGGATGGTGATAATATGAGTTTGACAACCCCAAGCCCACCTTCAATAGTTTAGGGGCTAGAGGCTAGTGCTGAGTAGGCATATCACACATATAGGAGACATTAGTCTAAGGCACCTGTACATACACACACATCTCGAAGACCATAAAATGATGAAAGTAAAGTATAACATATAACAATGAATACATACATCTATAACCCACAACTTGAGTATGATAAATTTACTAAAAGTGATAAAGGAGAAAAATACAAGCCCACCAAAAACTAAAAAGGAGTCCAACCTGCTCAGGAGTAGGGGACTACTATCAAATGAAACATTGTTAAAAACCTCAATTTTTCTACCCTAAAACTATTCCCCACTTGCTCTTGATCCTACAAGGACTCTGTCAAAAGATACAACATCTTCATAAGACATGACATGTGTATACATATCCCTTAAATGGGTGATTATAATAATACCTAGTAGGATACCTCAAAATCACTAATCATAAAGAATCAAGATTATTCATATCATCAATACAAATTTATGTCAATCAAGATATGAGACATAAAAATAATTAGAAGTAATATATAGATATAATCATAATAGAAAACTAGTCTCAAGAGGTCTCAACCACTTATATACACATTATTATTCTCAAGGATTCAAGGTAATTCTCATTCTAAGAGTACTCACTCCATGGTCCATGCTGTCATAGATGAAAATCATCTGAGAGGCCATGTTCATTGGGTCTCTCAAAATAATTACTTGATAGAACTCCAAATATGTCGATGTACAAGTATATGATCACACCCAGGATCATTGGGGGACACCATGAACCCTAATGGATTAATCTGTTAGATGGGGGATTGACACCTAGTGCATAATGGTCATTACAATTTCACAAACCCTACCTAGGATGAAGATATGATAGAGGACCCCACTCTAAGCCTCATAGTGGGATACTACAAACTCTATACAAAATAGGACCCATAGAGGGGATCATAATCCTATTCCAAGGATATAATGATGCACTGTACCCTCATAGGGTTGGATAAAGAAATCCCACTCAACTAAACTTAGTATACACTGAAGAAACAAAGGGATCCAAACTATATTATAGGAAGTGCACAATGTGTAAAGAGGGTATACAACATGTACCTCTAATCATGAATCTTACCAGTGTCCATGCCCGTGTTCCTCTTCTTATTCTTGGTTTTTTCCATGTACTATTTTTGTACCCATGTACGTAGCCATGTTTGAGTACTAGTTTGTGCCCATGTACTCTACTTGTTCCCATGTTCCTGGACCTATCCATTCCCATGTATCCTCAGAGATACATGCTGATCTTTTGGTACAAGATCACATGGTGTGTGACATGTTTCACATGACATGTGATATTTTATTTTATGTGAAATCCTAGCACCACATCTAGGGATCCTACACAACATGTTTTATTTTGGGTACACACTATATAACATGGGATTTTATAGAATCTGTGGGTTCTTCATGAGTTATCTATCTTCACCACCACTAGATATTCTACAAATACTATCCATGTATTTTATATCTGGGTTAACCAATCTTGATTGTCACCATTGGATAGATTCTGGACACCCATTCAATTGGTAAAATGTTTTACGTCACACCTCAACACTGGAACATTCCCAAAGAAACATATAGAATCAAGAATTTAGTCTGGATCCTCCTCTTATATACCACCATCATTTTCTCACATTGATCACAAACTACACCCATGGTATCAATCCATTTCACTTAATAATGGTCACACAAAAACTGAATACCAGGTACTTCATCGAACCACCAGTCAAGGAAATACTGATGATAAATCATGTGAATAAACGAGGGAGAAATTAAAAAACCACAAAAGAATAATGAACCTCATCCATGTTTGGGTTGGTCTCAATTCATTTCTGTTGGAATGATGAATGAAGAGACAAAAAATAATCAAATAATATCAATCATAATTAACCATTGATTTGTGAACCAATCTTGTTAAGTGAATTGGTTCATGTTTGATATGTGAAATAAAAATGGGATAAATAAAAATAAATTAAATTCCCTACCTCAGGTTTGGATCGATCATGGGTGAATAATGAATTTGCATCGTCATCATTGGTGAGATCCTTAATCTCTGATTGGAACACCAATCATCAATCCTAGATCTGCCATTGTTTGTTCGAGAATCCTCTAAGAATCCTCCTCCAACAGATCCTCTAAATCCATACGGTTATATGGATAACCCTAGGTACTAACCATAATAGTATTTTTATAAAGAGTGGATTAGGTTTCTTAATAATAATAATAATGAATAAATAAATGAATAAATATATTTATTTTATCATTTGTGCTCATGACATCACTTTTTTAAAAATTACCGATGCCGACATAGGCTATGTTACTCCTAGGGTAAAAAACGTATTCCATAATAAATGATGATATACAATTTCTCATCTGAGACCACATTATAGAGTTATTATACTATTTCAAAAAAAAATATGTATGAGTGAGATTATTATATTTAATATTTTTATAATATTTATACTAGGCTCATCGGGTCTCATAATCTTACGCCGTATTAGAGACTGGATCCAAAAATATTACTATATATATTCCAAATATTTACATGGAAAAAATAGAGATGTCAAATTCTCCACACATTAGTAATTTTCATCCTGAAAAGCGATAAAGACTACTAAAAAATGTGTGGGTACTGATATCGCATAGGTGTCTCCCACTACCAGGTTCTCTCATAAAGATTCCTATGCTACCACTGAACATGAACCAATAGAATCACTCACCTATGAAGGATATTATTCTATTTATCATAAATATCCACTGGGTACTCTACCAAGGTATCCCCATCCTTGATGTCCAGCTTGCCCCAGTCAATGAAACTCAATGGTACATGCACATACCTCCTCAATTGCGACACATGGAAAACCTCATGAACCCAGTCTAATTTCAATGGTATGGCTAAGAGATATTCAACCTCACCAACCCTATGTAGTATATGGAAGGGGCCAATGAACCTCAGAGATATATTACTTTCTATGCCAAATATCTTCAATACAAACCAAGGTGATACCTTCAGGAACACATGGCCTCCCTCCTCAAACTCCAAAGGCCTCCGTTGTCTATCCACATAGGAATTATGATAGATTTTTGTAGTCCTCATTCTATCCTAGATGATCTACAACTTCTATGTTATAGATATCACTATCTCTAGGCCCATGAATATAAAAATATGGACTATATTCAATATCTACCACAAATCTTGAAAATCCTACCGTTACCTCTCCTTCCAAATGAATGGCTACCCCTTTTGGTTCTAAGCAGTCAAAGATGCTAATATCTGGGAAAAAATAGGCATGAATCTCTTGTAATATCCTTCCAACCCAAGAAATATCTTTAAATCCATCATGATATTGGGTGGATCCTAAGATAACACTTCCTTGACCTTAATCATATCCATTACTATACTATATTATGAGATGAAATGTCCCATAAAGTTGACCTCTTGAATCCAAAACTGACACTTCAATAGGTTATCATAAATCTGGTTCTCTTGGAGTATGTCTAGGGCCATCCTCTAGTGTCTTTCATGCTCCTCCTTGGGAATTTATTACACTAGGATGTCATCAATGAAGAACACTATAAAATGGTCTAAGAATGGATGAAATACTCAGTTCATAAGTCCCATGAACAATGATGGGGAATTATTCACACCAAAAGGCATCACCAAGTACTCATAGTGACTATAGTGACATTTGAATTCCATATTTGGTATATCCTAACCTCACACTCAAATATGGAAATAGCCTTATCTAAGATCAATTTTTGAGAACCATCATTCCCCTATCAACCGATCAAATAGTACATTGATCCATGGTAGTGGATACTTATTCTTCACACTAACCTAGTTTAGGCACCAATAATCCACACAAAACCTTTATCACCCATCCACCTTATTGAAGAACAACACTAGGGATGCCCAGGGTGACACACCAGGTCTAACAAATCCCTTCCTCTACAAGTCCTCCAACTTGACCCTCAACTCATGAAGATCTATGAGAGCCATACAATATGCTGGAATAGATATCAAGGCCATATCTAGGTGCAATTCAATGTATAAGTATATATCTTAATAGGTAGGTAAGCTTGGTACATCCTCAAGAAATATGTCCTCACACTCCAACACCACTGTAGGAAGCTGGAAGCCCATAACATCCACTACTCCAAGAGAAATACTATCTAATTGGTGAGTAAGAATATATATAATCCAATGTATGATCCCATAACACTCTTCCTATTTTTTTCTCACCCACAAAGGAAAAACTCATCCCATCACCATAGATACACTACATCCTCTGACTGAAATGGATAGTCATTACATACCTATGATGATGTTATAAGACCTCAACAATACTACAATGAGATCCCATAAGAATCTCTCACCTCCAAGAGTGAGTTCACACTACCAACTAAAGTGTGTGATCATAGGGTCACCTTTGGTAGGTGTCTCTAAGTGTAAGGGTCAAGCAAAGGGCTCAACCAAAATCTCTAAGTCTCGAACTAGAGTAGTGTAAATAAATGAGTTTATCACACTAGTATCTATCAATATTGAAAATAAATTAGATAAGATACAAGTAAATCCTCTAATAATATTTGGAGCCTTGGGGTCATAGGCCTCCACTACATATAGCTGTTCTCTTCCCTGATCAATAGATCCCTAAGCCTGGCGCGAACCACTTGGGGGTGGTAGTGCTAATAGGTCAACCCACCTTACACCTCATACTACTCTCCCCACTCCTTTTCCACATTAGTTGACCTAGGGATCTCCCTAATCTTGCTGCCATTTTTTATTGGAGGTATATCGACCATCTCCATGTCAATTATGCGATGGGTCACACAATCCTAAGTAAAATTTCCTCAACTATCACAAGAGAAGAACCACCTCACTCTAGTCTAACTCGAGCTATCTTGAGAGCCCTAAACCTTTGATCCTCTATCTTGTGATCATCTCTTGAATTATATTTCACACCAAGATCCCTATGAATACAATTGGTTACCAACTACTGAGGTCTCTACTCCTACATTCCCACTACCAAGACCAATTATCAGCGTCTTCTTGCCTAGAAATCTCTCTACCACTAAGGCTCACTTGAGAACTCTAGAAAATGATATATTGTAAAGTGATATTAGTGAAACCCTGATATCTCAATGTAGTACATACTTGAAGTTTCATGATTTGAATAATGAATCTAAAATCATATCCAGAGAGTATCATGGGAGGTTAGTGAACCTCACTGAATACTCTACCATGGTCATACTACCATGCTATAAATACAGAAGATCCTATATGTGAACTAATCACAACATGGATGGATAAAAGTTTTTCTTAAAGAGAATCTAAAAATATGATTAGAATAGAGTTGTATCATCATGTGACTATGTCACCAGACTCCACCATCACTCAAAGGATCCATAAAGAAGGCTCATTGCTAAGACCACCATATGATCTCTAGGTGTCCACATAAAGAAAAATACTTAGGTGATTGCCTATATCCAATCCTTAGATATTTAGGGGTTTATATCACCTCAAAACCTAGGTGGTCACTACCTATAAAACTCATTGAGTGTGCTCAACCTATAAACATCATCATCTAGTACTACTGGTACAATCTTTTTCTTAATGGGTGGTGGAAGAATTGGAAAACCACCTAGAGGTACCACCTCTTGTACATGACCCTATACTAAAGCCTCATCACTCAGAAGATCATCCTTGTGATCCCATAGTGGAATCTTGGATGACTGTATTCATAGAGGTATCCTAAAATAAACAATACACACCATAGTTAATGAGTACACCCAGGGAGATGAATCAAGAAGAACATGGAAACAAAAACCCATTCCTATACAATGAATGTACCAATGTTTTTTCTATAACCAGTATCAACATGTATCACATCAATAAGTGAAGGGATATGTCATCTTCCACACTAACACTAGAGTCTCTAGACTAAAATAAGAACTTGAAACATTTTTAAACTATTTACATAAATCCAAAAAAACCTCATTGATAAACAATCTTCAAACTCCGGTCTTAAGGTATAAATGACTACTCTAATATCGGTCTTTCATAACTCAAGCCACTGGGGCCCACCTGGTCAGTGATATTCCAAGTGTGATAACATAAATCTTTCCTATAATAGGATAGGGTATATAAAACAACACCGATTAGACATATCATACACATGTGAGTCATTATCCTAAGGTACCTATACACACACACACATCTCTAAGCCCCGCAATATTGAAAGTAAAGTAAAACTTATACCAATTCATGAATACATATATAACCCACAACTAGAGTATGAAAAAGTTTAAAGGTGATAAAGGGGATAAGTAAAACCCAACCAAAAACTAAAAAGGAGCCTAACCTAATCAGAAGGAGGGGACTATTTTCAAATGAAACACTAGTAAAAAACTCAGTTTTTCTAGCCTAATACTATGCTATTCTTACTCCTAGCCATACCAGGGCTCCATAAAAAGGTTTATCGTCTGTATAATAAATTACATGCATGGGAAGAGACCATGAAAGTGAGAGCATAACAATACCCATTAGTAAACTCTGAAATCATTAAGTATAAAGCATCAAGATTATTCATCTTATCAATACACAGGTTTTCCAATCAATATATGAGACATAATGATAATAAAAAAAATATCTAGATATAATTATAATAGAAAAATGAACTCAAGGGATCTAAAACACTATTATCCACATGATTTTACTCTAGGATTAAAGGTAATTCTCAATCTAGGAGAACTCATTCTACGAGTCATGCTATCACTGATGGATCTTATCCAAGAGGTCATGCTCATTATGTATCTCAAAATAAGTACTCTATGGAACTCCAAAGATGTCAACATCCATTTAGGAGATCAAACCCAAGAACAATGGGGGACACAATGAACCATAATAGATCAATTTACTAGAGAGGGGATCAACACCCAGTGCATGGTGGTCACATTAATACCACAAACCCTACCTAGGATGAAGATACGATAGTGGATCCCATCCCATTCCCCACAGAGGAATACAAAAAACTATACCTGAAACAGAACCCATAGAGGGGATCACAATCCTGTACTGACAACATAATTCTACACTCTACCCTTTAAAAGATGGAATAGATAATTTCACTCAACTAAACCTTGTATATACTAAAGAAATGAAGGGATACAAACTATCTTTGAGGAAGTACACGGTGCGTACCTCTAATCCCAAACCTACCCATGTCCATTCGAGTGTTCCTCTCTCTGTGACCATGTACAATTGGACATGCCCTTATACTATGTCCATTCTCATATACTTGGAAATGTATGAGTGCAGGGTCATTACCATGTACTCTACTCATGCCCATGTTCTTGACCGTGTCTGTGACTGTGTATCCTCTGTGATATATGCCGATCTTCTAGTACAGGGTCACATGGTATGTTATATTTTATTTTACACAAAACTATAGAGTTGCAGCTATGGAACCCACAAGGTATGTGTTCTTTGGGGTACACACCATGTAATTCAAGATTTTACATAATAATTAGGTTATTCACATGTCATCCATCCACGCCTCCATCACTGCTATATCCAAAACAAATCTTGCCTGTGGATTTAAGATCTAGGTTAACTAAGATTGACCATTGCTAGTAGCTATATTCCAACCACCAATTCTCTTGGAAAATTTTTCACCATATCACCTCAAATCCATCACATTCACAAATTACAATTGGAAATCACCAATATGGTCTTGATAATCCTCCAATCAGCCACCATTATATTTTCAACTCAATCACACCCTCTATTTTGAATGACACCCATGATATCGATCCATTGTACCAAATAACTTCCACATAATAATTTAATTCTAGGTATTTCTCCTAATATCCATCTAAGGAAATAACAAAGATGAATTATAGGAAGAAACAAGAGATAATTCACAAACCAAAAGATAGAAATGAACCTCAAATGTGTTTGGGTTGACCTTGATTTGTTTATGTTAGAATGATGAATAAAGAACCAAAAAATAATCAAATAATATTAACTCTAATCAACCATAAATCCATGAACTAATATTGTTAGGAGAATTGTTTTGTGTTCGATATATGAAATAAAAATGGGATAAATCTAAATAAATCAAACACCCTACCCCGGGTTCAGATCAATCACTGGAAAAGAATGAATCTACATCATTGTTATTAGTAAGATCTATAAGATCTTATTGGCACACTGATTTCCAATCCTCAATCTTAAATTGTTCATTTGATAATCCTCTAAGAATTATCCTCCAATGGCTCCTCTCAATCCATAGGATTATGAGAATAACCCTAGGGTCTAACCACAATAATATTTTTATAAAGAGTGGATTAGGTCACTGCATCATAATAATAAATAAATAAATGAATGAATTAAATTATTTTATCATTTCTTCCTGTGACATAATTTTTTACAAAAAACCCAATGTTGACATAGCTTATATCATACCAAGGGTAAAAAACACATTACATACTCAAATACAATCTCATATTTATCATCCATGTCCCCATTTAGGACTTATTCTACTATTTCATGAAAAATGTGCACATGTGATATTATTATATTTAATATTTTTATAATATAAATATAGAGATCATTGGGCCTCTAAATTTCATTCCATCTCAGAACATGGATATGAAAATATTACTAGATATATTCCAAATATTTACATAGAAAAAATAGAAATTACACTTTAAAAAATGGATTTGATATAAGGTTATATGATCCAATCTAAAAACATCTTTATTTTACATCATTTACATAAATTAAAAATTACATATTATAAATAAACACACAATACCATGAATGAAAATTATAGTGTATTTTAGAACTAGTTACATAAGAAACTTATTTTTACAACACGTATGAACTTTTCTACATATTTTAGTCACACTAGAATACCTTTTAGAATTATTATAAGTAATACTCATCTTCATAATATAGGTAATGGAAATATAAGAAAGGGGTGAGATGAAATGTACAATATGGGAAAAAAACTCATCAACATTTAATCAAGGGTTAGGTCATAAGCATATGAGAAAACATGATCATGGGAGAAATATCTTATTAAAATGAAAATAGGACAATAATAGTTCCCCATAATTCATGATATAAGATCATGTAATCTCAAATGAAAAAACATGTATCATGGTATAAGAGTGTGAGATAATAAACATGATCCATGGAGCATAATCATAGTCATACAAAATAGAAACATAGAATTTCATTGAATCACAATATAACAATTAATTATGGAACAAACATAAGTATAGGAAAATATAATATTAGGAAAAAATACAAGTATGTATACCCTTAACGTTGTGAAAAAATCCAAGTATGTTCACCCTTTATGTTGTGAAAAAAACCAACCATGTACACACTTTATGTTGTGAACAAATCCAAGTATGTCAACACTTTATATTATGAAAAAATCCAAGCATGCCAACCATTTAAGTTTTAAGAAAATAAAATCATATACTTACTTTATGTTTTGAATAAATTTAAGCATATCCATGATTTATGTTGTGAAAAAATCCAAACATTTCCCCCTTTTATATTGTGAACACATCCAATCATGTTTATGCTTCATTATCTCATGAGATATAAAACCATAACCAATGAATTGGAGGGTGATATAGGACCCCACCAATTATAATCCATATATTTCCATAAAATATCAGTAATTAAACATATCAAGAAAACCCATGTAAAGAAAATGAGTTTCATTCGTTACAACATAAAGAACCCATGAAAAGAAAAATAGGCTTGACAACATTTCCAAATGGTATCACCAAAATTGACCTCAAGAATGTAAAAGGATGATACCTAAAATTCAATCCCCCAAAAATATATTTTAAAAGAACATTTAGAGGGTGATTTATTAGAAATAACTTCCAAGGATATAATATATTTAGATATAAAGGAGAAAACTGGTATCATAACCCATTTTTTAAAAGGATTGAAAACAACTTAAAAATATTTTCTTTAAAATAAAATAATTCAATCATAATAAAAATTATCCTTTAAAACCAAAAAATGGATTTTAGAAAACAAATTTTATAAGATAAATATGCTTTTAGAATATTTATTTTATAAGACATAGAAACATTGAATAATTATTTCTTAAAAATAATAACCATTAAAATCCCTTTTAAAATCAATAATTCCTTTTTAAATTAATAATTTTTTTTGGAAAATATAAGAATATTTAATTTTTTATTTTTAAAATCACCAAGAGTTAAAATCATTTGTAAAAACATGTTTAAAAATTGAATGGAATCTTAATAAATAATAATTCTCATAATTTTAGGTAAACCGTAGAATAATATTTAACATTATCATAAAATAGAAGTTATATAGCACATTAAAAAGTCATTTTAAAAAGGTGAAGTTAAAAATTTGAAAAATATTTTCTTTGAAATGAATCTTCAATAATTTATCCTTGAAAATATATAAAGTTTATCAAAACAAAATGTGGAGTGGAAGATAAAAAATTTGATTATGGATGGATAAGAATTTTTTTTAATATTTTAAAATACATTTGTTTAAAACCCACATTGTAAAAATATTAAGCAAACTTTCTTGTTTAAAATAGGAAAATTTAAATAAGGAGGTGACATGAGAAAAAAATCATTAGGATTTCAAATATAAAGGATAACATTGATAGGAATATAAAATATGACATGAATAAAAATACCTTATTTGGAGATGATGAGAATTATTCTCAACATCATCAACATTTATGAAGAAATAAATCCATCAATATAATTCGCCTAAAAATGTGGAAAGTCATTATAATACCATTATATAACATAATATAATCATAATGTGAAAACATTGTAAAAAAATAATCATTATGAATCAGTAAAAGAAGTCGAGTCAAGAAGAAACCCTTATAATGGTGGTAATGTAAGAATCAAAAGAACATTAGAGGGTTACCGAGAAATGGGAATTCAAATATCATGAAATGAATGATATTCATTATAATTGAAGGAAATGGGGATATGGATACATAATATAAAATAAATTATGGTGTGAAATATAAAACATGTCTCATGAAATTGAAAATAGAGACACATTACCCTTACCATAATTCTCAACATCGCTGATAGTGCTAGAATCTCATTGAGACCTTGAGATTTTTCCTAGAAATATCCTCGAAAATATAGAAATTAGGATAAGTAATTGAGACTAGATTATTATAAAATTGAGATAGGATTATATTATGATCAATATGTACAATTTTTAGGATAAAATTAGAAGGGATATGCATGGCATGGAGTTGTGGAAGTTACCCCTTTTATAAGTGAAGAGATGGGTAATTTTGGCAGTACTTCTTACATTTCAATAATGGTATGTCACTATTCAAGGGTAAAAGACTCAAAAAGTATAAAATAATAGAGGGAAGTAGTGTTTTGAAAACCAACTCTAATCCATACACTTAGAGTCATTTTTAAATGTTTTATGTCTTTTACACTTAGTAAAACTCTTTTTACCCTTTTTTACTTTTACCATGATAACTTATTTTTTAACCATGGTAATTAATTTTAATGACCAAAAATTAAAATTGAACTTATTAACCATTTTAACATTATTATTTTAAATATGAAAATAATTTTATAAAATAAAATTTCTAAAGGTTATAAAAGTCAATTTTAATATTAACGCACATAACATATAAAAACCATTTTTAGAAAAAGTGTGTTTTTGTGATTAAAATATATGTGTGGTATAAATTTATCAATTTAATTGAATTGCATCATCTAAATTGGTTTATTATAAAATAAAAAACATTTATGTGTCTTTAAAATAAATATAAAACCAAATACCACCATTAATTTTATTTAATTAAACAAAAGACTGAAAACCATTTTTAGATTATAATAAAATGTTACTTATGTTCTAAAATGTTGAAAATAGGTTTTAAAGTATTAAAATATTATTTTAAATTACATAATTTTACTCCTTAAATAAATATTTAATAAATTAAAATGTTTTATAAACATTTATCTCATACTTATATAAAAATAATTTCATTAAAGGTATAGTTTTGGTAAAAACAGTAGTTTCACTATTCACCTAAAAATGTATTATTTTAGAAAAATATCAAAAATTCATTTGATGATAATTTTGATATGTGAAATTAAATAAAGAATTTGATTTTTTAAAATTTATTTTTTAAATGTGATTATAATTAATTATAATATAAAAAATTCATATGTGGAAAACAAAAGTATTTTTAAGAAAAAGAAATGACCCTTGTATCAATATAACTTTTTACATAGTTTTTATAAGGTGATTAATTATATTTATACCCACCAATTTAATAGTTATAATATATTGGTCATATTTAACAATTTTATTTTATTATAGTATCTTGGTTTTTATTTTAGTTTGATGTGACGTGTAAGACAAACTATTGACCATAATATTAATTTAATGAAAAATATATTCAATATCTTGGGATGTTACATTATCCCACCTTAAATAAATTATGTCCTCTCAATTTTAATTATTAATTACTAAAAAAAATATATAAGTATATTGAAAATATATAGATGACTCAATATATGATTTCAAAATTAGAAAATATATCTTTTTTACTTATAATAGGCTTATCCATAATATTGAATTTTTTATTTTTTTTCAAACCATTTGAGATAAGAGAATATCATTATTCGGTATCATGACGCACATTATATAATTTTATTCTAAATGGTGTTCATAATCATCCTTTCATTAATAGATTATTATAGGTTTATATGAAATGTTATTTCCTTATCTATTGAATAATATCTCCTTTAAGTAGAGAGAACTAATACATTTATAAAAATCCTATTAAATTCATATAAGGGATATATAATAAGATTTTCACATGGAATTTTCCCATAAACTTAAACTTTGGATACAATACAATAATAATTTTTCTTTAATAATCAAATCATCAGGTTGGTGATTTAATTCTCTTAGAAAACTTCCTAAATACACTAAAACAGAATCCAATAAGTCATCAACAGATATAGAATAGAGGATAAGTGTTCCCTAACTATCAATATCCACTTTAGTAGTCATGATTGGATAATATTTACCTTTTCCCTTGTTTTAGAAGTTTTTTGATACCTATAATATTTTTTAGACCTTAAATTGGGGAATCTATTTTCATAATGCATAAACTCCTTGTATTTGAAGCATTGAAGTGTGGATGGTGTATTAGTTGGGACTATAATACCTTATATTGTATTGTAAAACTAATTTATCTCACTTAAATAATAATTTCATTGATAAAGAGTCCTTATACATTTAAAACATTTTATTATTCCTTTGAGTCATTCCCTTGGGTTATTTTTCCCATATTTTTGACATAAAGAAAATTGAATCTTCTTAATTCATCATCTTCATCACCCAAAATCCTATAAAACTTTATACTTATCTAATTTTTCTAGTTTATGAGTTTATAAAGACTCAAGTTGTTAATAATAACTCAAGATAGTTGTATGAGAAAAACCAAAATATTTTCAACACCAACTTCAGTCCTATTTGGTTTATCATTTGGACCATCACTGAATTGTCCATATTATACATTATTACTTTGGTTTATACTTTCTCCAACAATTAATTGAGTAAAAGAAGTTAAATATAAGAATACTTAATTCTATATCCTTATAAAAAGGAAAATATATTAAATTAAAAGGAATAAATCATAAATAAAATATGTACTATAACTTATAAATTTATAGGTTTCAATCTAGTTTATTTATTGTCTATATCCTAATAGTTTTTCTAACCATTCCATAAATATATTATCCAATCCTTAATAATGTTCTGTAAATAGAATGTGATTAACTAAATCATATCCCAGAGAGTGTCGCGCTAGGTGTGCAGTCATTGGCTCACTCATCATACATTGAGTGTATATCATGTTTATACTTAACTATCCCTTTTCAGGGTTATTAACTCTAGGTTCATCTATTCCACAACTGCATTAACTTTCTAGTATCCAAATAGGGATGTAACTATTAAAAAACCAAAAATATTCACTTTAACAAAAATTAAATATTTTTTCTTATACTTAAACTCATCCTTATGGTTTTAACTAAAGTTTTTTGATCCTAATATATAAAAATAACTAAAATAATCCTAAAAAATAACTAATCCATACTTTGATAACAACTAAGGTGACCCAGATCCACACTCCCAGGTCTGATGCTAAAAAAACTATCTTTAAACACTTGCTTTGATATAATGTGAGATGATACAAGATAAACATATATTTATTTTACATCATTTCAAAAAGTTAAACATTAAACTTCAAAAATAAACACACTATTACAAGAATGGGAGGTTTAGTTTCTTTGAGAGCTAGCTATATAAGAAACCTATTTTACAACACTTATGACCATTTCTTCATAATTTATTCACACTAGAATCCCTTCTAGACTTCTCATAAGCTATACTTATCTTCATAACTTGGGGAATGGAAATATAATAAATGGGTGAGATCAAATGATTAGTAAGGAAAAAAACTCCTCAACATGTCATCAAGGGTTATATAATAAGAATACTATAAAACATGAGTATGAGAGAAATATATTATTAAAAAGAACATGGGACAATAAGAGTTACCCATAATTCACGATTTAAGGATATATAATCTCAAATGAAAAAACATATCCTATGATATGGGAGTGTTCTATAATAAACATGATCCATTGAGTATAATCATAAATATATCAAATAGAAGAATTACATGTCATTAAATCATATAATACCAATAAATTATTTCACAAACATAAGAATATAAAAAAATAATATTGTGAAAAAATCCAAGTATGTGCACCCATTATATTGTGAAAAAATCCAATCATGTCCACCCTTTAAGTTGTGAACAAATCCAAGCGTGTCCATGATTTATGCTATGAAAAAATACAAGCATGTCCATGATTTATGTTTTGAACAAATAAAATCATGTCCACCCTTTAAGTTGTGAAAAATTACAAGCATTTTCGTGCTTTATGTTGTGAACAAATCCAAGCATGTCCATGATTTATGTTGTGAAAAAATCTAAGAATTTATACTCTTTAAGTTGTGAAAATATTTAATCATATATACACTTGATTATCTTATGAGATGTAAAACCATTACCAATGAATTAGAGGGTGATATAGGACTCCACTCTTCATCATTAATACATATATATGACACAATTACTTGAGATTTTACTGTATATTTTCCTTAAATAAAAACGTGTTCGATAGATTTCTCCACATGCAACACAAAAGTAAAATGAAACCATGATATTTTTAGGCTGTTAAAACCCAACCATTTAATCAATAGGTATGAATACGAGTAACAAAATTATGATATATATATATATAAAGATATTTTTATAAAAATTTAACTAATTCATTATTGTAGCAACCCTAACCCCAGTATCCTAGAACTGGTGTCTGCATTATTAAATTGGAATAAGATAAAAGGAATCACATCCCAAAGGACTGAATAGTTTAGTTGTCTTGGTAAACTAGATACATACTTAAATCACATTTATGTTTGAAAACATAAAATACAACAAGGTATTTTCTTAATAATTTCATTATTCACCTTATAATATCCCTGCATATCAATCATAAAATACTTCCTAGTATCATAGGGAAAATAAAACATAAGAAAATGGTGAGCTTAAATGATTAGTAAGGGTAATAGTACAATGAAATCTATGAATATATAAGGAATAATCAATATGGAAAGGTAAATAACTGAAACAAATTCCATTTAATCAATAACTTGAGCATAATATGGTAAGAATAAACGATGATCAAATTATTCTATATAAATAATCACATAAGCTTGAAACATAACCATTAATATTAAAACTAATCAAATAATCACATGAAATATCAATAACTGAATTCATAATGAGAGAATGTACAATTTTGTACATCATAATCATAATTTCAAGACCTTTCGCAAGACATTTACTATCAAGAACTTTGACAAGATAGTTTAAAACTACTGGTTTGAAACCCGTTACATTTGGACAACTCATTTGTGCTAAGAACTTTCAAAATATACCTACTATCAAGACCTTTCACAAGACATTTTAAAACAACAGGGTACAAACTCATAAGGTTTGGAAAACAGATTTGTCTCATGAAACCTATTGATGCATCGAGGGGATATCTATACCAGGACCCACCCATATCTACATGTATAAATCACTCCTCATATATCTAATAATCAATTTAATTCATGAATCAATGTATCTTATCATCTAATACACATATTGATCAAAGGATATGGATTTATCAATATTTCCCTAATTAATAAAATAAAACTCAAATTAAAAAAATATATGTAAAAATGGTATATAGTTTATGAAATGATCATATAAATCATAAAATAACATATATATTTAAGATAAATTTAATTTATAATGAAAAATTATTACAAGATAGTGATTGTTTCAATAGAAAGTTAATAATTACAAAAGAAATTGAGATTACATAATAAATTTTACCACCTGGTAATTTTCAAGTCGAATCCCATTGGATCAAATAATTCAAAATTGAAACTTAAAAATACCATTAATTATGAATTATTCATAATATTAAATTACAAATAGGTAGTATATACACCACATAAAAGTGAATTGGTGAATAATAACAAATAAGACTCATTGAAATGTAAATTGAGATGAAATCCCTCAACTCACACTTCCTTTTTATTGAAAGATATTTAACCCCATGTATATTGGTTTTAAACATGTTATTAACTTACAACACAACTATATTAATATTTATAATATCATATATTATCCTTTTATAACATCTTATCACTCGTTCATTAATAATCATTCATTTTTTTTATTGTTTCAGGTGTTAATTGACTTGTTTTCTCAATCACGCTTTATTATAAGAGTTATGGTTATTATGAATAATAATCATTAAATTTTTATCATATTTATACATCAATTATACTTTTAATACCAATCATGAAATATATTTTTGAGAAATGAGATATGTTACGATCATGGAGATGGTAGGTTGTATGTACGCATGAGTAATGTTTCCATTTTTCGATGATCATTATGGAATGGAGGTAAGCAATATTTTATCATTATAAAATGATAATAATATCATAAAAAACATATTATTTATTTAAATATACTTATATATATCATCCATGTGGTGTGGTGATAAAAAGAGAGTTACATCGTTTCGTAAAGGCAGTAGTCCACATGAACACGAATGATGTTATCATCTTTAAGTGCGTGAAAAGGTAAAATGATATATTATAATTACTAAATGATAAATATGTAATTAATGTCATAAATATTTCATTTATATCATATAAATCCATTAAATTTATCCTTATCACCTTCCATGTAATACGTTAGTGAAAGACGAATCACATTGCTTCGTGAGGCGGTAGTCCGCCGTAAACACGAGCGACGTTATCTCATCCCCTAAGGAATGGAAATTAAAAAGGTATATATTATATAATGAATAAATAGGTATAATTTTGTAATATATATCATATATATACTATATATCCATAATTATACCCAACCGTGAGAGGTGGTAATGGAAAAATGAATGACATCGGTTTGCGAGGCGGTAGTCCGCCGTACACCTGAATGATGATTTCGTAACCATTCTGATGGAAGTGCAGATGGTTGTCAGTATTGAAATTATTATAAGAACATATTAATATATTTAATATAAAATTTTTATTATATCATCATGTTTTATTAATAATTTAATGAGGTGGAGAAATAAATAAAATAAAAATTCTTGTTGAAGAACACTACATCTTCTTTGAGTATCTTCCTTAGGTTTGCACCAAATCCTTCCTATGTTGAATTTATACCAAAAATAACACTTCAATAATGATATTAGGGAATTTTGTAATTGATTTAGTAAGGGTTTGATTAATCCAAATGGCTTGAGATCTGTGAATAAGTGAGGGGAGTGAGTACCCTTTTATAATTGAGACAGGGTTGTATTTTTGTAAATACTAAAATATATTCACTATTGGGAGGTCACCCTTAAATCAAATGTCTCAAAAATAGATCAATAATAGATTTTAGGGATTATTCTATGGAGAAAAGTCTCAAACAAAAAAATTAAACACATTTTTTTATCATGTTATTCCTCAGTATTTAAGTTTACTCAATTTTACCCTTTTAGTTTTTTACCATGAAAACTTGTATCTTTTTATTTACTTAGGTAATTTATCCTATAAGAATAAAATTAAAATGATATTTATTAGATAATTCAAAGATAATTATTATAAATATGAAATCCAATTTATTAAATAAAAATAATATATGCGTGTACAATTAATTTTAATACAAACACATGTAATGCGCCAAACCCCGTTTTAATCTTAATCACATTAATTAATTTTAACCATTTTCACTAATCCTTATGTTAAAAAATTAAGATAAATTTATTATATGAGATAAATTATTATTTTTATAAATATAGAATCTATATTTCCAAATTATATTTTCATAATTGGCATAATGTAATTTAAAATTAATCTCGGAGATGGGATGGGAAACCGAGTATTTTAAATAGAAAATGTTCAAAAGTTTACTAAGTTTTTATATCAAAATTAAATAAAGAGATGATTCCAATTTCCTAAATTTTTTTATTTGACATAAAATTTTACTAATTTTACTTAAAAACCAATTAAAAATATAATTTAACATTATAAATAATTTAAACGAAAATGTAGTTTTTAATTAAAATTCAGTGTTTTTCACTATTCATAAAAAAATGAAACTTTTCAGAAAAATATCAAAATTATACCTAAGATAATTTAAATATTATTATTTCAAAAATGAATTTTATTTTTTAAAATATATTTTCTAAAAGTGTTAAAAATTAATTTTAAATTATGTGTGTAAAGCGCGACTAAACAGTTCTTTAGAAAAAAATACAGTTTTTCAAAAGACATTTATTTTCTCTTTTAAATTATTTTTTTAGTCAACAAATAAACCTAGTTTTAATAATTTATTTAGTAATATTTATACCCTCTAATTTATCAGTTAGGTGATATTTATCATATTAAATATTTATATTTTAATAATATGTCATGTTTTATTTAAACTCGGTGTTGCATGTGAAGCAAACTAAAATCGATGTTACATGTAACTTAAGATAAATTTAGTGTTGCATGTAATTCAAGCTAAAATCAGTATTCCATGTAATTCAATATATTTGAGATATTGAATTTATTTTAAAATAAATATATCATAGAGTTTAAAGGTGTTATATTTGCTTCTATGTTTGCGTTTCATGTCATACATGCCATCAAATACAATATTTCTAGGTTAGAATTTTGGGGTGTTAAATTTTATCCACTATAAATAAATTGAATCCTATGTAACTTCCCTAACCCAGATGCCAACTGAAATGGTGCTCCAAGCCTGGTTGGTCACAAGGCCTCAAGCGCATCTCCTCAAATGCCAGAGGCTGCTGACTAGCAGTGCGAGCCTAGGTGAGTCAGTGGGGAGAATATGCCCTCATCACCTGAGTATCATAGTGGAAGTCAAACATACAATAAATAATGGAAGCAAAATAACCAGTCAACTATTTAAAAAAAGGCAAGACATGTATACATATCAATAACCAAAAGTGTCTGATATACAAAATGATGCTTATGGTACAAGTGTCTAGAAAGTATCTAGAATAGTACATGGCAATACGATACAATAAAAGTATACCAAAAGAACATAACACCAAAAAGGTATCCCATCATCGCAAGCCTCATCTTGGTCTTATGCTCCTCTACTCCAAAGACACAATCAAAAACCTCTACTAGGACGATTGTCCCTATCATCACCTATAATCATATAATCTATTTGGGTCCCCAAGGAGGCCCAAATAGGGTATGAGATAAACATCCCAGTAGGTAGCCACCCAGGTCTATACAGTTCTAACAAAAATTCTACAAAATTAGAAGCAAGTGTAAACAACCATTAAGTAAGTGTGTATTCACATGGCATAAGTCTAATGTATCATGTAAGACCGAACAACCCTCAAGGGTACCTGCAAAAGAGAGTCATCTCCTAACAAGGAAACTATAACCAAGTAAACAAGCAAGTCACATGAATACACCATACATCCATATATATCATGCAACCCACAACCACACTGTAAAAAGAAATCAAGTATCCCACAACCACACTATATAGTGAAAGTAACATCCCACGACCACGCCGTATAGTTAAGTAGCAGACCTCAAGGGCCGGATCCAAGGTGTCAGCAGACCATGGCATCCAAGTAATAAATATCTAAACCACAGAGGGTAGGATCCAAGGAGCATGTACAAGGCATACCATCGAGTCCCACGATCATCCATGGTGGAAACTCAGTTAGGCACTAGTTAGGGTCCTAGGAGCATGGAAATAACAAGTCCTATGTGAGCCCAAGAAAGATGGATCCTACGGGGGTAGCAAGGCCTGAGGAATCCCAAAGAATCAAGACCCAAGGGGAAGAGTTAACCCAAGGCATACACTACCATGTTCCAGATCCATGGAGAGCAGTCCATGGCATCTATGAAACCATTCAACAAGCATACAAACATTCAAATTAAACATTCATAAGCATGTGAGTATACCCACTCACATCAACTAGCACAATCCATGAGTATACCCACTAATGAAAACCATTTATCATTTACCAAGAATATGGGCCTACCCTCTCATATAATCCATTTAACACACCATTAGTCATTTATATATAGGTATACCCACCCATATAAACACATTTAATTTAAGTCAAGCTATCAAAATAGGTATGGCGTCACAAGATATCAATATGTAAGGAGGCGGTACATCTCTTAAGAAAGCTATTCAAGCTATTAAGGCATCTAAGGGATTAATCTAACTAGTAAATAACAAGCACACACCCATTGGGTGGTTTAAACAGGCATAAACAAGGTATTTCCTTAAGGCTCACCCCTTGAGTGACCTAGAAATGAGAAATGGGTGCCAACACACCTAAACATAACCCATGGTCAACCTCACTAGGTCTAACTACAACTACTAAAATAAACTCTCTCAAAAATGAGACCTCGTTGGAATGTTTGACAAAAGGCATATCAGCCGAACGCTCGAGAAACACCCAAAAAATTCAAAAGAAAGTATAGACCACTTACCTCACCTCGGTAATAGACAGTTCATCCAGTATTGTGTCCCAATTCATCTTGGTTTGGAAGAAATATGAATAATGGACGAAGAATGGGATATTAGGGAATATGATCCTAAATCCAAATAGCACAGTCATTTTTACAAAGAATCAAGAACAACTAAAAAATAATGTAGGACTTACCATTACAGATCCGTAGAGACGATCAGCTATCAAAATGGAGATCAGATGGAGGAACTGGCTCAAAGCCTATGTTTAGGTGCTAAAGGGGAGAGCCATGGGGCTTCTGTGTGTAGGAGAAGAGAAAAACCTGTTTGAGTTTAAAAAGAAAAATTAAATTTTAATTTAAAATTAAAAAAAACACACAGTAGGGGTCACACGGTTTACCCGCACGGTTTCCCAAACCGTGCGAAAACTGTGCACACCTATCTACCTAATAGGGGTACTTCGTACGGTTACTACACATGGTTTGACTAACAATGTGGTAAGTGTGCAGAACTGATCTGTCCAAAACCTACAGTTTTTCAGACCCCTCGTATGGTTTACCAAAACCATGCGCAAGATGTGCACAAACCATGCACTAGGGAATAAAAAGGGTTAATTAAATTTCCTATTAATAATATGGAAAGGTAATTACAATGGTCATATAGAATAATCACATAACTAGGTTTCCAAGTAGGAGAACATAGGTGGGAAATGAAATCATGGAAATGGAAGAGAATAATAGTACCCAAATTCTGATGGAGAGTGATAGAGAACATGGTTAATAGGAAGTTAATGACCATAAATCCATAACCAATGGTGTGAAAAAGGTCATTGATATCCTCAAAAATGACGATAACATGATTTTTTTTCAAGATAATTTTCCTAGAGTTTAGGAATTCTTTTACTCACTAATAATATAAGGAAATATACTTAGATTATATATTTCTATTTCACAAGAATAATAGAATCCTTTGGTTTCACCTTGACCAATTTACACTTCATCTATTACTCTATAAAATGAAGATTAATTTGTTATACTTTATGCACTAACAGATCAAAAGATCCATATTAGAATGATAAGTCATTCATTTGATCTCTAGTTATCATTATAACAAAATGGTTAGCATGAGTTATATAATATTAATATATTTTTATATGGTGAAGTAATACATTAATCTATAAAACCTTATCCAAAGTTCAACTTAAACCATTTCATAAATAGTTAGACTTATGACTCATCCAAAAGATTATGATCCAAAAATTTAGTAAGAAGGTCACTAAATTTCTAAAATGAACTTATCATTAATCTTCTAAACAACATGAAGTTTCTCTTAACTATCACATAACAAACATGAGAATACCTTTATCATGTATTCTTTTGAAACATGGTAATAACCTAAATTACTATTAAACCTTATTTTAAAAATGAATTATTCCTTATCCATTAAGTAAAACATATATTATTGGATATATTCCTTAAATCCAATAATTTTATAAACTCTATCAATGATAGCATAAAAAAATTTGTCAAAAAATCATTAATTAGTTCCTAGGTAGTGAGTATTATCTGATTTACTTTATCTATATCAATCATATCTTATCCCAACATATTTATCTCAATATGAACAACATATAAAGGGTTATCTTTCTCTTAATAATGTGTTTTCAAAGAAGTTAAACTTGGTACTGAATCATTTTTCTTGGTTATTGGTACCATTTAACATATGCTTTCACATTCTTAACGAAAAATCACTACAATAAAATCCTTATAAATTTCATAATTCTTATAAAGAGGATATCATTGATAAAATAATCAAATGACAGAATTTTTGAATCAAAACACAAGCACATTAATCATTCCGTATTTTCTGTGATAATAGAATAATCTTGTCTATGATGTATTAGATTTTATTGAGGTTTATTCCTTTTATGCTTGGGGAATTTATTTACATAGTTCCCCATATCATTAAAATTGAATAATTGAATAATGGAAATTTTTTTATTTCCCTTGAAATCACAAGCATGGTGGCCTTTCTCTCCCCACTTTTAGTAAACTCTCATTCCCTTTAAGAAAGAGTGTTTCTTTCCACAATTATCAAATATATAAAAATAATTCATTCCCTTATTCACATTATTTACATTTTTCTATGCCACACTCTTCTTATATATCTCACCTTATAATCCATAATACTTAGAGAATTATTTCTCTATCTTGTTATTACATGATACTATATACTCATATGATGATAGTGAATGGGAGACTAGTTCCCTTCAAATGATTGGATTAATCTCATTAAAGAAATGATTATTCTTAATATTTGGATCATGTGTATTGATGCAGTTCCCATTAATTTTTATAGGAACCTTTTCTATATACTTTAATAGACTATATTAGATAATATCATTATGAAACATAAAATATAATCCCAAAAATACTAAAATACATAACATAAATTGAAACATTTATGCATAGATAATTGATACATTCTTATTGTGGGGTGTGGGAAAAAACTTATTTCCTAAGATAAAATGCAGTAAAGTGGTTAAACTTTGATATCTACAAAGATGAGAATATAATAATCACATATTTAACTTTAAATTATAGAAATAAGTGGATGTTTTTTTTTGATTTTTTGATTTTAAAAAGAAATAACAAAATAAAATAAATATTGAATACAAATTGATGCAGAGAGTAATGGGTTAAGGGTAGGATCACATTTTTCAATGTTATCATGGTCATAAAAATCATTCCCTCTCTCTTCTTATTGAATGATAAATTAAATACTCCTTGATCAAGTTGTCAATCACCCTTGGTTGAAGGAATTAATGGAAACCACTCCTGTGTGCATGAAAATCAGTAAACTATTCCTAAACAACTAAGGAAAATCCCGGATGGGAATTGTTTTTATATATAAATCTAGAAACAATTCACTAATTCTACACACATTCCAACAGTCACTAGTCACTCACCACCTAAAAAAATCTACTCCATCGAGACAAACTGCACCAGGATGAGGGAGATTAAATAACTTCAACCAAAGATGTAAATAATGAATGACACCAAAACCTAAAATAAAATCTCATTAAGAGAATTTGGTACCACTAAAAACAAAAAAAATTAAATAAAGAAAAAGATTTTTATATTAAAGCATAATACTCTGACATTACAAAAGGAAAATCCCCTTCCCCCACTACTCAAAAGTTTTACCCCTTCTTTTGAATGGTAATAGAGTTGAATGGGGAATAAGAGATAATTATGAAACAAATAAAAGATAAAATAGAAAATCCATAACACTTAAATGTTATAATTCTCTAACATATCCCCTATTTTTCCTTCATAAACCCCTTTGAATGGAATTGGATGCACATATTTATAGGCTTGAGGGGTGAAAAATTTTCCCTCCAGTTTCATTCCACTAAAAGTTTGAGATTATTTTGCATGTTAAATGGATGAATATTAGGAAGGTGTCTTTATAAAATTTTTTCCTCTATATATTTTAAATTATCATAAAAATCTTAGATTCTATGGAAAAGTGGTAAAAAAGGTATGATTGGATTAATAATTTTTTATATTTCCAAATATTATCCTTAACTTCATTTACTTTGGAACATTAAATACTTCCTTAATGACCTAAATTATCCATTAAATTTAAATTAAACATGAGAATCAGATCCCTATTTTAAATAAATATTTATTCACCTCATTTGGATATATCTAGGCCGAGATATTTCTTAATAACTAAGGTGGGACCCATTCTGTAGACCATATTTTTTTTCAAATTGATTAATTTTTTGAGGATATGGGTTTTAAATTAGATCTAGGTCTAGAAGATGAAGTTTCATTCCACAAAAAAAGGAATCCTAAAAAAGTCACTTAAATTGGATCAAAATTTAAAAAGGTATGATTGAAATACATAAGTGACAGAAAACTGTTAAATTTATAGAATTAAACAATTTTCAAATTTTATCCCAAAAATCACCAAAAATATTAAAATGATGAAAATCAGATTAAATAGATTAATTGTAAGAGATTAAATCATTGAAAAACATATGAATAATTATAAAAATATTATCTCTATAAGTCCCCCCACACTTAGAACTTTGACTCCAGGACAAGTCAGCATAAAAATCAAATAAAATCAAATTCAAAACACATACCCTTAAGATTCAAAAATTTGACAACAGGAAACAAAATATATTATGAATCATCAAAAACCATTATTTCAAGTTCTCTATTAAGATAATTCAATATATTACCTCTTCATTTCTCCTTCCATGCACACAAAATACTTACCTCACATGAATATTCTCACATCTCACAAATGTCAATTTTCAACAAGTTGTTTCTCATCCAAACCCTTGAAAGGGTTACCATAGTCTTGATAAATTCCTAAATATTCACTTTATGTTTGTCAAGGATATGTTTTTATCATGAGGATTTTATAGGTTTGTTATGTGACTTTTGGTTGGTAGGATTTATATGTTAAAAATTCTAGGGCCTAATAAGGAGGGTTTGAATATTTTAAAGAAAAATTTCATGATTATAATATTCAATGAAGCATGGTATCCCCCTCACTCCCATTAGTAGAAAATAATATCCATCATAATTAAAAATCAAGGAATGTGCACAATATTCATAATTTCAGCAACAAAAATGTCAACCTTTTCAAACATAAATTTTCTTGAAAGATCCAGATAGGAACATATTTATTTATCCTTTGGAATCTCTAGAAAGGTATAACTTATTTATCATAAAAGCTATAGAAAGGAATAGATTTAAATATAATGAATTATTAAGTAGAAAAATCATCTATTAAAAATTTTATTTTCCACCCAATGTATCCCTAAATGAGGTATCACAACACAAGACAACTTCACCACACAATTAAGTTCAACTAGATCATGCAATTTCACTTCAAGAGGAGGAATGATAAGGAAAAATAGATTATAATGTGGATAACCTAATAGTATGTTCATGGGTTTTAATGTATATAAGGATTAAATATTCAAGTAAGGATAGAATAAAAAGGATTCTTATGAAAAGGGGATTTAAAACCAAAGGAATTCCTTAATCATTTAAATCACAAGTACCTCAGACCCTCATGTTTTGATATGAATAAATCAAATTATGGTTAAATAAAGCATGGTTTGGTTCTCTAAAGAAGTGATGTGAATGTAAAGAATCTGAAAAAAGGGTTTATAATCCTCAATGGAAAGTGATTTCAAATATAAAGATAGTAAGATGTTGCATGAGATTTAATAATCAAATAACTTTTCATGAAATTCTCAAAGATTTAAACTTGAAATAAAGTCATTTTCAGCATTACTTTAAGATCAGTTTCATGAAATTAATTATTTACTTCATAGAAATGGGTTTCAAAAATGACAAAGATAATCATTTTATCTCATAATTTTCAAAAAAAAATCAATATTCAAAAATAAACACAAAAATTTGAAAAAAATGTAACTTTTTTTGAAAAATAGAAAAAAAACAAAAAATACTAAAATACAAAGGTTACATCCCCAAAACTTTATTTATATAGTGTATCAATCCATTAAAGTAGATATAAAATGTAATCAGATTGGAAATTTAGTCATAATAATTAGGAAAGTGTTAAGGATAGATACAACCTGACTTATTGGTAGTGTAACATTGAGTTAAGCTACTATGTGATGCACATTGAAAGCCTACAACCAAAAGAAGAAAAGAAAACAAAATAAATTTATTAAAATAAAATAATATATATATATATATATATATATAATGATAATAGATGAATTGATCTTAGTTAAATCCTCTAAGTTTTCCCTGGGTTTTGACTGCCTTTAGATGGGAAGTTCTAGTTGGTTATCCCCAGTTTTATGGTGGGTGGAGTTTCTTTATGATAAACCAACAACACTTCTTATTTTCATCTTGCACTTATTAATTTTTGTTAATGAATCCATATAGAGAGTATAGAAAATCTACCCCCATGTAAATGAGATACAAATTTCATGGTTTTGGTAGAAAAAAGAACGATTCGTCCTCTTTTTTGGTTTCCACTTGCACAAATTCTTATTCATTCTCTAGTGCTTTCTCAATGTATGCTGTATCAATGGAATAATTAAAGGGAACGTCAGAGTGTAATTCTATTTGAACAAAATTAAAAATATAAAATTATTACCCTTCAAAGTAAGTATCTCATGTCTCAGTTTCTTTAGTAAAGCCACTTGGATCTCCTCATTCACTTCCTCTAATAAATGTTCAACATGTTTGGGGAGCTCCACATGTTACTCATCAGGTGAATATTATTATTCATCATTTTCCTACTAAAAATAAATACTAGTGTTTCCTAAATATGAAAATTTAAAATAAAGGGAGGTGATAATCAATTTAGTTTCAATAAAATCATAAGACGATGAGTTCAATAAAATATCATCTCCCTGAGTTTGTTCAGCTTCAATATCTTCTTTAGTAGAAAGTGCCTCATTGAGTTGAATTTCATTAGATAGAGGTAGGTAGTCAGGATCCTTTATTTGAAAGATGATTGAAGAATTCACTTCCAACAATTTTTCTAATTATGGTTTAGGTTTAGGTATCTTATTTAATGTTACTTCCACCTTGGGATTTAGTATTTGATAATCCATTTTGACTTTATTAACCATGTCCAAAATTTCTTGAAAAGAGAGTCCTGTAACATGGACATTCAAAATTTTCCTGGTCAAAATAGTAAGTTCATGAAACTTTTTTAATAGGTCCTCATAATCATTATGAACCATTTGTCCCTTAACATTTTACTAATCAATCCAAGAAGAATAATTTCAGTTTTCATACATCATGGAAAAGTTATTTTTATTCTTTAAATGAGATAAAAGTAAATTATTTATGAAATGTGAGAATTAGATTATTGTCACTACGTCCCTAACAAAGATAAAAAATCTTGACACATTACTATTGTAGGTTATGGAAAAAACAATGATTATTAAGATAAAATTAAGTAAAATGGTTAATCTAGGTTGTCTCTAGAGAGGAGTTCACAAAAATCACGTTTTTCACCTGAAATTAGAGAAAGAAGTGGAGGTTATTTTTGATTTTTTTTATTTTAAAAATAAATAAATAAAATAATGGTTACACAAAAATTGATAAAGAGAGTGATGGGGTGAGGGTAGGATCACCTTTTTCAATGTCATCATGGTAATAAAAATAATTTCCCCTCTCTTCTTATTTAATGGTAAATGAAAGAATCCTTAATCGAGTTGTCAATAACCCTTGGTTGAAGGAAGCAATTGAAACCACTTCTATGTGCATGAAAATCAATAAACTATTCCAAAAAAACTAAGGAAAGTCCTAATTAGGAATTTTTTCCCCTTAAGAATCTAGAAAAAATTTATTTATTCCACACATGTTCCAATGATCGCTATACACTCACCACCTAACACAATCTGCTCGATCGAGAGAAAATTCACAAGGAGGAGGGTGATTAAGTAAATTAAGCCAAAGATATAATAAATGAATGATAATAAAACCCGAAATACAATAAAATTAAGATAATTAGTTACTAATGAAAATAGAAACCATTCAATAGAAAAAGATAGTTTTATATTAAATCGCAATACTTCAACATTACAAAAGGATAACCTCCCTTCCCTTACCACTCAAAATTTTTACCCCTCCATGTGAAGGGTAATAGAGTTGAATCGGTATAAAGATGAAACTAATAAAATAGATAATAAAAAATATAAAACACTTAAAGTTTCCAATTCTATAGCATAGACCCACTTATTTCTATCTTCAACCCCTTTGAATGGAATTGGATGCACATATTTATAGGCTTGAGGGGTGAAAATTTTTCCCTCCAATTTATCTTCACATAAAGTTTGATCTTATTTATCATAGTAAATTGATGAATATTGGGAATGTTTCTTCATAATTTTTTTTCTGTATCTCTTGTAAACACACCCTCAAAATATCATCTTCTTCTAATGAGTGGAAAAAAAGTTATGATCGAATTGATAGAGACATCTTTCTAGATGAAGGTTATCTTCAACTTCCTCCACTTTGGAACATTAAATGGCTGCCTTAATGAACTAAATACTCTATTAAATTTAATGTTAACATTTATCTCGGATTCCTATTTCCAATCTAGTTGTATCTACCTCATTTTTATTTCCCTAGGATGAGATACACCTCAATTATTGATACGGGGTAGATTCTATATTCCATAATTTTCTTCTTAAAATTGATTGATTTTTATAGGTATGTGAGTTTTGAATTAGCTCTAGATCTAGAATTAGAAGTTTCATCCAAAAAAAAAAATTCCTAAAAAAAGTAATCACTTAAATTAGATCATAATTTTAAAAGTTGTTATTGAAATACATAAGTTACATAAAACTGATAAATTTCCAAAATTAATTTTTTTTCTTCACATTTTGGCCAAAAACTCACCTGAATTACTAAAATAATACAAATTAGCACAAATTTATTAATTAAAAGGGATTAAATCATTGAAAAATATGAATAATTATGAAAATATTAGCTCTATCACTAATCTCATAATCATAAATATAGTTTCTTTTATTATATCTCTATTTTCAAATCCTTTATTATTATTTGTAAAGAAAATGTGAATTATACTAAGAATATACCCTGAGGTTTACAAAAATGGTGTGCAGTAAGGGCCTTTTATATGTACCAAGTAGAAATAAAGTCCATCCCAATGCGCAATATTTAGAGTTATCACTCGTAGGTAAATCTGTACTAGAACCACTCTTACATAATAATTTCCTTACCAAAACTTTAGGACATTCCTATACTTATCCTCAAATTTTATCAAAGGGTTATGTTCCATAATATATGTTTTTATAAATCTAGTTCTCAAGGTTTCTACTAAAATTCCTCTGATACGAACTGTAGAGATTTCAACCCCAGTAGCCTAGAGTTAATGCCTTCTTTAATACATTGACATAGGATACAAGGAATTGCATCCTGAAGGATTGAATAGTTTAGTAGTATTGACAAACTAGATACATACATGATTTCCATGTTATATTTGAATACAAAAATCAAAACATATTTTTTTTGAGAATATCATTATTCCATCTAGAATATACCAATATATCAATCAAAAAATACTTCTTGGAATCCTAGGGAAAATAAAACATAATAAAGTGGTGAGCTCAAATACATAGTAAGGGTAAGCGTACAATATAAGCTATGAATATATAAGGAATAATCAATATGAATAGGTAAATAACTAAAAAAAAATACATTTAACCAATAAATTATGCATAATATGAAAGGATTAAATGCTGACAAAATAATGAAATATAAAGAATCACATGTGCTTGAAACATAAACATGGATATTCTTACCAATCAAATAATAAAATGGAATATCAACAACTAAATTCATAATGAGGTAATGAAAAATGTCAGACATCGTAATCATACTTTCAAGACCTTTCAAAAGATAGTTATTGTCAAGAAATTTCATAAGAAATTTTAAAACTACTCATTTAAAATCCATCAGGTTTGGCCAACTCATTTATGTTAAGACCTTTCAAAAGACACTAACTATCATGACCTTTCACAAGACAATTTAAAACTAATGGGTACAAAATCATAGGGTTTGGCCGAGTAATTTATCTCATGAGACTTGTCGATTCATCAAGGTTCAATCTATACTAGGATCAAACCATATATACTTGTCTAAATAATTCTTAATATATCAAATAATCAATTTAGTTCATAAATAAATGTTCCTTATCATCAAATATCTATATTGAGTAAATGATAGAAATTTATAAATATTTCCCCAATTAATCAAATAACTATAAAAGTAAATATCATATGTAAAAATGGTATACAGTTTAGAAAATAATCATATTAATCATGAAATAATATGTATATTTATGATAAATTTAATTTATAATGAAAAACTATTACGATAAAGTGATTGTTTCAAGAGAAAGTTAATAATCACAAAGGAAAGTGAGATTGCATAATAACTTTTATGAATTGGTAATTTTCAAGTTGAATCCCCTTGGATGAAATAATTGAAATCGAAACATAAAATATCCTGAATTATTAATTAATCATGATATTACATGTAAAAGGGGAATTATATACACCATATAAAAGTGAATTGGTTCATAATAACAAATAAGTCCTAATGGAATGTAAATTGAGATGAAATATCTTACCTCAGTCTTCTTTTTGATTGAACATTATTTAACCTTCTTTATAATGGTATTTAACATGTTATTAACTTACAAAATAACCATATTGATATTTATAATATCATATATGATCCTTTTATATCATCTTATCATGTATTCATTAATAATCTTTCACTATTTTTATTGTTTCATGTGTGAATTGCTCTATTTTCTCATTCATGATTTGTTATGAAAGTTACATTTCTTATGAATATTATATAATTAAATAATATAAAAAATAATAATAATGAAATAATTATCATACTTATAAATATATTATAATTTTAATTCCAATCCTGAAATATTTTTTTGAGAAATGAAGTACGTTATGATCATGGAGACGGTAAACTGTACGTATGAATTAGTAACGTTTCCATTTTTCAATGATTATTATGGAAAGAAGGTAAGTAATACTTTATATTTAAATAATGATAATAATATTATATAAAACATAATATTTCTTTAAATATACTTATATATATCATCCATGTGGTGTAGTGATTAAAATAGAGTCACATCGCTTCGTGAATGCAATAGTCCACACGAACACGAACGATGTTATCATCTTTAAGTGAGTAAAAAAGTAAAATGATATATTATATTTATATAATGATAAATATGTCTGAAATATCATAACTATTTAATTTATATCATATAAAATAATTAACTTTTTCCTTATCACCCTCAATTTAATGTGTTAGTGAAAGACGAATCACATCACTTTGTGAGGCGGTAGTCTGCCGTGTACACGAGCGACATTACTATACCCCTTATGAAATGAAAAGTAAAAATATGTATATGATATAATGAATCCATAGGTATAATTATGTTATAAATACTATATATATACTTTATATATATCATCATACCCAACTGTGAGTTGTGGTAATGAAAAAATGAATGACATCGGTTTGCAAGGAGGTAGTCCGCTGCACACACGAATGATGATTTCATAACCCATTTGATGGAAGTGGAGATGGTTTTAGGTCATTAAATTATTATAAAAACATCTAAGTATATATTATATACCGATTTTATTATATAATATTAGTTTATTAAGAATATAAGAAGGTGGAGAAAGAAATAAACTAAAAAAGCCAACTGAAGAACATTACCTCTTCTTCGGGTATCTTCCTTAATTTTTCACCAAATCATTCCTAAGTTGTATTTTTTACCAAAATAAGGATTCTTGTATGAGATAAGATAACTTGGTAATTGATTTGGGTAGGTTTTGGTTGATTCAAATGGATTTATAGGTGTAAATATGTTAGGGGAGTGAGTACCCTTTTATAAATGAGGAGGGGTGACATTTTTGTAAATACCAAAAAATATTCACTATTGGGAGGTCACTCTTACCTCATGTGTGTAAATAAAAGATCAATAATGGAGTGGTAGGATGATTTTTTTGATAAAAACCTCCACCAAAAAACTAAAAAACATTTCTTATCATGTTATTCCTTATTCTTTATGTTTACTCAATTTTACCCTTAGATTTCTACCAGAGTAACTTGTATCTTTTTATTTACCTAGGTAATTTATCATTTAATAATAAAATTAAAATGATATTTATTAGATAATAAATATATATTTATTCTAAATATTAAATCCAATTTATTAAATAAAAAATCATATGTGTATATAAAATTAATTTTAATACAAACACATGTAATGCACAAAACCCCATCTTATCCTTAATCATAGTAATTAATTTTAACTATTTTCACTAATCATTTTGTTAAAAAATTAATTTGACCTTATTAGATAATATAAATTATTATTATTCAAAATATGGTATCCATTTTTTTAAAATTAACTTCACATAATTAGAAAAATATAATTTAAAATTAACCCCGCATACATGATGGGAAATCCAATATTTTAAAGAGAAAATATTCAAAGTTTTACGTAGTTTTTTATTTCAAAATTAAATATTAAAATGATTAAAATAGAATAAATTGTATTAATTCATATAAAATTGAACTAATTTTACTTTAAAACTAATTCAAAATAAAATTTAACAATATAAATAATTTTAATGAAAATGTAATTTTCAATTAAAATTTACTATTCTTCACTATTCATCAAAAAATGAAACCTTTTAGAAAAATTAATGAAATTAAGGCTAAGATAATTCAGATATATTGATTTAAAAAATTAAGTTTATTTTTTAAAATAAATTTTATAAAAGTGTTAAAAATTAATTTTAAATTATACGTGTAAAGTGTGACTAAATTATCCTTTAGAAAAAAATAAAGTTTTTCTGAAAAAATTTCCTTTTCTTTTAAATGAATCTTATTTTATTTATAATGAAAAGATAACCCTAATTTTTATAATTTATTTATTACTATTCATAACTTAAAATTTATCATCTAGGTGATTACTATCATATTAAATATTAATATTTTAATAATATTTCATGTTTCATTTAAACTCAGTGTTGCATACGATGTAAGCTAAACTCAATGTTGTGTGTAAGGCAAGCTAAACTAAATGTTGCATGTAATAGAAGATAAAATATGTATTATGTGTAATAAAAGATATTGAATATATTTAATTTATTTAAAATAAATATATTGTATATTCTATGGGTGTTATATTTTCTTCTAAGCATGGTGTTGCGTGTCATACAGATTATCGAATCCAATGATCTTATTTTATAATTTCAGGGTGTTATAATTATTGTGTTTAAGAATATATCTTTTTATGCATTGTAATTTTTATTAAATAAAACTATTTATATTAGTATTAAATTATTATTTTAATAAAATATAATATTTATTGATTAATTATAGATTTATTATCATTTTATAGAAATTAAAAATAAGAACAACAAGTATTTCAGAAAGTTATTTTCCTATAAAAACAATTTCTTATTATATTTTATGATTTTATCTAAAAGTTAAAAGATAAAATACTATAAATTGAATTGGTAGAAATTAAATTCATTTTTGGATTTATAATTTCAATCTTAGTTTAAGTTTATTTTTTTGGTATTTTTCTAAAAAAATTAATTTTTTGGTGAATAATGGAAAATACTATTTTTATAAACAACATGACTTTTATAAAATTACTAGAATATAAATATAAATTAAAAAATAATAAAATATTTTTATAATACTAAATATGTATTTTATAAATGAATTTATAGTTTTAAAAATTATAATTATAATTTAAAAACCCATATTTGATATTTTATAACTTTAGTTATATTTTTTTAAAAAATATTTTTAATATATTATACATTTAGTATTTTAAAATTAATTTTTATTACTTTTGTAAATTTAATTAAATAAAATGGGTTTATATTTTTTAATTTTCAGGTCCAAATTATGTAATAAGGGACATTTTATTTTTGGGTATAAAAGATAAGTTACCTTAGACAAAAACTAGTTACCACAATAAAAGAAAAAATGGTAAAAGTGAAAAATCTAATAGTAATGAGTTAAAAATATGTTTAAAAAATATGTGAGAATTAGTTTTGAGGAATATATAAACCTTATATATTTCCTTATCCATCATTTTTCATTTTTAGAGCCACTTTTATTGAGAGTGAATTCCCATTAATGGAAAGTTTTTGGTATTTGCAAAAATATTATCCTTTTTCACTTATAAAAGTGACACTTCTATACTCACTTGTAATGACACAAAAACCCAATTATTTCAGAAAAAACTTCTTAAACCTATCTTAAACATTATTATTCACCTTCAATAGCTTCTATTATTTTCAAACAACCACCACTCAAAGTCTTATCCCCCTTTGCAATGAAGATAATCCGAGAAGTGAGGTATAAATTTCTAAATCATTCTTTCTCATTTATATATTTTATATTAAATTATTATTCCTAAAATTAAATTAAATCAAATTTAAATTATAAAAAAACATAATTATTATACCATCATGTTATTATAATGGTGGTAAAATCATTAATCATGTTTCCCTTTTCTATTAAGAAAAATGAAAACCATCATTTGTGCATTGTGCGAACTACCAACTCCATGACACAACATGTTTTTTTCATTCAAAAACTTAAAAGGATGATAATAATAGGGAATTTAATATATAAGTATTATATTTATTAAATATTTTATATTATTTAATGATAATCCATATTACACCTTTTCCCTATTCTATGGAAAATGAAATCATCATCCATGCATATGTGTAGATTACTACCTCCATGAATGATTAATTTCAATATTTATTTTCATTACCTCCTTATAATTAAGATCATTAGAAGGTGTTTAATTGATAAATATAATTTTTATGAAATTATTAGGGTTCTTAAAAGACAAATTGATCAACCTATTAACAATATGATCAATAAAAAAACCGTGGAAAATTTAAACATCCAAAGGAGAGTTATAAGAGAAAAAATGATTTTTTTACTATGAAATAACTTCATATAGGTTATATTATTATTATAATTATTTACAATTATAATAAATAAAACTAATAATCATTAAAAAAGATCATTATTATTCTTCTATAATGATATTACAACTAAATCACTTCGTAATCATCCATTAATTATGGCATGCTCTTGTTTAGGTTATCTTAACCACCTATTTGAAAAATGATATAAATTTATTTCATGAATAACTTTGGGAATTTAATTTCTAGAAATATATGATATAAATAAGTAATTAATGATTTGTTTTTGGTTTTTTATAGTAACATAAAAATGCAACTTATTATTTAAGAAAAAACCCTTCATTTGCTAAAAATCATCGAAACATGATCATTGAGAAAATTATATTTAATGATCATAACAAATAACATATAATTAAATTATAACATTAAAAATAATTATAAACATAAATTAAGTACCTTTTATGATCTTATAATGATTATATTTTGGAGAATAATGAAGAATTACACACCTATTATGAAAGTAGTTAGAAAACCATCAAGACTAGTCACGCCTAATATCAAAAATAGATAATAACTAACTAATATGAATGTAAAGAATAATTATAATTAAAGTTTATAAAAGGATATATATATGAAATTTTTTCTTAAATGGGTGATTAAGATAGTTACTTTTTTATATATTAGTTTAGAGCACATTTTTATTAATAAGGAATTAAGGTAAGGGGTTCTTTGACTCAAATTCAATTTCTTGAGATAAATTTCTTAATGCGAACCATGATAAATTTAATATGGTGTTATTATTGAATAATAAATTTATTTTAACATAATAATGGTGTTTTAGGATCCATATTATGTACTTTCTTTAAATGGACTTCGATTCAAAAGATACCAAAGTTAAAATGGGTTTTTATTAAAAAGTTACTCAAACCATAAGGGTTTCGATTTACAATTTTATTTTGAAATCAAAAATATTTTATAAATATAATACATTTGGGTAATTTTTATTCTTTCTAAAAACCCTCCTCATTTTATGTGGATATTCATGGGGTTTTACATGTCCCCTCAAAATTTCATTTCCCCTAAACTTATACTTCACCCAAAGTATTTCTTATATGTGAAACCAACTCAGTCTCTTCCTCTTGGTCGGTGACATCCTTTTTACACTTCTGTATTAATTATATTATTTTAAAAATTTCATAATATATTTCCCAATAAAATATAAAATTCAATTTATACTACATGAAATTATTTTAAAAGTTTTAAATAAACTTTTATCATTTTCCATGTGGTTCATTTTATTAATAAAATTAAAAGATTATTTTTTTATATTTATGTGTGAACACATATTTCCACCACATTTTTCATTTTATATAAAGCTTTATTTCTAAATTTATATGGGTTTTAAAATAAATAACCTTTCTACTATATTTATAAAATATATTTTTAAAATAATCTGAATAGATCAAGGACATTTTTTATTTTCAAAGGGATTTTTCTAAAAATGATAAAAGTATTTTTCATTTAAGCAATTGTACTTTGAAATATCTCATTCTTGAATAAGGATATTATTCAAATATAAACACAATCATTATTTCTTTAGATGACTTATGTGATTTCCTTCTATTTTATAGAAATGATCTATCACTGCCTTTGTCTCGCCTAACCGTTTTTAGTATATAACATAAATGTTTCTTGCAATACCTTTACTATATTAATATGATATTTTTTATTCCTTTTATTTATGGGTGTTAACATATATTTCATACATCTATTTATTAGGGGAATTATTATCTTAAAATAATACCCTTTATCTATGTGGTATAAATACCATATGCTTTATTATATTATTGAATGTTATTTACTTAGAAAGTTACTTGATATTATTGGATACCCATTTATTTTGCATTGGTTTATCATGTTAAGATTATTAATGGAATTAATATTGATTTAATTATATTAATCAATTTTAAAAGGATATAAAACCCCTTTTCTTTCTATGGGTTATTTATGATGTGTTAAATGAAACCCATTTTTATTCCTATGGGTTATTTTTGATATAAAAATAGAATGATTTCAAGTGGAACATGTAAGTATGGATGAATGATTATTGGGTTCATATATCACCCTCAAATTTAGTAGTTAAGGATTTATATCTCATGAGAAAATTATTTGTGAGTTCACCTTATTTTACCATAAGCATGATGACTGATGACTTGGCTTATGAAAGTAATGTTTCCCTATACTAATTTTTGTTCGATATTTAAAATATTTAACGATTTTATACTTCTTCTCATTATTATGTTATTCTCTCATGGATCATATTTATTGAATCATTCATATATTATGTTATTCCAAGCTTATTTCGTGATGTATAATCTATGATTTATTGGGTATAAGTCTCTTATGTATATTAATTATACCCATATTCTCATCTTTTTCTCATTAATGATATTAGATTATTATCACTTATGTTTACCCTTACCAAGTATCTAAGATCTCCCATTTATTTTGTTTATATTTTCCTAGGTTATTAATATAGGAAAACTATAAAGTGTATAGAAGAGTTTTTTATGTGTATGATTTGTGGGAGATATTGAATACTAATTTTGGATTAGTAGTTTTATATAAAATGGGAAAAATTTCCAACTGATACAAAGAACCTGATTTTTTAGTTAATGTTTTGTCCCAATTCTCTAAATCTCTAAACCTAAAAGTTATTGGGAATGTATTTAAATGAAATATTTTATTTAAGATATGTGTATGAGATGGTCACATCTATGGGATACTATAATTGCTATCAAATAAGGCTTTAGATAACTTTATAGATTAGGATGATATCAATTGGGGATAAATCAGAAGTTACAAATGTCATGAAAGGCTGATATGATAATGTTTATTTTAACTTCAAAGATATAAATAACCCTTTAGGTCATTTGAATTAACATTATGGAGATTAAGATAAGACGACTTTAGTAAAAACCATAGGGAAAAGTTTAAGGTATAAGTGTAAGTATAAGATAACATCCTAAATTTTTTATTAAAGTGTATATTGTATAGTTTTCCTAGAAATAGAATCCATTTTTTTTATACTACAAGTGGATGCAGACTCTGGAATATATGTACCTAGAGGTAATAACTATAAAAAGTTAATATTGGTATTAAATCAATCGTTATCTAATGTAAAACAAATATTCCTAACAAAACAACTAGTTTTATACTCATGAGGGATATGATTTAGTTAATCACATTTTCATTATAAGAAATTATAAAGGATTTATTATGTTAAGGAATTATGATAAGAATTATGAGAGAAACCAAAATAAATAAATAAATATTGAATTGAGGGTGATATAGGTTAAACTAAAAGATAAAGTAATAATTTTAACAAGTAATAAATTTGAAAGTTGAATTTTTCATGTATTTATCTTATAATAATTATCTTATCGTATTAATTATTCATAACTCATGATTAAATTATATTGGTTTTAGTAATGGATTAAGACTAAAGGAATAAAGTTAACATTGTATTCCATGGATAACACAAAGATTATCCCATTGAAAAACCTAATGGGATAAGATATAGCATGATAAATCTTGTGATTATGCCAAACCATCTATCAAGAATTATTATTAACAACATAAACTTAGGATAGCTTCAAAACACACAAAATAGGATAAATATATAGTCTCATGGAAGTTTAGGTGATGAATATTATAAAGTAAAGAATGTTAAAATTCATTCATTTAAAAAATGTGGTAAGAATCACCATGGGAAATGTCTTAAAGGATCTAGGAGATGTTTTATGTGTGTAAAAGGAGGTCATAGAGAAAATAATTTTTGAGGAAAAATGGATAGATTAGTGGACATAATGAAAGGAAAAATATTTCATCCTAATGAACCATTGATAGTTCACTGTCTTAAATGTGGGGAACTTGGAAATTATCCAATTCAATGACTTAATCTAATGGATATCAAGGATGATAGGCATTAGAAAATCCCAATACAAGGGAATTCCTATGAAACCATAACCATGGAAGTGGGTTCTAAAGATATTGTGGAGTGATGAACACTAACCATCCACTCAAGTACCATGAGTGTTGTATTTGTATCCTATTCAACCAACTTATTTGTACCCAAAATTCTTGATTAGCATATAAAATCACCACCCTGATGGATATATGTTGAATTATTAATAAAAAATTTTAGTGGTATGATTAATTAGTCATAAGTATATAAATCCTCTCTAATAGAAGTTTATTGGAATGTGTTTGTTATAAAATCCTATTATCCTTTAGTCAAATTTGATGTGATATTTGGCATGGATTGGATCTATGGATAATGATAAATGAAAATATTGGAAAATAACATTTAAAATTCCACCCATGATTAATTTTTAATAAAATTATGACTATAAAATCCATTTTTTATTCTCATTGTATTGGGGTACTTAGAAAAAATGTTTACAGAAAAACTAAACATTAGATATACTCCTATTATGAGGGAGACTATGAGTTCGCTTGTAAAAAATAGAATATTAAATATGAAACCTCATTTGAAATTAAATTTTGATTCATGTAAGCCCATAAATATTAAGTAATTAAAAATTAAAATTGTGAGGATGTAGTTTATTTAAGGCTATGAATGTAATGGCCTAATATTTCACTGTACATTTTTGTTAAATAAACAATGTGTTCGATAAATTACTCTACATGAAATACCAAACTAAAAAAGCTATGATTTGTTTAGACCATTAAAATATATATTTTTAATTAGTAGGTATGAATAAGAGTAATTGAATTATGAAATATATTAATATATATATATATATATATATGTTATTTTATACAAATTTACTCAATTCTTAATTAATCTTACCAATATATTTTTATGCACTATAATTTTTAATAAATAAAAATAAGTATATTATTTTTAAATGATTATTTTAATAAAATGAAATATTGATCAGTTAATTCTAGCTTTATTGGTGCTTTATAAAAATTAAAAATAGGAACAACTAATATTTGAAAATGTTATTTTCCTATAAAAATAGATTCTCATTATATTTTATGATTTCATTTAGAAGTTAAAAGATTAAATAATAGAAATTTTATTTTAAAAAATAAAATTATTTTTTTTATATGGAATTTAAATATCATTTTAATATTAATTTTTAGGATTTTTCTAAGAAGATTGATTTTTAGGTGAAAAGTACAAACTATCATCTTTTTAAATAATATAACTTTTATAACATTATTATTATTATATAAGTATGAATTGGATACCCCTAAGGATACTAGTCACTCTATTAAAGATGTTCTGCAACTTCATAGGAAAGACCTCCCTAACAACATCACCCAGATCATTGGAAAGTACCCCTTTTCTAATTCTGGGGATTTCCTTGTTTGGGAACCTGCCCCAAATGGAATTCTTGATTCAAAAAATGTTTACAATCATAACCTATCTATAATTGACTCCAACTTTCAATGGGTGAGCTCTTTTAACAAGACTTGTATCAAACCTTCAAGGCTCATGCTTATTTGGCATATCGCTCATAATAGATTACCCACTGAAGTTGGTCTGCAAACTTTTGGCATTCAACTCTGTTCTAAATGCCAACTGTGCAATCAACACAGGGAGGATTCTGATCATCTTTTCTTGTCATGTGCTATGGCCTCTGCTTTATGGAACTACATTTTTGACTTATTTATCTGCAGGTGGCCCTCTTCTGACTCGATCTGTATGCTTTTTAAAAAGTGTATTATCCATAAAGCCTCACAACAAATTAAAAACATATTTCTTGCGGCCGTGGTGGAGATCTTACATGAGATATGGTACGTCATAAATGATATTATTCATAATAAACACTCATTAAGTCTCAATGCAGGACAATATCAAATTCTCATAGCGATTCAATAGGCTGCTTCAATCCAAAAAGACTGCTGCAACAATTATGTTGGTGATTTGGAGATTCTTCGCCATATTCGTGTTGCAGGTATTTATCCTAAGCCCAGACATACCTTTGAAGTATTCTGGAAAGCCCCGATTCCAGGGTGGATCAAAGTGAACGTTGATGGTGCCTCAAAGGGCAATCCCGATCCTTCCAGCTGTGGAGTGATTTATAGGGACACTTCTGGTCAGTGCCATGGATATTTCTACGGTGGATGTGGTTTTGCTTCATCTTTAGAAGCAGAAATATTGGGGGTCATCCATGCTATTGATTTTGATCTCTAAAGAGGATGGAGAAAGCTTTGGATTGAAAGTGATTCTACCACCATTTTCCAAGATATTTGGAATGGTGTGATTCATCTAGCTTGGCCGCTTACCACTCTTTGGATGAATTGCCCGAATTCGCTTCGTGGGATTGACTACATTGCTATTCATGCCTTCCGTGAAACGAATGCTGTTGCTGATTCCCTTGCCAACAAAGGTGTTCACCAGAACGTAACTTGGATGGATGCCCTACCAGCTGATTTATTTCATCTTTTTGATAGAGATTGTAAGAAAATACCATCTTTTCGTCTTTTGTAACTTTGTTGCTTTATTATTCAATAAATTATGCTTTGGTCTTTGACCAAGGCACTACCTTCAAAAAAAGTATGAATTTGAAATTCATGAAACCTTTTTCTAAGGAAAAATATTTATTTTATAAGTTACTTTATAATTTAAAAAATGTTTCTTTTAATTTACAAACCCATATTTGATATTTTAGAACTTAAGTAATATTTTTCAAAAAATTGTTTTTAATACATTATACATTTTTTATTTTAAAATTAATTTTTTCCAATTTTATAAATTTAATAAAATAAAATATATTTAAAAATTGGAATTAAAAGGTTCTGATTATTTAATAATGGTCATTTTTTTGAAAAAAATGATAAGTTAACTTAGGTAAAAACTAGTTACCATGATAAAAGTAAAAAGGATAAATGTGAAAAGTCTAATCATAATGAGTTAAAAACACGTTTAAAACATGTGATGGAATGGATATTTTAGGACTAGATCAAACTTATATGTTACCCTATCTATTATTTCTCAATTTTAGGGCCACTTTTCTAGATAGTGACTTCCCATTATTGAAAATATTTGCGTATTTACAAAAACACCATCAATTTTCACTTATAAAAGGGGTAATTCTCTCCTCACTTCCACTAACACCAAAAAACACTCAGTTTATCCCAAAATATACCAAAACACATCCTAAAATTTTTTATCCACCTTCATGAGGTTTTTTTCTTCTCAAAATTACATCCCACAAATTCTTAACGCTTTCTAAAAAGGAGATAATCCAAGAAGTGAGGTACAAATTTCTAACTCCTCCTTTCTCATTTCTAATTCTTTATGTGAACTTATTCTTACTAAAATTATATTAAAACATATTAAAATGATAACATCCATATAATTATTATACTCATGAGTTATTATAATGATTTTATAATAATTAACCACCTTTCCCTTTTCTATTAATAAAAATAAAAATTGTCATTCGTGCATTGTGTGTACTACCACCTCCACGACCCAACATGTGTTTTTTACTTCATCAACTTAAAAGGATTGTAATAATAGGGAATTTAATATATAAGTATGATATTTATGAAATATTTTATACTATTAAATAATAATTTTAGTGACCCTGACCCCTGTATCCCAGAGCCAATGTCTGCTTTATTTCATTGGAAAAAGATACAAGGAATCACACCCCGAAGGACCAAATAGTTTAGTAGTCTTGGTAAAATAGATATATATATATATATATAATTACTATATAAAATTTTAATACACACATTAAAATATTATGTTTTTTAGAATAACATTATTCCCTTTATAATATCTTTTCATATCAATCATAGTACACTTCATGGATTCCTAAGAAATGAAACAAAATAACGATGATCTCAAATGCTCAGTAAGGGTTAAGTATAATGGAAGATATCATAAATCAATAAAGAATAATCAATATGGAAAAGTAAATAAATGAAAACACAATTCATTTTATTAATAAACTGATAATGAAATGCATATAAATATAATATAATAATAAAAATATCATGGATAATAAGATAAGGAATAATCAATATGAAAGGGTAAATAAATTTAAAACACATGTCATTTAATCAATAAAATACTAATTAAATTCATCTAAAGATAATATCATTATAAAAATATCATGGATAACAAGATAAGGAATACTCAACATAGAAAGGTAAATAACTGAAAACACATTCCATTTAAACAATAAAATAAGAATGAAATAAATCCATAGATAATATCATTATGAAAATCTCATGGATAATAATAACTGAATTCATAATGAAGGAAATTCTTAATTATTGGATGTCATGATCTCAGGTATCATGATGCCTTTACTATTAATACCTTTCACAAGTTGGTTTAAAACCACAGGTAGAATCCTGTTTAATGCTAGCTTACTGATTATCCTCATGAGACTCTCAATGCATTGACATGCAATATAATTTTGGGACCCACCCATCACTGTATTTCTAAAGAATTCCTCATATATCAAATAATCAATTTAATTCCTGAATAATATGCCTTATCATCAAATATCTGAATTGAGTGAAGAATACAAATTTATCAATATTTCTCTAGATAAATAAATAACTTTCAATATATAACACCGTATGTAGAGGTGATAAATGGTTTAAGAAATAAATATATCCATGATAAATAATATATATATGTAGGGAAAATTTAATTTCCAATGATCATAGGTTAGTGGATATTTAATGTTAAAGTCAATGAATATAAAAATGAATTAATAAAGTGAGTTTCAGTACTTTTATTGGTAATAATGATTATAATCCATCCATAAAAATAATAAGGATAATATCAATCCAACATATACCCATTTTATTAATAATAATTTTTTTTCCATTTATGAATAGAAATACCATAAAAAGTTATTTAAAAACATTCTTGATGAAAATATCCTTTTCATTTTGAAATTAAATTTTTAAAACTAAAAGTTCACAAAAACTTTTAAAAATAATTTTCTTTTAAAATTATATTTTAAAATTATAAAGGAATCCTTAAAACATTTAGTGGTAAGGATGTTAGTAAATTCTATACATACTAAGTACATTAAAATAAATATTTCTTTTAAATTTTTAGTAAAATCAAAATGAGACTTATTTTGAAAAATACATGAAGATTCCTTAAAAAAAAATGGGTATAAATTTATTTAATAAATCATTTTTAAATGGGTTAAAAACATTTCTAAAAACATTTTTATAAAACATGGTTTTGTAAGAAAATGGATTTTCGACCGAAGGGAGAAACAAATTCATATTTTATTAAACATTTTCGCAATAATTTTAAGTAATAAAGCATGAAAAAATGGTACCATTACTTGAAAATATCATGAATAACCAGAGGAGATTAAAATGAAATGTGTTTATTAGAAAATTGTAATGGCCCGGACCTCTCTGGTCGATTACTTTGTAAAAACGTTTTTTTGATGTGGTCAATGCGGCGAACATCAAAAATAATAATAATTATTAATAATAAATGGTGACGTGTTAATAAATTTTATTTGGGGTTTTGTTATAAGTGTTACACTAAATAATTATAATAATAATGTTGTTTTTTTGATAGATCTGGTAATAATGATTTAATGAGAATTATGTTTTGAATTAATTACAATGAGATTTGAGATATAAGGATAAATAATAGATGTTATTATTTATGATAATTGTGTTTAAAAAAATAAAATAATAATAATAATGATAATGATTTAAAATAGGTGTGTGTCATGTGGGTTTTGATGGGAGGTGATCTTGCATTTTTTTAGGGAGATTTAATCATTATTATTGAAAATAATTATGATAAAAAGAATGGAACTAATGGTGTAAAATCAAGGGAGGCGCCACTTTGTTGGGGAGGAATGAGATTGAAGAGAGAAGATGAAAAATATATTAATAATGATATAAAATAAAATATAAGATTAAATGAAAAAAAAGAGAGAGAAGGAATACAAGGTGGGGCGTTTTGGGCATGGAATGAGGAAGAGAGAGGCGCCACTTTTTGTGGAAGAAGGTAAGAAGATTGGAGAGAGAAACATGATTAAAGGAAATAAAATTTATTGAGAAAATAAATATAGGAGAGAGGCGCCAAGTGTAATCCACCTAAACAAATGACTTTGTGCGTGAATCTCAATGAGATTGGAGAGAGAAAAGGTTTAAATAAAATAAAGATTTAATATTTAAACCAATAAAATAAATAATTTAAAGAGGAGTCAATCATGGGACGTGTTGAACATGGAGAAAATAAAGTGGGAGGCGCCACATGTGGAGTGAGTTAAAGATTTGAAATAAATTGGAGAGAGAGGGTTGGGTGGATTTAGGTATTTGAAATAAATAAATTAAAAATAATAATATAATAATCATGTTAATGTTTTTGTAGGTAAAACACTTTTCCGACCATAACTTATTCGTGTGACCTCGGTTTCACGAACCGTCTGCGGTAGTGTGACCCTGACTACGAGACGGAAATTATGAGTCCAATATTGGATGTCTTTTTTCGGGTTTTCAGATTGGGTACCTGAAACGCTCATGAATTAATTGAACATGAGGTTTTCCTTTATTATAATAATAAAAATATTTGTATTATATATTATGTTAATGAGGTAGGGATCTCACCTTTGTCTCTCTAATTTGTGTATCATGTGTGGCGGGTATCGTTTTGTTTTCATGAGAAATGGTTGAACCTTTAAATAAAGATAATAACTGGTTAAAGAATGGGGTTGGGAAGTTAGTGATTGTTGTTACCTTACTTTTTATATATCCTGTGATATTATATTTTTGAATTGAATGAGGTTCTACCTACTGAAAATCACAGTCGTTGGGGGCCTTTGCTTACGCAATTAAATGTTTCCATCTCCTTCTGTATTTTCTTATGGATGGAAACTTCATGAAATGTGGAAATTGGTTAATCACGTAAAGTTTACTTTTTAAATGAAAATATAGAACCCTTGTGTGATCACCCCGGTTGAACCAAAATGGAATAATGAACATGTGGGTGTTGGCTTGGTTACGTGGCATGTTTTGGGGGTGTTTTGTGGGCTGTTGTGGTTTGGGTGAGCAGCAGGGCTGCGACGTTTGGGTGGTGATCTTATTGGAATGGTTGATGGTGGAAACATGGAGGTGTGAAATGTTTTGTAAACGATGGGGTTGAAATGGGAAGTGGTTGGTTGTGGAAAATGCCTTTATTTATGAAAAGTGTTTTGATTATGAAAAGTGTTTTGAAGTAAAAAGGTGTTTTCAAATGTGGAAATGTTTTGTGTGTGGAAAGGGTTTTATGTGTGGAACTTTGAAATAAATTAATGATGGAATGTTGTATGGTTGTGATAATCTTTTTTAAATGAAATGGAATGTGGTTGCTTGAGTTTTACCTAACCTTGGTTGTGGATGGCAGGGATATGTTTGTGAAAGGTTTTGTCTGGATGATAGTTGCCCAGTAGTAATAATTTGATTAAACCATTGCATGAAACATGAAAACCTAAATGGGGTTGGGGGATGATTGTTTGGTTGTTGATGCATGCTTCGTGGTAGCAGTGCCGAGGCACATGCTTAGTTCCTCTTTTTAAGAAGCCATAGGTTGGGCCGTGTGTTTGGTATATGTATATATATAATTGTATCTTTGTGTTTTGTCGCACCACACCCATGTCAAGCACCTAGTTCCGAACACTCCCATTTTATGGGAGAGGGTGTTCCCCCTTAGTTACTAGCTCCTTCCTGCTCCTTCTTCCATAGGCTATGATGGCTTGAGGTGACCTTACACCCAAGACTCTTCGGGTAGGTCTCGGAGGCTATGATGGCTTGAGGCGACCTTTAGCCCAAGACTCTTCGGGCAGGATTACCGTTCCCAAGAACCTTCGGGATGAGGCCCAGGTGTCTGCGGGCGGGTTAGTGGTTGTGGCCCAGGTGTGTGCGGGCGAGATGCGTGGTTGTGAGGCCCAGGTGTGTGCGGGTGGGATGCGTGGTTTAGCCCAGGTGTGTGCGGGCGGGAAGAGTGTGGTAGCGTCAGGACGTTTGCCGTTAATAAGAGCAGCATCTAATTAAGTGGGAAATGGTGCGGGGTACCCAATACTTTTGTTCTATATATATACTAAACTTGGTTGTGTTACTTGGTGAGTGTGACCAGTGAGGCTGGGTGGATAGTTTTTCCTTGTTAGTTTCTGGTTCTTCTGTTTTCTCACGGGACCTTAGGGTGTCTCCCCACTTGTGCACGAGAGCTTTAGGTTTCCCTACTGAGTATACTTGTATTCTCACCCTACGTTTACTTTCAGGTTTCCAGGAGGACTACTAGGGCCATGCGGGACCCTACTAGTCGGGCAGTTGGAGTTGTTGCAGTTGTTGTTTTCTTGTTTTCTTTGGCATTGTACTTTTGAACTTCCTTGTACTTGTACCTTGTTATAAAAATTGTTTAAACATGCATGTGGGCTTGGTTTGGGTTTATTTATATACACTTGTTCTTTTCCCTTTTTGGTGGTTGACTTGTCCTATTTCCCGATCCAAAACAATAAAAAAGGGTAATGCCTCCCATATTTGTGAAAACTCATACCCTTGGTGCTAGTCACCAACCCGTGGCCTACTGGAGGCGGGACTCGGGGGTCATTATCTCCCTTTCACCATTGCCAGCTCAGGAGGGACATCTTTGGTGGGAGGGGGTCGTGAAAGAATGGTATCAGAGGTGATGGTTGAGAGATAGGATGGAGTCTGGAGTTAGGCACAGTGAGGATTGCATGGGATGGTAGGGAAACATTGTTCGTTAATCTTGGTGCGTGACATAGGCCAGGGAAGACCGGCTAGGACACGGGATTTTAGGGCCCCCCGTGATCCGATGTAAGGACTCTGAGCCTACCGAACGACCAAGTGAGACTATATTGATTGCAGGGTAGAGACCCTAGGGAAGGTACATGCATCATCATGTTTGTGTTTTACTTGATTTGGGTGTTCTGGGAAAGAAATTGAAATAAAATGATAATTAAAACTTTGAGTTTTTCCTTACTACTTGGGCTTAGGCGATCCTTGTTTACCGTACATCTATGGCACTTGGACGTTAACAGAAATGCAGAGGAGTGGGACGCGGACAATTTCACACAACAGAAGTGGCAACCCCAGCAAGGCGAAAGATCGAGAGAAATGTTTCATGTTTTACTTAAATGCTCTCGTTTATGTTTTGTTTAAATCTAGGAGCATCACACTCAATTGTTGAAACTCATTCTCGCCCATGCTTTGGGCCTGGACCTTGTTTTTCATGAGTCTATAATGCTATGTTGTTTCCCAATTTTCTTTAAATGTACGTGAAGAGCCCTATCATGTGGGGAGGGGAAGACCTAATCCCTAATCGAGACGCATTAATGTGGATGAGATTTAACCCGTGCAGGCGAGTCAGTGCCGCCTAAAGCGGATAATATCTCAGCATGGGAGAAGGAATTCCTCAAGCCATGTGTCCGGGCAGTGTGTGGGTTGTACGTTGTTGGGTGTAGTGTAAGTTGGAAAAAAAACCTAATATATGGGAAAGGAAAAACCTGATCCTTAATCAAGACGCATTAATGAGGATGCGATTAAACCCGTTCAGGCGAGTCAGTGCCGCCTAAAGCGGATAGTATCTTGACATAGGAGAGGGAATTCCTAACTCATAGAGTTGTTGGTTGGTTCCTTGTCATGACGAGAGCCCTGAGAGGTATCTTGTGGAGTGGTTCTTCAGATCCTTTCCTTCTTCTGGGTCAGTTTTTAATTCTCGAGGACGAGAATGTTTTCAGAGGTATCTAATGTAATGGCCCGGACCTCTCCGGTCGATTACTTTGTAAAAACGTTTTTTTTGATGTGGTCAATGCGGCGAACATCAAAAATAATAATTATTATTAATAATAAATGGTGACGTGTTAATAAATTTTATTTGGGGTTTTGTTATAAGTGTTACACTAAATAATTATAATAATAATGTTGTTTTTTTTGATAGATCTGGTAATAATGATTTAATGAGAATTATGTTTTGAATTAATTGCAATGAGATTTCAGATATAAGGATAAATAATAGATGTTATTATTTATGATAATTGTGTTTAAAAAAATAAAATAATAATAATAATGATAATGATTTAAAATAGGTGTGTGTCATGTGGGTTTTGATGGGAGGTGATCTTGCATTTTTTTAGGGAGATTTAATCATTATTATTGAAAATAATTATGATAAAAAGAATGGAACTAATGGTGTAAAATCAAGGGAGGTGCCACTTTGTTGGGGAGGAATGAGATTGAAGAGAGAATATGAAAAATATATTAATAATGATATAAAATAAAAGATAAGATTAAATGAAAAAAAAGAGAGAGAAGGAATACAAGGTAGGGCGTTTTGGGCATGGAATGAGGAAGAGAGAGGCGCCACTTTTTGTGGAAGAAGGTAAGAAGATTGGAGAGAGAAACATGATTAAAGGAAATAAAATTTATTGAGAAAATAAATATAGGAGAGAGCCGCCAAGTGTAATCCACCTAAACAAATGACTTTGTGCGTGAATCTCAATGAGATTGGAGAGAGAATTAGATTGGAGAGAGAAAAGGTTTAAATGAAATAAAGATTTAATATTTAAACCAATAAAATAAATAATTTAAAGAGGATTCAATCATGGGACGTGTTGAACATGGAGAAAATAAAGTGGGAGGCGCCACTTGTGGAGTGAGTTAAAGATTTGAAATAAATTGGAGAGAGAGGGTTGGGTGGATTTAGGTATTTGAAATAAATCAATTAAAAATAATAATATAATAATCATGTTAATGTTTTTGTAGGTAAAACACTTTTCTGACCATAACTTATTCGTGTGACCTCGGTTTCACGAACCGTCTGCGGTAGTGTGACCCTGACTACGAGACGGAAATTATGAGTCCAATATTGGATGTCTTTTTTCGGGTTTTCAGAATGGGTACCCGAAACGCTCATGAATTAATTGAACATGAGGTTTTCCTTTATTATAATAATAAAAATATTTGTATTATATATTATGTTAATGAGGTAGGGATCTCACCTTTGTCTCTCTAATTTGTGTATCATGTGTGGCGGGTATCCTTTTGTTTTCATGAGAAATGGTTGAACCTTTAAATAAAGATAATAACTGGTTAAAGAATGGGGTTGGGAAGTTAGTGATTTTTGTTACCTTACTTTTTATATATCCTGTGATATTATATTTGTGAATTGAATGAGCTTCTGCCTACTGAAAATCACAGTCGTTGGGGGCCTTTGCTTACGCAATTAAATATTGCCCTCTCCTTCTGTATTTTCTTATGGATGGAAACTTCATGAAATGTGGAAATTGGTTAATCACGTAAAGTTGACTTTTTAAATGAAAATCTAGAACCCTTGTGTGATCACCCCGGTTGAACCAAAATGGAATAATGAACATGTGGGTGTTGGCTTGGTTACGTGGCATGTGTTGGGGGTGTTTTCTGGGCTGTTGTGGTTTGGGTGAGCAACGGGGCTGCGACGTTTGGGTGGTGATCTTATTGGAATGGTTGATGGTGGAAACATGGAGGTGTGAAATGTTTTGTAAACGATGGGGTTGAAATAGGAAGTGGTTGGTTGTGGAAAATGCCTTTATTTATGAAAATTGTTTTGATTATGAAAAGTGTTTTGAAGTAAAAAGGTGTTTTCAAATGTGGAAATGTTTTGTGTGTGGAAAGGGTTTTATGTGTGCAAATTTGAAATAAATGAATGATGGAATGTTGTATGGTTGTGATAATCTTTTGTAAATGAAATGGCATGTGGTTGCTTGCGTTTTACCCAACCTTGGTTGTGGATGGCAGGGATATGTTTGTGAAAGGTTTTGTCTGGATGATAGTTGCCCAGTAGTAATAATTTGATTAAACCATTGCATGAAACATGAAAACCTAAATGGGGTTGGGGGATGATTGTTTGTTTGTTGATGCATGCTTCGTGGTAGCAGTGCCGAGGCACATGCTCAGTTCCTCTTTTTAAGAAGCCATAGGTTGGGCTGTGTGTTTGGTATATGTATATATATAATTGTATCTTTGTGTTTTGTCGCACCACACCCATGTCAAGCACCTAGTGCCGAACAATCCCATTTTATGGGAGAGGGTGTTCCCCCTTAGTTACTAGCTCCTTCCTGCTCCTTCTTCCATAGGCTATGATGGCTTGAGGTGACCTTACACCCAAGACTCTTCGGGTAGGTCTCGGAGGCTGTGATGGCTTGAGGAGACCTTTAGCCCAAGACTCTTCGGGCAGGCTTACCGTTCCCAAGAACCTTCAGGATGAGGCCCAGGTGTCTGCAGGTGGGTTAGTGGTTGTGGCCCAGGTGTGTGCGGGCGAGATGCGTGGTTGTGAGGCCCAAGTGTGTGCGGGCGGGATGCGTGGTTTGACCCAGGTGTGTGCGGGTGAGAAGAGTGTGGTAGCATCAGGACGATTGACATTAGGAAGAGAAGCATCTAATTAAGTGGGAAATGGTGTGGGGTACCCAATACTTTTGTTCAATATATATACTAAACTTGGTTGTGTTACTTGGTGAGTGTGACCAGTGAGGCTGGGTGGATAGTTTTTCCTTGTTAGTTTCTGGTTCTTCTGTTTTCTCACGAGACCTTAGGGTGTCTCCCCACTTGTGCACGAGAGCTTTAGGTTTCCCTACTGAGTATACTTGTATGCTCACCCTACGTTTACTTTCAGGTTTCCAGGAGGACTACCAGGGCCGTGCGGGACCCTACTAGTTGGGCAGTTGGAGTTGTTGTAGTTGTTGTTTTCTTGTTTTCTTTGGCATTGTACTTTTGAGCTTCCTTGTACTTGTAACTTGTTATAAAAATTGTTTAAACATGCATGTGGGATTGGTTTGGGTTTATTTATATACACTTGTTCTTTTCCCTTTTTGGTGGTTGACTTGTCCTATTTCCCGATCCAAAATAATAAAAAAGGGTAATGCCTCCCATATTTTTGAAAACTCATACCCTTGGTGCTAGTTTCCAACCCGGGGCCTACTGGAGGCGGGACTCTGGGGTCATTATCTCCCTTTCACCATTGCCAGCTAAGGAGGGGAATCTTTGGTGGGAGGGGGTCGTGACAAAAATGGTCAAATAATTTCCTTCAAGTAAAATTCAAGAATAGACAATCTCGATTAGAATGAGATTGTGAAATAAACCCTCAAAGTGATCATAACATTTAATTGAGGATTAATCAATGAATTAATTATGTGTATAAAATTTAAATCCATATAATAAAAGTAGAAATACAAAATAATATAATCAAAATTAATTTCACAAATAATCTTAGAATATCATAGATGATGAAGAAATAATATAACCCAATGAAAGTAAATTGAGTTATGAAATTCTTTACCACTTGGTAACTCTTAAGTAAAATCCCATTGGATGAAATAATTTTAATTGTAACTAAAAATTTGATGAATTATTAATTAATCATGATATTACATTTAAAAGGGTCAACATATACACCATATAGAATAAATTATGTTCATAACATTACAATATGCTTCAATGAAGAGAAATTGAGATGAAGTCCCTTACCTCACACTTCCTTTTGAATGAACACTATTTAACCTATTTTATAGTGGTTTTAAATATATTATTAACTTATATAAAAACTATATTAATATTTATAATATCATACATGATTCTTTATAACATCTTATCACCAGTTCATTAATAATCATTCATTATTTTCCTTATTTCAGTTGTTAATTGCCTTGCTTTCTCATTTGAATTTTATCATAAAAGTCTTGGTTCATATGTATATTATATAGTTACATAATATAAATAATAATAATCATGAAATAATTATAATATTTATACACAACGCATGCTTTTAATACTAATAATTACATATGATCTTGAGAAATGAAGTATGTTACGATCATGGAGATGACGGCCCGTACCTATGCATGAGTAATGTTTCCATTTTTCAATTATTAATACAGAAATATCATAAGTAATATTTCATATTTACAAAATAAAAATGATATAATAAATACCATATTATTTCTTTAAATATATTTATATATATCATCCATGTGGTGTGGCGATGAAAAGAGAATCACATCACTTTGTTAAGGTGGTGGTCCACATGTACATGGATGATTCTATTATCATCCAGTGAGTGAAAAGGTAAGAAATAAAATGATATATTTTCGTTTAATAATTATAAAAATGTCATTAATATCATAATTATGTTTTTTATATTACACATATTTATTAACTTTATCCTTATTACCTTCCATTTAAAGCGTTAGTGAAACACGAATCGCATCGCTTTGCGAGGAGGTAGTTCACTGTACACACGAGTGACATTGTCATATCCCCTATGAAATGGAAAGTAAAAATTTATATATGTAATAATGAATAAAGAGATATAATTATGTTATAAATATCATATGTATACTTTATATAAATTATAATACCAATCATGATAGGTGGTAATGAAAAATTGAATGTCATCATCACGTGGTGGTAGTCCGACGTACACACGAATAATGATTTGTTAATCCATTTGATGGAAGTGGGGATTATTTTAGGTAATAAAAATAATGTAGAAAAATATAATTATATTTAATATACTTATTTTATTAAATCATAATGGTTTAATAATAATTTAAGTATGTGTAGGAATAAATAATATTAAAACATTCTATGAAGAACATTACCTCTTCCTTGGGAAACTTCCTTAGGTTTGCACCAAAATATTTCCAAGGTTGGATATATAACTATAATAATAATTATAGGATCATACTAGGAAATTTGGTAAGTTATTTGGGTAGTTAATCTCTTAAATAAAAGGGTTTGATGGTGTAAATAAGAGGAGAGATAGGGTGACATTTTATAAGTGAGGCGAGTGGCACACTTGTAATTTTTGAAAAGAAAAGGCTTACCCATGTTTTTACATGAAAAATGATCCATAATAAAGTATTATCAAGAATTATACATGATATATTCTAAATATGTCCATAAAATATATTTTATAAATGTTTGGAGACTATTTTAACCAATATATTTTTAGTTTAATCCCCCAGTAAATCCATTTTAACCTTAACTATGCTAAATAATTTTAGTTATTTTCACTATTCATTTTAGTTAATATTTAAGTTGACCTTATTAAATAATATATGTTAGTATTATTCCAAATATTAAATCCATTTCTAAAAATTCCACTCACAAAAGTAGTAAAATTTAATTTAAAATTAATCTTACAAACATGATGAGAAGCGGGTTTTCAAAGAGAAAATGTTCAAAAGTTTACAAAATTTTTATATCAAAATTAAATTTTAAAATGATTCCAATAACCTAAATTTGATTAATATATATATAATTTAACAAATTTTTCTTTAAAATAAATTTAAAAAATAATTTAACTTTATAAATAATTTAAACAAAAATGCAACTTTTAATTAAAATTCATTATTTTTCACTATTCATCAAAATATTGGAATATTTATGAAACATTCAAAAAATTCACCCAAATTTTTTTTATATGATTATTTAAGAAATTAAGTTTATTTTATAAAATAAATTTTCTATAACTGGTAAAAATTAATTTTAAATTATGTGCATAGAAAGCAACTAAACACTCTTTTAGAAAAATACAGTTAAAAAAAAATTCTTTTTCTTTTAAATGTTTTTTATTTTATTTGTAATAAATATATAAACATAATTTTCATAATTAGTTATTACTATTCATATCCACTAATTTAATGGTTAGTATATAATGTCATACTATATTATAGTTCATTTCGACTCAGGGTTGTATGTTCCGCAAGCTATCGAAGAGATTAAATTTAAAGAAATATATTTCGTGGGTTGTTTGACCTCGATGTTCTGTGTCTCATATTTTATCAATTTTTTTTATTATTTTAAAATATCATGGTGTTACATTATCTACACCTTAAATAAATTTAATCCTCATAATTTAAACTTGATCTTGGTAATTAAGGGTTTGATATTTGGAAATTCTTTTGTTCAAAACCCACATCGTAAAAAGAGTTAACAAAACATCCTCTTAATAAGATAGAAAGAGAAGTAAAAATTTTATATATAATAACACATAAATATTTTTATACATAGGATAAAATTGGTGGAAATTTGTGAATTTTACGTGGAATAAAAGCATAAATAATTATAGAGAATGATAGAGACTACTGATCAGAAGAAAGTGAATGATTAATAGAAAGTTAAAGACTTCAAAAACATAACTCTATGATGATATAAAAGACCATATGATTCATCAAATATGAATGAAATAGGACAATTTTTTTTTCAAGATCCTTTTCCTAAAGTTATGGAATTTTTTACTATCTAACAATATAAGAAATTATAATTACTTGATACATTTTTATTTTATAAGCATAATTTCATCCTTTGGTTATGCTTTGATAAATTTTCAATTAATCACTTACTCAAAGAAATGAATATCCAAAAATTATTTTTTTATTCCTAAATTAATAAATTTATCCTTATCACCTTCCATGTAATGCGTTAGTTAAAGATGAATCACATCGTTTCGTGAGGCGATAGTTTGCTATACACATAAGTGACGTTATCGTACCCCCTAAGGAATGGAAAGTAAAAATGTATATATAATATAATGAGTATATAGGTATAATTATATTATAAATATAATATATATACTTTATATCTATCATCATACCCAACTGTGAGAGGTGGTATTGGAAAAACGAATAACATTGGTCTGTGAGGTGATTGTCTGCCGTACACATGTATAATGATTTTGTAACCCATTTGATGGAAGTGGAGATAGTTTTCTGTCATGAAATTATTAAAAGAACATATTATTATATGGAATATAATAATGATAGTATATCATTATGTTTTATTAATAATTTATTTAGTTGGAGAAAGAAATAAAATAAAAACTCCCGTTGAAGAACATTACATCTTCTTTGAGTATCTTCCTTAGGTTTGCACAAAATCCTTCCTAAGTTGGATTTATACCCAAAATAATGCTTCTATGATGATATTAGAGAATTTTTTAAGTTATTTGGTAATGGTTTGGTTCATCCAAATGGATTGATATGTGTGAATAAGTTAGGGGAGTGAGTCCCCTTTTATAATTGAGGCGGAGTGGTATTTTTGTAAGTACCAAAAAATATTCACTATTTGGAGGCAACTATTACCTCACATGCCTAAAAAATAGATCAATAATGGAGTGTAGGGATTATTTGGTCCTAAAAAGCCTCAAAAAATAAAATAAAAACACATTTTTTATCATATTATTCCTTAGTCTTTAAGTTTACTCAATTTTACCCTTTTAATTTTTTACCATGGTAACTTGTATCTTTTTATTCACCTAGGTAATTTATCATTTAAGACTAAAATTAAAATGATATTTATTATATAATTCAGAAATAATTATTCTAAATATGAAATAAAATTTTTTAAATAAAAAAATATGTGTGTGTAAAGTTAATTTTAATACAAATGCATGTAATGCGCAAAACCCCGTTTTAACCTTAATCACAGTAATTAATTTTAACTATTTTTATTAATAATTATATTAAAAAATTAAGTTTAACTTATTATATGAAATAAATTATTATTATATAAAATATTTAATCCATATTTACAAATTAAATTTACCTAATTGGAATAATTTAATTTAAAATTAATCCCGAAGATGGGATAAAAAATGGGTTTTTTAAAGAGAAAATGTTCAAAAGTTTAATAAATTTTTATATAAAAATTCTCTGTGAAAATGATTAAAATGAATTATATTTTATTAATTGATATAAAATTTAACTAATTTTACTTAAAAACCAATTAAAAATATAATTTAACATTATGAATAATTTAAACAAAAATCCTATTTTCAATTAAAATTCAGTATTTTTCACCATTCATCAAAAAATGAAACTTTTCACAAAAATCCCAAACAAATCACCCTAAGATAATTTAAATATGATTATTTCAAAAATTAAGTTTATTCTTCCAAATTAATTTTCTAAAAATGTTAAAAATTAATTTTAAATTATGTTCTCAAAGTGTGACTGAATAACCATTTAGAAAAAATATAGTTTTTCAAAAGACATTTATTTTTTCCTTTAAATTAGTATTATTTTATTTTTAGTCAATAAATAACCCTAATTTTCATAATTTAGTTAGTATTATTTATACCCACCAATTTATCTTCTATGTGAAAACTATCATATTAAATATTTATATTTTAATAATATGTCATATTTTATTTAGACTCGATGTTGCATGCGATGCAAGATAAAATTAGTGTTGCATCTAATGCAAGATAAACTTAGTTTTACATGTAATGCAAGATAAAATCAATGTTTCATGTAATTAAACATTTTTAATATATTTAATTTAATTTAAAATAAATATATCATAATGTTTCAAGGTGTTATATTTTATTCTATGTTTGGTGTTTCATGTTAAACACGCCATCAAATACAATGTTCTTATTTTAGAATTTTGGGATGTTACATTCTCTCTACTTTAAATAAATTTGGTCCTAGAAATTTGAAATTGAATTTTGTAATCAAGAGTTGGTATTTAGGAATACCATTGTTAAGAAACCCACATCATAAAAAGGGTTAATAAAATTTCCTCTTAATAAGTTGGAAAGTGAATTAAAATGGTCATATAGAATAATCACATAACTAGGTTTCCAAGTAGGAGAACATAGGTGGGAAATAAAATCATGGAAATGGAAGAGAATACTAGCACCCAAATACTGATGGAGAGTGATAGAGAACACTATTAAGAGTAATTTAATGACCATAAACACATAACCAATGGTGTGAAAAAGGTAATTGATATCCTAAAAAATGATTATAATAGGACAATGTTTTTTTGTTTCAAGATACTTTTCCCATAGTTGAGGAATTTTTTTACTCACTAATAATATAAGGAAATATACTTACATGATACGTTTCTATTTCATAAGCATAATCTCACCCTTTTGTTGTGCCTTGATAAATTTTCACTTCATCTATTAATCTATAAAATGAAGATGAATTTGTTATACCTGATGCACTAATGGATCACAAGATCCATATTAGAATGATAAGACATTCATTTGATCTCTATTTATCATTATAAAAAAATGGTTATCATAGGTTATCCAATATGTATAAATTTTTATATGGTGAAGTAATACATTAATCTATAAAACCTTATCCAAAGTTCAAATTAAACCATTTAATAAATGGTTAACCTTATAACTCTTCTAAAATATTATGATCTCAAAATTTAGATAGAAGCTCACTGAATTTATAAAATGAACTTATCATTTATCTCCCAAACAACATGAAGTTTCTCTTAACCGTCACATACCAAACATGTGAATACCTTTATCATGTATTCTTTTAAAACATGGTTATAACCTGAATTACCATTAAACCGTATTGAAAAAATTCATGATTCCTTATCCATTAAGTAAAACATATATTATTGGATATATTATTTAAATATAATAACTATATAAACTCTATCAATGATAACATACAATTTTTTTAAAAAAATCATTAATAAGTTACTAGGTAGTGAGTACTATCCAATTTACTTTATCCATATCAACCATTTCTTATCCAAAAATCATTATCTTAATATTAAGAACATATAAAGGGTTATCTTTCCCTCAATCATGAGTTTTCTAAGAAGTTCAATTTGACACTGAATTATTTTTCTTGGTTATCAATACCGTTCAAGATATGATTTCACATTCTTAAAGAAAAAGTACTAGAGTAAAATCCTTATAAATTTAATAATTCTTATAACCATGATATCATTGATAAAATAATCAAATGAAATAATTCTTGAATAAAAACACAAGCACATTAATCATTACTATTCATCTATGGTAATAACATAATATTGACCATGATCCATTAGATTCTCTTGAGGTATATTCCTTTTATGCTTGGAGAATTCATTTATATAGTTCCCCATATCCTTAAAATTAAATAATTGAACATTGGAAACTATTTTATTTTTATTGAAATCATGAGAATGGTGACATTTCTCTCCCCACTTTTAGTAAACTCTTACCCCCTTCAAGAAAGTTCCATAGTTTTTCTTTCCAAAATTATCCCATGTGTAAAAATAATTCATTATCTTCTTTACTTTATCCATCTTTTTTCTTATCCATCCTCTTCTTATCTATCTCCCCTTAAAATCCATAATAATTAGAGAATTTTTTCTATCTCTTATTATTACATGATACTATATACTCATTGTAAGGGTCTTGACCTATCTTGTCCATTCCTTTTCTAAAATCTGGTGTTTGAGGTGTTTTTGGGAGGTCAAGTTCACTTATCCCCATCACTTTTCCAAATTTCTAGTTCTATGAACAGTGTTTCTAGTTTTTTGTATAGTGTTTCCAACCGTCAGTAGGTGTACAGTGTTTCCATCCTTTGATAGGTGTACAATGTTTCCATCCGTCCATAGGTGTACAATGTTTTCATCCGTTGGTAAGTGTATAGTGTTTCTATCCATCGATAGGTGTACAATGTTTCCAGTAATTGGTAGGTGTACAGTGTTTCTATCCGTCCATAGGTGTACAATGTTTCCACCTGTCAGTAGGTGTACAATGTTTCCAATCTTCAGTAGGTGTATAATGTTTGTAGTCGTCGGTAGGTGTATAATGTTTCCAACCGTTGGTATGTGTACAGTGTTTCCAGCCATCGATAGGTGTATAGTATTTCAAACTGTCGGTAGGTGTACAATGTTTCCAGCTATCGATATATGTATAGTGTTTCTAGGTTGGTAGGTGTAAAGTGTTTCCAGCTTCCTATAATTCTCCCATTTGATGTTTCTTTGACGTAAAATGCATTCAAATCCTTGTTTTAAGTATTGTAAGGCCGATTCAAATCCCATAACTCCTATATTAATATTACTAATTATCCGAGTGAATTTACTTGGTCAAATCATGTAATATTGATCAGATCCTCCATTAATGGAAAATCTAAAACTGTATCTAAAACGATGCTCCATTTAGATTTTCAAAAGGGAAAGATACCTTCTTCCTTGTTCTTACTCCTTGTTATTACCTAGTACAATATGACCAAATTTCTTTCTTCCATAGTTTTTGTGGGATCAAACCTTAATCCTTTGATCATTTCCCCTTGAAGTTTCTTCCTACTGCATGCATACCCCCAATTTTGGTGCAAGCAGAAAGTGTCAATCCATCATTGATAGAAGGTATGATATACCTCCATTATTGTGTTTTCTTCGATCCTTCTTCTCCCATTTATCCTTTACATGTTATGGAATGTGATCAGATGTTTCTAATGGAGTATTCTTGGGTGTTGGTTGGTCTGGTCGTGCCGCAACATCCTTGGGTGGAGGTAGTTGTCGTGGGTGGAGGCGATCATGATCCGTTGCATAGATCGTTCTCATGAAAAGAGCATTAGAAACCTTTTGAGGTTGGGGATTCAAGGAATCTCTATTATTTTATGTGAAAATGCAGAGTTAGAATGATTTATCTCACTATATCACAATGGAATTGACATAATAAATATTTTAACTAGATAAATAAATTGGTATTGATCGTATATAATTGCCTCTTGTTTTTTCTAGATACTGTGATATCTATGATTTTCTTGTTATCATGATGTTATTGATGAAATTGGTAAATAATTTAAAGCCCGAAATAATTGATAATTATTTTTCTAATGATAAAGAGGCATGTAAATGAATCTGGTTTTTATTGTTGTAATTTGATGTTAATCAAATTGATGTAGTAAGCATGTTTAATTATTTTTGATAGCTATGATAGATTTCTATTTAGGTTTCCCATAGTTAGAAACTACTAATAATGAATCGGTTAATTCAATAAGAATTAAATAACTAGTTGTTTGATAAAATATAATGCCTCATAGGATTCTGAGTAACCCTCTTACTTGTAAAGGCCCAGAGCCTTATGCTTGTGAGAGCTCATTGTGTGTGAAGGCAGAATGCCTTGTTTAGGGATAAGATCCCAGTTGATTTTTTATTTCATGTTTCTTGTGATGTGTTATGTTCCTAGATGGATGTTGTGAGATGTGGGGGTAGGGAGGCCCAGTGGTTGTGACAGCATTTGAAACCTAGAGCGGTGAGATGCGTCAGTTTATGCATGTGGGTGTCAGGGAGGACATAAAAGATGATAAAATGGGTTGGATGTGAATGGTGGATGCTTTTTGAATATTTTTGGATGTTTATCTGCTTTACTTTCCCCACTACTTAAGGTAGTTAGTCTTTCTTAACCTCCTTCCAAAAGGGGAGAAGACACACAAGGTATTCCATGTGCTTTCCATGTTTAGCTTCTCGAGGGATGATGGTTTTATGCTCCTACTATAGGTGGAAAAGACTTAACGGGTAGTTTATCTTCTCACCGTGTTGAGCCCCATGTGTTTGGTAGCTTAAAATGTTTTTCTAGAATTTTTGGGAATATGGGAAAGTAATAATTCCATTAATAAATTATTGAATAAATGATGTTAACCCATGGGGTTGGAGCTTGCTGGGATTCAATGTTGAGGTTGTGCTTGGAGGAACCGTGGACTTGGTTTGGTTGTGCATGGAGGGTATGAGACTTTGTTGAGATGCTAATGAATGTAATTTTGAATTAATAATAGTTAATTAATTGTTAAATAATTAATTAATGTAAAGTGAAACTGATAAGAAAGGATAAAGTAATCCAATGTAGTTCTTTAAATGGTCGTGTGCTTATAGGATACCTAGTCTTAGTAGTGGAAGAAGAGAGTATGAGAGACGTTAGATGAAATTGAGTTTAATACTATGTTATTCCCATAGTATGGTTGTGAGCTATAATATATTCTATACTTTTTGTGTTTCTATACGCTATTCCATCCTGTCTATTAAGGAAAATAACACCCTAGGGATTCTGAGCCGTAGGGTGGGGGTGTATTCCCCAACATATCAATGGGAGGATGAATAGATTACTACCCACTTTGGACCTGCTATCTTCTCTTGATAGTTACTTGTGGTGGTAGGAATAATGGTTAGTTTTCCCCATATATGTGTGTAGAGGGATGTAATGTCTTGTGGTTATTAACACACATATATTCAGGATATAGTTTCCTCTGGACTACTATGGGTGTAATGTGTATAGGCTATGATGTCTTGAGGATCCTTAATCAGTGTATGGGTTGAAATGGCTTGAATTATAATACCCGATTTATGATATACGTTATGAGAGATATGGATCCTCCCAAAAACTACCTGGTTACTTTGGTTACATGGACATGGTGGTTGTATTGCACGAGGTGCATATTGTGGTGCTTTGCCCAAGTGTCTTCGGGAAAGACTTTTTGGAGAGAGATTCTTAGGACGTACAATGTTGGGGAAAATTGGAAAACCAATGGAGAAGTTGTAGTGGGATACCCTTGATATTATTTATTATATTATATACTATTTTATGTGATACTTTGTGAGATTAGCCATGGTGAGGCTGGGAACTTAGAATACCTGTTTAGGTGATGAGTTAGTTTTAATTTTTGTACACTATGCTTTAGCATGCTTTCTTTACTTTTGTAGGAGAGGATCTGGGGAGGATCCTACTGAGTATACTGTTTTACTCACCCTATGTTATATAAACTATTTTTTAAGTCACTTGGATCAGGTTGGAGATCAAGCTAGTTACCACTATCTTGGGGTTGTAGGAGCTTTTTAGGGCTTCATGATCATTGCTGTTTTACTTCCTTTTGGTACTTAAAATTTTCCGTTTTAGTTGTAGTAGTTATTTTATGACATTACATATGTGAACTTGGGTTTTCTTTTATATTTCAGTCTAAGGTGGAGTTGGTTTTTTCTATCTTATCTCTCTCTCTTTCATATGTGTTCTCTTAGAGGGTAACGCCTCCCATTTGTGTGTTCACTATACCCTCAATGATAGTCAGCAACCCGGTGCCTACAGGAGGTGGGCCTCGGGGGTCACTACCTCCCTTTTCACATTTCTAGCCTAAGAGGGGTACACTTTGTGGGGTGGGGGTTGTGGAAGAGTGGTATGAGAGGTCTGGTTTAGGGATATGATGTAGTTTGGAGTTAAGAACATGTGAGGTTACATGGGTTGGTATGGAAACAATGTCAGTAAATTTAGAAAGAACTATAAACACTGGAGACCAACTGAGACATTGGTATTTAGGACCCCCTTTGGTTTGAAAAATTAACCATTAAGTTTATAGTGGCTACTAAATCAAGTGATACTTGTTTCAAGGTAGATACCTAGGGAAGGATCAGACATCATTCTTCTTTGTGCCTATGTTTGAATGGGTAGACCTTGGGACAAGCTCACCTAAAATGATTAAAAGAAAAAAAATTAATTTATTTATTTTGAGTCTTCCATATTATAGGTTTATAATGTATAACTTTTTTTTTATTTTGTAGGTATGGATCTAGGTCGACATCCTCATTTGGTTCACACAGAAGATGTCCAGAAGGCTGTGCCAATAGATCACCATAGAGTGGAGGTTGACGATGATGACGCATGGAGGAGGAATCTCTAAGAGTTTCAGCGCCAGATTCTGTAGAAGTATGAGGGCTCCATTTTAGATACAATCACAGAGGACTGGTTGGAAGAGGTTGATATAGATTTTAGTTCGATTCGTTCTTGGAAGTATAACCATGTTTCGTTGGTTGTGACAATGCTACGTGGGGCAGCGAGGCATTGGTGGTTCTTGTTCCTTAGGGATCGCGAGGATTCGACAGTCTCATGGGAAGAGTTCCAAGACAGGTTTAGAGTCGAGTTTATTTCTTTGACTGCGAAGGCATCCAATCACCAGGAGCTACTTACCCTTCTACAGGGAAGCTCCAGTGTGCGAGAGTTTGATATCCATTTTAGGAACCTTCTACAATATTCTTCGGACCTATTACTAGATGAGGAGGCCATGGTGAGGCATTTCAAGGAGGCTTTGCATCCAGAGATCTAGTACCAGGCCACCCTGTTTATATTGAAGACATATATCGAGGGTTTGGTGAGGTTATATGTCATCAAGAGGACATTATCTTGTACCATATATTTACGATATGGGATTCATTAGGATTCCTCATGAAGCAGAGTTGTGGTCCGGGTTTATTGGTTTTCAGGGCAGAAGAGTTTTCGTTCAGCTGGGGGTAGGTCCCAATATTTAGCATCTCGTTTTTCCAAGGTCAGAGGATATTAGGCCTATACCAAGGGATTAGGTGTTTTTTTTCTTATGGAGGCCAATGTCATCAGCAGCGAGAGTGCTTGACATTTTAGAGCAGTCAACGTACACCAGGTGTACTGCTTTAGGTTTTTCCATTGAGGAAGTTCCATCTAAGGTAGTAGTAGCAGGTTGCACCAGCTTAGGATCAAGATAGAGTAGATGGGGTAGTCATAAGATAGCCCTGGGATGCTCCCCATCCACAGAGAGTAGAGCTTGACCATGGTGGTGGTCGTCATCAGGGTTAGAGAGGCTGCGGAGCAGGTCGTGGTCAACTTCATGCTTTATCATTTCTAGTTCTAGGTGAGACAAACGTCATTCGAGGTACCCTTTTCTTGTTTTATATTTGGTTTTATTCCTTGTTTGACTCAAGAGACACTCACTCATTCATATCACCTACCCTTTTCTATGCTTTGAGACTTGAGGTAGAGAGGCTTCCGGTGCCCTTGGCATTGACTATGCCAGTTAGAGGTTGAGATGACTTGTTTTATGTATGTAGAGACTTTGAGCTAGTGATGGGGTAAAACCACTCTTGGGGAGATTTTATATGTTTACAAATATAACCATATGATGGCATCCTTGGCCTTGATTGGTTGTATTCGATACAGGTTATCGTAGATTGATTCTGATGGTAGGTGGTGTTCTTCGATGCTGATGGAGATCTAGCATTGTTTGTTGGAAAGAGAGACCCTCAGATGGGTTGGAGGCGTGTTCCATCATTGTCATACTTTATAGATGATATAATTATGAGTTCTTCAAATCTTAACCAATTGTATATTCCTAGGGCCATTGAAGATTACCCTAATGTCATTCTAGAATAGGTTATAGCATTACCCCCTGATGAGAGATCAAGTCTGGGATCTAACTACAGTCAGGAGCTTCTCCTATCTCTATATATCTGTATAGGATGGACCCTTATGAGTTACAAGATATGTTTATATAGATCGATGGTATGTTATAGTGTGGTTTTTTAAGCCAAGTGTGTCACCATGGGGTGCACCGACTTTTTTCATGAAGAAGGATGACGATAGTTTGTGGTTGTGTATCGATTATCATCGTTTGAACAAAGTGATAGTAAAGAATTGATATCCTATTTCATGGATTAATGATTTATTCGATCAACTAAAGGGTGAAAGTTGGTTCTTAAAGATATAATTATGGTTAGGATATCATCACATGCGTGTGAAGGATGAGGATATTCTGAAGACTGCTTTCCGTTGTCACCATGGCCATTATGAGTTCATTGTAATGCCGTTCAATGTGACGAATTCTCTAGATGTATTCATGGGGTTGATGAATTATATGTTCCATGAGTCAATGGATAAGTTTTTGGTGGTTTTAATTGATAACATACTTGTGTACTCCGCATCTGAGGAGGAACATGCAGAGCATCTTCACTCCATTTTGGTAGTTCTTCGTCAACAACAGCTGTTTGGGAAGTTGTTAAAGTGTCATTTTTGGGATCTAGAATTCCATTTCTTGGGGCATGTTGTATCCCAATATGGATTAGTTGTGGATCCATCAAAGATATAAGTAGTTGTTTCTTGGGAATCCCCTAAGACAATGTAAGAGGTGCAAAGTTTCCTTGGTTTTTTAGGCTATTACAGGAGGTTCGTTGTCGATTTCTCTAGGGTTGTTACTCCTCTGAAATAATTGACTAGGATGGATTAGGAATTCATTTGGACTGATTAGTGCCATTAATATTTTGAGTATCTGAAGAAGAATTTTTTTAGTGCTCTGGTTCTTTTTCTACCATAAGAAGGAGTTGAATTTGACATTTTTGACGATGCTTCGCGTATAAGGTTATGTTGCGTTCTGATGCAGTATAGATATGTTGTTTATTATGGGTCTTGACAGTTGCATCCCCATGAATGTAACTATGCCACCCATGATCTTGAGTTGGCGGAAATGGTGTTTACTCTGAAGTTGAGGAGACATTACCTCATTAGTGATCACTTTTTGTTTTCACCAATCATAAGATCCAGAGGTTTGTTTTCTCCCAGTGTGACTTGAACTTGCAGTAGTGTCAGTGGATGGAGTTCTTATAGGATTAAAATTTCAAAATCTCGTATACACCTAGTAAGGGGAATGTTGTATCTGATGTGCTGAACAAGAATTCACGTAGTTATGTAGTGCATGAATCTGGTGATTCCTGGAGAGTGATGGAAGAACTTTCAGAATTACATCTTGATATGAGATAAGTTGGGGGAAGAGGTTGTCTTTTTCAGATGATGGTGTGGTCATCTCTGGTACAACGGGTTGAAGAGTCCCAGTTGGGGGATCTTGAGGTGGAGTTCTAGAGAGACCGAGTTGTTTTTGGAGAGCCCCATGATGGTTAGTCTGAGGATGAACAACACCAGGTGTTGTTTTAGGGAAGGATTTTTATTCCTTTGGTGATGCGTGAGATGGTTCTTAGAGAGTTCCAGAGTTTTCCCTTAGTAGTACATCCTAGTGTTACAAAGATGTACCGATCCTTGAGGAGTTAGTTTTGGTAGCCTGGGTTGAAGCATGCAGTTTCAGAGGTTGTATCCCAATGTTTGGTCTTCCAGAAGGTGAAGGATGAGCACCGTATCCCCGATGGTTTGCTTCAGATGTTAGATGTTCCTAAGTGGAAGTGTGAGGACATTTCAATGAAATTTTTTATTGGTTCACCTCGAGATCAAGGAGGTTATGATGCTATATGGGTGGTATTGGATCATTTAATGAAATCATCCCACTTCATAGAGATCAATGAGTCAAGCTTAGTAGAGGTTTTTTCGAGGTATATCTAGACGAGTTGGTGAGACTCCATAGAGTCCCCAAGATGATCATTTCTAATCGAGATCCTCATTTTACCTCTACGGTGTGGAGAGGTCTCTAGCATGATTTTGGTTCTCAGCTATGACTTAGCACTGCTTTTCATCTGCATATGAACGGTCAGACATAGTGGACCATCCAGAATCTTAAAGACATGTTTCACTCTTGTGTCCTAGATTTTGGAGGTTTCATGGATGAGGAACTTACCCTTGGTGGAGTTCTCCTACAACAATAGTTTCCACTCCACCATCAGTATGGATCCGTTTGAAGCATTGTATGACCGAACTTTCTTTTCTCCATTGTGATGGATCGAGATCGGAGAGTTAGAAATTATCGGGCTAGAACTAGTGCAGGATATGACCGAGATGGTTCAGGTGATTCGTGAGAGTATTAAGACAACACATGATCATAAGAATTCATATGATGACCATATAAGGAGACCTCAGTAGATTCATGTTGGGGAACTTGTGTTTCTAAAGGTAATAATCCGTCATGGGCAGTGAATGTTTGGTCATGGGAGTAAGCTTCCTCGCTGGTTCGTTGGGCCTTTCAAGGTGTTGGATCATGTTGTAGCCATGGAGTATTAGGTAGAACTTCCCCATTAAATGAGCCAGATACACAATGTTTGTCATGTGTCACAACTCCATCGTTATCTTTATAATGACTCTCACATCATCTATTGGGGTGATATTGATGTTGATGATGATGCGACCTTCAAGGAGAAAACTGTAGATATCCAAGACCGCAATGATAAGGTGTTGTGTCATCGTTCTATCCCCTTGGTTCATGTCTTATAGAGACATGATGACATGGAGGAGAGTACATGGGAACATGAGTCGCATATACATGCTCAGTACCCCAAGTTGTTTGATGTATAACTATTTTCATGTAACGATGTTCGTTTTTGATTGGAGACCTTTTGTGTTTATGATATGGATTTCTTTTGTTTATTTTTTTAGATTTCTCTATTTTGAGAGGTATCTCGATTGGCAGTTGTTCAAACCCATTTTATGTTTACTTTTAGGTTGGTTTTTAATTCCAGAGGATGAGAATGTTTTGAGAGGTATCTGATATAATGTCCCAGACCTCTCTGGTCCATTCTTTTTCTGAAATTTGGTGTTTGAGGTGTTTAGGGAGGTCAATGTGACTTATCCCCAACACTTTTCCAAATTTCTAGTTCTATGAACAATGTTTCCAGTTTTGTGTATAGTGTTTCCAGTTGTCGGTATGTGTACAATGTTTCGAGCCATCAGTAGGTGTATAATATTTCCAGCTTTCGGTAAGTGTACAATGTTTCCAGCCATTAGTAGGTGTACAATGTTTCCACCTATCGGTAAGTATACAGTGTTTCCAGCCAGTATTAGGTGTACAGTGTTTCCAGTCATCTGTAGGTGTACAATGTTTCTAGCCATCGATGTTGTACAGTGTTTCCAGCCATTGGTAGGTGTACAATGTTTCCAACTGTTGGTAGGTGTACAATGTTTCCAACCATCAGTAGGTGTACTGTGTTTCCGGCCATCGGTAGGTGTATAGTGTTTCTAGCTGTCGGTAGATGTAAAGTATTTCCAGCCGTCGGTAGGTGTATAGTGTTTCCAGCTATCGGTAGGTGTACACTGTTTCCAACTATCATTAGGTTTACATTGTCTTTGGGTTGGTAGGTGTACTTTGTTTTCAGGTTGGTAGGTGTACAATGTTTCCAGATTCCTACAGTTCTCCCATTTGACATTTTCTTTGACGTAAAATGAATTCAAAGCCTTGTTTTAAGGATTTTAAGGCCTATTCAAATCCCATAACTTCTATCTTAATATTCCTATTTTTCTGAGTGCCTTTACTTAGTCAAACCATTTAATCTTGATCAGATCCTCCATTAGTGTAAAATCTAAAACCCCATCTGAACCAATGATCTATTTAGATTTTCAAAAGAGTGAGATACCTTTTTCCTTGTTATTTCTCCTTTTTATTCCTCAGTATGATATTACCAAAGTTATTTCTTCTATAGGAGTTGTGGGATCGAACCATAATCCCAGGATCATTTCCCCTTGAAGTTTCTTCCTGCTTCATGCGCACCCCTCGTTTTGGTATAAGTAGCAAGTGCCAATCCATAATTGATATAAGGTATGATCTACCTTTGTTCTTGTGTTTTATTTGATCCTTCTTATCCCATTTCTCCTTTACATGTTATGGAATGTGATCTCCATGTTTTTAATGGATTTTTCTTGGGTTTCGGTTGGTGCAGTCGTGCCGCGACATCCTCGGGTGGATGTAGTTGTTGCGGGGGAGGTGATCATGATCCGTTGTGTGGATCGTTCTACTACAAAGAGCATCAGAAACCTTTTAAGGTAGGGGATCCTCATATTCGCTATTCTTTTACATAAAACTAGAGAGTTATCATGTTTTATCCCATTGGATCACAATGGAATTTACATAATAAATATTTTAACTAGATAAATAAATTGGCATCGATTGTATGTTATTGCCTCTTATTTTTTCTAGATAGTGTGATATCTATGATTTGATTATGAGCATGTTTTTATTGATGAAATTGGTGAAGAATGTAATGTTGGAAATAATTGATAATTATTTGGATAAAGATAAATAGGCATGTAAATGAATCCAGTTGCCATTGCTGTAATTTGATGTTAATTCAATTGATGCAGTAAGTATGTTTAATTATTTATAATAGCTATGATAGCTTTCTATTTTGGTTTCCCATAGTTGGAACCAACTAATAATGAACTGGTTAATTCAAAATGGATTAAAGAACTGGTTGTTTGATAAAATATAGTTCCTTGTAGGGTTATGAGTTACCCTCTTGCTTGTAAAGTCCAAGATCCTTATGCTTTGAGTTGTGAGAGCTCATTACGTGTGAAGGAATAATGCCTTGTTTAGGGCTGAGAACCTAGTTGCTTTGTTATTTCCTACTACTTGTGATGTGTTATGAGCCTGGATGGATGTTGTGAGATGTGGGGGTAGGGAGGCCTAGTAGTTGTGGTAGCAGTTGATGCCTAGAGTGGTGAGATGTGGGGGTAGGGAGGCCTAGTAGTTGTGGTAGCAGTTGATGCCTAGAGTGGTGAGATGTGTTGGTTTATGTAGTGGGTGTTTGGGAGGACACTATAGATGATGAAATAGGTTGGATTTGAATGTTGGATTCTTATTGAATCTTGTTGGTTGTTTATCTACTTTACTTTACACACTGCTTAATGCATCTAGTATTTCTTACCCTTTTTCCAAAAGGGGATAAGATGGACGAGGTATGCCACATGCTTTCCGTGTTTAGCTTATCGAGGGAGGATGGGTCTACACTCCTACTATAGGTGGAAAATACTCGACGAGTAGTTAATCTACTCACCATGTTGACCCCCTTCTATGCTTTTTGTGTTTCTATATGCTACTCCACCATATCGGTTAAGGAAACTAAAACCCAAGAGATTCTGATCCCTGGGGGGGGGTGTTTTCCCCAACATCTCGATGGGAGGATGGATGGATGACTACCCCCTTGGACCCACTCTCTTTTCTTGGTAGTTACTTGTGATGGTTGGAACGACAGTTAGTTTTCCCCATATATGTGTGTAGAGGGATGTAATGGATTATGGTTATTCACAAACATATATTCTGGATATAGTTTCCTATGGACTATTATAGGTGTAATGTGTATAGGATATGATGGGTTGAGGTTCCTTACTCAGTGTATGGGTGGTAATGGATTGAGGTATAATACCTAATGTATGATACACGTTATGAGAGCTATGGTGGCTCTTGAAAACTACCTAGTTACTTTGGTTACATGGATGTGGTGGTTGTGTTTCATGAGGTGCATGTAGTGGTGCTTCGACCAGGTGTCTTTGGGCAATCATTTTTAGAGAGATATGCTTAGGACGTTTAACATTGTGGAAAAGTGACAAACCATTGGGGAAGTGGTAGCAGGGTACCCTTGATATTATTTATTATATTATATACTCTTGTATATGATACTTGGTGAGAGTAGCCATGGTGAGGCTGGGAACTTAGTATACCGGTTTAGGTGACGAGTTAGTTTCACTTATTGTTCACTGTGCTTTAGTATGATTTCTTCACTTTTGCATGAGAGGCTCTAAGGAGGATCCTAGTGAGTATACTGTTTTACTCACCCTATGTTATATAAACTATTTTTGAGGTCACTTAGAGAAGGTTGGAGATTTGGATGGTTACTACCAGATTGGGGTTGTAGTTGCTGTTTGGGCTTCGTGGTTACTGTTATTTTTCTTTCTTTTGGTACTTGAAGTTTTCCCTTTCAATTTAAGTTTTTCTTTCATGAAATTACATATGTGTAGTTGGGTTTACTTTTATATTCCAGTCTGAGTTGGAGTTGGTTGTTGTCTATCTTATCTCTATTTATTTCTCATGTGGTCTCTTAGAGGGTAATGCCTTCCATTTGTGTGTTCACTATCCCCTTAGTTCTAGTCACCAACCTGGGGCCTACTGGAGGCGGGACTCAGGGGTGACTACATCCCTTCTCACATTGCTATCCTAGGATGGGTACAATTTGTGGGAAGGGGGTCGTGACGCTCATATGATGAGAATATATGCGAGGCTAGTTCCCTTTGAATGAATGGATTAATACCATTAATGAAATGATCATTATTACTCTTTGGATCATGTTTATTAATGCAGCTACCATTCATTTTTCTAGGAATCTTTTATATACAATAGAATACACTATATTAGATCATATCCTTTTGAAACATAATATATAATCCCAAAACTTCTGAAATATATAACATAAATTTAAAATTTTATGCATAGATAATTGACACATGATTGTTGTAGGGTGTGGGAAAAAATATTTTCTAAGTTAAAATGTAGGTTAACCTTTGATATCTACAGAGAGGAGCATACAAAAATCATGTTTTTCACTTGAAATTATAGAAATAAGTGGAGTTTTTTTTGTATTTTAAAAATAAATAAATAAATAAAATAAATTTTGATTACAAATTAATGAAGATAGAAATGGGTTTGGGGTAGTATCACCATTTTCAATGTTATAATGATCATAAAAATCATCCCCCCTCTTCCTATTGAATGATAAATTAAATACTCCTCAACCGAGTTGTCAATCACCCTTGGTTGAAGGAAATAATGGAAACCACTCCTGTGTGCATGAAAATAAATAAACTATTCCAAAAAAACTAATGAAAGTCCCAATTAGGAATTTTTTCCTTAGAAATATTGAAACAATTCACTTATTCCACACACATTCCAATGATCTCTAGACACTCATCACCTAACACAATCTACTCGATTGAGACAAACTGCACCCGGATGAAGGATATTAAATAACTTCAACCAAAGCTATAAAAAATGAATGAAACCAAAAACCAAAATAAAATAAAATAAATAGAATTTTGTACCACTAAAAATAAAAACAATTCAATTGAGAAATAGATTTTTATATTAAATCATAATAATCTGACATTACAAAAGGAAAACCCCCTTCCCGATCACTCAAAGGTTTTACCCCTCCTTTTGAAGGGTAATAGAGTTGAATGGGGAAGAAGAGAGCATTATGAAACTAATAAAAGAGAAAATTGAAATTACATAGCACTTAAAGGTTCCAATTTTCCAACATAGACCTTGTTTTTTTTCTTCTTCAACCTCTTTGAATGGAATTAGATGCACACATTTATAGACTTGAGGGGTGGAAAAATTTCCCACCATTTTCTTTCCACTAAAAGTTTGAGATTGTTTTTCATTGAAAATGGATGATTCTTGGGAAGGAATATTTATAATTTTTTTTACACTATATTTTACATTTTCATCAAAATATAAACTTATTTGGACAAGTGGTAAAAAATTTATGACTAATTACTGAAAAACTTTTTATTTCAAAATATTCTCTTAAACTTCATCCACTTTGGGGCATTAAATACTTCCTTTATGACCTACTCAATTAAATTTAATTTAAACATGAGAATTAGATTAATATTTCAAATAAAACTGTATTCACCTAATTTATATATCTATAGGATGAGATATGCCTCAATTTCTAAGGTGGGTTCCATTCTCTCAACCATATTTTTTTTTCAAATTGATTTATTTTTCTAAGCCTATGGGTTTTAAATTAGCTATGGGTCTAGAAGATGAAGTCTCTTTCCATGAAAATAGGAATCCTACAAAAATAACTTAATTTATATCAAAATTTTAAAATTTATGATCAAAATACATAAGTGATAAAAAATTGTTAAATTTCAAGAATTAAACAATTTTTACATTTTATGCCAAAACCCACTGAAAATATTAAAATGATGAAAATAAGATGAAGTAGATTAATTGGAAGAGATTAAATAACTGAAAAAATATGAATAATTATGAAAATATTATCTCCATCAATTCCCCCAAACTTAGAACTTGGACTCCAGGACAAGTTAGCATCAAAATAAAATAAAATCAAATTCAAAACACATACACCTGAGATTCACTAATTTGAAAATAGGAAAAAAAAGATACCATGACTCATAAAAAACATTATTTCAAGTTCTATATTAAGATCATTCAATATATTACCTCTTCATTTCTACTCCCATGTTCACAAAATAACTACCTCACATGAATATTCTATTATCTCACAAATATATATTTTCAACAATTAATTTCTCTTACAAAACCATGAAAGAGTCACCATAGTCTTGATAAATTACTAAATATACACTTTATATGCATCAAGGAGTTGTTTTTATCAGGAATATTTTGTAGGTTTGTTATGTGAATTTCAGTTGTTAGGATTTATTTGTCAAAAACTCAGAGGCTGAATAAGGAGGGTTTGGCTCTTTTGAAGAAAAATTGCATGATTCTAATATTCACTCAAGTATGGTATCATACTCATTACCATTAGTAGAAAATAATATCCATCATAATTAAAAATAAAGGAATATGCAGACCATTCAGAATTTTAGTAGAAAAAATGTGAACCTTTTCAAACATAATTTTTCTTGAATGCTCCAGATATGCACATATTTCTTTATCCTTTGGAAGCTCCAGAAAGGCATATCTTCTTTATCATAAAATATCTAGAAAGGAATATATTTAAATAGAATGAATTATTTAGAAGGAAAATCATCTCTTCAAAATTTTATTTTCTACCCAATGTATCACTAAATGAGGTATCACAAAACAAGAAAACTTCCCCACACACTTACGACCAACTAGATCATGAAATTTCACTTCAAGAGCAGGTTGGATAAGAAAAAATGGATTATAATGTGGATAAAATAATAGGGTTTTTATGAGTTTTAATGTCTAAAATGATTAAATGTTCAAGGAATACTATAATAAAAAGTATTCTAATGAAAAGGGGCTTTAAAACCAAAGGAATTCCATATTCATTTAAATCAAAAGTATCGAAAAACATCAAGTTTTCATAGGAATAAATCAAATTATGGTTAAATAAAGTATGGTTTGGTTCACTAATGAAGTGATGAGAATACAAATAATATGAAAAAAGGGTCCAGAAACCTCATAGGAAAGTGATTTTAAAGATAATGACAGTGAGATATAGCATGAGATTCAATAATCAGTGAACTTTTCATGAAATTTACAAAGATTTAAACTTGAAATAAAGTCATTTACACATTACTTTAAGATAAATTTCATGAAATGAATTATTTCACTAATAGTCATGGGTTTCAAAAATTAAAAAGATAATCATTTGATCTCATAAGTTTTAAAAAAATCAATATTTAACAGGAAACAATTTTTTTTTTGAAGAAAACGTATTTTTTTTGAAAAATAGAAAAAAACTAAAAAAATCCTAAACTATAAAGGTTACCACCCCAAAAATTAAATTATGCTGTGTATCAATCCATTAAATCAGGCATAACATGTAATCAGATTTGAAATTGAGTCATAATAATCAAGAAAGTGTCAAAGATAGGTACAACCTGACTTATTAGCAATGTAAGATTAAGTTAATCTCCTAAGTTATGCACACTGAAATCCTAGAACCAATAGAAGAAAAGAAAATATAAGAAATTTATTAAAATAAAATAAAATATAAATAGAATTATAATATGTTGATATATCTTGTTTTAATCCTATAAGTTGACCTTGGGTTTTGACTGCCTCCATATGGGTAGTTACAGTTGGTTATCCCCAATCTAATAGTGTGTGGAGTTTCTTTATAATAAACCACTATAACCTTTTCTTTTCATCTTACACTTATTTCTTTTTGTTAAGGACTCTATAGAGAGAGTATATAAAATCCACCCCCATGGAAATGAGATACAACTTTCATGGTGGGGGTAGGATAAAGAATGATTCCTCCTCTTTCTTGGTTTCCACTTGCACAACTTCTTCTTCATTATCTAGTGCTTTATCAAGGTATGTTGTATCAATGGAATAATTAAAGGAAACATCGAAGTGTTATTTTATTTGAACAAAATTAAAACAGGAAGAATAAATATAAAATTCTTCCCATTCAAAGTAAGTATCTCGTGTCTCAGTTTCCTCAGGAAAGCCACTTGGATCTACTCATTCACTCCCTCTAATATATGTTCAACATGTTTAGGGAACTCCATATACTCCTCATCAGGTGAATATTATTTTTCATTATATTCCTCCTTTAATGAAATACTAGTGTTTTCTGAATTTGAAAATTTAAAACAAGGGGAGATGATACTCAATTCAGTTTCAAAAAAATCAGAACATAATGAGTTTTAGAAAGATCATCTCCCGGAGTTTGTTCAGCTTCAGTTACTTATTCAGCAGAAAGTGCCTCATTGAGTTGAATTTCACTGAATATAGGTAGGTAGTTAGGATCCTTTATTTAAAATATTATTGGAGAATTCAGTTCCACCGATGGTTCTAATTTTGGTTTAGGTTTAGGTACCTTATTCAATGTTACCTCCTCCTTGGAATTTATTATTTGAAAATCAGCTTAAAATTGATTAACCATGTCCAAAATCTCTTGAAAAGAGATACCTATAACATGGCCACTCAAATTTTTTTCTGTCAATATAATAAGCTCATCAAACTTTTGTCAGAGGGCCTCATTATCATTATGAACCATTTGTCCCTTCAAATTTGACTAATAAATCCAAGAAGAATAATATAAGGCCCTAACATTAAACATTACTTAATATTGATTTAAGTCAGGAATTCACATTGAGTATGTTGTCAGGTTTATAGTTTTAGAGAATTAGGCCATAACTATTACATTACATCTCAAATATTTCAAAGTAGACACTTCTAATCTATCCAAATTTTTTCACAACAATAAAACTCCTTAAATAAAACAACAATTATTTTCTTGATAAAAATCTCCTTAAATTCTTCCTTTCTCTTACCCTTCCATATATCCTGTAACACCCCAAGCTTACATGGTACACTTCTCTTTGAATAATACTATAGCATGTGTTGTACACAACTTCGAGTTCTAACACACCACAACCAATCAAACTAGCCGTTATGAATAGTAATGCCCAATTTTTGAAATTTTATAAACTTTAATTTTCAAAATGGACTTCATTTTTGAATTTGGAATATCTAAATTATCTTAGGGTAAATTTTTGGTATGTTTATGAAAACTTTCAATTTTTGATGAATAGTGAAAAACACTAAGTTATAGTTTAAAACCGAATTTTTATTTAAATAATTATTTATTTTATTTAAATTTATTTTAGGTCAAAATAGATACATAATACCTATATAAGTTCAATGTAATTCATTGGAGTCAGTTTATAATAATTTTAGATATATAAATATTTTATTGAACTTTTCACCGTCTTTTACCAACCTACTAGGTGAATTTGAAAATTCACATAAAACTTAATTTTACCACTTATGTGAGTGGAATTTCAAAAATCTAGGAAACACGGTTGATATCAGTAAGAAAAATGTGGTTCAATAAGTTGAAAACAAATTTTGGTAAATAGTAACTTTTTACTTTTATTTACCACAGTTAAAAGTAAATAGGGTAATTAAGGGTAAAAATGATATTATTAATACCCTAACACATGTTCTAATTCTATTGGATAAGTATAATTAGACCAAAAAAACCATAGGAATAAAATATGAACCTATTTTGTCCACTTGGATTAGATTAGGACATTTATTATTATTTAATTCAAAGAAGAGTTAAAAGTGTTAAATTCAAAGTTTAATAACTAAAACATTTTTAATATAGGGTTACACATAAGATAAATTTGACTATAAATATTCATTATAAAGATAAAAAGATTTCATACGCAATGGTATTTTATTTATATTTTCTAGATCTTAAATAATTTAATTTAATTATGACACAATGATGATGCAGTAATTACCTAATTAATGAAATATTAAAATAATTGATATTATAAATATCTAAATAAATGTAATATGAGACATTTTATGAATTAAAATAATTTTATAGGTTAATATGACATATTAGGGTTGGTTAGATTACTTTTTTTGAAGTAATAATGCTGTTATAAATTTAGCAAAAACAAAATACCAAATAGTGTCAAAATTGACATAAAAGAGTTTTTAAAACAAATATTATATTATTAATTGATATTCTATTCCTAAAAATATAAGGTTCAACAAAAAGACTTATATAATGATATTTATATTATTAATGAACCACATGGGGTTCACTTGGAAGTATATAGTAGGTTTATTAACCATATAATATAAAAATACAACGAAACATGGTAAATGTCAAACTATTTAACTAAGAGTTAAATCTAAAAGATAAAGTCAATATAGTGACACAAACCTATCTAAAACCTATTGGTTGAGTGGTTTTCGACCCATCCCCACCTTATCCTTTAAATAATATATTTTGGAGCCATTATAAATTGAAAATTATTTTATTATAAAATAATATTTCTTGCTTTTCTTAAGGTTCCCCTCACCCCTCTTATAAAAGGGAACTTCCCCTTATCTCTAATTTACAACTTCAAAGCCATTTGGATCAGAAAAAACCTTCCCAAATACCCTCTCAACTATCCTACCTTCATCCTAGAGGCCTTCCTTTAGTAATAAATCCAACCTAAGAGGCCCTTTTGATCAAATCAAAAGAAAGAACCCGAAGAAGAGGTAAATATCTCACCACCTCTTTCAAGTTCCTTTCTTCTTCCACTTCCTTTTTCTTTGTTGTTTCCATTATAAGATAATAACTCCAATGTCTTCTATATAATGTGATTTTATTATAAATATTTTATAACCAAATTCATTATTCTATCCATCCTTTGAATGACATGTCACTATACGTGCGTACGTATAACTTACCGTCTCCATGTCGTGGTGTAATTGTTATTCAACACATTATTATTTGGATGGGTATAATAATGATGTGTAATTGATGTAAGTAATAAATATAACATCATAATTATTCTGTATATATGATATACCATCCAATTATATATTATTTTAATATCAAAAGAATTATATTGTCGCTTGTGCATACATACGGATTACCGTCTCCATGAACGCAATGCGATTTAGTCCCCATCGTATCCATTCAAGAATAATTTTCATTAGATGATTAAAAATAATGTTTAATGACTTAATATAATTCTTAATATGAATAAGATACATTCTATCCATAACAACCATTACTTATGTAACAAATCATATAAAGGAAAACGAATCAGTTAACACCCAAAATGACGATAATACTAAGATATTATTAACAAAGAAATTTTAAAAGATCATATATGATATCATATTAATGTATATTATTATTGTATAATTTAATAAAAATTATTTCACCATTATACAGGGGGTTAGCCTACCCTCTACCAAGGAAAAGTACAAGGTAAGGGTTAATTCTATAATCTCTTTGTTATTCGAGGTTGTTTTTACTTAAGTATCTACTGGAACCTCTTTATCATCCACATCCATGTTTCTAAAAACTGTATTTCAAAAAAATATTACTATTTTATAGACTATGGGTTAAAGTCATTTATACCTTTTTTTGAATTTTATAATATGTTTATAAAGGAATATTTTCGCCGTTTTCCAAACAAGGTCCTTTATAACCTTTTCGACAAAATTAAGGTAAGAATGTTTTTTCAACTTATACGGTGGGTGCAGCTATTTTCCACTGTTATAACAACGTCGAAGCTTACCTTGCTGCAGTGATGGTTGATGATTCATGTCAGAGTTGGCTAGGGGTGTGTTGGGTGGATCTATCCATTGTGCGCGGTCTTGAAGGCGGTGACTGGTTTTTTGGTTCTGGCTTGTGGTGGTCTTCTTCTTCTTCTAATCTCGCAGGTTCGGCTCCAGAGGTCTTTTCGGTTTGGGGTTTCATTAATTTTGGTTTGATGATTGAAGTTTGTCTGGATTTGTGCAGCATCTCCATCATTGGAGGCTTCCTTATTCTCCTCTTATTTCTCGTGCGCGATTCGGACTCTGTTGAGGCTTCGTTCCTCTGGCGTTCGCGGCTGGTTGGGGGTGTGATGGATGTGGGATTCTAACCTCGATTCCGGAAACCAGTCAAGGCTTCATGGTGGATGGGTTCTTATTTCGGGATGAGTTGCGGCTCCTGGGATTACTATGTTATAATTTACAGTGGGCGGTCTCCGATGGTCTCTGGTCTATGGTGCGGTGGTAGGATGATAATGGATATGTTGTGAAGGATAGTGATGACAACAGTGGTACTCAAGTGATGACAATTAACGATGAAAATAGTGGAAAACATGATGAAGATGCGGGTGATTCTCAGATCTTGGTTTCATCGAGTTTTACGGATGTTCTTGAATTTTGAAATGTGTAATGGGTTTATTTTTCTTCATTTCCCACCTGGAATGGAATGTAGGTTACCGCTCATCCTTAAAGTGGATTTGGAAAATCAAATAAAAAATGAATTTTCAGTCACTAAGTGACAGGTGGAGCCCGCTATTGCTCCTCGATGCATCGGTAGGTCTCATGAGACAACTAGACATGGAATTGGCTGAGGCCATTCCCAATTTGATATATGGTTTCAGCTGAGGACTTAATCATTTTTAGATGTCTTGGCCGAGGCCTTGACAAAATGTTTCAGAATGTCTGGCATTATACATTCCCTCATTATGAAAATAATATTGATGGTTCATGTGGTCATTCGACTAGTAGAATACCCATGATTATGTTTTATTATGGCATTATTTACTCATCTCATATTCCTGCAATAAAATTATTCATGTTTATTTTTTGTAAAGGCATGTGGTTTAAATTATTCACCATGCTTAATATTTATGTTATTCTCTGCTGTTTTGCTTACCATTACTGAGCATTTGAGATGACCCCTTTCTTATGTTTCATTTTCCTAGGATATTAAGAAGTTAGTTATGAGTGAATTGCAGGCATAATCTAGGAGGCTTGGATGTTTCTAATAGAATAAACTCATGTTGTATTTATCTTCAAGTTGTAAAGTTGAACTTATGTATAAATATTGTTCCCAATAATAATAAAATGATCGGTCTTTAGAGACATTATTTACTTGTGATCATGCCGATGTTATGTAATAATGCACCAAATCTGGGTAACTAGGGTCGGGGCGTTATAGTTGGTATCAGAATAATTTTATTACAAACCTTTGAAACTAGATTTAGATAAAATATGATTAGAGCACATAGCCCTAAGATAGACTTTGAGGATTTGTATAGAAGAACTTCCTAGAATTTTGGTATTGTAGAGATTTTGTGAGTTTTACAAGAAACACATCCCTATCTGGATACAAGCAAGTAGAAGCGGCTCTGGCACAAATGTACCAAGGGGTAAAACCTGAAAACACCGCTTTGAGCTAGACTCGAACATGAATTATTCAACGACAATGGGGCTTGCTACACTCTTGGTTACGACACTGTCAAGGGATATGCTTAGGATAATTCTCATTTTCTTTAAAAACTATTATTAAGGGTTTATGAGTGTATATTTCCTCAAAGAAAACATTTTTGTGGTTATGGATTATATCCATAAACTATTCAATTTATGTTAAGTGTTTTACATGTTTGGATTTATGTATTGCGATTAATAAACTAATCTAGTGTATAAAATTGTTTAGAAATAGCACCTAGTGTAAGGAATGGAAACCATATCAATGCACGCACTCCATGTAGGGATTTCCCTCCTGCTCAAGATAATTATAGTGGAGCTGGTGATACAACTGGTGCTGATCAACTTATCACCATACTGGGAAAACTCACACAGGTTAGGAATAATAACCTTACCTGTATGGAGAACCCTGATCCACAATGAGGAGGATAAATGTTAGACCGCTTAATGAGGTAACAACCACCGAAATTCAATGAGGGTATGAATCCATTAGTAGCTGAGCAATGGATAAATTCCACGGAGAAAATATTCCACGCCTTGGGGAGTAGTGAAAGGTAAAAAGTTGTCATGGCAGTTTACCACCTCACTAGAGATGCTGATCAATGGTGGTCATTGATTCAAAACACAAAGGAATATGATAAAGTATCAAATATGGAATGGAGAGAGTTTAAAGATATTTTATTAGAAAAATAATTTCCTCATGACCATCGAGCAGATATGGAAAGACAGCTTCTGAGTCTGAGGAAAAAGGAGGATGAGAATGTCGTAAAGTATGAAGCTAATTTTACAAGGTTAGCGAGGCATGATGCATATTATATACGTAACCCAAGAAGTAAGATCAACCATTTCTTTGATGGGTTAAAACCATTTCTATATTGAGAATTAGTATCACAATCCTTCTCATCATACGAAGATATTGTCTCATGTGCTATTAAGACATAAAAGGAATTATCTAAGTCTTATGACTTTAAAACAAAGAAAGAGAAGAAGAGATCTGCTGAAAACTATAGGAAAGGAAATACAGAAATAGGGAATAAGGGACTAATTGAATTTCCACCGTGTGATAATTGTGGAAGGAAGCACCCTGGTGCCTATCTAAAAGGAAAAGGAGTATGCTACAAATGTGGACAGAAATTCCATCTTGCTAGTGATTGTAAGGGAAAGAAAGATGCTACCAATGTTCAATGATACAATTGCAGGGAGATGGGACATTATTAAAATTAATTTCCTAAGCGTTAGGGAAACTTACCTCAGAAAAGGCCAAGGTATCAATTCCAAGCTTATGCGATCACTACTGCTGAGGTTGAAGCCCCGAAAGACATGGTGACAGGTAATTTAATGGTTTCCTCAAGTTTATCCAATGCTTTATTTGATTATGGATCATCGTATTGTTTCATATCTTCTTAGTTTTCTAAGAAAATTAAATATTTCCAATTTGATTTAATAAGGGAGTTTTCAGTCAAAACTCTTAAGGGAAGTATCATTGCTACAAAGTTTTGTGAATCAAATCCCATTAGGGAATATAAATGTTCTTTATTTGCTGATCTCATCATCATACCCATGATTGAATTTGATATAATCCTCAGTATGAATTGGATTTCAGAACATGATACAAAAATTTATTGTAAGAATAAGGAGGTTACTATTTCTGATGACGATGATAAAGAAGACCTTATCTTTAGAGCAGAATCGTCACCACCTAATTCTTATTTAGATCCACCCCCAGTAGCTCAACTAAATTCAATTATCAGGGAGGAAGAGAATGAAATAATTATGGGTGAGGAAAAGAATGTTCAAATAGATGATGTACCTATTGTGAAAGAGTATGTTGATGTATTTCCAGAGGATTTACATAGACATACTCCAGAATGAGAAATTGAGTTTTCCATTGATTTAATTCCCAGTTCAAGGCCCATATCAAAGACCCCTTATAGAATAGACACTATAAAATTAGTGGAACTAAAGAAACAACTAGAGGAATTGAGTAATAAGGGATTTATTCGCCCTAGTGTTTCTCCATGGGGAGCCCCTGTCCTTTTTGTTAAGAAGAAAGATGGATCTATGAGGTTGTGCATTGACTATAGGGAGATCAATGCTATAAAAATAAAGAACAAGTATCCCCTACCTCTCATTGATGATTTATTCATCCAACTTCATGGAGCTCAATAATTTTCAAAGATTGAACTTCGATCTGGATATCATCATTTGTGTGTGAAGAAGGAAGACACTCTGAAAACCGCATTTCGAACTAGGTACAGGCATTACGAGTTTACAATAATGCCTTTTGGATTGACTATTTCACCCACTATCTTCATGGATCTAATGAATAGAGTTTTCAAGGAATATCTTGATGACTTTGTAGTGGTATTTATTGATGATATCTTGGTATAATCCAAAATATATGAAGATCATGAAAATCACTTGGGCATTATCTTGAATACTCTTAGAAGACATGAATTATATGGGAATTTTAGCAAGTGTGAATTTTGGCTTCAGGAGATTTCTTTTCTGGGAAATATTGTCTCTAAGGATGGAATCTATGTTGATCCTTCTAAGACAAGAGCAATCCAAGAATGTCCAGCATCGACGAGTATAACTGAGGTACGCAGTTTTATTTGTTTAGTAGGTTATTATCGACGTTTCATCCAGAATTTTTCCCTATTGGCTAACCCATTAACAAAGCTCACACGAAAAGGGGTTAAATTTGTTTGGAAAAAAGAGTGTAAAGAATGTTTTGAAGAACTGAAGTGAATATTAGTCAATGCTCCAATATTGACTCTACCATTAGGAAATGATGGGTTTGTTATTTATAGTGATGCTTCAAAGAAAGGACTTGGTTGTGTCTTTATGCAGAATGATAGGGTTATTACCTATGCATCACAACAGCTAAAAATTCATGAGAAAAACTATTCTACTCATGATATTGAGTTAGCAGTTGTAATATTTTATTTGAAGATATACAGACATTATCTCTATGGAAAAAAATTTAAGATATATACCTACCACAAGAGTTTGAAGTATATTTTCTCAGAAAAAGAACTCAGCATGAGGAAAATGCGATGTCTTGAAATACTCAAGGATTATGATTGCATGATACACTACCACCCGGGGAAGGAAAATAAAGTGGGAGATGCTTTGATCAGAAAAGATCATGGAGTTTTAAACAAGATGAGAGTTGAAAGGGATCCAATTTTCATGGATCTAGTAAAGATGGATATGGGAATCACCATGGAAGGTGAAACATTAATACTTTTTCAAATGGTTTACAAACCATCTTTAATAGAAAGGATAAAGAGTTATCAAACCAATGATTAAGAGTTTCAAAAGAAGATTAAAGCTATAAATGATGAGAGATTGAGTGACTTTGTGTATGAATATGGAATTTTGAAATTTGGGAAGAGACTTTGTGTTCCTGATATACCTGATCTAAAAAGAGAATTGTTGGATGATGCTCATAGCTTCAATTTCTCTATACACCCTGGGAGCAGCAAAATGTATAGAGATTTGAAGGAAAATTTTTGGTGGGACAACATGAAGAGGGAGATTGCTGATTTTGTGTCAAGATGTATGGTTTGTCAACAAGTGAAAGCTGGAAGGCAACAACCTGGAGGAGTCTTTCAACCTCTTCTTATACCTGAGTGGAAATGGGATAATATTACGATGGACTTTGTCATGGGACTACCAAAGACTCATAGAAGGAACGATGCAATATGGGTTATTGTTGATCGTCTTACCAAGTCAGCACATTTTGTTGCTATAAGAGAAGATTTACCACTTGAATGATTAAAAAGACTATATATTAATGAATTTGTAAGACTTCATTGAGTAACACTATCGATTGTTTCTAATCGTGATCCCCATTTTACATACAGATTTTGGAAAAGTCTTCAGAAATCCCTGGATACTGAACTTCGTTTGAGCACTGCCTACTACCCCCAAACTAATGGAAAATCAGAACAGACTATTCAAACCTTAGAAGACATGTTGAGATCATGCTCACTTGACTTTCAAGGTATGTGGGATCAGTATTTACCTATGGTAGAATTTTCCTATAACAATAGCTTCCATTCAAGTATTCAGATGGCACCATATGAAGCATTATACGGAAAGAGATGTCGCACACCACCCTGTTGGGATGATGCTGGTGAAAGAAAACTCGTAGGCCCATAAATTGTGGAGGAAACAATGGAAAAGGTGAAGGTAATCCAAACCCACATCAAAGCAGCTCAAAGTAGGCAGAAGATCAATGCCGATAACTGAAGGAAGGATTTGGAATTTTAGGTAGGAGACCATGTTTTCTTGAAGGTATCTCCATAGAAGGGTGTTATACATTTCGATAAAAAGGGAAAATTAAGTCCCAGGTACATCAGACATTTTGAAATTCTAGAATGAATTGGGGCTGTAGCTTACCGGTTGGCAATGCCGCCAAGTCTCTCCAAAGTTCACGATGTGTTCCACGTATCACTATTGAGAAAATACATGCCTGACCCAATGCATGTACTCACTTATGAGGAATTAGAGCTAGAAACCGATCAATCTTATTGTGAAGAGCCTGTCAAGGTTCTTGATACATGATAACAAGTGTTGAGAAACCAGACGATCTTCTGGTAAAAGTTCTATGGAGAAACCATAAGATGGAAGAGGCAACGTGGGAACCCGAGGAACTTATGATGAAGAACCACATGAGTCTTTTTACACAGTAATACTCTAGAAATTTCAAGGACAAAATTATTTTCTGTAGGGGAGAATGTAACACCCCAATCTTCCACGGTACACTTCTCTTTGAATAATACAATAGCGTGTGTTGTACGCAACTTTGAGTTCTAAGACACCACAACCAATCAAACTAGCCATTATGAATAGTAATATCCAATTTTTAAAATTTTATAAATTTTATCTTTCAAAATTGACTTCATTTCTGGATTTGTAATATCAAAATTAGATTAGGGTGAATTTTTGGTATTTTTCTGAAAACTTTCAATTTTTGATGAATAGTGAAAAAAACTGAGTTATAGTTTAAAACTGAATTTTTATTTAATTAATTATTTATTTTATTTAAATTTATTTTAGGTAACAATAGATACATAATACCTATATACGTTCAACTTAATCCATTAGATTCAGTTTATAATAATTTTAGATATATAAATATTTTATTGAACTTTTCACCGTCTTTTACCCACCTCCTAGTAGAATTTGTAAATTCACATAAAACTTAATTTTACCACTTATGTGAGTGGAATTTCAAAAATTAGAGAGACACAGTTGATATCAATAAGAAAAATTTGGTTCAATAAGATGAAAATATTTTTTGTTGAATAATAACTTTTTACTTTTATTTACCACAGTTAAAAGTAAATAGGGTAATTAAGGGTAAAAATGATATTATTAATACCCTAACACATGTCCTAATTCTATTGTATAAGTATAATTAGACCAAAATAACCTTATGAATAAAATATGAACCTCTTTGGTCCACTTGGATTAGATTAGGACATTTATTATTATTTAATTCAAAGAAGAGTTAAAAGTGTTAAATTCAAAGTTTAATAACTAAACCATTTTTAATATAGGGTTAAACATTAGATAAATTCGATTATAAATATTAATTATAAATATAAGAAGATTTCATACATAATGGTATTTTATTTATATTTTTTAGACATTACATAATTTAATTTATTTATGAAATAATGATGATGCAGTAATTACCTAATTAATGAAATATTAAAATAATTGATAGTATAAATATCCAAATAAATGTAATTTGAGACTTTTTATGAATTACAATAATTTTATAGGTTAATATGACATATTAGGGTTGGTTAGATGAATTGTTTTTGAAGTAATAATTCTTTTATGAATTTAGAAAAAACAAAATACCAAATAGTGTCAAAATTGACATAAAAGAGTTTTTAAAACAAATATTATATTATTAATTGATATTCTATTCCTAAAAATATAAGGTTCTGATAGAAGAATTATATAATTATATGTGTATCATTAATTAACCACTTGGGGTTCTCTTGGAAGTATATAGTAAGTTTATTCACCATATAATATAAAAATACAAAGAGATAAGGTAAATGCCAAACTATTTAACTAAGAGTTAAATATAAAAGATAAAGTTAATATAGTGACCCAAACCTGTCCAAAACATATTGTTTGAGTGGTTTTCGACCTATACCCACCTTATAATTTAATTAATTTATTTTGGATCCATTATAAACCGAAAATTATTTTATTATAAAATAATATTTCTTGCTTTTCCTAAGGTGCCCCTCACCCCTCTTGTAAAAGGGTACTCCCCTTCTCTCTAATTAACACCTTAAAAGATATTTGACACAGAAAAAACCTACCCAAATACCCTCTAAAATATCGTACCTTCATCCTAGAGTCATTACTTTATTCATAAATCCAACCTAAGGATCCATTTTGATCAAATAAAAAGGAAGAACCCGAAGAAAAGTTAAATATCTCACCACCTCTTTCAAGTTCCTTTCTTCTTCCACTTCCTTTTTCTTTATTGTTTCCATTATTAAATAATAACCCCAGTATATTATATATAATGTGATGTTATTATAAATATGGTACAACCAAATTCATTATTCTATCCATCCTTTGAATGACATGTCACCATACGTGTGTACGTACGGCTTACCGTCTCCACGTCGTGGTGTAATTGTTATTTAATACATTATTATTTAGATGAGTATAATAATGAATTGTAATTGATGTAAATAATAAATATAACATGATAATTATTCTTTATATATGATATACCATCCAATTATATATTATTTTAATATCAAAATAATGATATTGTCGCTCGTGCGTACGTACGAATTACCGTCTCCATGAACGCAATGAGATTCATTCCTCATTGTATCCATTCAAGAATAATTTTCATTAGATGATTAAAAATAATGTTTAAAGACTTAATATAATTCTTAATATGAATAAGATACATCCTATCCATAACAAACATTACTTACGTAATAAATAATATAAAGGAAAACAAATCAGTTAACACCTGAAATGACGATAATACTAAGATATTATTAACAAAGAAACGTTAAAAGATCATATATGATATCATATTAATGTATATGATTCTTGTATAATTTAATAGCAATTATTTCACCATTATAAACGAGGTTAACCTACCCTCTACCAAGGAAAAGTACAAGGTAAGGGTTAATTCTACAATCTCTTTATTATCCGAAGTTGTTTTTTACGTAAGTATCTACTGTGACCTCTTTATCATCCACATCCATGTTTCTTAAAAATGTATTTCAAAACATTATTAATATTTTATAGACTATGGGTTAAAGTCATTTATACCCTTGTTTGAAATTTATAAGATTTTTATAAAGGAATCTTTTCGTTTTTTTCCAAATAAATTCATTTATAACCTTTTCGAAAAATTAAGGTAAGAATATTTTTTAACTTATACGGTGGGTGTGGATATTTTCCACCATTATAACATCGTCGAAGCTTCCCCTACAATCTTATAAGAATATTTTCAAAATAAATGTTTTATTTATAATTATTTGACTCTTAAATTATTTCAAAATATAAAGAGATATTTATCTAAGAAGGGTTTTGGTTTCATCTATGTCAACATCCCTTGACAGATTTTAAGTTTATTTGAATTTGATTTATTATGATAAAAAACTTCCATATTATATTGAATTTTTTGTGATATGTTTGACTGTGGATGTGTTATTTTTATACCATTCATGGTTTATGGTTAAAGTATTGACATTTTGTATGCTAGTTTTAATATGAATGTTTATGTTATATTTCAAACTTTTAATATAGGAATGTATTGGACTTAGTAAGTGATGGGTGGAGTCTGCTATAGCTCCTCGATGCATCGGTAGGTCTCATGAGACAACTAGAGGTGGAATTGGCTGAGGCCTTTCTCAATAGTTTTGGTCGAGGCCTTAATCATTTTTAGATGTCTTGTATGAGGCCTTGACAAAATGTTTTAGAATGTCCGACATTATAAATTCCCTCATTATGAAAATAATATTGATGGTTCATGTGGTCATTCGACTAGTATAATAACCATGATTATGTTTTATTATGGAATTATTTATTCAGATCATATTCCTGCCATAAAATTATTCATTTTTATTATTGGTAAAGGCATGTGGTTTCAATTATTCACCATGCTTAATATTTATGTTATCTTCCTCTATATTGCTTACCCTTACTAAGAATTTGTGCTCACCCCTTTCTTATGTTTCATTTTCCCAGGATATGAAGAAGTTATTTATGAGTGAATTGCAGGCATAATCTAGGAGGCTTGGATTTTTCTAATGGAATAAATTCGTGTTGTATTTTTTTTCAAGTTATAAAGCTGAACTTATGTATGAATCTAGTTTCCAATAATACTAAACTGATCAGTCATTCGAGACATGATTTCCTTGTGATCATGCCAATGTTATGTAATAATGCACCAACTCTGGGTAACTAGGGTTAGGGTGTTACTTATCCTGTGAAGAACATTTCAAAAACTTGGGATGAACATAAAAATCTCAGTAAGGTATATTCAATAAGGGAAGAAAACATTAGTCCATGAATATATAAAAATCAGGAAATCATACTTTTCAATCATAAGACACATGCTCTTTAAAATACCTCATGAAATCATATGATTCATGAATAACTCATAGAAATCATAAATCATAAAGGTGACTTGTGGCATCTATAACATAATTACATTGCAGCTTTCAAATCTATATAGGGAGATATGTTTGGAATACCCATCAAAATATATTCACTAAATCAATTAGGAGAAACATTAACATTTACCTCTGTCACGTAGCCCAATGTATTGAAGAGCAATCTCAGGCTCACCCACCCTCAATTTATCATAGAACCACCTATATAAGTAAACAATTCCCAAGAACCATAACATAATCATAACGCATAAAACAAGCACAAAGGAAAGATAACATTTCCACATTCTAATAAAAATATAACATTTCAATATATTGACATAATAAATGGTTTCTCAAAAACATTTTCAATACCAAAATATATGAAAAGGGTATATGATAATTATTTTCCTTTTAAAAATGTTACATCTTGTTAAGGAAGCTAAATATCAAATAATACTCGCGGCGGTGGAATAGTCGTTGTCATCACGTACGTTAAGAAGAAACATTCCTTTTGTTATTTAGTAAAACGATTTGTAGAAAAAAGATTCAATTTTAATGAAATTATAATTCAAAGGGGTTTATACACCATATAAAATAATGTCATGTATAAATCAAAATATGCCTCAATGAAAGGAGATTGAGATGAAGTCCCTTACCTTGAGTCTGACTCATCACGTATGTTCCTTGTTCTTCCTAACTAATAAACTTAAGTTAATTTATACTTGGCTCAGAACATTTTTCAAGTTTATTAATCTTTTTATATCACTTATTACCACATTATAAACATTACATAATTATTTAAGTTAATATCAGTCGTTTTGTCGATATTCGGTATTTGAGTTGAAAATGAACTTGTTTTGAGGTAAATTGTCCATATAGTCAAAATTAAATCCTCTCTAGAAAGATATTCATGATTTAAATATCATATATATACAGTATATATATATATATGTATGTATTTATAATTGTACATAACATTTTGAGATAAGAAATGAAATTCACCGTTCATGGAGATGGTAAACCGTACGTACACATGAACACTACTTTCATTTATTTTTAATATTTAAAGTATTGAAAACTAAATGATACAAAGGTATATTATAATTCCAGTATAATATAATATTTTATATAAATTACATAATTTCATTAACGCCATACTTTATACATTCCATGTATGGAATGAACGAGTCATATCACTTTGAGGGGGCGGTAGTCCGCACTTCCTCAAATGAAATTATCGTACTTACACATTATGGAAAGCATAAAGGTATGATTTAAATAAAAAAATATAAGTATATAGACAATATAAATATAATAAATATAATATATAAAAACAGTTCCATCATAATGGCCACCATGAGAGGTGGTAGGAGAAAATTGAACAATCATCGTTTCACAAGGCAGTAGTTCGCCATACATAGAAACAACATGTTTGTATCCATTATATAAAGGTGTGTGTAAGATTAGTTTGAATAATTCGCATAAAAAAATTCTAGTATATTGAGGATATTTTTGTTGTTATGTAATCAAATAATAATAAGATCATAGAGAGTGGAGATGGAAAATAAATAAAAGGACATGAGAGAAGACGTTACCTCTAAATCGGGTAACTTCTTTTGATTTGAGACAAAAAGCTTTCTTGAATTGCCTTATGCCCAAGGTAAGGCTTATAGAAAGAAATAAGGGATATTGGGAACTTATTTGAGCATAAATTGGATTATTAAATGGGATTGAGAGGTGTGAGTAAATGGGTAGAGGTGATGCCATTTTATAAGAAGAAGGATGGGCACTTTAGGAAGGCATTGAAATATTATTTGATTATAAAATTAATTTCGGTTTAGAATTGTACCCAAGTCATTTATTTAAAAGATAAGATTATTTTGGTTCTAAAAAATCACAACCAATAGGTTTTATAAAAGTCTAGGTCACAAATTTAACCTTATCTTTTAGCTTTAACCCTTAGTTAACTAATTTAACTCTTACCATGTCTTCTTGTATATTCATATTATATGGTTAATATAGTTACTATAAAATGAAAATAGAACATATAGTTTTTAATTAATGGTATTTTAAACATTATATAAGTAATTTGGCCCAATATTAAATTTTTAGGACTATTATATAATTTAATGAAATAGTATTTGTTTTAAAAACTCATTTATGTCAATTTTTATACTATTCATATCATAATTTTTTAAAAAACCATAAAAACTTTATTATTTTGAAAAAACTTCATTAATTAAAATATAAAAAGTCATAATCATCCATAAAATTCATGTATGGCATAAAAAGTTTTAAAATAAATTTATTTTAATATTAATAATCTTTTTTATTTAAATCATTCATTAATAAGGTAATCACTAAATCATCATTGTGTCATAAATATATTTATTTATTTAATGTATACAAATTCTAAATAAAATACCATGATTTAGGATTTTTTTAGATTTATAATTAATATTTATAGTATAATATATCACTTATATAACCCCATATAAAAATTATTTTAATAAAAGATACATGTTTATGTTATAAATTAATTCTTATAAAATGTCATTATCACTCACAAGTGGATCCATGGGGTCCCAATATCGACCCAAGGATGCCCATAGTCGGAAATATATAATAAAAAAGGATTAGTACATGTGTTAGGGTAGTTTAATATCATTATAATATTATTTTTTACCCTTATTTACTTGATTTACCCTTTAACCATGGTAAATAAAATAATTACTAAAGTTATTATTCACGATGTACAAAAATAAAAAGTACATATTCAAAAAATCTATACATTATGATTCCAAATATGGAATCAATTTTTCCAAATTCAAAATAAATAATTTTCAATATTTAATTTAAAATTAATTCCCGTTGTCGAAACCAAAATCGAGTTTTAAAAAAATAATAACTATCAAAAGATTAACATGTGTTTATGTCCAATTTAAAAGTGAAATTATATAAAATGAACAAAATTGGATTAAAAAATAAAAATATAATCCAATTACACTTTAAAACCAATTAAAAGTACAATCTAACTATATAAAAAAATTAAATGAAAATGCAGTTTTGACTTAAAATGCTGTATTTTTCACTATTCATTAAAAAAATGAACTTTATAAGAAAATTACCAAATATTTATCCAAAGTAAATTTTGATGTCCCTCTTCTATATAAGAAGTTTATTTTGTCTAATAGAACATATAAAATTGACAAAAACTATATTTAAAAAGGGCTCTCCATCAAAAGGTGGTAAACTGACCTTTTAAAAATATTAGAGTATTTCATGCTTAAAATCGAATTCATTCTTATTTTTAGGTCACTAAAATTTATTGGATAAATGTAAAAAAGTTTAAAAAACATGTATAATCATATTTTATTTAGTTTTATTCATTAATTCCAATACAACAACTAGGCATTAACTACCATTTAAAATAATAATAATATTATATTATTTTTTGGTATAACTCAAAGTTGTGTGCAACATAATATTTCAAAGAAACCTGTTATTACGTGTTGTGTACGATATCGTATGAATCATCCCCTTTAAAATAAAAATAATTTATTATTCATAAATATTAATATAAATAAAAATGTATTATTCTATAAATACCTGGGATCCCACATCATTCCCCCTTTTGGGAATTACTTCCTCACAATTCTATTCACTTATCAAATAAGTGGGGGTATTTATCCCTCATAGAATTTTTAGATTACCATGTTTCCATTTCAACCATATGGTTTTTCCAAAAAACTTTTACCTGATGAATTACCTTATTCCGTAACACTTTCTCTCTATGATCAAGAATCTGGATTGGTTGTTCCTCATAAGAAAGATTCTATTCCAACTGAATTGCCTATAGGCTAAAAACATGAGATGGATCTGACATATACTTTATCAACATTGAAACATGAAAAACATTGTGTAATTGGGATAAAATTTGAGGTAAATCCACTATGTAGAAAACCGATCCAACTTTCTCTAGAATTTCATAGGTTCCAATGAACCTCAGACACAACTTTCCCATTTTAACAAAACAAATCACACTTTTCAATGGAGACACTTTGAGAAAGACATGATCACCTACCTCAAAAGAAAAATCCTTCCTCTGCTTATCCACATAGATTTTTTTCCTACTCTGAGATGTTCTCATGTGCTTCTGAATCAACTGAACTTTTTCTACCATCTTTTCTAACAATTATAGTCCCATCAACTTAGTTTCACCTACTTCATCCCAAAAATCTGAAGTTCAACACAACTTTCCATATAATTCCTCAAATTGCACCATCTGTATACTGGAATGAAAATTGTTATTATAAGAAAACTCAACCAAAGAAAGATATTGGTCCCAACTTCACTAGTAATCCATTTAACAAGTACATATCATATCTTCTGAGGTCTAAATTATTCGTTCTAACTACCCATCTGATTTAGGATGAAAAGCTATACTAAAATTTAATTCAGTACCCAATGGCTTATGAAGGCCTTTCCAAAAGTTATAAGTAAACCCGCGATCAAAATCATATACAATGAAGAGTGGAACTCCATGTAACCTGAATATATATTTAATATACAATTGATAAATTTGATTTAGAGACAGAGTATCTCAAATAGGAAGAAAATGAGCATATTTAGTCAATCGATCAACAATAACCCAGATTTCATTGTTACCTCGAGAAGTCTTTGGTAATTCCACTAAAAAATATATGGACACATTTTCCCATTTCCACTCTGGAACTGGAAAAGGATGAAGAATCCCTTTCAGTAACTACCACTCTTCTTTAACCTATTGAAAAATAAAACATCTCAGGGTAAATTCAGCAATATATCTTTTCATTTCATCCCACCATTAATACTCCCGAATATCTCTGTACATATTAGTACTGCCAGGATGAATTGAAAATGAAGAAATATGAGCTTCACATAATAACTCTTTCTTTAAATATGAATTAAAAGGCACACATAATCTATTTCCAAACCTCAAAACATAGTCTTTATCAATGTTAAATTTAGGTAACTTACCCTTCTAAACCAATTATACCTTTTTCTACAACTCACTGTCTTCTTTCTACGCTTGGTTTATTCTGTCTGCTAGAGATGATTTCACTACAACCTAAAACAAAACAAAAGAATTCCCTGCCCTAACAACTTCCAATCCAAAAATCATCAAATCAAAAAACCAAAGGATCTCATTCCAAATGTAGCATGGTTAATGTAGAACTACTTTTCCGACTCAATGAATCAGCCATTTTGTTTTATTTTCCTTGATGATAATGAATCTTGTAATCATAATCCTTGATTAGTTATATCCATATTTTTTTTCCACATGTTTAATTATTTCTGAGTGAATATATACTTCAAAATTTTGTGATCAGTATATATTTCACACTTTAATCCATACAAATGATGCCTCCAAATTTTTAAAGAAAAAAAATAGTAGCTAATTCAAAATCATGTGTAGGGTATTTTAACTCATGAGTTTTCAATTGATGTGAATCATAAGCAATTACCTGATCATTCTACATTAGGACACAACCAAGTCCTTTCAACAAAGCATCATTATAGATAAAAAATTTACCATTTCTAGAAGGCAGTGCCAAAAATGAAGCATTCACCAATCTTCTTTTCAATTATTGAAAACATTCATCACATTATTTTTTCCAGATGAACTGAACACCTTTTCGAGTTAGCTTAGTCAGTGGACTAGATAATCATGAAAAATTGTCAACAAACCTCTGGTAATAACCTACTAAACCAAGAAAACTTCAAATCGCAGTTATATTTGTAGGTCTTGTCCATTCTTCAACAACTTTTTTTTAGTAAGATCAACAATTATGACATCTTTAGAAATGATGTGACCAAGGAATGAAATTTTTTATAACCAAAACTCACACTTTCTGAATTTCCCATACGATTTTTTTCTTTTAAGGTTTTCAATAAAACCCTTAAATGACTTTCATGATCCTATTTAATTTTAGAATATACCAAAATATCATTAATAAACCCAACCAAAAACTTATCCAAGAACTCACATAAAATTCTATTCATAAGATCCATGAATACAGTAGGTGCATTGGTTAACCCAAAAGACATAACTACAAATTCATAATGGCCATATCAAGTATGAAACACGGTCTTTTGAATGTATTCTTACTTTACTTTTAACTGATGGTACCCCAAATTTAAGTAAATCTTTGAAAAATACTGAGCCCCCTAGAGCTGATCAAACAAATCATCGATAAAAGACAAATGATAATTTTTATTAACAATGATATTATTCAAGGCTCTATAATCAATGAAAAGTATCATTGAAGAATCTTTCTTTTTAACAATCATGATAAGAGAAACCCATGGTGACCTGTTAGGTCGAATTAAACCTTTATCTAATAATTCCCACAATTGCTTCCTTAACTCTAAAAGTTCAATTTGATCCATTCAATAAGGGGTTTTGAAATTGGATTAGCTTTAAGAACTAATTCAACAATAAATTAAACTTCATGATCATGTATTATGCCAGGAAACTCATTAGAAAAAACATCAAGATTCTCATTTACCACTGGCACATCATTAATCTAAATAGTTCATTTGTTTTCATCAATATGTGCAAGGTTACATTCATTTCCATCTTTTACTATTTTCTCATCTTCCTGATATGTTATCAAAATTAAGGGTTCATTCTTATACACAAACCAAAATTATTTCTAAAAATAAATCTCTTTAGATCTGCAATCAATATTAGCATGAAATACAGAAATCCAATCCCTACCCAAAAATAACATCAAACTCTACTAAATTCAAAACAATAAGGTTTGTAGGTAGATTCTTTCCACACACAAGGACAGAAAGGTTCTTATATTTTTTTTTTCTCTCAACATTTCCTCCTAGTGTTTTTACCACAAGTTCAAGATTCATATCTTAAGATGGAATTCCCAATTTACTAGAAAATTTCTTATATGTGAAAGAATGTGTAGACCCCGAATCAAACAACACATTGGAATAATCTAAATAAACAAAAATTATACCTTATAATACTTAATTTGATGGCCCAACATTCACCAAAGTAGTTGCAAAGGATTTAAACACCCCTTTATGCTTGTAGTCCAACTTCTTTCCTTCATTTGAGTTCTTCTTCGAACACTCATTTTCATAATGACCCGTTTCATTTCACTAAAAACATTTTATTGACTGTAAATAAGATTTTTTCTTACCACTACCCTGATCCTTTTCAGTGAAATTACAAGACTTATGTCCCATTTTACCACATCAGAATCACTTACTAGAATTCAAAAGGTATTCTCCAATGCTCTTTTTACCATAATTTTCACAAACTATAAACTTAAGTTTTTTACCATCAGACTTTTTTGAGGAGTTCTTTCATTTTTTCTGCCACCTCAACCACTTATTCTATTATTTTTCAAAGAACACCAGATCATAAAAAAACTCCATTTCCACCTTCTTTACACATCAAACAAGTTTTTCATAACTTTGTAACTCACGAGAAGCTAAATCCCTTCAATACTTTGGATTTAATCCTAAGTAAAAATTATTTATTTTACTATCAAGATCCCCTATGAAATTTCGAGCATACCTTTCTAGTCGAGTGAATTTTTCTTTATAAATTGCCACTGAGTCATCCTCCTGCCTGAATTCCAAGAATTGTTTCCATACTAAGTCTAACCGCCTTAGGAAAATATTTTTCAAGGAACATACCTTTGAATTCATCCCACTCAATAACATCAATCTCTTCATTATCCATGATATTTTTAACCATCGACCACTACTGATTGGCTTCACCTTCAAAATGGTAAACAAAAAGACTAACCTTTTGATGTTCTGAACTCCTCATGACATCAAAAATCTTTTCCAATGATTTAATCCACCCTTCAGCTTGCACAGGGTCAGATGATCCTCTAAATGATGTGGGATGTTGCCTCATGAAATGCTCCACTAATAACATGTTTCTCTATGGTCGATCTGGATGATCTTGTGCATGGATACCACCACAATTTATAGCCTCATTCCACTATGCCATCAATGCAACAAAATGTTTAGTTCCAATTCCGACCATCTCAGGTTGTTGATTTGGAAGGTTGTTTTCCCTTTGATTTCATCCCATCATAGCTGTACTGTTTCCTCTATGGAAAATCATTCTGAACACAGAAAAATATTAGATGAAGCAACATGGTAATCTTCAAATGCTATATCATTTCAATATTACCATAAAGTAAAAATAATTTATGGATATTAATTTAAAAATATCCTAACTCATAAAGTTTTCTAAACTGACCTATGATACCAAATATAATTCCTCATCCTTAAACATTACTTAATCTTGAGTTAAGTCAATAATTCACATTGAGGATCTTTCCGACTTGTCACGTATGTTCCTTGTTCTTCCTGAATAATAAAATTAAGTTAATTTTTACTTGATTAAGAACCCTTTTAAAGTTTATTGTTCCTTTTATATCACTTATTACCACATTATAAACATTACATAATTATTTAAGTTAATATCAGTTGTTTTGTCGATATTCGGTACTTGAGTCGAAAATGAACTTGTTTTGAGGTAAATTATCCATGTAGTCAAAAGTAAATCATCTATAGAAATATATTCATGATTTAAATATCATATATATACAATATATATATATATATATATATATGTATTTATAATTTTACATAACATTTATAGATAAGAAATGAAATGCACCGTTCATGGAGACGGTAAGCCGTACGTTTGCATGAATGCTACATTCATTTATTTTTCATATTTAAAGGAATGAAAAATAAATTTTACAAAGGTATATTATAATCATAATACAATATAATATTGTATATATGTTACATAAGTTCATTAACTCCATCCTTTATATGTTCCATGTATTTCATGAACGAGTCATATTACTTTGAGGGGGCAGTAGTCCGCACTTCCTCAAATGAAATTATCGTATTTACACATTATAGAAAGAATAAAGGTATGATTTAAATATAAAAAAGATTCATAGAGACAATATAAATATAATATATATCATATATAAATATATTTCCATAATAATGACCAACATGAGAGGTGGTAGGATAAAATTGAACAATCGTCATTCCGTGAGGCAGTAGTTCGCCGTACATAGAAACACTATGTTCGTATTCATTAGATGGAGGTGTGTGTAAGTATAGTTTGAATAATTCTCATAAAAACATCCTAGTATATTTATGATATTGGTTTTGTTATTAAAAAAATAATAATAAGAGCATAGGGAGTGGATAAGGAAAATAAAGGAAAAGAACTTGAGAGAAGACGTTACCTCTAAATCGGGTAACTACTTTTGATTTGACCCAAAAGGATTTATTTAACTGAATTCTACCTAAGTTATGGATTCTTGGAGTAAACTAGGGATGTTGGGAGTTTTTTTAATAGAAATTGGACGAACCAATGGGCTTGAGAGGTGTGAGTAAATGGGTATAGATGATGCCCTTTTATAAGAGGGAGGAGAGGCACTTTAGGAAGGCATTGAAATATTATTTTATTATAAAATGATTTTCAGTTTCAAATGGTCCCAAAGTCATTTATTCCAAAGATAAGATGATTTTTGGTCAAAAAAATCTCAACCAATTGGTTTTATACAAGTCTATGTCACAAATTTAACCTTATATTTTAGCTTTAACCCTCAGTTAACTAATTTAACTCTTACCATGTCTTCTTGTATATTCATACGATACGGTTAATATAGTTACTATAAAATTACAATAGAATATAAAGTGATTCATTAATGATATGTTCAACATTATCTAAGTAATTTTTACTAATATTATATTTTTAGGACTATTATATTATTTAATGAAATAGTATTTGTTTAAAAAACTCATTTTTGTTTAATTTTTATACCATTCATATCATGAATTTTTAAAAATACATAACAACTTTATTATTTCAAATAAACTTCATTAATTCAAATATAATAAGTCATAATCATCCATAAAACTCGTTCATGTCATAAATTTTTTTAAAATAAATTTATTTTATTATTTATAATTTAATTAATTTAAATTATATATTAATAAGGTAATCACTACATCATCATTGTTTCATAAATATATTTATTTATTTGATGTCTAAAAATTATAAATAAAATACCATGATGTAGGAAATAATTTTATCTTTATAATGAATATTTATAGTTGAAGATATCACTTATATAACCCCATATAAAAATTATTTTAGTAAAATATACATGTTTAAGTTATATTTTTATTTACTTTAAATTAATTCTTATAAAATGTCATTATCACTCCCAAGTAGATCCATGAGGTCCTAAAATAGACCAAATGATTCCCATGGTTGGAAATATCGAATAAAATAGGATTAGTGCATGTGTTAGGGTAGTTTAATAATATTATAATATTATTTTTTACCCTTATTTATTCGATTTACCCTTTAACCATGGTAAATAAAATAATTACTGAAGTTACTATTCAAAATGTCCAAAATTAGAAAGTAACTATTCACACAATTTGGACCTTCAGATTAAAAAAATGAAATCCATTTTTCCAAATTTAAAACACATAATTTTAAGTAATTAATTTAAAATTAATTCCCATTTTCAAAACCAAAAGGGGGTTTTTTAGAAGTAATAACTATAAAAAAATTGATATGTGTTTATGTCCAATTTAAAAGTGGAATTACATATAATGACCAAAATTGTATTAAATGATAAAAATATAATCTAATTAAACTTTAAAACAAATTAAAATTATAATATAACTATATAAATAAATTAGATGAAAAGGCAGTTTTGACATAAAATGTGGTATTTTCACTATTCATTAAAATAATGAATATTAGCATAAAATTAACAAAAAATTATGCAAATTAAATTTTGATGTCCCAATTCTATATAATAAGATTATTTTTTCAAATATAAAAAATAAAAGTGACAAAAACTATATCTAAAAAGGGTTCTCTATCAAAAGGCGGCAAACCGGCCTTTTAAAAATATTAGAGTATTTCATGCTTAAAATCAGATTCATTCTTTTTTTAAGCCTCTAAAATTTATTAGATAATATATAGACATTTAGAAAACATGTATAATACTATTATAGTTATTTATATTCATTCCCTCCAATACAATAGCTAGGAGTTAGCTACTATTTAAAAGAATAATATTATTGTATTATTTTTCGGTATAACTCAAAGTTGTGTGCAACGTAATATTTAAAAGAAACCCATTGTTGTGTATTGAGGAAGATATCATAAGAAGAAACCCCTTTAAAATAAAAATAATTTCTTATTCATAAATATTAATAGAAATGAAAATTTATTATTCTATAAATACCTAGGATCCTACAAATAATTTCAGTTTTCATTCATTATGGAAAAGTTCTTTTTAGTTTTTTTTAACGAGAGAAAAGTAAATTATTTTTTAAATATAAGAATTATCTTATTAGAACTACCTCCCTATCAATTTTTTTTGACACATTATTGTTTTAGGGTACAAAAAATAATTATTTTCTAAGTTAAAATGAAGTAAAATAGTTAACCTAAGTTGTCTCTAGAGAAGAGTGCACAACAATTATGCTTGTCACTTGAAATTAGAGAAATAAGTGGATTTTTTTTTATTTTTAAAAGAAATAAAGAAATAAAATAATGATTTATTGTTTATTTAGGAAGTGAGTGATGGGGTTAGGGTAAGATCATCTTTTTCAATGTTATCATGGTCATAAAAATCATTTCGCCAATCTTGTTATTTAATGATAAATGAAAGAATCCTTGATTGATTTTTCAATCACCCTTAGTTGAAGAAAGAAATGGAAACCACTCCCGTGTGTATGAAAACCAGTAAAATATTTACAAAAAATAAGGTAATTCCCAATCAAGAATTTTTTCTCCTTTTAAATCTTGAAAAAATTCACTTATTACACACACGTGCCAATGATTGCTAGAAAATCACCACCTAACACAGTCTTCTTGATCGAGAGAAACTACAATAGGCGGAGGGTAATTAAATATATTCAAACAAAGATATAATCTAATAATTTCATTAAAACCAAAAATAAAATTTCATTAAGATAATTGGGTACTAATGAATATAAAAACCATTCAATAGAAAAATAGAGTTTTATATTAAATCACAAGACTCCAACATTATAAAAGGATAACTACCCCTTCCTCTACTACTCAAAAGTTTTACCCCTTCATGTGAAGGTTAATATATTTGAATGGGGATAAAGATGAAACTAATAAAATATAAAATATAAAATCTACAGTACTGAAGGTTTCCACTTCTCTAGAATAGACCCATTTTTTCCTTCTTCAACCCCTTTAAATAGAAGTGGATGCACATATTTATAGGCTTGAGGGGTGGAAAATTTTCCCTCCAGTTTATTTCCATAGGAATTTTTAGCTTATTTAGCATGGTAAATAGAATAATATTGGGAATGTTTCTTCATTATTTTTTTCTGTATCTATTTTATATGCACCCTTAAAATGTCATATTCATCTAAAAATTTGTAAAAAAGTTTTGACCAAATTAATACAGATAAATCTTTCTGGATGAATATTCTATTCAACTTCCTCTACTTTGGCGCATTAAATGGCTATATTAATGACCTAAATTCTCTATTAAATTTAATATTAAAATGTGTCTTAGAGTCCTCTTTACAATACAATTGTATTCACCTCTTTTGGATTTATCTAGGATGAGATACCCATCAATTGTTGATGTGGGGTCCATTCTGTCATCCATATTTTTTTTCAACTTGATTGATTTTTATGGGTATGTGTGTTTAAAATTAGCTATGGATCTAAAATAAGAAGTTTCATCCCACGAAAAAAGGAATCCTAAAAAAACAATCACTTAAATTAGATCATAATTGTAAAATTTATTATTGAAACACATAATTGACATAAAATTGACAAATTTTTAGAATTAAACAATTTTCACATTTTTTCCATAAACTCAAAAAAATACTAAAATGATGAAAATCATCTCAAATTGATTAATTGGAAGGGATTAAATTAATGAAAAAATATGAAGAATTATGAAAATATTAGATCTATCACTAATCTCATAATAAAAAATATGGTTTCTTTAATGATATCTCTATTTTAGAATCCTTCATAATGATTTGTAAAGAAAATGTGAATTATCCTAAGAATATCCCCTAAGAGTTCCATAAAATGTGTGTAGTAAGGCATGTTTTTATACACTAGTTAGAAATAAATTCTATCCCAATGCACCCTTTTTAGAGTTATTACCCACTGGAACCTTAGTAATAGAACCATATCCACATAATCTCTTTCTCACCGAAACTTTATGATTTTTCTATACTTATCCTCAAATTTTATCATAGGGTTATGTTCCCTAATCTATGTTTTCATAAATCTAGTTCTCAAGGTGTAAACTAAACTTTATATGATAAAAACTGTATAAATTCAAACCCTAGTATCTCAGAGCTAATTCCTTCTTTAATAAATTTACATATGATACAAGGAATTTCATCTTGATAGACTGAATATTTTAGTAATATTTGTAAACTATATACATACATGATTTCCATGTTACATTTGAATACCAAAATTAAAACATATTTTTCTTGAGAATTTCGTTATTACCTCTAGAATATCCCTACATATCAATCATAAATTACTTCTTGGTATCCCTAGGAAAATAAAACATAAGAAAGAGGTGAGATCAAATGCATATTAAGGGTAAGCTTACGACATAAGCTATGCACATATAAGAAATAATCTACATGGAAAGTTAAATAAATGAAAAAAATATATTTAATAAATAACTTATAAATAATATAGAAGGATTAAACGATGATAAAATAATGACATATAAATAATCATATGTTCTTGAAACATAAACATAGATATTATAACCAATCAAATAATCACATGGAATATTAATAACTGAATTCATAATGAGGGAATGAAAAATGTCAGAAATCATAATCATACATTCAAGTCCTTTCAAAAGATAGTTATTGTCAATACCTTTTATAATAAAGTTTAAAACTACTGGTTTCAAATCCATCAGGTTTGTCCAACTCATTTGTGTTAATACCTTTCAAAAGACACTTACTATCAAGACATTTCACTAGACAATTTAAAACTACTCGATAAAAAATTATAGGGTTTGGCCAAGTGATTTGTCTCATGAGACCTGTCGATGCATCAAGGGTATATCTTTACTAGGAACCACCCATATATTCATGTAAAAATAATTTTTTATATATAAAGTAATCAATTTAGTTCAGGAATAAATGATCCTTATCATCAAATATCCGTATTGAGTAAAGGATACAAATTTATCAATATTTCCCCAATTAATCAAATAACTTTTAAAGTAAACATCATATGTAAAAATGGTATATGGTTTAAAAAATGATCATATCCACCAAGAAATAATATGGATATTTAAGATAAATTTAATTTCTAATGAAAAACTATTACAATAAAGTGATTGTTTCAAGATAAAGTTAACAATCATGAAGGAAAGTGAGATCACATAATATCTTTTATGATTTGGTAATTTTTACATTGAATCTCCTTGGATGAAATAATTCAAATTGAAACTTAAAATACCAATAATTATGAATTAATCATTATATTTCATGTAAAAGGGTAATTATATACACCACATAAAAGTGAATTCATTCATAATAACAAATATGTCTCAATGGAATGTAAATTGAGAGGAAATATATTACCTCATGCTTACTTTTGATTGAAAATTATTTAAACTCATGTATAATGGTATTTAACATGTTATAAACTTAAAAAATAACCATATTAATATTTATAATATCATATATGATCATTTTATATCATCTTATCACCCATTCATTAATAATATTTCATTATTTTCATTATTTCAGGTGTTAATTGCCCTGTTTTCTCATTCATGCTTTGTTATGAAAGTTTTGGTTCTTGTGAATATTATATAGTTTCATAATATACAGAATAATAATCATGAAATAATAATCATATTTATACAACAATTATAATTTTAATATCAATCGTGGAATATGGTTTTGAGAAATGAAGTATGTTATGATCATGGAGACGGTAGGTTGTACGTACACATGAGTAACATTTCTATTTATCAATAATCATTACGAAAAGGCAGTAAGTAATATTTAATATTTAAATAATTATAATAATATTATATAAAACATATTATTTCTTTAAATATAATTATATATATCATCCATTTGTTGTGGTTATGAAAAGAGTGTCACATCGCTTTGTGAAGGTCGTAGTCCACACGAACACGAACGATGTTATCATCTTTAAGTGAGAAAAAAGGTAAAATGATATATTATCTTTACAGAATAATAAGAATGCCATAAATATAATAATTATTTCATTAATATCATATATAATCATTAAATTTTTCCTTATCACCTTTCATGTAATGTGTTAGTGAATAGCGAATCACATGCCTTCGTGAGGTGGTACTCTGTCATACACATGAGCGACAATATCGTACCACCTAAGGGATAAAAAGTAAAAAGTTATATATGATATAATGAATGAATAGGTATAATTATGTTATAAATAACATATATATATATACTTTATATATATATATCATCACACCCAACCACGAGTTGTGGTAATGGAAGAATGAATGACATCAGTTTGCGAGGCGGTAGTCCGCCGCACACACGAATGATGATTTCATAAACCATTTGATGAAAGTGGAGATGGTTGTAGGCAATTAACTTATTATAACAACATATAAGTATATTTAATATACTGAGGTTATTATACAATAATTCTTTATTAATAATATAAGGAGGCGGAGAAAGAAATAAAATAAAAACTCCCGCTGAAGAATGTTACCTCTTCTTCGGGTATATTCCTTAGGTTTGCACCAAATCCTTCCTAAGTTGGATTTATGAAAAAAATAAAGATTATAGGATTATGTGAGGGAATTTGGTAATTAATTAGGGTAGGTTTTTGTTGAATCAAAGTCTTGAGATGTGTGAATAAGTGAGGGGAGTGAGTTCCCTTTTATAATTGAGGAGTGGTGGAATTTTTGAAAATACCAAAAAATATTCACCATTTAGAGGTCACTCTTACTTATGTGCCTAAAAAATAGATCAAAAATGGGGTGATAGGATGATATTTTTTGAAAAATCTCCACCACAAAATGGAAACACATTTTTATCATGTTATTCCTTATTCTTTATGTTTACTTAAATTTACCCTTAATTTTCTTCCATGGTAACTTGTATATTTTTATTTACCTAGGTAATTTATCTTTTAAGAATAAAATTAAAATGATATTTATTAGATAATAAATACATATTTATTCTAAATATTAATTACAATTTATTAAATAAAAGAATTTTTGTATGTTAAATTAATTTTAATACAAACACATGTAATGCGTAAAACCCTATTTTACCCTTAATCACATTAATTAATTTTAACTGTTTTCACTAATCATTATGTTAAAAAATTAATTTGACCTTATTAGATAATATAAATTATTATTATTAAAAATATGGAATAAATATTTATAAATTACATTAACATAAGTGAAAAAATATAATTTAAAAGTAACCCTACAAACACAAAGGGAAATCAGATTTTTTAAATAGAAAATGTTCAAAATTTTACGAAGTTTTTTATATAAAAATTAAATATTAAAATGATTAAAATAGAATAAATTGGATTATTTAATATAAAATTGAACTTATTTTACTTTAAAACCAATTCACCCTATAATAATTTTGATACGATGATTACAAAATGAATTTTTTTTTAAAATAAATTTTCTAAAAGTGTTAAAAATTAATTTTAAATTATATGTGCAAGTGTGACTAAATTATACTTTAGAAAAAAATTCAGTTTTTTAGAAAATATTTCGTTTTCTTTTAAATGATTCTTATTTTATTTATAATCAATAGATCACCCTAATTTTAATAATTTAGTTAGTATTATTCATACCTTATAATTTATTGTCTAGGTGATAACTATCACATTAAATATTAATATTTTAACAATATGTCACGTTTCATTTAAACTCAGTGTTGCTTGTGATGAAAGATAAACTCAATGTTGTGTGTAAGGCATGCAAAAATCAGTGTTGTGTGTAATAAAAGCTATCAATTATATTTAATTTATTTAAAAATAAACATGTTTAAATATTATTTTAAGTTTATTTTTTGGTATTTTTCGATAAAAATTGATTTTAGGTAAATAGTGAAAAATACTGTTTTTATAAATAACACAAATTTTATGAAATTATTAGAATATAAATATAAATTAAAAATTAATTAAATATTTTTATATTACTAAATATGTATTTTATAAGTGAATTTATAAGTTTAAAAATGATAATTCTAATTTAAAAATCCATATTTAATATTTTATAACTTTTAGTTATATTTTTTTTAAAAAATATTTTTAATATACTATACATTTAGTCTTTTAAAATTAGTTTTTATCACTTTTAAAAATTGAGAAAAATAAAATGGGTTTAAAATTTGGAATTTATAGGTCCGAATTATGTAATAAGTGGCATTTTATTTTTGTGTATAAAAGATAAGTTACCTTAGCCAAAAACTAGTTACCATGGTAAAAGCTAAAAGGGTAAAAGTGAAAAATCTAATGAAAATGAATTGAAAATATAATTAAAAAATGTGTGAGAATTAGTTTTTTATGAATATATAAACCTTATATCTTCCCTTCTCCATCATTTCTTGATTTTAGAGCCACTTTTCTTGAGAGTGACATTTCATTATTGGAATTTTTTTGGTATTTACAAAAATATCATCCCTTTTCCCTTATAAAAGGGGAACTCCTCTCCTCACTTGTAATCACACAAAAACCCTATTATTTTAGAAAAAAAATTCCCAAACATCTCTTGAACATTATTATTCACCTTCAAGAGGTTATGGTATTCTCAAACAACCATCCATCAAAGTCTTACCCCCCTTTGCAACGAAGATAATCGAAGAAGTGAGGTATAAATTTCTAACTGCTCCTTTCTCATTTCTATTTATTTATGTGAACTTATTCTTCCTAAAATTACATTAAAAATTTAAATTATAACCAAATTATCATTATTATACCACAATGTTATTATAATTATGGTAAAATCATTAATCACCTTTCCCTTTTTTATTAATAAAGCTGAAAACCATCATTTTTTTATTGTGCGAACTATCGACTCCATGACACAACGTGTTTAATTTTCCTTCACCAACTTAAAAGGATTATAATAATAGGGAATTTAATATATAAGTATTATATTTATTAAATATTTTATATTATTTAATGATAATCCATATTACTCATTTCCCCTATTCTATGCAAAACAAAATCACCATCCATGTGTATGTATGGATTACGGCCTCTATAAACAATTGATTTAAATATTTATTTTCATTACCACCTTACAAGTATAGTCATGATAAGGAGTATAATTTATAAATATAATTTTTGTTAAATTTTTAGGGTTCCTAAAAGACAAATTGGACAACCTATTAACAATATGATAAATAAAGAAACCATGGTAAATTCAAACATCCAAAAGAGAATTCTAAGAGAAAAAATGAATCTTTCATACAATAAAATAACTTTAAATAGGTTATATTATTCTTATAATTATTTTAAATTTAAAAAATAAGACTAATAATCACTAAATAATATCATTATGATTATTATATAATGATATTACAACTAGATCACTTCATAATCATCCATTAATTATGGTATTCTCTTGTTTGGGTCAGTTTAAACACATATTTGAACAATGATAAAAATTTATTTCATGGATAACTTTGGGAATTTAATTTCTAGTAATATATTATATAAAAAAATTAATGATTTTTTTGGTTCTAGTATACTAATATAAAAATGTAACTCATTATTTAATAAAATACCCTTCATTCGCTAAGAATCATCGAAAAATGCTCATTTCAAAATTTATCTTTAATGATCATAACAAAAAATAACATATAATAAATTATAAAATTAAATATAATTATAAAAAATAAATTAAGTACCTTTTATGATCTTATAAGGATTATATTTTGGAGAAGAATGAATAATAAAACTGCTATTATGAAACTAGTTCAAAAAATGATCATGACTAGTCACACCCGATATCAAAAATAGATAATAAATAACTAATATGAATGTAAAGAATAATTATAAATAAAGTTTATAAAAGGTTATAAATATGAAAAATGTTCTTAAATGGGTGATTAAGATAGTTACTTTTTTTATACATTAGTTTAGAGTGCATTTTTATAAATAAGGAATTGAGGTAAGGGGTTCTTTGCCTCAAATTCAATTTCTTGAGATAATTTTCTTAATGTGAAACATGATACCTTTAATATGGTGTTATTATTGAATAATGAATTTATTTTAACATTATCATGGGGTTTTTACAATCCATATCATGTGCTTTATTTAAACGGACTTCGATTCAAAAGATACCAAATTTAAAATGGGTTTTTATTTAAAAGTTACTCAAACTATAAGGGTTTGGATTTCCAATTTTATTTTCAAATCAAGACTATTTTATTAATATAATTCATTTGGGTAATTATTATTATCTCTAAAAACACTCATCATTTTATGTTGATATTCATGGTGTTTTACATGTCCCATCAAAATTTCATTTCCCATTAACTCATACTTCACCCAAAGTGTTTCTTATAAGTGAAACCAACTACATCTCTTCTTCTCGGTCGGTGAAATAATTTTTTACCCTTATGTATTCATTATATTATTTTGAAAATTTCATTATATATTTCTCAATAAAATATAAAATTCAATTTATACTACTTGAAATTATTTTGAAACATTTAAATAAACTTTCATCATTTTCCATGTGGTTTTTTTTCTTAATAATGTTAAAAGATTATTTTTTTATTATTTATGTGTGAACACACATTTTTTACATATTTTTCATTGTATATAAATATTTATTTATAAATTTATATGGTTTTTAAAATAAATAACATTTCTTCTAGATTTATAAAATATACCCTTTAAAATAATTTCAATAGATCAAGGATATTTCTTATTTCCAAAGTGATTTTTATAAAATTACTAAAAGTAATTTTCATTTAATTAATTTTACTTTGAAATATATTATTCCTTATTTAGGATATTATTCAAATATAATCACACACATTATTTATTTAGATGACTTATGTGATTTCCTTCTATTTTGGAGAAATGATCCATCACTCCCTTTGTCTCGCCTAACCGTTTTCAGTGTATAACCTTAATTTTTCTTGCAATGCCTTTACTCTATTAATATGATATTTTTGATTACTTTTATTGATTGTTTTTAACATATATGTCATAAATTGGTTTATTAGGGCAATTATTGTCTTATAAGAATACCCTTTATCTATATGGTGTAAATACCATATGATTTATTATATTTATTGAATGTTATTTACCTATAAAGTTACTTAATTTAATTGGATACCCATTTATTTTCCATGGGTTTATCATGTTATAATTATTAATGGAATTAAGAATGATTTAATTGTATAAATAAATTTTAAAAGGATATAAAACCCATTTTCTTTCCATGGGTTCTTCATGATGTGTTGAATGAAACCCATTTTTCTTCCCATGGGTTATTTTTGATATTAAAATAGAATGATTTCAATTGGCACATGTAAGTATGGATGAATTATCATTGGGGTCATATATCACCCTAAAATTCATCAGTGAAGGATTTATATCTCACTAGAAAAGTATTTTCAAGTACACTTTAGTTTATCATAAGCATGGTGACTTATGACATGGCTCATGAAAGTAATATTTCCCTATACAAATGTTTGTTACATATTTAAAAGATTTCTCAATTTTATACTTATTCTCATTATTATGTTATGATCTCATGGATCATATTTATTGAATCATTCATATATAATTTTATGCCAAGCTTATTTTATGATTTACGATCTATGCTTTATTGGGTATAAGTTTCTTATGTATATCAATTATACCCATATTATTATCTTTTGCTAACTAATGATATTAGATTGTTATCACTTATGTTTACCCTTACCAAGAATCTAAGATCTACCATTTATTATGTTTATATTTCCATGGGTTATGAATATAAGAAAACTATAAAGTGTATAGAGGTTTTTTTTATATGGAGGATTTATGGGAGATGTTGAACACTCATTATGGATTAATAGTTTTATATAAAATGGGAAAAATTTACAATTGATACAAAGAACATGAGTTTTTTTAGTTAATATTTTGTCCCAATTTTCTAAAGCTCTAAACCTAAAAGTTATTGGGAATGTATTAAAATTAAATATTTTATTTAAGATATGTATAAGAGATCGTAACAGATTTGGGATACTATAGTTTCTATCAAAGAAGGATTTAGATAACTTTATAGATTAAGATGATATCCATTTGGGATAAATTTTAAGTTATAGATGTCATCAAAGCATGATATGCTAATTTTTATTTTAAATTCAAAGGTATAGATAACCCTTTAGGTCATTTGAGTTAATATTATAGAGATTAATATAGAAGAACTTAAGTAAAAACCCTAGGTACACGTTTAAGGGATAAGTGTAAGTATAATATAACATCCTAAAATTTTATTAAAGTGTATATTGTATAGTTTTCCTAGAAATAGAATCCTATTTTGGATACTACAAGTGGATGCAGTCTCTAGCATAGATGTACCAAGAGGCAATAACTATAAAAAGGTAATATTGGTATTAACACAATCGTTACCTAATATAAAACAAAGAGTCCTAACAACACAACTGGTTTTACACTCACGAGGGATATAATTTAATTAATCACATTTTATTTATAAGAAATTATAAAGGATTTATTATATTACGGAATTTTGATAAGAAGTACAAGAGAAACCAAAATAAATAAACCTATATTAAATCGAGGGTGATTTAGTTTAAACTAAAAGATAAAGTAATATTTTTTAAAAGTAATAAATTTCAAGGTTAGATTTTCCATTTATTTATCTTACAATTATTCTCTTATGGTATTAATTATTCATCACTCTTGATTAACTTATTTTTGTTTTAGTAATAGATGAAGACTAAAGAAACAAAGTTAACATTGTATTCCATGGATAACACAAAGATTATACCAATGAACAACATAATGGGATAAGATATAGAGTGATAAATATTGTGATTATTCCAAACCAGATATTAAAAATTATTATTAACAACACAAAATTAATATATCTTCCAAACACAAAAAAGAGGAGAAATATAGAGTCTCATGGAAGTTTAGGTGATGAATATTTTAAAGTAAATAATTTTAAAATTCCTTCATTTAAAAAATGTGGTAAGAATAACCATGAGAAATTTATTAAAGTAACTAGTATATGTTTTATGTCTGTAAAAGGAGGTCATAGAGAAAATAATTTTTGAGGAAAATTGAATAGTTTAGTGGACATACTGGAAGGAAAAAAGAGTTCATCCTAATGCACCATTGATAGTTCACTATCTTAAATATGGGGAACATGGACATTTTCCAAGTCAATGCCCTAATAAAATGGAAATCTGAGATTATAGACACTAAAAAATTATAATACAATGGAATTACTATGAAACCATAACTATGGAAGTGGGTTATGAAGAATATGTGGAGTGATGAACACTGACCATCCACTCAAGTACCACGAGTGTTGTATTTGTATCCTATTCAACCCACTTCTTTGGACCCAAAATTATTGATTATCATATAAAATAAAAAACCTGATGGATAAATGTTTAATTATTAATGAAAAAATTTAGTGGTATGATTACTTAGTACCAAGTATAAAAATACTCTCCAATAGAATTTTATTGAAACGTGTTTCCTATAAAATCCTATTATCCTTCCTTTAGTCAAATTTGATGTGATATTTGGCATTGATTGGATCTATGGAAAATGATAAATGAAAATATTGGAAAATCACATCTAAAAGTACACCCATGATCACTATTTAATACAAATATGACTATAGAAACCATTTTTTATTTTCGTTTTATTTGGGTATTTAGAAAAAATGGTTACAGAAAAACTAAACATTAGTTATACTCCTATTTTGAGGAAAAATATGAGTTAGTCAAAACCATAACATTAAATATGAAACCTCATTAGAAATTAAATTTAGATTCATAGAATCCCATAAATTTTATGTAATTATTAATTAAAATTGTGAGGATGTAGTTTATTTAAGACTAAGAATGTAATGGCTTAAGATTTCACTATATATTTTTTTAAAATAAACAATGTGTTCGATAGATTACTCCACCTGCCATACCAAACTAAAAAACTATGATATGTTTAGACCATTAAAATCTAGATTTTGAATTTGTAGGTATGAATAAGAGTAACTTAATTATGATATATATATATATATATATAAATGTTTTTTATAAAAATTTACTCAATTCCCGATTGTTCTTAACAATCTATTTTTATGCATTGTAATTTTTAATAAATAAAAATACACCTATTATTTTTAAATGATTATCTAAATAAAATATAATTTTTATTGATTAATTATAGCTTTATTAGAGTTTTATATAAATTAAAAATAGGAACAACTAATATTTTGAAATGTTATTTTCTTATAAAAATAGATTCTCATTATATTTTATGATTTTATTTAAAAGTTAAAAAAAATGAAATAATAGATTTTTTTTTTTAAAAAATAAAATTTATTTTTTATTTATAATTTAAATATTAGTTTACTATTATTTTTTAGTATTTTTCTAAGAAGATTGATTTTCAAGTGAAAAGTACAAAATATCATATTTTTAAATAAAATAACTTTTATGAAATTATTATTATATAAGTATGAATTGGAAATTCATGAAACCTTTTTCAAAGAAATAATATGTATATTATAAGTTAATTTATAATTTAAAAAATGTTTATTTTAGTTTAAAAACCCATATTTGATATTTTATAACTTAAGTAATATTTTTCAAAAAATTATTTTTTGTATATTATACATTTAGTATTTTAAAGTTAATTTTTCCACTTTTATAAATTTTATAAAATAAAATTGATTTAAAATTTTTAATTAGAAGGTTCAAATTATGACATAAGGGACATTTTATTTTTGTACAAAAGGGATAAGTTAACTTAGGTAAAAACTAATTACCATGATAAAAGAAAAAAGGATAAATGTGAAAAATCTAATCGTAATGAGTTGAAAACTATTGAGGGAATGGATATTTTAGGACTAGATCGAACTTATATTTTCCCCTATATATTATTTCTCAATTTTGGAGCCACCTTTCTAGAGAGTGACTTCCTATTATTGAAAATATTTGTGTATTTACAAAAACAAAACCACTTTTCACTTATAAAAGGTATAATTCTCTCCTCACTTACACTAACACCAAAAAACACTTAGTTTATCCAAAAATCTACCCAAAAATATCCTAAAAAAATTTATTCACCTTCAATAGGTTTTTTTATTCTCAAAATTACATCCCTTAAAGGCTTAAAACTCTCTAAAAAAGGATATAATCCAATAATTGAGGTACAAAATTCTAAGTGTTACTTTCTCATTTCTATTTATTTATGTGAACTTATTATTACTAAAATTACATTAAAAAATATTAAAATTATAACATCCATATAATTAGTATACTAGTGAGTTATTATAATGATTTTATAGGCATTGAACACCTTTCCCTTTTCTATTAAGAAAAATGAAAATTGTCATTCATGTGTTGTGCATACCACCACCTCCACGACACAACATGTTTTCATTTACTTCACAACCTTATAAGGATTGTAATAATATGGAATTTAATTTATAAGTATGATATTTATAAAAAAATTTAGATTCTTAAATTATAATTTTAACGACCCCGACCCCAGTAGCCTAGAGCAATTGCCTGATTTATTACATTGGCATAAGATACAAGGAATCACATCCTAAAGGACCAAATAGTTTAGTAGTATTGGTAAACTAGATACATACATGATTCCCATATTAAATTTTAATACAAAAATTATAATATAATGTTTTTATGAAAATAAAATTATTCCCTACATAATATCCTTTCATATCAATCATAGTACACTTCTTGGATTCATATGAAAGGAAACAAAATAAGGGTGATCACAAATTCTCAGTAAGGGTTAAGTACTGTGGAATCTATCATGAATTAATAATGAATAATTAATATGGAGAAGTAAATTAATGAAAGTACATTCCATTTTATCAATAAAATGAGAATGAAATTCATCCATAGATAATGTCATTATAAAAATCTCATGGATAATAAGATAGGGCATAATCAATATGGAAAGGTAAATAACTGAAAACAGATGTCATTTAATCAATAAACAATGAACGAAATTCATCTAGAGATAATATCATTAGAAAAATCTCATAGATAATAATATAATGAATAATCAACATGGCAAGGTAAATAACTTAAAACACATGAAATTTAAACAATAAACTTAGAAGGAAATGAATCTAGAGATAATATCATTTTGAAGATCTCATGGATAATAATAACTGATTTCATAATGAAGTAAATTCTTAATTGTTAGATGTCATGATCTCAGGTATCATGATTCCTTTACTATCAATACCTTTCACAAGATATTTTAAAACCATAGGTAGAATCCTATTTAATTCTAGATTAAAAATCCACCTCATGAGACTATCAATGCATCGACATGATATATAATTTTGTGCCCCACCTATCACTTAATTTCTAAAGAATTCCTCATATATCAAATAATCTATTTAATTCATGAATAATATGCCTTATTATCAAATATCTTTATTGAGTAAAAAAATACAATTTATCAATATTTAAGTAGATAAATAAATAACTTTAAATGTATAACAATATATTTAGAAGTGATAATGGTTTAAGAAATAAATATATCCATGATAAATAATATGGATATTTAGGGAAAATTTAATGCCCAATTATCATAGGTAAATGAATATTTCATGTTAAAGTCAATGAATATAAAAATAAACCAAGAAAGCGAGTTTCAATACTTTCCTTAGTAAAAATTATTATAAAACATCCATAGAAATAATAAGTACAGTATCAATCTAACATATAAACATTATATTAATAATACATAGTTTTTTCCATTGATAAATAGAAATGAAATAAAAATTTCTTTAAAAATATTCTTGATGAAAATATCCTTTTCATTTTGAAAATAGATTGTTAAAACTAAAAGTTCACCAAAACCTTTAAAAATATTTTATTTGAAAATAATATTTTAAACCTATAAAGTAATCCTTAAAACATTTAGTGGTAATTATGTTTGTAAATTATATACATGTTGAGTACATTAAAATAAAGATTCCTTTCAAATTTTCAGTAAAATAAAACTGAGCCTTATTTTGAAAAATACATGAAGATTCCTTTAATTTTTTTAAAAAGTAAAAATGGGTAAAAATGGGTAAAAATTTATTTAATAAATTATTTTTAAATGGTTTAAAAACATTTCTAAAAACATTTTTATAAAACATGGTTTTTGAAGAAAATGGATTGCCGACTGAAGAGAGAAACAAATTTGGATTTTCAAAATCATTTTAAGTAACAATGTGTTGAAAAATGATAATATTACTTGAAAATATCATGAAAAACTAGAGGAAAATAAAATGAAATGTGTTTATCAGAAAATGGTCACATAATTTACTTTAAGTAAAATTCACAAATAAATAATCCCGATTTGAAAGAGATTGTGAAATAAACCCTCAAAGTTATCATAACAGTTAAGTGAGGATTAATCAATGAATTTATTATGTGTATAAAATTTAAATCCATATAAAACAAGTGGAAATACAAAATAATATAATCAAAAGTAATTTAACTCATAATCTTAGAATATAAAGTTTGATGAGGAAGTCATATAACCCTATGAAAATAAATTAAGTTATGAAATTATTTACCACTTGGTAACTATTAAGTCAAATACCCTTGGATTAAATAATTAGAATTGAAAATAAGAATACCATGATTTTTTAATGAATCATGATATTACATTTAAAAGGGTCATAATATACACCATATAGAATAAATTAGGTTCATAACATTACAATATTCCTCAATGAAGAGAAATTGAGATGAATTCCCATACCTCACGCTTCCTTTTGGTTGAACATTATTTAACCTCTTGTATAGTGGTTTTAAAAATATTATTAACTTATATAAAAACCATATTAATATATATAATATCATATATGATCCTTTATAACATATTATCACCAATTCATTAATAATCCTTCATTATTTTTATTGTTTCGAGTGTTAATTGCCTCATTTTCTCATTTGAATTTTGTCATGAAAGTTTTGATTCATGTGTATATTATTTTAGTTACATAATATCCATAATAATAATCATGAAATAATTATAATATTTATATATAAATTATACTTTTAATACTAATCATTAAATATGATGTTGAGAAATGATGTATGTTATGGCCATAGAGACGACAAGCCGTACGTACGCATGAGTAACATTTCCATTTTTCAACGATCATTATAGAAATATAGTAAGTAATATTTCATATTTACATAATTATAATGATATCATAAATACCATATTATTTATTTAAATATATGTATATATATCATCCATGTGGTGTGGTGATTAAAAGAGAGTCACATCGCTTTGTTAAGGCGGTATTCCATACGTACACAAACAATGTTATCATCTTTTAGTGAGCGAAAACCTATGAAATAAAATAATATATATTTTCTATAAAGAATTATAAATATGTAATTAATATAATAGTTATTTTATGTATATTAAATATATTCATTAACTTTATCTTTATTACCTTCTATGTAAAGTGTTAGTGAAACACGAATCACATCGCTTTGCGAGGAGGTAGTTCACCGTACACACAGGTGACATTATCTTATCCACTATGAAATGAAAAGTAAAAATTTATATATGTTATAATGAATAAAAAGGTATAATTATGTTATAAATATCATATTTATACTTTCTATCAATTATAATACTTATCATAATAGGTGTTAATGGAAAATCGAATGTTATCGTCGCGCGGTGGTAGTCCGTTGTACACACGAATACTGATTTTGTAATCCATTTGATGGAAGTGGAGATGGTTATAGGTAATTAAAATAATGTAAAAAAATCTAATTATATTTAATATAATTATTTTATTAAATCATAATGGTTTAATAATTATTTAAGTAGGTGTAGAAAGAAATAATATTTAAACATTCGATGAAGAATGTTACCTCTTCCTTGGGAAACTTCCTTATGTTTGCACTAAAATATTTACAAGGTTGGATTTATACCTAGAATAATGATTCTAGGATTATATTATGAAATTTTTTAAGTTATTTGGGTAGTTAATGTCTTAAATAAAATGGTTTTATGGTGTAAAGAAGAGAGGAGATAGGGTGACATTTTATAAGTGAGGCGAGTGACACACTTGTAATTTTGGAAAAGAAAAAGGTGTACCCATGTTTTTTACATTCAAAAAGGGTTTTTAATGAATTATTATTGATAATTAGACATTATAAGGTATAGATATGTCCATAAAATATATTTTATAATAGTTTTTAGAACATTTTAACCCTAATATTTTTAGTTTAATCCCCCAGTAAAATCATTTTTTACTTTAACTATGGTAAATAATTTTTGTTGTTTTCACTATTAATTTTGGTAAATAATTAATTTGACCTTATTAAATAATATAAGTTATTGTGATTAAAAATATTTAATACATTTATAAAAATTATATTCATAGAATTAGACAATTTTATTTTAAAATTAATCTTACAAACGCGATGAGAAGAAGGTTTTCAAAGAGAAAATGTTCAAAAGTTTACAAAGTTTTTTTATATCAAAATACAATTTTAAAATGATTCAAATAACATAAATTAGATTAATATATATATATATATTTTACCTAATTTTTCATTAAAATAAATTTAAAATATAATTTAACTTTATAAATAATTTAACCTAAAATGAAACTTTCAATTAAAATTCTTTATTTTTCACTATTCATCAGAATATTGAAATATTTATGAAACATTCAAAAAATTCAACCTAAGAAAAATTTGATATGATTATTTAAAATATTAAGTTCATTTTATAAAATAAAATTTATAAAACTGGTAAAAATTAATTTTAAATTTTGTGCACATAGAGCGACTAAACTATCTTTTAAAAAAATACAGTTTTTTAAAAAACATTTCTTTTTATTTTAAATGATTCTTTTTTTATTTTTAATAAATAGATAAACATAATTTTCATAATTATTTATTACTATTAATATCCACTAATTTAATCATAAATATATAATTTCATACTATATTATAGTTCATTTTAACTCGGGGTTATATGTTCCGTAAGATATCAAAGAGATTAAATTTAAAGAATTATATTTCATAGGTTGTTCAATATTGATGTTCTATGTCATATATTTTATCAAAAACAATGTTATTATTTTAAAATCTCATGGTTTTACATTATCTGAACCTTAAATATATTTTATCCTCACAATTTAAACTTGATCTTGGTAATCAATGGTTTGATATTTGAAAATTACTTTGTTCAAAACACACATTATAAAAAAAGTTTATAAAACATCTTCTTAATAAGAGATAAAGGGAAGTAAAAAGGTCATATAGAATAACACATAACTAGTTTTATACATAGGATAACATTGGTGTAAAGTTAAGATATGCACATGGAAGAAAATCATAAATAATTATAGAGAATGATAGAGATCATTGATCAAAAGAAAGTGAATGATCAATAGAAAGTTAAAGACTTCAAAACAATAACTTTTTGATGATATAAAATACCATATGATACATCAAATACGAATGTAATAGGCCAAAAGTCTTATTTGAATATCATTTTCCTAAAGTTGTGGAATTATTTTACTATGTAACAATATAAGAAATTATAATTACTTGATACATTTTTATTTTATAAGAAAAATTTCATCCTTTAGTTGTTCTTCGATTAATTTTCAATTCATCACCAACTCCAAGAAATGAATGTCCAAAAATTATTTTTATGCCTAAAAAACTAAAATTCAATTTTAAAATAGCATAATATCAATAAAATAGTAATAATTATTTTATTATATCTATAACTATTTTCAAAAACCAATATGGATAACATATGTTATCCAATAAAATACATTAATCTGTAAACCTCAATAGTAACACCATTCGTTCATAATTAATATTCATTTTTCAGATCATTTAACTAATGAAATATTAACCAAAATATCATGTAGTCAAGTGATAGGAATTAAACTCTTATTGTCCTTCGATTTTGGGTTCAAGCCCCATGGCCTTTTCATACGTGACGGGGTGTAACATGACATATGAGTTTTTAGTTTTCTAAAACTATATTAATATAATTCCTATAATGTTCCAAAATTAAGCTGACCTATAACCAATAAAACAAAAAAAATATTATAAACCTTAAAGGATACCAATAAATTTAATCTTAAGTCCCAAAGTAAATTCATTCTTCCTCAAATGACACTTTCATATAATAAACCAATGGTTTTTATTCCCATAAATGTTTTAAAAAAATACCATTAATCATGTTATATTCCTACCACATAAATGTTCAAAATGGGGTTTTAAGAATATAAATTATGATAAACCATAAAATCATAAACCCATTGTGGTATCCATGTCTATTAAGTTAATTAATACATATATGATTTTGAAATTTAATTGAATCCTTAAATGTTTTATGAATCTTATACCAAAATTACAATAGTAAAAATAATTATATAATATAATTTTGGAATCCCAATAAATACTTCAACCATTTTGTTGGTTGTAGTGGAATCTCAAGAGGGGGGGTGAATTGAGTTCCTACTTAAAATTTATGCTTAAAACTTGTTTTATAAAGATCACACAATTTTAAAACGGCCTAGTTAATTAAGGCAGTAGAGATGTAAATGTCTAGTTGGTCAACAGGTTTCTCAAAGGGTGATTAGTCCTTAGTTGAACTGGTGTAAAATACTTCTTCAACTTTTGAAACAAGTTTATTGAATTAAACATATACACACACTAACAAAAACAAACTATCAAAGTGAATGAAAAATGGTTTTATGTTTTAGAAAATATAGGTAGCGGAAAATAGATAAAACAGAGTATACCAAAATATAGTGCACAGTAAAGTAAAATAAGAGGTTCAGTCTCAAGACAAGACTTAATCCTCTCCAATTGATGATCACCTGCCACCAAGCAGTTTATATTAACAATAAAATTGATACATAGCCTGTATCGGGATTTACAGTAGTTTTCACAAACAGTATAAGGTTCACACCCTCTTCTATAGTTCTTCATGGAAAAAACAAATAGTACAGACCACAAATGGTATCTTCCACAGATATACATTGGAAACAAAATGTAGGTGAATTTTGATGTGAGGATATTCAGTATCCTCTAGTTCAAGCATAGAAGACAGTGTGTGTAACAGACAGACACACACACTTCTCACAAATTTAAAATGAAGGAACACAATAGAGCTAATATTATAAGCTTGAGTTTAGAAAGATCTATGTATTTGTAGTTCAGCTCTTGACACCTTGGAGTGAAGAATTTGATGTTTGAGTCTTTATCTAGAAGTTTTCTCCAAAACAGAGTGTCACAACTCCAGGTTCTAGCTTCGAGTGTTCTACCTATAGTGTTGACAAAGAGTTGATTAAGCAGAGAAGGAAAATTTGATATTATTCTTCTGAAATAATCTTCTTAATCTTCTTGGATTTTTTATTGTAAGCATCAAATGGTTCTTCTTTGATGTATCAAGTAAGATATTTTCTTGTAAAAACGCACTTCACCTCTACTTATCACACCTTTTTTATCTTCCTTGGTCTTCCATTTTATACATGAGGTCCGAAAATAGGAATTAGTAGATCACTTGTGGTCTTTCTCGTACCTCGTACTGTCCCCACATACGGTCTCCGGAAACATCTACAATCAACATTAATTAATTTCAGAAGCATTTAATTTAGCAAATATGACTGTTAGAATAATATTAAGAATTTTAACAAAGTATGGAAGAGTAAGCATCGGTAGACTGGTAACAGTATCCTTCACATCGGTAGGCTTCAACAACAGGTGCACATCGGCCACCTCCAACTGTAACCTTCCATCAGTAACTTTCTATTGGTAACCTTCAGCGGTAACCTTCAACAATAGGCTTTCATTGGTGACCTTGCATCGGTGACCTTTTCATTGGTGACCTTTTCATCTGTGACCTTTACATCGGTGACCTTTGCATCAGTGACCTTGCTTCACTGACCTTTGCATCAATGACCTTTGCATCAGTGACCTTTGCATCGGTAACCATGCATCGGTGACCATGAACTTAGATAAATTCTGCACTGTAATCTTAAACCAACAAGCTGTGAGATTAAAAGTATATGAATATTACTTGATAGAAACAAGGAACATTAATGAAACATGATTAACATAGGATTAAAACATGATTATCACATAAATGAAACAAGATTTGGAATTATCAAAATACGTGAGTCCAAAAATCTCACCCTTTTTGATAATCACAAATTATGTCATTGAATCTTTAGGTTTAAGTAGTATTGAATCAAGGTTAAACACATCTGCTAATTTCATCAATGATGTTATCATACACAAACTATTATATCATTAAAACTAAATTGAAGCTAGAACATATATAAATTGAAGATAGAAAACTGAAACACTAAACACTTCTCCCCCTTTGTGATTAACAAAAATCATACATAACAAAAAGAGATAAAAGAGAGAGTTTTTATTAATAATATAGTAGTAAAATATAAAAAAAGTATTAAACCAATCCCCATTAGTTAAGACAGTCCACACTCAATCCATATCAGATATGTCCATTTTAGATTTGTCTTTGGAAGCTGATGATGCATGTTCTGAAGGTGGAGGGATTGGCCGAGGGATAGAAGTTAGTAGTGTAGGAGGAGCAGCCACCGAGGCATCAATAGACCTATAGTGAGTAGATATCTTAGGAATCATTGGGGTCAAACTTCTAATGGCTTTTGTAGGAGTCATCAGAGGAGCAGTACTGGTGGAACCTAAAACAACGAAGGAAGCAGGAAAAGCATGAGGAACAATGATGGGTGTGCAATCCACATAGAGGAAGGGTAACGGAAGATTCATGAAGTCCATAATGATGTTTCCCCATATTTCCATAACGGAGATGAAATCATCTTTTTTTTTTCCATGAATTTTTCCAAGATAGGAGTTAGCTCTCTAAGCTTGCTCACTTGATCCTTAAATACCTAAGTGACAGGAGGGATTCTCAAGTTTTCCAAAAGCAACTTAAAGTGACCATCCATCTGATGCTTAGTGTATAACCATTTATAATAGAAGTAAAATTGATCCTTGATGGCCTTCTGATCTTGAGAAGCTTCCCTTAAATAATTTCCCACAAGCTTATGAATTTCCCTCGTAATGGAAATGACTTGAGTCACAGATTGAGGGTCCTGGGTATTTGCACTAGAGAATCTTTCTACTTCTTCTCGAGCAACAGATCTGAAAGCCTCTATATCAACTGGAGGAGAGGCTGAAGTGGAAGCAGATTCACCTAGTGGTTCTAGAGAGAAATCCAATGTCTTCTTAAAGGATTTAGTCAGGCTATTGATCAGCCTTGTAACATCATCATCTTAGCCTTTCACATGTGTTTCCATGGACTTCTTGAAGTCCTTAAACATAGTTACCAACTGCTGAACCACACTCTTGATATATCTAAGATCTCTATCCACTTGAACCCTTGAATCCATATAGGAGTACAAGATTGAAATTGGCTGTTTCACACTTTCCACAGACTCTGCCAAGGTTTTCACTTCACTTTGGTATTCCTTCACTTCCTGAAACAAATTGGTGTGAAAGTTAGAGATCACCCTTTCTAAGGCAGATGCTACAACCTCCTGATTGAGAGCCACAAATCTCTATATGCTAAAAAAATCTATCATCAATATGCCTCTTCAAATATAAATTCAATGATTCCAAATCATCCTTCTCTACATAGTCTCGAGGTAAAAGAAACACTGGCTTCACAATGATAGTTTCTGAAATAGTAGGAATTGGAGGACTTATGATAGGATGGACTTCTTCAGAATCTCCATAATCTAAGTCTAAGAACACAAATCCAAGAGCTTTTGTCCAATCCTATATTCCATGAGCAACAACAAATGATCCTGTAGCAATAGGTTCCTCCCCCTCATGTGGAGCATTCTTCTGATCAACCACATTTATATCTTCCATACCTCCTTGATCAGCAACATCAACAGGAGATCCCACTACCTCTTCTTCTACTGAATACTCAACTACTACCATTTCAACTCCAGTGTCAATCGAAACAACAACTTCTTCATCTCCACTTTCTACCCTTTCTGTATGTCCTATTAGAGGACTGAAACTCAGAAATTCCTCTTCACTTTCAACAACATCTATTTCAAAGTCATTATGACTTGAATGAGTGTCCTCATCCTCATCTGAGGTTTCTCTAATGTCTCTTATGACATGGTCTTCCCCTTCTTCTTAACTTGTCTCCTCATCATCACTATACCTTAGGACAATCTACCTTCTAGGAAACCTCTTTAGTAGACCGGGAACACCAAAGGATGCATTACTAGAATGAGGATTTGAGGTAAGGTCCGGATCACTCCTGTCATCTATAGGAGAATCCTCTCTTTCTTTCCCAAAAACAACTTCTTCTTCATCAGAATTTGCAGGCTCTTCTTCATATGGCTTAAGACCAGGGACTCTCTTATTTTTAGGCCTAGTAGGATGAGCAACAGGGTTAAAATATTCATATAACTTAGCCTCATCATTCAATTATCTCCTCATCCATGGATTCTAGTTGATATTCATCATCTTGAAAATCACTTTGGTGATGCAATGGTTATCCCTCACAACAAAATTTTCCTCCTTAGCTCCAGCAACTCCTTTCACTTTCAACATAAGGGATATAAACTTAGCATGAAATAGGGAATTGGATTTGGAACTGGGCTTGTTCATATCTTCTAGTTGAATCATCAACAACCTACATAAGTTGATCTTCTGTTCATTATTTAATAGATATAAGATAAAAACATCCTGAAACTTTAAAGTTGCAGAGTCCCCTATCCTTGGACTTAAAACATGCTGGATAAACTTGAACATCAGCTTATCTTCTCCTACCATTTTAGCAAAAATTACTTTCCTAGGAATCCCATTCCCTATCAGTTTGACTAAGGCTTCTTCATAAAAAAATACTCAGTAGATGGAGGCACCACTCCTGAGTAGTAATCAAAAATCCCTTCATGTGGAACCCTCAAGCAGTCAGCCCAATCAGCATAGGAGAAACTCACACTTACTCCATTTACTATAGAAGTCATCTGGTTCTCATTCTCAGTCTGCTAGAATCTTAGATATTCATAAAACTCCTTCACAAGCTTCGAATGATAAGGTCCATTATTGTTTGAAAAGAACTAAACCCAACCTTGAGCTTCAAGTGACTTCAACACTAATGAACGGCTCATTAGTAGCCATTCCGAGCTAAGATCCTTATCAATCACTATTTTCCTATTCGATAAATGCAGGTTAAGAACCCTTTCCACTGTCTAGATTACACTACTAGACTCATCTCTAGGTCTCTTACGATCCGATACGTCTCCTTCATCAGTAAACAACGACCTTTTCACTCTTTCCATCAATCTGGAGTGGTTCGAGGTTTCAGTAGAGGTTTAGGTTCAGGATTAGGGAGAAAAAGGTTTATGAGAGAGTTTGATGTGGATCAAAATGTGGTCTGTGTTTTATTTTTATCATTTAGGGATCGAGAAAACTAATAGAGAGAGAAAAAAATGAATAAAACTAAAAACGTTTCATATTCCAAAAGAAAACACCAAAAAACGAAAAGTCCTAGACTCAAGTCAACTATCGGTAATGCGTCATCAATAAGGTCCTAATAGTAAGGTCCTATCAGTAAGGTCAAATGGTGAGGTCCTATCAGTAAGGTCCAACGGTGAGGTCCAATGGTGAGGTCAAACGATGAGGTCTAATGGTGAGGTCCAATGGAGAGTTCCTTAACTCAATAGTTTATCATACCTAACTCATGTTTGATGTAATTTAATCTCTCAGAATTCAAAGGCTTTGTGAATATATCATCCAATTGGTGTTTAGTGCTGATGAATTCAAGAGTGATATCACCTCTTTGATAATGATCTCTCAAGAAGTGATGTCTCACATAAATATGCTTTGTCCTAGCATGAGATACTAGATTTTTAGAGATATTAATAGAACTTGTGTTTTCACAGTTTATAGAGACATGTTTGAATTGATATCTATAGTCTAGTAAAGTCTTTTTCATCCACAGAATTTGAGCACAACAACTACCAGCAGCTATATATTCATCTTCTATAGTAGATAATGAAAAATAATTCTGTTTCATACTACACCATGATACTAGTGACTTGCCTAACATGTAACATGTTCTAGAGGTGCTTTTTCTATTTAACTTGCAACTAGAAAAGTCAGCATCCGAATAACTTATTAAATCAAATGGTTATCCTCTTTGATAAAATAGTCCTAAATTTATAGTATACTTGAGATATTTAAAAATCCTTTTAACAGAAGTTAAATGAGACTCTTTGGGATTGGATTGAAAATTAGCACACATGTATAGACTGAACATAATGTTAGGTCTGCTAGCAGTAAGGTATAACAGACTACCGATCATACCTTAGTAACTGGTTTAATCCACTGATTTACCAGTTTCATCAGCATCCAACTTACAAGTGGTACTCATAGGTGTATCACTACCTTTATTACTATCCAAACCAAAATGTTTCAAAATATCCTTAGTATATTTATTTTGATTTAAAATAATACCATTTTTATTTTGAAAAATTTGAAATCCAAGAAATTTTTTTAGTTCCCCCATTAAACTCATTTCAAATTCATCTTGAATAATTTTTGAAAAATCAGTACATAAATAGTTTTTAGAGGATCCAAAAATTATATCATACACATAAATTTTTACTATTAAAATATATTTGGAAATCCTTTTAATAAAAAAAGTAGGATCTACTATCCCTTTAGTAAAACCTTTTGAGATAAGAAAGGAACTAAGTCTACCATATCATTATCTTGGAGTTTATTTTAGACTTGGAGTTTATTTTAGACCATATAAGGATTTAGACAGTTTAAAAACACGATTGGGAAAATGGGGATTTTAAAATCCAAGAGGTTGTTCAACAAATAAATATTCAACTACATACCCATTTAGAAATGTACTTTTGACATCCATTTGATAATGTTTGAAATTTAGATGAGCTGCATAAGAAAGTAGTATCCTAATGGATTCTAGTCTAGCCACAGGAGCAAAGGTTTTCTCATAGTCTATTCCTTCTTCTTGACTATATCCTTGTGCTACTAGTCTAGCCTTGTTTCTAACTTTGTTTCTAGATTCATCAAATTTATTTCTAAACACCCATTTAGTGCCTATGGTCAAAGTGTCTTTAGGTATGTTTACGAATTCCCAAACTTTGTTTCTTTCAAACTGATTAAATTCTTATTATATAGCTATCACCCAAAATTCATCACTGATTGCATCATTAATATTTTTGGGTTCAAGCTATGAAAGAAAAGCTTGATGTTCAACCTGGTTTCTCAGAAAAGCTCTAATTTGTGTCCATCTATTTAGATCACTTACTAAAGAATCTAAAGAATGATTTTTGAGAGTTCTTATACCTCTAGAAAGAGTTGAACTAGACTCATCATGGTTATCAATAGGTTTAGATTCACTAGGCTCAGATTTTGGAAAAGTTCCAGAACTTGTTGTTTTCAAAGGGATATTACTGTCTTTATCATTAAGATCCCAAATTGACATATCTTCCTCAAGATGTTCAAGAGTAGTTTTTGGTTCATGTGGACCAATATCATCAACTATAACATGAACTGATTCTTCCACACATTTGGTTCTCTTATTAAATATTCTATAGTATTTAATAGAGATTTATTAACCTAGGAATATTCCTTCATCACTTTTCGAAGAAAATTTGTCAAGATTATCTTTAGTGTTAAGGATAAATACTTTACAACCAAAAACTCTAAAGTAATTAACCTTAGTCTTCCTATTATTCCAAATATCATAAGGGGTTTTCTTAAGAACATGTCTAATTAAGACTCTATTGATAATGTAGCAAGCTGTGTTAATAACTTCATCCCAAAAATAGATAGGTAGATTATAATCATTGAGCATAGTTCGGGCAATCTCTTGAAGCGTCCTATTTCTTCTTTCTACAACTCCATTTTGTTGAGGTGTTCTAGGAGCAGATAAATTGTGAGTATAACCATTTTTTGAGAAAAAAGATTCAAAGTCCTGATTTTCAAACTCACGGCCATGATCACTTCTCAAGGTCTTAATTCTAATTCCACTAAGATTTTCTACAGACATGGAATATTTAATGAAATAAGAGCATGATTAACTATTGTGAGCTATAAAATATACACAAGTATATCTAGAAAAATAATCTATAATAATTTAAATATAGTTCTTCTCATTTAAAATTGAAACTCTAGATGGTCCAAACAAGTCCATGTGAACCAACTCAAGCAGTTGAGAAGTAGAAAATACTTTATTTGGTTTGAAAGAAACTTTGTGTTGTTTTACCTTCTAACAAGGATTACACACTTTGTTAAGAGGGAATTCCAATTTAGGTAAGTCTCTAACCAAACCATTCCTAGTTAGTTTCCTAAGTGAGTTCACATTATAGTGTCCTAATCTTCTGTGCCACAACCATGATTTCTTATGAAATGCATTTAAATAAGAAAAAATTTTCTTAACTAAAGAATCTAAATCAACAACATATACATTCTCATTTCTAAGAGGAGTAAATATTAAATAATTTTTAGAATTAAAAACATTGCATGCATCATTTTCAAATTTAAAATTGAATCTATCATCACAAAACTGAGAGATACTTAGCAGATTGTATTTTAACCCATCAACAAAAAGTACTTTTGAAATTAATACAGCATCAGGGTTACCAATTTGTCCTAAGCCAAAAATCTTCCCATTTGCATTATCACCTAATGTCACATGTCCGCCATCAAATTCAATTTGGCTCTTGAAACATGAATAGTCTCCTATCATGTGTCTTGAACATCCACTGTCCAAGTACCATAGAGTTTTAGAGGAGCTCTTTAGACAATTTTCCTGCAACACAGATTAAGTGTAGGGTAACTTTGGTACCCAGATTTTCTTGGGTCCATAGAGGTTAGCAAGTAAGACTTTGGGAACCCATACTTGTCTCATAGGTTTTATATAATTAGAAGATGTGTTTTGAGACATGAATACTTTGTTTGGTCCTTTGAAGATTTTTTTTCAAAAGATGGTACAGAATTTGAACTAGCTGTGAACTATCTAGATTTTGGAACAAATTTAGTTTTAATAATACTTCTCTATCCTAGTTGATATCCTATACCAGTTGTGTATTTTGGAGTAATTTGTTTCCCTATCAACTGAGTCAAGGTATCTCTACCAGTATTAAACTTTTCCAAATCCAATTTTAATTTCTCATTTGATAAATTGAGTTTAGTATTTTCTTTTAATAGCTGAGAAAAATTTTCTTTCTCAATATCCAGATCAGATTTTTAATTATCATTTAAATCATGTTATCTTTTAAATAGTTTATATTTATCCTTGAGTTCATTAATGGTATCCTCAAGCATTCCATAGTATTCAAATAGTTAATCCTTAGTCATATTTTCATTATTATTGGATTCAATTTCATTCTTAGTGTAATAAGCATTGGGTATAGGGGAATTGGGTATTACCTCGAATGTTTCTGTCATGAAACACAAATTTGTATGTTTGTTCTTGTGAGAATTAGAAGTGTCAAATCCATTTGAGCTATCTTCTAAGGCACTCCAGGTGGATTTAATAGCATTTTTATAACCCTTTCCATTTTATTCATACTTCTTCTTAAATTTATGCTTGGGGAAATCAGCCTTCACATGGCCTTTTCGTTTACACTTATAATAGACTATATCAGTTGTTTTATCATTTCATTTTCTGTCTTTTCTACACTATCCTTTATTATCATACCTTCCTTTTTAGTTTGATTTTCTAAAGTACTTTTTTTTCATTAGAACTTCTTGAATCTCCTTGCAAGATGAGCCATCTCATCATCACTGTCAGAGTCTAAGTCTTAACTTGTGAAAGTGTCTACAGGAGCTTGAACTTTTTCTTTTTCTATGTTCTTTGAGGTAGTAGTCTTGAATGATACATATTTCTTCTTTGGTTCTTCATCTACTTCTTGATTCACCTTAAGTTATTCTTAATACATCATAAGCTTTCCAATTAGTTCCTTCACTGGTATTTTGCCTATGTCACAAGATTCTCGAATAGAATTAGAAGTTCCTCTCTATTTTTCAGGTAGGAATCGAAGCAATCTCATAATCTAGTCCTTACTGTCCACTGGTTTCCCAAGAAGACTCATGGTATTCACTATTTCATTGAACCTGAGATACATTTCAGAAATAAGTTAATCAGGATTCATTTTAAAATTATCATATTTAATAGTATATGTATTTGATCTCATTTCTTTAACATTAGTTGTTCCCTCATGAGAAACATCTAATGTATCCCAAATCTCATATGCAGTTTTACAAGAAGATATTCTATTGAATTCTACATCACTTAGAGAACAGTACAAAACATTCATTTCTTTACAGTTATTTTTATATGTAGATTTAGTCAACTGAGACCATGTGTCTCTAGTATTAGCAGACAATACATGTTGTTCTTCAATTGTGTCCCATTTTTCAGGTCCCATTCCTTATAGATACATTTTCATTTTTAATTTCCACTGATCATAGTTATTACCATTATATAAAGGTGGTCTATTAGTAACAACACCCTCAAATATGTTATCCATAATTAATTATAATTTAAAGAACTGAAAATTTAGATATGACAGAAATTTTAAGATCTTTAAGATACAACTAAAAATCACAGTTGAAAATAATTTTAAAACTTGAAAATAATTTAACCTCCAATACCAAATGTTGGTCAGAGTGGAATCTCAATATGGGGGTGAATTGAGTTCCTAATTAAAATTTCTGTTTAAAACTTATTTTATAAAGATCCCCCAATTTTAAAACAGCCGAGTTAATTAAGGCAGTAGAGATATAAATGTCTAGTTGGTCAATAGGTTAGTCCTCATTTGAACTGGTGTAAAACACTTCTTAAACTTTTGAAAAACGTTTATTGAATTAAACATATGCACACACTAACAAAAACTAACTATCAAAGTGAATGCAAAACAGTTTTATGTTTTAGTAAATATAGGCAATGGAAAATAGGTAAAATAGAGTATAAAAAAATATAGTGCACAGTAAAGTAAAACAAGAGGTTCGGTCTCAAGATGAGACTTAATACTATCCACTTGGTGATCACCTGTCACCAAGAAGTTTATATTAACAATAAACTTGATACACAAGATATATTGGGCTTTAAAATAGTTTTCACAAACTGTCCAGGGTTCACACCCTCTTCCACAGTTCTTCATGAAAAAAAAAACAGTATATACCACACACGGTATCTTCCATAGTTATACGTGGTAAAGAAAATGTAGGTGAAGTTTGATGTGAGGATATTCAGTATCCTCCAGTTCAAGCACAAGAGATAGTGTATGTAATAGAAAGACACACACACTTCTCAAAAATGTAAAATGAAAGAACACAATAGAGATAAGATTATAAGCTTGAGTTTAAAAATATCTATGTGTTTGCAGTTTAGATCTTGACTCCTCGGAGTGAATAATTTTATGTTTGAGTATTTATCTAGAAGTTGTCTCCAAAACAGAGTGTCACCACTCCGGGTTCTAGCTTTGAGTGTTCTACCTCTGGTGTTGATCAAAAGTTGATGAAGCATAGAAGGCAGCTTTGAAATTATTCTCCCGAAATTATCTTCTTAAGATTCTCGGATTCTCTGTGTAAGCGTCGAATGGTTCTTCTTTGATGTAGCAAGTAAGCTATTTTCATATATAGATGCGCTTCACCTCTACTCGTCACACATTTTTTTATCTTCCTTGGTCTTCCTATTTATACATGAGGTCCGATAATATGAATGAGTAGATCATGTGTGGTCTTTCTCATACCTCGTACTGTCCCCAGATTTAGTCTCCTAAAACGTCTACAATAAGCATTAATTAATTTAAGAAGCATTTAATTTATCAAATATTACCATTAGAATAATATTAAGAATTTTGAAAAATTATGGAAGAGTATGCATCAGTAGACTGGTAACGGTAGCCTTCACATCGGTAGGTTTCAGCAGCAGGTTCACATCAACAACCTCCAACTGTAACCTTCCATCAGTAACATTCCATATGTATCCTTTAGTGGTAAACTTCAATATTAGTCTTGCATTAGTGACCTTGCATCGATGAACTTTGGATTGGTGACCTTTGCATCGTTGACCTTTGCATCGGTGACCTTTTCATCTATGACCTTTGCATCGGTGATTTTTGCATCGATGAACTTTGCATCCGTGACCTTTACATCAGTGACCTTTGCGTTGGTGACCTTTGAATCAATGACCTTTACATCGATTACCTTTGCATCGGTGACCTTGCATCGGCGACCTTTGCATCAATGACCTTTGCATCGGTAACCATGCATTAGTGACCATGCACTTAAATAAATTCTGCACTGTAAGCTTAAACCAACAAGCACTGAGATTAAAAGTATATGAATATTACTTGATAGAAACAATTAAAATTAATGAAACATGATTAACATAGAATGAAAAAATGATTATCACATAAATGAAACATGATTTGGGATTATCAAAATAGGTGAGTCCAACACATTTTATTTAAACATAGTTCATTACATGGAATAGGATTTAGCCTTTAAAAGATATAATTGACTTAGATAATTCCTAGTTTTTCTACATTTAATAGAATGAACTATAAATATATCCATAGGATGAGATTTATTTTCTTCCATAATACTCTTCATTTTCTTTATCAATTATTTTCTTTATACCATTATCTTCTACACATAAAGAAATTTACCAATCCTTTTAGACACTTTCCTGAGTGTCTCTTTCCACATTTATTACATGATGGATATCGAGCCTTCTTTCCTCCATGTTCCCCACCATTAAATCTCTTAGCGATCTCCATCATTATTTTATTTGCTGAGTTAGAGAGTTAGTTAAGGTATAGGTTGTTGATCATATTTCAGGATAACTGATTAGGAATAATCATGATAAATTTTAATCCTATAATAATTCCATTTGGGTGCTCATAGTCACCCCATATTCCTTGATGTTCAATGTTAACATGATCCCTTTAGGTTCTATCCATTGACTAAAACAAAAAATTATAGTGTGAGAAATAATAATCCTAATGGGAAAACCATAGAATAATTTATAGGATATCTAAATCATGAAACATTATTTTCAATATAGAACACCTTAGTTTTAACCTATGCCATTCATTATCATCATTTATTTAAATCCTTTATAGTGGTTTGTAAATAAAATATGAATTATAATAAGCATATCCCATAAGAGTGTGAAACCAAGCATACCGTAAGCCCCATTTTCATGCATCATGTGATGATCAGATAAATCCCAACACTCTCATTTTAGATTATTACCCCTAGGTATATCTATGAAAAAACTACATCCACTTTTAGTATGTAGATAGGTATGTATTTTAAGGAAAAACCACAAATCTTCAACTTATCAAAACTTTATGATGTTCTAATATACTTATCCTCAAATTCAATATTAGGGTTATGATCCATAATCTATATTTTCTTAAATTTAGTTTCTAAGGTTTTTACTAAAATTCCTTGATACCAATTTTAGAAAACCCGACCATAGTATTTAGAATTTGGTGTTTTCTTTATTACATTGGCATAAGATACAATGAAACACATCCCAATGGACAAAATAGTTTAGTGGTCTTGGTAAAATAGATATATAAATTATTTTCATAATTCATTTGAATACAAAAAATTATAATTTTTTTCGATAATAACATTACTCCTTCTAGAATATCCTTTCATATCAATCATAGCACACTTAATGGATTCCTAGGAAATGAACCAAAATAAGGGTGAGCTCAAATGCTAAGTAAGTGTTAAGTAAAATAGAATCTATCATGAAGAAATAATTAATAATTAATAAGGAAATGTAAATAATTGAAAAAAAACTCCATTTAATCAATAAACTGAGAATTAAATACATCCATAGATAATATAAGTAAAAAAATATCACGGATAATAAGATAAGGCACAATCAATATGGCAAGGTAAATAACCAAAAAAACATTCCATTTAATCAATAAAGTGATAATGGAATGCATCATGAGATAATATCATTAAGAAAATATCATGGATAATAAGATAAAGAATAATCAATATGGCATGGTAAATAACTGAAAACACATTTTATTTTGTAAAAAAATGAGAATGAAATGCATCCAAAGATAATATCATTGTAAAAATATCATGGATAATAATAACTGAATTCTTACTGAAGGAAATGATTAATTATTGGACATCATGATCTCACGAATAATGATATCTCTACCGTCAAAACCTTTCCCTATATGGTTTAAAAATACAGGTGGAAACCCATTTACTACTAGATTATAGATCTTCCTCATGAGACTACTGATGTATCAAGAGGCTATATAATTCCAGGCACTACCCATCACTGTATGTCTAAATCATTCCTCATATATCAAATAATCAATTTAATTCATGAAATTTTTTCCATATCTTCAAATATCAGTATTGAGTATAGAATATGGATTTATCAATATTTACAAAGACAAAAAAATAAATTTTAATGTATAAAACCATATGTAAAAGTGATATAAAGTTTAAGAAATAAAGATATACATGATAAATAATATGGATATTTAGTGATAATTTAATATAAAATGATCACAGGTAATTGAATATTTTAAGGGAAAGTTAATGACTATAAAAGTGAATTAAGAAAGTGAGTGTAAATAAGTTCCTTGGTCAAAATAATTATCAAACATCCATATAAAGAATAATTATACTATCAATCCAACACACACCCATTGGAATAATTATAAATGGTTGATTTCAATGATTAATAGAAATACCATAAAAATATATTTAAGAACATTCGTGAGAAAAATATACTTTTCTTTTTGAAAATAAAATTTTAAAACTAAAAGTTAAAAAAATTAAAAAAATTATTTGAAAATAATATTTTAAATATATAATTAATGATTTAAAACATTTATTGGTAATGATGGTTTGAAATTCCATACATTTTGAGTATGTTAAAACAAATATTCCTACCACATTTTTGGTAAAAGTCAAACATGCCTTGTTTTGAAAAAGACATGAAAATTTATTTAATTTTTTTAAAAAAGTAAAAATGCATAAAAATTTATTTTAAAAATAATTCGTGAAAGGTTTAAAAACATTTTTGAATTTTTTTTAAAAACATTTTTAGAAAAAATGGTTTTTGAAGAAAAAGGATTTCTAACCAAGGAGATAAATGAAGTAAGATATTATTAAAACATTTTCTCAATAATTTTAAGTAACAATGAGTTGAAAATGGTACTATTACATGAAAATATCATGAATAAATAGAGGATAATAAAATTAAATGGATTTATTTCAAAATAGTTAAATAATTTACTTCAACTGAAATTCAAGAATATACAATCTTGATTAGAATGAGATTATAAATTAAGCCCTTACAATGATCATAACATTGAAGTGAGGATTAATAAGTGAATAAATTATGTGTATAAACTATAAATAAACATAAAACAAGTGTAAATACAACTTAATATAATAAAAATTTATTTCAAATATAATCTTATAATATCCAAGATGATGAAGAACTAATATAACCCAATGAAAAAAAATTGAGTTATGAAATACTATACCACTTGGTAACTCTTATGTCAAATCCACTTGGATGTAATAATTCAAATTGAAACTAAAAATTCCATGAATTATTAAGGAATAATTATATTACATTTAAAATAGGTAGTAGATAAACCATAAAAAAGAAATTAGGTGTATAACATTACAATATGCCTCAATGAAGAGAAATTGAGACGAAGTCCCTTGCCCCACACTTCCTTTTGGTTTAATGTTGTTTAAACTCATATATAGTAGTTTTAAACATGTTATTAACTTATATAAGAACCATATTAATATTTATAATATCCTATATTATCCTTTATAACATCTTATCACCCATTCGTTAATAATATTTCATTATTTTTATTATTTCAGGCGTTAATTGCCTTATTTTCTTATTCATATTTTGGTCATGAAAGCTCCGGTTATTATGAATATTATATAGTTCTATAATCTCCAGAATTATAATAATGAAATAATTATAATATTTATACATCAATTATAATTTTAATACAAATCATAAAATATGGTCTTGAGAAATTAATTACGTTTTGATCATGGAGATAGTAGATTGTACGTACACATAAGTAATGTTTCCATTTTTCAATGATTATTATGGAACGTTTTTAAGAAATAATTAATATTTAAATAATTATAATGATATAATAAATACTATATTATCTATTTGAATATATTTATATATATCATCCATGTGGTGCGGTGATGAAAATATATTCACATTGCTTTGTGAAGGCGGTAATCCACACGTACACGAATGATGTTATCACTATTCAATGAGTGAAAAGGTAAGAATTAAAATGATATATTATGATTTTATAATGATAAATATGTCATTAATATTATAATTATTTCATTTATATCACATATATTCATTAAATTTATTCTTATTACCTTCCATGTGAAGGGTTAGTGAAAAATTAATCATATCTCTTCATGAGCCGGTAGTCCTTCGTACACACGAGCGATGTTTTCATATCCCCTATAGAATGGAAATTAAAAAGGTATATATATATGATATAATGGATCCATATATATAATTATGTTATAAATATCATATATATACTTTATATTCATCATCATACCCAACCGGGAGACGTGGTAATGTAAAAATGAATGACATCGATTTGTGAGGCGGCAATTCACCGTATTGATGAATGATGTTTTCTTAACCAATTTTATGGTAGTGGGGATGGTTATTGGTCATGAAAATAAAATAAAAATATCTAAGTATTTATAATATAACATGGTTATTATATAATTATTGTTTAATAATAATTTAATTTGGTGGAGGAAGAAATAAAATAAAAATGCCTGATGAAGAACATTACCTCTTCCTCAAGTAACCTCCTTAGGTTTGCACCAAAATACTTACAAGGTTAGATTTATGAAAAAATAAGTATTATAAGATTATAATAGGTAATTTTATAAGTTATTTGATATGTTATTGGATGAAACAAAGGGGTTTTAGGTTTTGAAAAAAGAGAGGATAGAGGGTGGCCTTTTTCAAGCGAGGTGAGTGATGCACTTGTAATTTTTTGAATAGAAAAAGTTTTACCCTCATTTTTCACATGAAAAAGGGTCAAATATGGAGTATTATTGAGAAATATACATTATAAGATATAAATCTGGCCATAAAATATATTTTATACAATTTTATTGGTCATTTTAACCCTTATCTTTTTAGTTTGACCCCTGGTAAATCCAGTTTTACAATAACTATGGAAAATAATTTTTATGAGTCTTACTATTCATTTTGGTGAAAAATTAATTTGAAATTAATATATAGTATACATTATTATTATTGAAAATATTTAATTCATTTTTAAAAATTCCATTCATATAAGTGGACCATTTTAATTTAAAATTAATCCCGTAGACACGATAAGAAATCAGGTTTTCAAAGAGAAAATGTTCAGAAGTTTACGAAGTATTTTTATAAAACATAAATATGAAAATGATTCTAATGAAATAAATTGGATTAATAGACATATATTTGAACTAATTTTACTTTAAAATCAATATAAAATACAATTTAACTTTATAAAAAACTAAAAAAGGAAATTCTCAATTAAAATTTAGTATTTTTCACTATTCATAAAAAATGAAATATTTCAAAAAAAATACAAAAAATCCACCCTAAGATAATTATGATATTCTTATTTAAAAAATTAATTTCATTTTATGATATAAATTTTCTATAATTTGTAAAAATCAATTTTAAATTATGTGCGCAAAGAGCGACTAAATCGTCTTTTAGAAAAATACCATTTTTAGAATACATTTTTTATCTTTTAAATGATTATTATTTTATTTATAATAAATATATTACCATAATTTTCATAATTTAGTTTTTAATATTCATACCATAAAATTTAATGATTAGGTAATAATGGTATACTATATTATGGTTCATTTTGACTCAAGGTTTAGTGTTTCACAAGCTATCAAAGAGATTAAATTTAAAGAAATATATTTCATGGGTTGTTTAAGTTTGGTGTTCCCTGTCACATAATATATAAAGAAATGTTATTATTTTAAAATATAAATTTGTTACAATAAACCATATTACTCCCTTTACCTATTCTATATAAAATAAATCCATCATTCGTGCATATGTGCAAACTGCCCCCTCCATTGAATAATTGATTTCCATTTTTCTCTTCATCCCCACATTACATAGATGGTTATGAGAATGGGTTTGATTGATAAATTTAACTTTTAGGAAATTATTATTATTTTATAAATAAAAATTGGGGAATCTATTAACAATATGATCAATAAACAACTATGGTAAATTCAACTGTCCAAAAGTGAGTTCTAAGAGAAAAAATGATTTCTTCATATGATGAAATAACTTCATATAGGTTATTTTATTCTTATAATTTTTTAAAATTTTGATATATCACACTAATAAAACTAAATAATATCATTATGTTTTTGTTATAATGATATTACAACTACATCACTTCATAATCATCCATTAATTATGGTATATTTTTTTGGGTTGGTTTAACCACTTACTCGAACAATGCTATAAATTTATTTGATGGATGACTATCATGATTTAATTTTTATTAATATATTATATAATTAATTAAATATTTTTTTTGTAATGGTAATATAAAAATTTAAACCACTATGTAAGAAAACACCATTCGTTCACTATGAATCATCAAAACATGCTCATCGCCAAATTCATCTTTAATGATCATAAATAAAACTCCTATATAATGAAATTATAAAAATATAAATAACTATAAAACATATTTTCTAGTACTTGTTTATTTTTTATGAATGATTATATTTGGTAGAATAATGAATAACAACACCGCTATTACGAAACAAGTTGAAAAATGATCGATATTACTCACACCAAATGTCAAAAAAATAAATAATAACTAACTAATATAAATATAGATAATAATTATAAATTAAGTTTATAAAATTTTATATATATTAATTTTTTAAATTTTTTGATTAAGATAGTTACTTTTGTTATGCATGAGGTTAGATCACATTTCAACTAAGCATGAATTAGGGTTAGGGTTGTTGTCTCAAATTTAATTTCTTGAGACATATTTCTTAATGTGCACCATGATAACTTTAATATATTTTTATTAATAAATAATTAATTTATTTTAACATACTCATGGGGTTTTAAGATCCATATCATGTACATATTTTAAATGGTACTTGATTCAAAAGATACCAAAGTTGAAAGATGGTTTGATTAAAATGTTACTCAAACCGTAAGGGTGTTGATTACCAATATTATTTTCAAATAAACATTGTTTCAAAAAGATAATAAATATAGATAATTGTATTATTTTTTAATAAAATCATTAATTTATTTGGATATTAATGGGGTTTTACATGTCCCCTCAAAATTTCATTTCCACTTGACCCATATTTCACATGAAGTGTTTCTTATAAGTGAAACGATCCAATATATTCTTCTAATATAGGAACCTTCCTTTTTACATTTATGTATTAATTATATTATTTTAAAAATATTCTTATAGATGACTTAATAATTAATTATGGTCATTCTCTACCACTTGAGTTTTTGTTAAAAATTTTATGTAAATTTTTAATATTTTACATATGGTTTGTTTTAATCAAAATGTGAAAAGCTTGTTTTTTTTTAAATTTACATGTGAAAAAAAATTTCCATTAATTTTTTGTTTTATATTAAAATTTATATAAAAATTTACATGGTTTCTAAAAGAAATCATTTTTCTCTTTTATTTATAAAATATCTTTTTTAAAATGATTTCAAAATACCAAGGATGTTTCTTATTTATAAAGTGATTTATCTAAAAATTATAAAAAGTATTTTTCATTAAAGTCATTTTCCTTTGAAATATATTTTTATTTATTGAGGATATTATTCAAATATATGCATTCACATTATTTTTTTGACGACTTATGTAATGTTTGTCTCTTTCTGCGAAATGATCCATCCTTGCCTTTGTCTTGACTAATCATTTTCTGTGTATAATCGTAATATTTCTTCCAATTACTTTCCTCTATGAATAAAATAATTTTTATTCATTTTATTTAAGGGTGTTAAACTTTATTTCATACATCGATTTATTGGAGAAATTTTAATCTTAACCATATACTCTTTATTTATAGAGTGTAAATATGATATGATTTATTATCTTTATTGATTCTTATTTACCTAAAAAGTTACTTAATTGTATTGAATACCAATTCATTTTCCATGGGTTTATTATGTTATTTTTATTTGTATAATTAGGAATTGTTTACTTATTTTAATCCATTTTGAAAGGATATGAAACCCATTTTATTTATATGGGTTCTTTATGATGTGCTGAATAAAGCCCATTTTTATTCCAATGGGTTATTTTTGATATGATGAATGAATGATTTAAAGTAGCACATGTAAGTATGAATGAATGATGGTTGGGGTCCTATATCACCCTCTAATTCATTGGTTAAGGATTTATATCTCATGATAAAAGTATTCATGAGTTTATTTTAGTTGATCATAAGTATGGGTATTGATGGTGTGGCTCATGAAATTAATGTTTTCATATACTAATGTTTGTTCCATATTTGAAATATGTCATAGTATTATACTTATTATCATTATTACTTTATTCTATCATGGATCATTTATATTGAATCATTCATATATTATATTATTCAAAGACTTATTACATGTTGTATGATTGATGATTTTTTGGGTATAAGTTTCTTATGTATGTTGATTATACCCACATGCTCATATTATGCTCACTAATGATATTTGATTATTATTTCTTATGTTTAACCTTTTATAGAATATGATATAACCCCTTTCTCATGTTTTAATTTCCCTTGGTTATGAATATAATTTTTTTTGATGTTTATAGAAGAGTTTTTTATGTGGAGTATTTGTGGGAGATGTTGAAGAATCATTATGGGTTAAATAGTTTCATATATAATGGAAAAAATTTCTAATTGATATGAATAACATAGGTTTTATTAGTTAATTTTTTTTCTAATTCCCTAAAAATCTAAACCTAAATATCCCCAGGAATGTATTGAAATGAAATATTTTCTTTATGATATGTGAATGATATGGTCACATCCGTGTGATACTATAGTTGATATCAAAGAAGTATTTAGATAACTTTGGAGAATAGGATTATATCAGTTGAGGATGAATTTGGAGTTATAAATGTCATAAAATATTTAAAAGATAAGGTTTATTATATTTTAAAAGGTATTGATATCCCTTTTGGTCGATTAAGGTAATATTACAAGGATTAATATAAGAGAACATTAGTAAAAAAATTAGGGATAAGTCTAAGGGATAAGTGTAAGTATAAGATAAAATCCTAAAATTTTGATAAAGAAGATATTGTGCAGGTTTCTTATAAATTACATCCTCTTCTGAATACTAAAAGTGGATATGGGATTTGGAATATATGTAACTAGGAATAACAACCTTGAAAAGGGTGTATTGGGTATTAACGCAATCATCACCTTGTGCATGAAAAGAGGCATGAATACACACATAGTTTGAAACTACAAAGGGGATATAATTTGGTTAATCAAATTCACTTTATAATCCATTATAAAGGATTTATTTTGTTAAGGAATTTGTACAAGAAGTATGAGTGTACCCAACCTAAGGAAACCTAGTTTGAACCGAGAGTGATTTAGGTTGAACTAAAATTTGATTTAATAATTTCAAAAATTAAGATTTTTAGAGGTTGAATTTTTCTTATAACTATCATATAATAATTATATTATGGTATTAATTATTCATCACTCATGTTTAACTCATTTTGGTTTTAGTAATGACTAAATCTCAAAGTAACCAATGTAATACTAGATACGAAGGTCAATGTAGAGGTTGTCCCAACACTTAACCAAATAAGGTAAGAACTTGAGTGAGAAAAATTTTGATTATGGAAACCCAAATATCAATAATTTTTATTAATAATGTAAACTTAGTAGATCTTCAAAACACACCAAAAAAGAGAAATAGAGTCTGATGGAAACTTGGATTATGAAGATGACGAAGGAAATAATGTTTAAATTACTTCATGTAAACAATCTAGTAAGAATCACCAAGGGAAATATATTAAAGGAACCTACTATATGTTTTATGCATGGAAAATGAGGGTATAGAGAAAATAATTTCTATGGAAACATGAATATCTTAGTGGAAAATTGATAGAAAAAAGAGTTCATCATAATGTACCAATGAAATTTCACTTTCTTAAATATGTGTAACTTGGAAATTACCCAAGTCAATGCCCTAATCCAATGAATAACAAGGATTATAGGCACTAAAAACTTATAAGAAAATCAAATGTAACACCCCAGGATTTCATAGTGTGTTATTTCTTAAAAATAATTCAATAACTTGCACTACACACAACACCGAGTTCAATCACACCATGACGTACAAAAAAAATCCATTAAAAGAGGTCATGAATAGTATTAACAACATTTTGAACTTTATATAATCCTTATAATTTTAGAATCCCTATTATGAGTTTCTTAGTCATAATGCAAGAACAGATTCATTTTCAGTATTGCACTTTTATCAACTTTAATAGTGAAACCTTTTTAAATAAAATATTTTAAACTATCTGAATAAATTGGGACATCAAAAAAAAATTTTAAATGAAACATCCCAAGCTTCCAAGGTACGCTTTCCTTTGAATAAAATAGTAGCGTGTGTTGTACGCAACCTTGAATTTTAACACACGCCACAACCAATCAAACTAGCCGTTATGAATAGTAATACCTAAATTTTGAAATTATATATATTTTATATTTTAAAATGGACTTCATTTTTGGATTCGGAATATTGAATTTAGCCTAAGGTGAAATTTTGGTACTTTTCGGATAACTTTCATATTTTGATGAATAGTGAAAATTACTAAATTTTAATTAAAAACAACTTTTTTAATCAAAATAATTAATAGTGATAAATTATGAATTTTAGTAGTTTTAAAGTATATTTAGAATATATTTTTACCATTTAATATAATGTTGGTCATTGGACATAATTTTACAATTAAACCGAACATAAACAAGTGTCAATCTTTTGATAGTTATTATCTCTTAAAAACACGCTTTTTGTTTTGACAGCGGGAATTAATTTTAAATTAATTTCTGCCACTTCTGTGTTTTGAATTTAGAAAAATGGATTCCATATTTGGAATCAGGATGTCCAAATTGTGTAAATAGGTAACTTTTATTTTTAGACATTTTGAATAATTACTGTGGTAAATATTTTATTTACCATGGTTAAGGGTAAATCCGGTAAATAAGGGTTAAAAAATAATATTATAATAATACAAAATTACCCTAAAACGTGTCCTAACCTTATTGGTGGACACATACCCGACCATGAGCATCCTTGGGTCAATTTGGGGACCCCTTGGAGCCACTTGTATGTGGTAGGGACACTTTATATTAATAAAGTTAAAATAAAAATAAAAATGGCATAAGCTTACATCTTTTAGAAGAACAATTTTTACATAGGGTTATACATGGTGGATTTTCGATTATAAATATTCATTAGAAATATAAAAAGATTTCCTACATAATGATATTTTATTTATAATTTTTAGACATCAAATAAGTTAAATTATTAATGACACAATAGTGATGCAATGTTTACCTCATTAATAAATCATTTAAATAAATAAGATTATAATGATTAAAATATTATCTAAAACCTGTCCAATTCTTATTGGTTGATGTTATTTAGAATATGAGTCATCTTATCTTCGACCTCAATGATTTTTGGACCATTATAAACCGAATATAATTATATTATAAAGTAATACTTTCACTCTTTCCTAAAGAGCCCCTCCTCTCCCTTATAAAAGGAGACCACTTCTACTCATTCCTCACACCTCTCAAGCCACTTGGCTCGTCCAAAATCTGCCCAACTAATCTCCCCACATCCCTCTACTCCTCCTTGAAGCTTCCCATTAGGCAGAAAGCATTTCAAGAAGTCCTTTGGTTCCAACCAAAGTGAGTTACCTAAATTAAAGGTAACGATTTCTCTTAAATTATTTTCATTTATTTTGCTTCTCCAACCCCCAAACTCTTTTTATTTCCTTTCTTTTGTAACAACACCAGTATCCTCAATATACTAGGATGTTGTTATAAGATGTATTCAAACTACACATACACACAACTCCATCTAATGGATGATGAACATAATGTTTCTGTGGATGGCAAACTAACGCCTCACGAAACGATGATTGTTCAAATACATCTTACCGCCTCTCATGGTGGCCATTATGATGGCAATGTAATTAAATATGATATTAATGATATATATTTTATATATAAGCTTCTGTAATTCCATTTTATTTCATACCATTATTCGTTTCATGTTGTATATACATACGATAATTTCATTTGAGGAAGTGCGGACTACCGCCCCCTTAAAATGATATGACTCGTTCATACCACACATGGAACGTATAAAGGATGGTGTTAATGAACTTAAGTAACATATATAAAATATTATATTATACTGTAATAGTAATATACCTAAGTATCATTTGGATTCAATTCTTTTAAAATAAAAATTAAATGGAAGTTGCGTTCGTGCGTACGTACGGACTACCGTCTCCACGAACGCGATGAGATTCATCCTCCATCGTATCCATTCAAGTATAATTATCATTTGATGATTTAAAAATGATGTTTAAGGACTTGATACCATTATGGATTTGAATAATATACAACCTATCCTTTACAAACATGTCTTACGTAACAAAACATACAAAAGAAAACAAGTAAGTTAACACCCGAAACAACGATAATACTAAGATATTATTATCAAATCAATATTAAAAGATCATATATGATATCATATTAATATATATGATTCTTGTATAATTTAATAACAATTATTTCACCATTATACAGGAGGTTAACCTACCCCAACCAAGGAAAAGTACAAGGTAAGGGATTTTCTTATCTCACTTTCAATTCCGTGAGATTTCCATTGTTCGCCACTAAATTATTGAAAGTGGTGTATTGTGTACTGCCATTTGATATATATTATCATGATTCTATTTATATTCATGTTATTCTGTAAATCATTTGGTGGTTATTAACTTTTGGCCATACGACTCAGTTGATTAACGTGGTAAGGGGTTTTCATCTCACTCCTTATTCTCATGAGATTCATGCCATATTGCCACCATTACCTTTTGTGTGTTGTATGTACTGCCCATAATTATATTCTTTGTGTAATACACTCTAATTTATGTGTACTTACATATTCATTGTATGATACCTCTTTCATGGGTTGTATGTTTCATAAGTTACCAAACTGGTAAGGGTTATTTCAAAATCTCTTCATTATCTGAGGTTGTTTATACGTAATAATCTACTGGGATCTCGTTATCATCCACATCCATGTTTCTTCAAAATGTATTTCAAAACATTTTTAATATTTAAAAGAATATGGGTTAAATTCATTTATACCCTTGTTTGACTTTTTATAAGAGGTTTATAAGGGAATCTTTCCGTCGTTTTCCAAACAAGGTGCTTTTTAACCTTTTCGACAGAATTAAGATAAGAATGTTTTTTTTAACTTATACGGCGGGTGCGGTTATTTTCCGCCGTTATAAAATCGTCAAAGCTTCCCTTAAAAGCTTATAAGATTATTTTCAAAGAAAATGTTTGATTTTATATGGATCTTAAATGATTTCAAAATAAAAGGAGATATTTCTTTAAAAAGAATTTTGATTTCATCTAGTTCAACATCCTTTGATGGGTTTTAAGATTATTTGAAGTTGATTTATTATGATACAAAACTTCTATATTGTTTTGAAGGTTTTGTGATATGTTTGACTGTGGATGTGCTATTTTTATACCATTCATAGTTTATGGTGAAAGTATTGACATTTCGTATGCTAGTTCCAATAAGAATGTTTATGTTATATTTCAATCTTTAATTCATATGAATGTGTTGGACAAGTATGTTCCAGGTTGGGGACTAGTTAAAGTAAGCCCTCCAGGTTGGGGACTGGTAAAATTAAGCCCTCCAGGTTGGGGACTGGTAAAAGTAAGCCCTCCAGGTTAGGGACTGGTTAAAGTAAGCCCTCCAGGTTGGGGACTGGTAAAAGTAAGCCCTCCGGGTTGGTGTCCGGTTATTAGAGGCACTCCGGGTTGGTGTCCGGTTATTAGAGGCACTCCGGGTTGGTGTCCGGTTATTAGAGGCACTCCGGGTTGGGTTCCGGTTACAGTTAGCCCCAAGGTCTTGGGACGAGGCCTTGAAAAGTAATTAAAGTTTAGCCTTATGCATTCCAACATTATGAAAATGGTTATTGATTTTGCATGTGATTATTCGATTAGTAGAATATCCATGTGAACAAGTAAATGGCATTATTTAATTTTACTTTTGCCATACTATGTTGAAGTTCAAGTTTAAAAGGCTTTTGTTTTAGTAATTCATTGCCTTAAATGTTTATGCTTATTTTTGAATGTTCCGCTATATTGTTATCCTTACTGGGCATTTGAGCTCACCCCTTTTCTATGTTTTATTTTTCCCAGGATGTGAAGATGTAAGTTATGAATGACCTGTAGGGATATTATGAGGGGATTATAGTGTGGACTGTGGAAACATTATGTTGTTGTAGTAGTTTTTTCATTTTATGATATAATGTAAAACTTATGAATATATCTAGTGTATCCAAGGCTACTAAACCAATCGGTCTTTCGAGATTTGATCTTTCTTGTGATCATGCCAATGTTATGTAATAATGCAATGACTCTGGGTAACAGGGGTCGGGGCGTTACAGTTGGTATCAGAGGAAGTTTAGTACAAACCTTGGAAACTAGATTTAGATAAACTCTGATTAGAGCACGTAGACCTAAGATGAACTTTCAGGATTAGTATAGAAGAACTTCCTAGAATTTTGGTATCGTAGAGATTTTGTGAGTTTTCCAAGCAATACATCCCTGTCTGGATACGAGCAGGTAGAGGCGGCTCTGGCACAGATGTACCTAGGGGTAAAACCCAAAAACACCGCTTTGAGCTAGACTCGAACGGGAATTGGTGCACGACAACGGGTCTTGCTGCACTCTTGGTTACGACACTCCCGGGGGATATGCTTAGGATAACTCTCATTTTCTTACAAATCATTATGAAGGGTTTATGTGTATATACTTCCTCAAAGAAAACATTTTTATGATTATGGATTATATCCATAAATAGTTCAATTTATGTTAAGTGTTTTATAAGTATGGGATTATGTATTTTGATTCATAAACTGATCTAGTTTATGCCATTGTTTAGAAATGGCGCCCAGTAGAAAGAATGAGAACTCCAGAAATGCACATGATCCAAAGAGAAGGAAGGATCATATCTTTCATGGTCTTAATCTAGAATTGATAAGAGAAATAGTCTCCCATGTATTATCATCATATGAAGAAATAATATCATGTGTTGATAAGATAAGTAAAGAGTTTACTGAGTCCTATGGCTTTGAAGGGAAGCAAGATAAGAAAAGGATGGAAGAGAGAAAAATGGATAAAGGGAAGAGGGAAAAGAAGAATTTTCCCATATGTGGTAACTGTGGGAAGAAACACCCTGGAACTTGCCTGAAAGGAATGGGAGTTTGTTATAAGTGTGGAGGAAAAGGGCACAAAGTACGTGACTGCAAGGGTGAGAAAATGGTTTCAAATGTACAATGCTTCATTTGCAAGGAGTTTGGACACTACGCGAACCTATGCCCCAGTCATCAGACTATGACACAAATGATGCTATTGGATAATAATCAAGTTATGATACTACCACAGATGAAGAGGAATGATTAGAGTTCTTATGTTGATTATGTCAATTGAGTGTTGTATCAACAATGTACTTGTTATAATAATTATGGAGTATATAAGGATTGTACTGCAGTACTATTTCATTAAGGACTTGAGATTGTGTGGAACAAAGAAAAGTGACTCAATAGCAGGATAAATTTTTGGAAAATATATGGTTGAGAGAAAGATAAACCATAATATGGTTATGATACCGAGTTAGTGATTTTAGAATAATACATGATTGATTTGGATAAATTATGTTTGATATTATTGACTACCTTGAAACTGATTAATGATTTGTATTTTCCATCATTTTTTTTGGGGTTTAAAACATTTTTGGATTGATGAAGTATATCCAGCATTCTATATGGAATAGGGGATCATGAATGTAATCAATAAGGAATATGGTAATTCAAGATGTTTCAGTTTATTAAAAGAATACAAGATGAAGGTATTCATATGCTATTACGGGGTAAAAAGGATCTATATTATGTTTACCTTCCTTATAAATGTTGGACTGTGAGTTTGGACAGAAGTATTTTGGATAGTTCTAGTTTGGATTACCATAAAAGGAAAACCCAGAGGTCGGGCGGCAACCCGTCGCGTCCGGCAAGGCTGCGAGACTTGAACCCGCAACCGAAGGGCGACAAGGGTGTATCACCAACCACTGGCCCACGAGATGTCCTGGATTAAATAATGTTGTTTTTTTAAAGATCTGGTAGATGAATTATAAATTCATTTATTTTGGAACCCTATACGAATAGAATAAATAAATAAAAATTACATTCTATTATCTTTTAGAGTGAAAGATGAGTTTGTGGTAGAAATTTATTAATGGATAAAACTCTAATTATAAAGTAAGTATATCTCCTTATGATCTTAGCCAATCTCATAAATATATTCCTCAACATTAATAAAAGGAACTTAGAACAAAAATGTTGTCCTAGATGGTACCTTAAATCATCACTAATTCATGGCTTTGGGATTGTTGGCCTTTTCATAGCCATGTTCTCTACCACTCTCCATCAAATAATTGATGGTTAGATTTCTCTTCCATATCCATATTTTCCTACATGGAACCCTAGTATGTGTTATTTTCGGTAATCTTCATACTTTCCACTCTTTATTTTAAATAGAGGCCTCGTTAATTCATTTTTCGATGTGGGATTTCAACTATGATATTTTGAAACATCAAAAATGTGTTATCCTAATACCCTATGTTTTGTTGAACCGATGGTATTTCAAATCATCATAGATTGATGAATTTAAGGACCTCAATTATACACTTGTTTGTGATTGATTATCTCAATCACTACCTATAAATATTTACGTTTTTCCTCTAATTATATGTCTCTAATTGCCACCAATGTTCTCCTAATCGAGATCATAATTTGGTGGTGACTCTTTCATTTCTCTTTTCCTCATATTAAGACTAAATTTTAGTAACCTAATTTCCGATGTGGGTTTTCTCACAAAGATATTTTCTATTTTCAACCTTTTATTTTCGAAGAACAATTTCAAATTGCGAGGACGCAATTTATTGAAGGAGGGGAGAATGTAACACCCCAGGATTTCATAGTGTGTTATTTCTTAAAAATAATTCAATAACTTGCACTACACGCAACACCGAGTTCAATCACACCATGACGTACAAAAAAAATCCATTAAAAGAGGTCATGAATAGTATTAACAACATTTTGAACTTTATATAATCCTTATAATTTTAGAATCCCTATTATGAGTTTCTTAGTCATAATGCAAGAACAGATTCATTTTCAGTATTGCACTTTTATCAACTTTAATAGTGAAACCTTTTTAAATAAAATATTTTAAACTATCTGAATAAATTGGGACATCAAAAAAAAATTTTAAATGAAACATCCCAAGCTTCCAAGGTACGCTTTCCTTTGAATAAAATAGTAGCGTGTGTTGTACGCAACCTTGAATTTTAACACACGCCACAACCAATCAAACTAGCCGTTATGAATAGTAATACCTAAATTTTGAAATTATATATATTTTATATTTTAAAATGGACTTCATTTTTGGATTCGGAATATCGAATTTAGCCTAAGGTGAAATTTTGGTACTTTTCGGATAACTTTCATATTTTGATGAATAGTGAAAATTACTAAATTTTAATTAAAAACAACTTTTTTAATCAAAATAATTAATAGTGATAAATTATGAATTTTAGTAGTTTTAAAGTATATTTAGAATATATTTTTACCATTTAATATAATGTTGGTCATTGGACATAATTTCACAATTAAACCGAACATAAACTAGTGTCAATCTTTTGATAGTTATTATCTCTTAAAAACACGCTTTTTGTTTTGACAGCGGGAATTAATTTTAAATTAATTTCTGCCACTTCTGTGTTTTGAATTTAGAAAAATGGATTCCATATTTGGAATCAGGATGTCCAAATTGTGTAAATAGGTAACTTTTATTTTTAGACATTTTGAATAATTACTGTGGTAAATATTTTATTTACCATGGTTAAGGGTAAATCCGGTAAATAAGGGTTAAAAAATAATATTATAATAATACAAAATTACCCTAAAACGTGTCCTAACCTTATTGGTGGACACATACCCGACCATGAGCATCCTTGGGTCAATTTGGGGACCCCTTGGAGCCACTTGTATGTGGTAGGGACACTTTATATTAATAAAGTTAAAATAAAAATAAAAATGGCATAAGCTTACATCTTTTAGAAGAACAATTTTTATATAGGGTTATACATGGTGGATTTTCGATTATAAATATTCATTAGAAAGATAAAAAGATTTCCTACATAATGATATTTTATTTATAATTTTTAGACATAAAATAAGTTAAATTATTAATGACACAATAGTGATGCAATGTTTACCTCATTAATAAATCATTTAAATAAATAAGATTATAATGAATAAAATATTATCTAAAACCTGTCCAATTCTTATTGGTTGATGTTATTTAGAATATGAGTCATCTTATCTTCGACCTAAATGATTTTTGGACCATTATAAACCGAATATAATTATATTATAAAGTAATACTTTCACTCTTTCCTAAAGAGCCCCTCCTCTCCCTTATAAAAGGAGACCACTTCTACTCATTCCTCACACCTCTCAAGCCACTTGGCTCGTCCAAACTCTGCCCAACTAATCTCCCCACATACCTCTCCTCCTCCTTAAAGCTTCCCATTAGGCAGAAAGCATTTCAAGAAGTCCTTTGGTTCCAACCAAAGTGAGTTACCTAAATTAAAGGTAACGATTTCTCTTAAATTATTTTCATTTATTTTGCTTCTCCAACCCCCAAACTCTTTTTATTTCCTTTCTTTTGTAACAACACCAGTATCCTCAATATACTAGGATGTTGTTATAAGATGTATTCAAACTACACATACACACAACTCCATCTAATGGATGATGAACATAATGTTTCTGTGGATGGAAAACTAACGCCTCACGAAACGATGATTGTTCAAATACATCTTACCGCCTCTCATGGTGGCCATTATGATGGCACTGTAATTAAATATGATATTAATGATATATATTTTATATATAAGCTTCTGTAATTCCATTTTATTTCATACCATTATTCATTTCATGTTGTATATACATACGATAATTTCATTTGAGGAAGTGCGGACTACCGCCCCCTTAAAATGATATGACTCGTTCATACCACACATGGAACGTATAAAGGATGGTGTTAATGAACTTAAGTAACATATATAAAATATTATATTATACTGTAATAGTAATATACCTAAGTATCATTTGGATTCAATTCTTTTAAAATAAAAATTAAATGGAAGTTGCGTTCGTGCCTACGTACGGACTACCGTCTCCACGAACGCGATGAGATTCATCCTCCATCGTATCCATTCAAGTATAATTATCATTTGATGATTTAAAAATGATGTTTAAGGACTTGATACCATTCTGGATTTGAATAATATACAACCTATCCTTTACAAACATGTCTTACGTAACAAAACATACAAAAGAAAACAAGTAAGTTAACACCCGAAACAACGATAATACTAAGATATTATTATCAAATCAATATTAAAAGATCATATATGATATCATATTAATATATATGATTCTTGTATAATTTAATAACAATTATTTCACCATTATACAGGAGGTTAACCTACCCCAACCAAGGAAAAGTACATGGTAAGGGATTTTCTTATCTCACTTTCAATTCCGTGAGATTTCCATTGTTCGCCACTAAATTATTGAAAGTGGTGTATTGTGTACTGCCATTTGATATATATTATCATGATTCTATTTATATTCATGTTATTCTGTAAATCATTTGGTGGTTATTAACTTTTGGCCATACGACTCAGTTAATTAACGTGGTAAGGGGTTTTCATCTCACTCCTTATTCTCATGAGATTCATGCCATATTGCCACCATTACCTTTTGTGTGTTGTATGTACTGCCCATAATTATATTCTTTGTGTAATACACTCTAATTTATGTGTACTTACATATTCATTGTATGATACCTCTTTCATGGGTTGTATGTTTCATAAGTTACCAAACTGGTAAGGGTTATTTCAAAATCTCTTCATTATCTGAGGTTGTTTATACGTAATAATCTACTGGGATCTCGTTATCATCCACATCCATGTTTCTTCAAAATGTATTTCAAAACATTTTTAATATTTAAAAGAATATGGGTTAAATTCATTTATACCCTTGTTTGACTTTTTATAAGAGGTTTATAAGGGAATCTTTCCGTCGTTTTCCAAACAAGGTGCTTTTTAACCTTTTCGACAGAATTAAGATAAGAATGTTTTTTTTAACTTATACGGCGGGTGCGGTTATTTTCCGCCGTTATAAAATCGTCAAAGCTTCCCTTAAAAGCTTATAAGATTATTTTCAAAGAAAATGTTTGATTTTATATGGATCTTAAATGATTTCAAAATAAAAGGAGATATTTCTTTAAAAAGAATTTTGATTTCATCTAGTTCAACATCCTTTGATGGGTTTTAAGATTATTTGAAGTTGATTTATTATGATACAAAACTTCTATATTGTTTTGAAGGTTTTGTGATATGTTTGACTGTGGATGTGCTATTTTTATACCATTCATAGTTTATGGTGAAAGTATTGACATTTCGTATGCTAGTTCCAATAAGAATGTTTATGTTATATTTCAATCTTTACTTCATATGAATGTGTTGGACAAGTATGTTCCAGGTTGGGGACTAGTTAAAGTAAGCCCTCCAGGTTGGGGACTGGTAAAATTAAGCCCTCCAGGTTGGGGACTGGTAAAAGTAAGCCCTCCAGGTTAGGGACTGGTTAAAGTAAGCCCTCCAGGTTGGGGACTGGTAAAAGTAAGCCCTCCGGGTTGGTGTCCGGTTATTAGAGGCACTCCGGGTTGGTGTCTGGTTATTAGAGGCACTCCGGGTTGGTGTCCGGTTATTAGAGGCACTCCGGGTTGGGTTCCGGTTACAGTTAGCCCCAAGGTCTTGGGACGAGGCCTTGAAAAGTAATTAAAGTTTAGCCTTATGCATTCCAACATTATGAAAATGGTTATTGATTTTGCATGTGATTATTCGATTAGTAGAATATCCATGTGAACAAGTAAATGGCATTATTTCATTTTACTTTTGCCATACTATGTTGAAGTTCAAGTTTAAAAGGCTTTTGTTTTAGTAATTCATTGCCTTAAATGTTTATGCTTATTTTTGAATGTTCCGCTATATTGTTATCCTTACCGGGCATTTGAGCTCACCCCTTTTCTATGTTTTATTTTTCCCAGGATGTGAAGATGTAAGTTATGAATGACCTGCAGGGATATTATGAGGGGATTATAGTGTGGACTGTGGAAACATTATGTTGTTGTAGTAGTTTTTTCATTTTATGATATAATGTAAAACTTATGAATATATCTAGTGTTTCCAAGGCTACTAAACCAATCGGTCTTTCGAGATTTGATCTTTCTTGTGATCATTCCAATGTTATGTAATAATGCAATGACTCTGGGTAACAGGGGTCGGGGCGTTACATCAAATTCCTATGAAACCACAACTATGAAAGTGGTTTCTAAAGATAATCTAGAGTGAGGAAAACTATCCATCCACTTAAGAACTATGAGTGTTGTATTTTTATCTTATTCAACCAACTTTTTTGTACCCAAAATGTTTCATAAGGATATAAAATTACCACCCTGATGGTTATATATTAAATTATTAATAAAAAAATTATTGGTTTGATTATTCAGTCCCTATTAAATAAATCCTTTCAAATATATTTTTCTAGGAATGTGTTTCCAATAAAATCCTATTATCCTTACTTTAGTCAAATTTTATGTGATATTAGGAATGAATAGTCTCTATTGAAACTGATAAATTATAATATTGTAGAACCACGTCTAAAAGTACACCAAAGATCACTTGTTAATATAAGTATGAATATAAACTCCCTTTTAATTTTTTTATTCCCATATTATTGGGGGTATTTAACAAAAGTGGTTAAATAAAAATCAACATTAGTTATACTTCTATTATGAGAGAAAATATTATTTCAATATTCAAAACCAGGATAGTGAGGATAAAACCTTATTGGTAATCAAATCTAGCGTCATGGAAGAAATTAAATTTTAAATAATTAATAATTGAAATTTTAAGGAAATAATTTATTTGGGGGGGGGGGGGTGAATTTTATGACCTAAGATGTCATTGTATATTTTTCTTAAATAAACAATATATTAGATATTTGGTTCCACATGAAAGACTAAAAAACATAACATCATGATTTGTTGAGATCATTAAAACCCAACTATTGAATTAGTAGGTATGAATATGAGTAACCAAATCATGAAATAATATATATATATAAATGTTATTTTATAAAAAAATTATTAATTAATTACAATGTTTAAGAATATATATTTTTATTTGTGACAATTTTTATTAATTAGAACTAAGTATATTATTATTAAATGATTATTTTAATAAAATATAATATTTATTTATTAGTGATAGGTTTATTACTATTTTATAATAATTTAAAATATGAACATCTAGTATTTAAAAAACATTCCATATAAAAACAATGTATCATTATATTTTATGATTATATTTAAAATTTAAAATAGAAAAGAAATAAAAAAATTGATATGAAAAAATAATCTTTATTTTTGGATTTAAAATTTCAATATTATTTCAATATTATTCCTTAGTATTTTTCTAAAAAATGATTTTTAGGTGAATAATGTAAAATAACATTTTTATAAATAACCTTACTTTTATGAAATTATTAGTATATAAGTTTGAATTGGAAATTTATGAAACCTTTTTTGAGGAAAATAAGTATTTTATAATTTTATTTATAATTTATAATTTTTTTTGTTTAATTTACAAACCCATATTTGATATTTTAGAACTTAAGTTATATTTTTCTAAATTTTTTTAGATGGAATAAATTGAAGGTATTATATTTTTATTTTTATTTCTAGAGGATCCCCATTTTAAATGGGTTTTGAGGGACCCCTTACATGACCTATAATACTAGAGGCATAAATCTTTAAATACATGTCATGGAGGCCCATGATTACATGACCTGGAGGTCTAGAATCACAAGACCCAATAAACAAACCAAAGGCCCAAAGACCCGACCATACTTGAACTACCCCTCACCAACATCTGATTCAGTGAGAGTTCCTAGATCCCCAGATTGAGAGGCTTATTTTATATTATTTCCCTATATAGATATTCACAGTTCTTAGTCTGAGTGGCATAGTGAAGATGCCCTTCTCTTCATTCCCAATCCAGTTAGCCTCGTTTTGGTGGCTGCTACTTGCTCTGATTCCTCATATAGGGTATTTTATTGTGTGGTTTGAATTGATTTTTAAAATCCCAGATTATTTGTGGCCTAAAATAACATTTATTCCCCTAAACCGCTTGTCTAGAAGGTCTATGGTGTCCCAGAGGCCTGGTGCCCGAAGGCCTTTGGTGGCCCGATGGCCTAAATCTGTGGCCTGTAGGTCTAATTCGGGTAAATATATCTCATGAGAAAAGTATTCACAAGTGAATTTTAGTTTTTGATAATCATGGTCAATGATGGTGTGGCTCATGACTATAATTTTCCCCTGTACTATTTTTTGTTCCATATTTTAAATATTTCATGGTTTTATGCTTATTCTCATTCTTATGTAATGCTATCATGGGTTATTTTAATTATCTCATTCATGTATTATGTTATGAGATTATTTATTCCATGATGTGTGATATATTTTGTATTGGATATATATATATATATATTATACCTATATTCTCATCGTATTCTCACTAATGATATTTGATTGTTACTGTTTATGTTTACCATTATTGAGCATCAGAGCTCACCACTTTTTTATGTTTACATTTCCCAATGTTATGAAGATAGGAAAATTATAAATTGTATATAATAGTTTATTATGTTAAGGATTTATGGGGGCTATTAAAGACCAATTATATATTATGTATTTTCATATATAATGGAAAAAATGTCTAATTGATACAATGAAAACGAGTTTTATTAGTTAATGATTTTTCCTAATTCTCTAAAACTCTAAACCTAAAAGGTCTTGAGAATTAATTGAAATTAATTATTTTCTTTAAGTTATGTGGATGAGATGGTCACATTTTTGGATTTTTATATGTGAAATAAAATATAAATCATTTAACATATCATGAAAACCCACAGGAAGAAAATGGTTTGCATTCTTCACATCATAACTGACCCCTGAAAAGAAAACTTGGCATTAAAAAATTTACAAATGGTATCACCAAAATTGATCTGAATAATGTAAATGGTTGAGACCCAAGATTAAAATACACCAAAATATATTTCATAAAAAAATTTAAGGGTGATTCATGCAAAATAAATTCCATGGATATAAATCCTTTAGAGATAAAGAAGAAAACATGTAGTGAAATTACATTTTTTAAATACCTAAAAACTCCTTAAAATTTATTATTTAAAATAAAATAATTTTTTCTTAATAAAAAATTATCCTTTAAGACAAAAAATTATTTTAGATAAACAAATTTATAAGTGGAATATTCTTTTAGAACATTTCTTTTAGATGACATAGAAACACTAAATAATTCTTTCTTAAAAATGAAATCCATTATAATCAGTTTTAAAATTAATTATTCCATTTTAATATTAAACTTTTAATTTTGGAAAATATAATAATATTTCATTTTCTTTTTAAAATCAACAAGAGTTAAAATCATTTTGAAAACTATTTTTTAACATGGAAAGGAAGGTTCTTTAAGAATATTTCTTATACAGTGATAGAAACAATAAAATATTTTTTAGAAAATGTTCATAAAATTTTCATAAAATAAGAAGTTAAAAATCACATTAAAAAATTCATTTTCAAAAAGTTGAAGTGAAAATTTAGGAATTTTTTATTTAAAATGAATCTTCAATAAAATATCCTTGGAAATATATAAAGGTTATCAAAATGGAATATGGAGTGGAAGATAAATATTTGATTATAAAAGGATGGAAATCCTTTTTAATATTTTGAAATACCTTTGTTGAAAATAAACATCCTAAAAAGAGTGACCAAATATTATTTGTTTAAAATAGGAAAAGGAAAATATGAAGGTCGTATAAGATAACACATGTAACACCCCAAGATTTCATAGTGTGTTATTTCTTCAAAATAATTCAATAACTTTCACTACACGCAACACCGAGTTCAAGCGCACCATGACTTACCAAACAAGCCGTTCAAAAAAGGTTATGAATAGTATTAACTAAATTTTAAACTTTATATAATCCTTATAATTTTAGAATCCATATTATGAGTTTCTTAGACATAATGTAAGAACAAATTCATCTTCAGTATTGTAGTTTTACCAACTTTTAATAGTGAACCCTTTTTAAATAAAATATTTTAAACCTTTTGACTAAATGGGGACATCAAAAAAATTTAAAATAAAACATCCCAAGCTTCCACGGTACGCTTTCCTTTGAATAAAACAGTAGCGTGTGTTGTACGCGACTTCGAGTTTTAACACACACCACAACCGATCAAACTAGCCGTTATGAATAGTAATACTTAATTTTTTGAAATTATATATATTTTATATTTCAAAATGGACTTCATTTTTGGATTCGGAATATCAAATTTAGCCTAAGGTGAAATTTTGGTACTTTTCGGATAACTTTCATATTTTGATGAATAGTAAAAATTACTAAATTTTAATTAAAAACAACTTTTTAAATAAAAATAATTAATAGTGATAAATTATGAATTTGAGTGGTTTTAAAGTATATTTAGAATATATTTTTACCATTTAATATAATATTGGTCATTGGACATAATTTTACAATTAAACCGAACATAAACAAGTGTCAATCTTTTGATAGTTATTATCTCTTAAAAACACGCTTTTTGTTTTGACAGCGGGAATTAATTTTAAATTAATTTCTGCCACTTCTGTGTTTTGAATTTAGAAAAATGGATTCCATATTTGGAATCAGGATGTTCAAATTGTGTAAATAGGTGACTTTTATTTTTAGACATTTTGAATAATTACTGCAGTAAATATTTTATTTACCATGGTTAAGGGTAAATCCGATAAATAAGGGTTAAAAAATAATATTATAATAATACTAAATTACCCTAAAACGTGTCTTAAACCTATTGGATGATACATGGTCGACCATGGGCATCTTTGGGTCAATTTTGGGACCCCATTGATCCACTTGTAAGTGATAATGACACTTTATTTTAATTAAGTTAAAATGAATACAAAAATGGCATAAGCTTACATCTTTTAAAAGAACAATTTTTACATAGGGTTATACATGTTGGATTTTAGATTATAAATATTCATTAGAAAGATAAAAAGATTTACTACATAATGATATTTTATTTATAATTTTTAGACATCAAATAATTTAAATTATTAATGACACAATAATGATGCAATGTTTACCTCATTAATAAATCATTTAAATAAATAAGATTATAATGATTAAAATATTAACTAAAACCTGTCCAATTCTTATTGGTTGATGTTATTTAGAATATGAGTCATCTTATCTTCGACCTCAATGATTTTTGTACCATTATAAACCGAATATAATTATATTATAAAGTAATACTTTCACTCTTTCCTAAAGAGCCCCTCCTCTCCCTTATAAAAGGAGACCACTTCTACTCATTCCTCACACCTCTCAAGCCACTTGGCTCGTCCAAACTCTGCCCAAATAAGCTCCCCACATCCCTCTACTCCTCCTTGAAGCTTCCCCTTAGGCAGAAATCATTTCAATAAGTCCTTTGGTTCCAACCAAAGTGAGTTACCTAAATTAAAGGTAACATTTTCTCTTAAATTATTTTCAATTATTTTGCTTCTCCAACCCCCAAACTCTTTTTATTTCCTTTCTTTTGTAACAACACCAGTATCCACAATATACTAGGATGTTGTTATAAGAAGGACTCAAACTACACATTCACACAACTCCATCTAATGGATGATGAACATAATGTTTCTGTGGATGGCAAACTAACGCCTCACGAAACGATGATTGTTCAAATACATCTTACCGCCTCTCATGGTGGCCATTAGGATGGCACTGTAATTAAATATGATATTAATGATATATATTTTATATATAAGCTTCTGTAATTCCATTTTATTTCATACAATTATTCGTTTCATGTTGTATATACATACGATAATTTCATTTGAGGAAGTGCGGACTACCGCCCCCTTAAAATGATATGACTCGTTCATACCACACATGGAACGTATAAAGGATGATGTTAATGAAATTAAGTAACATATATAGAATATTATATTTTACTGGAATAGTAATATACCTATGTATCATTTGGATTCGATTCTTTTAAAATAAAAATTAAATGGAAGTAGCATTCGTGCGTACGTACGGACTACCGTCTCCACGAACGCGATGAGATTCATTCTCCATCGTATCCATTCAAGTATAATTATCATTTGATGATTTAAAAATTATTTTTAACGACTTGATACCATTCTGGATATGAATAATATACATCCCATTAATAACAAATATGGCTCACATAACAAAGAATATAAAGTAAAATGAACCCGTTAACACCTGAAATGACGATAATTCTAAGATATTATTAACAAATAAATGTTAAAAGATCATATATGATATCATATTAAAGTAACTGATTCTTGTATTATTAAATAACAATTATTTCACCATTATACAGGAGGTAAACCTACCATCGACCAAGGAAAAAGTACAAAGTAAGGGATTCTCTTATCTCACTTTCAATTCCGTGAGATTTCCATTGTTCGCTACTAAATTATTGAAAGTGGTTTATTGTGTACTTACATTTGATATATATTATCATGATTCACTTTATATTCATGTTATTCTGTAAATCATTTGGTGGTTATTAACTTTTGGCCATGCGACTCAGTTGATTAACGTGGTAAGGGGTTTCTTGTCTCACTTTTAATTCCGTGAGAATTCCATTTATCACCACTTAATTATTGCATGTGGTGTATGTGTACTACCCATGATTGTATTCATTGTGTAATATACTTTATTTTATGGGTATTTACATCATCATGGTATGATCTTTCTTTCATGGGTGTTTGTTTCTTAAGTTACCTAATCAATAAGGGAATTTGAGATTTCAATTTCCACTCATTTGGCTTTACGCATATTTGATTGATTATATTACCCCAAGATTATGTGTGGAATCACTATTAATTTGTTTATGTCATAATTTCCACTCCCCTTCCTGTGGATATACTTTTGATACACATAATCACTCCATTGAAAATTCTCAAGTCATTGATATGAATTTGATAAGAGTAATTTTAACTCTTTCACCATTTGTTGAGTTAAACATCCAATTCGTTGGTGTTGTTTTTACAGGAATATGTGTGAATATACTTTGATTGTTTTACACTGAATATCCAATCATATTTAGTGTATTTATATTTCTCACACATAATTGTGTTGTTGATTTATCCTTAACCTAAGGATATAGCCTTTATGAGAGATTTCATCTCAACTTACATTCCATTGAGACTTCTTTGTTGATATACACCAAATCACTTTTATGTGGTGTATATAATGTACTTTGACATAGTATATCATGAATTCCCTTTATTCTCATGATATTACAAAGTTTTGATTACCTCAATTATTTTTATTCAAGTGTCTCTCTTTTGGTTATAATCTCTAACTAAAATACCATTTTTAAATGTTTTAAAGACTTATTCATCTAAATCTTTGTCATTAATGTCCATGTTTTAAAAATGGGTTTAAGGATTTATTTATATGGACATTAAAGTTTAGAAATTAAAAATCCTTTTAAAAGGTTTCAAAGTGGTATGGGACACTTTGATTCAAAAATCTATTTTTAAATGGCTTCTTGACAAATAGTGTGATTTTTAAATGTTTTCAAGAAAAGGGGGATATTTCTCTCAAATAGTTTTGATGATTATTTTCATCTATGTCAACATCCTTCATTATTCATGATTGAGGTTAATGTGATACAATACAATCTTCCATATTGTATCAAATGAGTTATATTTGACTGCGGATGTTCTATTTTTATACCAATCATGGTTTGTGGATAAAGTATTGACATTTCGTATGCTAGTTTTAATACGAATGTTTATTTTATGCTTAAACCTATTCATATGAGGAATGCATTGGACTTAATAAGTGACGGGTGGAGCCCGATATAGCTCCTCGATGCATCGGTAGGTCTAATGAGACAAACTAGTGTCTTGGCACAAGGCCTTGGCAAAATCTTATTTGTAGTCTTGGCACGAGGCCTTGGCTATGTGGTTATGATAGTCTGGCATTATGCATTCCATCATTTTGAAAGTGGTTATTGATATTGCATGTGATCATTCGACTAGTAGAATATCCATGTGAGTAAGTAAATGACATTATTTCATTTTATTTATGCCATACCATGTTGAAAGTTCAAGTTTCAAAGGCTTTTGTTTTAGTTATAAATTGCCTTAAGTGTTTATGATTATTTATGAAAGCTTCTGCTATAATGTTATCCTTACTGAGCATCCGAGCTCACCCCTTTCAATGTTTTTTTTTTCCAGGATTATGAAGAAGTAATTTATGAATGACCTGCAGGGATAGTATGAGGGGATATGAAGACAAGATGTTTTTTTTATGATGTAATGTAAACATTTATGGATATATCTAGTTATTCCAAGGCTACTAAACTAATCGGTCTTTTGAGACTTGATCTTTCTCATGATCATGCCAATGTTATGTAATAATGCACCGACTCTGGGTAACTAGGGTCGGGGCGTTACAGTTGGTATCAGAGGAAGTTTAGTACAAACCTTGGTAGCTAGATTTAGATAAACTCTGATTAGAGCACGTAGACCTAAGATGAACTTTGAGGATTAGTATAAAAGAACTTCCTAGAATTTTGGTATTGTAGAGATTTTGTGAGTTTTCCGAGTAATACATCCCTGTCTGGATACGAGCAGGTAGAGGCGGCTCTGGCACAGATGTACCTAGGGGTAAAACCCGAAAACACCGCTTTGAGCTAGACTCGAACGGGAACTGGTGCACGACAACGGGCCTTGCTGCACTCTTGGTTACGACACTCCCGGGGGATATGCTTAGGATAATTTACATTTTCTTTACAAACCGATTTAAGTAATATATACATAAGATGAGAGTAAATGACCTTGGTTAATCCTAATATGTTTCAAATTGAGAATATGGTGACATTTTAATCTCTAAATGATTTTACGACTACTATTACTCACACAATGCTTTCTGGTTTTAGTCTATGGCTGGATTCCAAGGAAGTCATAGTGACTTTGAGAATGATGTACAAGGTGGGAACGGTGGTGGAAATGAGCAACAAAATGGAATGTTGATAGGCGTAAAAGATATCGTCTTTATGCCAAATCAGTTTTCCAAAAATATGATCAACAACATATATATTAACCAACTCCCAGACTCAACAAGGAAGAGAAAGGTGATAAATGATAAGATCTCCAGCAATGGAGACCATGGAGAAAAGAAAAATCAATTTTCATCATGCAGGAATTGTGGAAAGAGACACTCAGGAAAGTGTCTCAATGGGACAACGAAATGTTTTACGTGCGGGAAGGAAGGACATAAAGTGAAGAATTGCCGAAGAAAAATGAAGAGTACTATGGAAGAAGATAAAAATGGTCCCAAGAGTCCATTTACAGTCATTTGCCGTAAATGTAGGGGACCTGGCCATTACCCGAGTGAATGTCCTATTTTATAGGATATTTTCTTGCTCAAAGAAGAAGCTATGTGGAAATAAATGGTTGGAGAAAAATTTAAAAAAGTATTAGCACTCCTTGTTGATGGGTTTACTTTGGAATAATTTTCTCTTGTATTTGTAACCCCTCAGTTTGCCATGTGAGAATGATATTTGAGGAATAATTGTCTCTTCTCTTGTGGATATAGGTATAAATAACCATTTGGTTTTATATGATCATTGGGGTTTGAGAAAATGATAAGTTATTATAATTTGGGATGAAAATGCAAAGTATGATATAACATTTGTGGTTAAATTATGTTATTTTGAAAAATATATCTCATTTTGGTAATATTATAGAATATAGTTTTTGAAAAAGGACAACACGTAGACCGTGTGACAACCCGTCGCATCGGACAAAGCTGTGGGAATCGAACCCACAACCAAAGTGCGATTGGGATTTATCGCCTACCACTGGACTACGTGAAGTCCCTGGTTAGTATGACTATTTTTTTTGTTAAATGATTTTATTGATCAATAATAAGATGATTTGGGTTCTTATGTCTTATCAAATGAATACCCTTGGTATAGGAAAATGATTTGGTGATTAAGTGATAAATGTTATTTTGGAAGATGTTCGTTTTGTTAGGAACACTATATGCCCAAGGAAAATAGAATACAATGAGGTTTCATTTGTAGAGTAACGGTGGATTTTTATCTACATTTTTATTGTTGATTTATAGTGATTTGGGTTATTTATGGAAATGATTAACCTATAACAGAGAATATGTGATGATGTTAATTACTTTTAAGTATGTGACTTTAAGAGTATTTGATGTCATTTGGAGATACAATGTAACATGGGAGACTACATAATCAAATTCTTCTATGTTTTGGGTTTCAATATTAGTTTGGATTATATTAAAGGATTTTAAGGACAATTGGTTATTGAATGGTATCTATTTAACTTTGGGGTATTGTTGGTTTAATTTTAGAAATTAAGATTAGTGCATATTTATCTCAATGAATATCCTTTTGGGGGATCATTAGATCATTCACTAACCATTTTGGTTTTGATTACTCTTCAAAGACAATGTAAATATATGGTTTATCCTGCATGGATCATGTGATTCTATAGAAGTTTATTCTAGCTCTTCCAGTGTGACCAAGTCTTCTTGAATACTCATCGTTTAAAAAAAATTGAGTTAGTGGTGGAAATTTATTAAAGAATGAAAATCTACTTAAAATTTAAGTATATCTCATAATGTTCTTAGTCAATATCATAAATGAATTCCTCTTCCTTATGTAATGTAACTAAAAAAAAATGTTGTCCTAGATGGTACCTTAAATCATCACTAATTTATGGCTTTGGGATTGTTGGCCTTTTCATAGCCATGTTCTCTACCACTCTCCATCAGATAATTGATGGTTAGATTTCTCCTCCATATCCATATTTTCCTACATGGAACCCTAGTATGTGTTATTTTCGGTAATCTTCATACTTTCCACTCTTTATTTTAAATAGAGGCCTCATTAATTCATTTTTCGATGTGGGATTTCAACTAAGATATTTTGAAATGTCAAAAATGTGTGATCCCAATACCCTATATTTTGTTGAACCGATGGTACTTCAAATCATCATAGATTGATGAGTTTAAGGACCTCAATTTTATACTTGTTTGTGATTGATGACCTCAACCACTACCTATAAATATTTACGTTTTTCCTCCAATTATATGTCTCTAATTGCCACCAATGTTCTCCTAATCGAGATCATAATTTGGTGGTGACCCTTTCATTTCTCTTTTCCTCATATTAAGACTAAATTTTAGTAAACCAATTTCCGATGTGGGTTTTCCCACAAATATATTTTCTATTTTCAACCTTTTATTTTCGAAGAACAATTTCAAATTGCGAGGACGCAATTTATTGAAGGAGGGGAGAATGTAACACCCCAAGATTTCATAGTGTGTTATTTCTTCAAAATAATTCAATAACTTGCACTACACGTAACACCGAGTTCAAGCGCACCATGACTTACCAAACAAGCCATTCAAAAAAGGTTATGAATAGTATTAACTAAATTTTAAACTTTATATAATCCTTATAATTTTAGAATCCATATTATGAGTTTCTTAGACATAATGTAAGAACAAATTCATCTTCAGTATTGTAGTTTTACCAACTTTTAATAGTGAACCCTTTTTAAATAAAATATTTTAAACCTTTTGACTAAATGGGGACATCAAAAAAATTTAAAATAAAACATCCCAAGCTTCCACGGTACGCTTTCCTTTGAATAAAACAGTAGCGTGTGATGTACGCGACTTCGAGTTTTAACACACACCACAACCGATCAAACTAGCCATTATGAATAGTAATACTTAATTTTTTGAAATTATATATATTTTATATTTCAAAATGGACTTCATTTTTGGATTCTGAACATCAAATTTAGCCTAAGGTGAAATTTTGGTACTTTTCGGATAACTTTCATATTTTGATGAATAGTAAAAATTACTAAATTTTAATTAAAAACAACTTTTTAAATCAAAATAATTAATAGTGATAAATTATGAATTTGAGTGGTTTTAAAGTATATTTAGAATATATTTTTACCATTTAATATAATATTGGTCATTGGACATAATTTTACAATTAAACCGAACATAAACAAGTGTCAATCTTTTGATAGTTATTATCTCTTAAAAACACGTTTTTTGTTTTGACAGTGGGAATTAATTTTAAATTAATTTCTGCCACTTCTGTGTTTTGAATTTAGAAAAATGGATTCCATATTTGGAATCAGGATGTTCAAATTGTGTAAATAGGTGACTTTTATTTTTAGACATTTTGAATAATTACTGCAGTAAATATTTTATTTACCATGGTTAAGGGTAAATCCGGTAAATAAGGGTTAAAAAATAATATTATAATAATACTAAATTACCCTAAAACGTGTCTTAACCCTATTGGTTGATACATGGTCGACCATGGGCATCTTTGGGTCAATTTTGGGACCCCATTGATCCACTTGTAAGAGATAATGACACTTTATTTTAATTAAGTTAAAATGAATACAAAAATGGCATAAGCTTACATCTTTTAAAAGAACAATTTTTACATAGGGTTATACATGTTGGATTTTAGATTATAAATATTCATTAGAAATCTAAAAAGATTTACTACATAATGATATTTTATTTATAATTTTTAGACATCAAATAATTTAAATTATTAATGACACAATAATGATGCAATGTTTACCTCATTAATAAATCATTTAAATAAATAAGATTATAATGATTAAAATATTAACTAAAACCTGTCCAATTCGTATTGGTTGATGTTATTTAGAATATGAGTCATCTTATCTTTGACCTCAATGATTTTTGGACCATTATAAACCGAATATAATTATATTATAAAGTAATACTTTCACTCTTTCCTAAAGAGCCCCTCCTCTCCCTTATAAAAGGAGACCACTTCTACTTATTCCTCACACCTCTCAAGCCACTTGGCTCGTCCAAACTCTGCCCAAATAAGCTCCCCACATCCCTCTCCTCCTCCTTGAAGCTTCCCCTTAGGCAGAAAGCATTTCAAGAAGTCCTTTGGTTCCAACCAAAGTGAGTTACCTAAATTAAAGGTAACATTTTCTCTTAAATTATTTTCAATTATTTTGCTTCTCCAACCCCCAAACTCTTTTTATTTCCTTTATTTTGTAACAAAACCAGTATCAAAAATATACTAGGATGTTGTTATAAGAAGGACTCAAACTACACATTCACACAACTCCATCTAATGGATGATGAACATAATGTTTCTGTGGATGGCAAACTAACGCCTCACGAAACGATGATTGTTCAAATACATCTTACTGCCTCTCATGGTGGCCATTAGGATGGCACTGTAATTAAATATGATATTAATGATATATATTTTATATATAAGCTTCTGTAATTCTATTTTATTTCATACAATTATTCGTTTCATGTTGTATATACATACGATAATTTCATTTGAGGAAGTGCGGACTACCGCCCCCTTAAAATGATATGACTCGTTCATACCACACATGGAACGTATAAAGGATGGTGTTAATGAACTTAAGTAACATATATAGAATATTATATTTTACTGGAATAGTAATATACCTATGTATCATTTGGATTCGATTCTTTTAAAATAAAAATTAAATGGAAGTAGCATTCGTGCGTACGTACGGACTACCGTCTCCACGAACGCGATGAGATTCATTCTCCATCGTATCCATTCAAGTATAATTATCATTTGATGATTTAAAAATTATGTTTAAGGACTTGATACCATTCTGGATATGAATAATATACATCCCATTAATAACAAATATGGCTCACATAACAAAGAATATAAAGTAAAATGAACCCGTTAACACCTGAAATGACGATAATTCTAAGATATTATTAACAAATAAATGTTAAAAGATCATATATGATATCATATTAAAGTAACTTATTCTTGTATTATTAAATAACAATTATTTCACCATTATACAGGAGGTAAACCTACCATCGACCAAGAAAAAAGTACAAAGTAAGGGATTCTCTTATCTCACTTTCAATTCCGTGAGATTTCCATTGTTCGCTACTAAATTATTGAAAGTGGTGTATTGTGTACTTACATTTGATATATATTATCATGATTCACTTTATATTCATGTTATTCTGTAAATCATTTGGTGGTTATTAACTTTTGGCCATGCGACTCAGTTGATTAACGTGGTAAGGGGTTTCTTGTCTCACTTTTAATTCCGTGAGAATTCCATTGATCACCACTTAATTATTGCATGTGGTGTATGTGTACTACCCATGATTGTATTCATTGTGTAATATACTTTATTTTATGGGTATTTAAATCATCATGGTATGATCTTTCTTTCATGGGTGTTTGTTTCTTAAGTTACCTAATCAATAAGGGAATTTGAGATTTCAATTTCCACTCATTTGGCTTTACACATATTTGATTGATTATATTACCCCAAGATTATGTGTGGAATCACTATTCATTTGTTTATGTCATAATTTCCACTCCCGTTCCTGTGGATATACTTTTGATACACATAATCACTCCATTGAAAATTCTCAAGTCATTGATATGAATTTGATAAGAGTAATTTTAACTCTTTCACCATTTGTTGAGTTAAACATCCAATTCGTTGGTGTTGTTTTTACAGGAATATGTGTGAATATAATTTGATTGTTTTACACTGAATATCCAATCATATTTAGTGTATTTATATTTCTCACACATAATTGTGTTGTTGATTTATCCTTAACCTAAGGATATAGCCTTTATGAGAGATTTCATCTCAACTTACATTCCATTGAGACTTCTTTGTTGATATACACCAAATCACTTTTATGTGGTGTATATAATGTACTTTGACATAGTATATCATGAATTACCTTTATTCTCATGATATTACAAAGTTTTGATTACCTCAATTATTTTCATTCAAGTGTCTCTCTTTTGGTTAGAATCTCTAACTAAAATACCATTTTTAAATGTTTTAAAGACTTATTCATCTAAATCTTTCTCATTAATGTCCATGTTTTAAAAATGGTTTTAAGGATTTATTTATATGGACATTAAAGTTTAGAAATTAAAAATCCTTTTAAAAGGTTTCAAAGTGGTATGGGACACTTTGATTCAAAAATCTATTTTTAAATGGCTTCTTGACAAATAGTGTGATTTTTAAATGTTTTCAAGAAAAGGGGGATATTTCTCTCAAATAGTTTTGATGATTATTTTCATCTATGTCAACATCCTTCATTATTCATGATTGAGGTTAATGTGATACAATACAATCTTCCATATTGTATCAAATGAGTTATATTTGACTGTGGATGTTCTATTTTTATACCATTCATGGTTTGTGGATAAAGTATTGACATTTCGTATGCTAGTTTTAATACGAATGTTTATTTTATGCTTAAACCTATTCATATGAGGAATGCATTGGACTTAATAAGTGGCGGGTGGAGCCCGCTATAGCTCCTCGATGCATCGGTAGGTCTCATGAGACAAACTAGTGTCTTGGCACAAGGCCTTGGCAAAATCTTATTTGTAGTCTTGGCACGAGGCCTTGGCTATGTGGTTATGATAGTCTGGCATTATGCATTCCATCATTTTGAAAGTGGTTATTGATATTGCATGTGATCATTCGACTAGTAGAATATCCATGTGAGTAAGTAAATGGCATTATTTCATTTTATTTATGCCATACCATGTTGAAAGTTCAAGTTTCAAAGGCTTTTGTTTTAGTTATAAATTGCCTTAAGTGTTTATGATTATTTATGAAAGCTTCTGCTATAATGTTATCCTTACTGAGCATCCGAGCTCACCCCTTTCAATGTTTTTTTTTTCCAGGATTATGAAGAAGTAATTTATGAATGACCTGCAGGGATAGTATGAGGGGATATGAAGACAAGATGTTTTTTTATGATGTAATGTAAAAATTTATGGATATATCTAGTTATTCCAAGGCTACTAAACTAATCGGTCTTTCGAGACTTGATCTTTCTAATGATCATGCCAATGTTATGTAATAATGCACCGACTCTGGGTAACTAGGGTCGGGGCGTTACAACACATAAATGGGTTTCAAAATATAAATGAGAATATTGATGGGAAAAGAAAATCAATACACAGATGAAAATGAAATTATTTAGAGTGGATATGAATAATTATCAAAATCATCAACATTTATGTAATTCCCTAACACAAACCACTAGGTTCAATCCAGAGTGTTATGTAACCTCATGCGCACCTACTCATATATAATAGGTTAGTGACTTGTAGTGAGGGCATGAGTCCATAATTGGGGAGACTATACCATTCATATCATGTCATATGATCAATAATAATAATAAAAATAATAATAAACCATCATAGTAATCATGAAGAACTAAATAAATGGAATGAATTTCATATGAATAAAACAAACCAATGTGGAAATACTCTCCAAACTAATAAAAGTAGGAAAACAAACAATAATTGTGGGTTCCACCAGATTCTATCTCGATCCACAATTAGTTCCATCCTCCTCTTCTCATCTGTCCAATATAGATCTTTTTCCTTTCACTAAATCCCTCATGAAATCTACAAGCGCACCTAAATTCCCAAGTATGGAGTGAGTACAAGACTCATTAGGACACCACCAATGAGTCCTTACCTAACATTCTCAAGTATATAATTTTTTTCTATATTAATAAAAAATGTGTAATAATATAAACATACAATCCAAAACTAAGTGTACATGCATTAACCAAGAAGTCAAAAACTCCTGGATGTACCTTATTTATCTTCATGTAGAAAGATAACTAGAAGTGTATGTAGTAATTGAACTTTCCCCTATATGAAATCCTCATGGTTTTTTGTGAGCATGAAATGCAATGTTATTTATCCCCCAATAGAACCATATCACCCAATATCCTCTGGTCAAGAAAATATGATACTCACATCGACCAGGTTACCTCATGGTTCACGATACATGGAAAATCAAGGATGCCTCAAGTGCATCTTCATCACAACACCATGGATAACCCATTTCACCACCAGATTCTTATGTACCTCATCACCATAATCATAAATCATATGAACTCCCCTATAAAGGATAAACATGTCACAATGGTACACCTATCTCAATTACCACTAACCACCAATGGTAACACATGTAATGACCCTAAGTTTTATCAATGGAAATTACCTCCTTATAATTATTTCATATTTTATAAACACATAATAGGACATAATACAAGATTTATAAATGATTATTGAATGAAATAATAAGCATTTATAGAAGTTAAGGAACCTAAACTGATGAAAGTTGACCTTTAGAATAGTAACGTAACTCTTATTAATAGTAAACAATCCAATTAAATAGTAACATAACCAATAAAAGTATAAATAAAATTTATTCATCTTATAAGTAAAAATATGATATAATTATATCATAGTATAAGTAAATAAATATTTTAAAAATTATTAATTAAGTATTGGTATTTTTATAGGTCATAAATATTTAATTATATTTTTTTGATTAATTTAATAATTTAAAAGAAAATTTATTTTCATAAAATGTATTCATAAATTAATATTTTTATGTCTTAATATTATAAAATAGTTTTATAAAACCTTAATTAAATTTTCAAAGTGTTAGAAAATTAGCTTTAATTTTAAAATTTGTATTTTCCAAGTAAATAATGATTTTAATTAAAAATTATATTTATCATATTTATAAAATTATTTTAATAAAATCGAGTTCATTTTTTAATTATAAATTTTAGAAAATGTCTTCGGTGATTTTTTGGGATTTTTCTAAAATACTTGAATTTTTAGTGAATAGTAAAATACGATAATTTACAGTTTATATACATTATAAGTTGAATATACTATTCATTGAGTCATAGCTAATGTAATCAAAATTGGTTAAAAATCACATGATCTAAATACTATATTTTTTCTCAAGAATTAACACTATTGCTTATATTGAGAAAAATAATAAACTAATGAATTAAATAATTAGAAAACACCCCTCTCCCCCACTATAAATACCATCCCTCACCACCTCTTCTCCTCACACCTCTCAAGTCTTGAGGATTATCCAAATTATACTAAAATATCCTCCCAATACCCTCCCTCACTTCTAGGAGATTTTGTTTCTTTACAAAAGACAAAAATCAATACCCTAAGGAGGTTCTCAAGAAGAAGTAATCAAGAGGTAAAACCCCTTTCCTTTTATTTTAATTTCTTTTCAAGTTCCTTTATTTTTATTTTCTCTACTCACCTTACCCATTTAAAAGTGACATTAAAACTCAAGTATCTTATATATAATATAATTTTATCATGTTTATGGAATAATTATTCATAAAATATATTCTCTTATATCTTTTATTTTAAGAATTAAAACATCGTCCGTGAGGTTCTGATCTACCACCTTTGTGGACGACATGGTTTAATATTTCAATTACACCTTCAAGTCTAGTCATTAAACCATTTTTATGGTTTTGAATGATTATAATATATGTATTAAATCTTATTTAATTTTCTGTGATCATTTTTTACACATTAAATTAATTTATTAAACAAATGAATTCGTTGTGATCGAAAACCACCAAAATATTCCCAAACGATTATCATTAACTATTTATCTAATAATTAATCATAATTATATAAAAAAAATGATATATAAGAGAACTTTAACCTCTATAATATCATTAATAATATATAAGATCAATTCTGGATAATTACCCCCACTTTATATGACCTTTTGTACATTTATACAAATAAACTGTTCATGAAAACCATGGAAACCAATGCTTCTAAATGATGAAATTGAATATATTAACCCATAAAAAAGACATAAATTAACATAATAAAGTTATAATAAATAAAATAAATTTATAAAGGTTTGTTTAATTATTATTTATTAAATATAATTTTATTATTTAGGACATTAAGACAAGGTGTAGAATCATTATGAACATAAGGTAAGGGATTCTACCCAAACCTCCATTATTCCTTCGGGATACTCTTTCACTCATTTTACTAAAATAAAATTATATTTTATTTTTTTATAAATATTCTAAATTTTATTTATATATTCAAAAATCAGGCATCAATATCCATTAATCCTTATTTTTAGGGGATATACATGTTTTTAAAAGGTTCCATACTCAAATATTCCCGATAAGTAAGCCTGATTTAAGGGTAATTTCTGAATTTTTTACCATTTTCAAGTGTGCTACATAATATTTTTTAAGACACTAATATTTTTCTAAAATCACTCATTTTATCATGAAAAAATACCTTGGTTAAATTCTTGTTTTATAGAAACAATTATGCATTTTCCATTTTAATGAATCTTGAAAGTTTTCCCTTAAACCGCACTAAAATATTTTATTTCTAAAGTTTCTTAAACATTATTTTCACTTCAGTTTGACATCACTTATCATGATATTTTTCTATTTTCCCTTATCAATGTCAATTTATGATTTCAATCCTTTCTTTCATGGACATCATTGTGATATTCCTTTATGTTATACATTTTTGATAAGATTATGATACCCAATTCTTTCCATGGTTAACCCTTATGTTTACATTTGATTTCTTATATATGATTATTTATGTGGAAAAAATATTCATGAACATGTTATGACGGGTAAAACTAGATAGTTATCCAATGCATTGGGTAATGTTTAGTCTCATGAGACGTTATGTACAACAGTCTTGGTGGTTAACATGGACTCGTGCTCCACGTGCAGTGGTCTTGGTGGTTAGCATGGACTCATGCTCCTATATTTGCAATGATTTGTAACTCATCCTAAAGTCATTTTTATGTTTCTTCCACATTACTATAAATCCATGATTATATGATCCCATTTTATTAATCCTTATGTTTAATCATGATTCACACCTTTTTATATCATTATGTTATGCCTTTTAACCCATGTGCTAAGATTTATTTTAATATTTATTCCCTTATAGAGATATTTAGCTCATCCCTTTGTTCATGTTATCCCCAGATTATCCTATAAATATGTAAGGGATCAAAGGAAGTTATGATCTCATAATAGATGATAAATACAGATTTTTTTTATTTAGTCCCATGTTTTTAGTTTTATGTACCTAGTCTTCTAAGACACTAGACTTTACGATCCTTGGCTGGTAATTTGATGTTTAATTATGCTTAAAATCATGTAATGATATGTGTAGAAGACTAGGGTCACTATAGTTGGTATCAAATGATGTTCTATTTTTTTGTATATTAGGAATATATCACTTTAGTAAGAACCTTTGGTATAATACTAAGTATAATAAAACATACCTAAATTTTGGTAAGTATAGAGTAAGTGGTTTATCAAGAAAATACATCACTTTCTGGATATTACAAGTGGAAATGGTTCTAGAATAGATGTACCTATGAGTAACAACTCTAAAATGGTGTTCTAGATCTGAATTAGGGTAACCTGGTATAAGAAAATGGGATCTACTATGAACCTGGTTTGACACTCCCAAAGGGTATTCTTTGGTAAGTTCATAAGCCCCTTATGAACCATTATTAAGGGAATAAAAAAAATACCATATGAGTATATGTTAGGAAATAAACGTTGGATAACATATATTGAAACCTAATAATAAAATGTTAGGATATCCTTTTCTTTTAAAAGATTATCCTTTTTATGTTAAAAATTTATTTTTACATGCTTGTTAGATAAGTATTCAATCCCGCTAATTGCACTTTATTTTTCTAAGTTAATGTAGGGAAATAGAATAAAACATTCCAACAATCAATGTGATAGTAAATGTAATGATTTCCCAAATGATATGCCAAATATGATGGAAACAAGTTCTCAAAACTTCATGAAATTACTTTCTCAAATGGCTCAAGTTACGAATAATAACTTGAATCATGTGGAATTCCCTACTTCTCCAAGGAAAGAGAATGTCTCCATAGAATCCTTTACGAGGAAAAGGACTTCCATGTTTAGTGTATATTCCTATCCCCTCCTCATTGAATAGTGGATTAACTCCATTTAAAATAAATCATCTATCCTCCAGTGATTAGAAGAAGATAAATTTGTGCTGGCAGTTTATCATTTTGATGGGGAAGCTGATCAGTGGTGGACACTGATAAAAAATACGATGTCAAATGAGGAAATCGATTACATGTATTGGGAGTAATTCAAGGAAATATTTTTCAATAAATATTTTCCCCAAACCCTCCATCTAAAAATTCAGTGAGAGTTCCAAAGTCTTAAGAGGAAGGAATATGTGTCTATCAGGGAGTATGAAGAAAAATTTACAAGGCTTTCAAGATATTCCTTCAGATTGGTCACGAACACTGAAATCAAGGTAGATTGCTTGTTTAGAAGACTAAATCCAAGTCTATAAAAAGCATTAGAGATTCTAGACTTCGATAGTTATGAGGATATCGTTTGTTTTTCCCTTAAGGATGAAATAGAGATCAGAGACTCTCAATGGTCTCATGGGCCCGATGAAAAAAGTTAAAAATGGAGTTTAATATGGGTGGATCAGAAAATAAATCACAAGATGGAAAAAAATATAGAATATCCCACATGTCAAAATTATTGGAAGAAGAATCCTAGGAAATATCTAAAGGGAATTAGGAAATGATTTAAATGTGAAAGAATTGGGAATCTGGATAAGAATTTCCGAAGGGATATGAAGAATCCCACTAACATGGAAGAATAAATAAAGGTTCTTATCAATGCTCAACTAGTAGTGAATTGTTTCAATATCAAGGAACATGGTAATTTTTTGAACCAATTCCCTAAGCTAAGGGTTTTCAGAGGCAATAAAAAAAAACCACCAAGGGAACTAGTAAGGGCTTATAGTATCACTAATAATGATGCAGATCCAGACAATGATGTGGGGACAAGTACAATGGTTATTTATTTAAGAATAGTGAATATACTATTTGATTCTAGTTCAACGCATTCTTTCATATCTTTCAAGTTTCATATAACTATTCAAACACCACATAAAAAATTGGCGATTGAGTTATATGTGAGAACATCTAATGGAAAAATTATTGCATCCAAAGTACATAACTCCTCCCCAATTAATGTTTTTGGACTAAACCTCTTATAAAATCTTTTTATACTCCCTTTGGTATATTTTGATGCTATTTTGGGCATGGATTTTCAATCTTTATAAAAATACAACATCAACTATTAAAAGAGGGAGATCACTCTTCATATCCTGAGGAATCCTACAATTATTTACAAGCTTAATTAAGGATATGAATTTCCTTCAGAATCTCCATCTCATGTGGGGATATTACTAAATTATGAGTAAAAATATATCACTAAAATGATTGAGACAAAGGATATGATCATTCTTCAAGATATTCCCATCATGATAGATTACACCAATGTATTCCATGAAGAGTTTCTTGGTCTTCCCCAAGACCAAGAAGTTGAGTTCTCAATTGAACTTATTCCTAAATCTCTACTTATATCATAAAAACCCTATAGAATGACCACTGTTGAGCTAGAAGAACTAAATAAGAAGTTATAGGAGAATATGGACAAGGGTTTTATACACCCGATTGATTCACCATGGGGTGTGCCGGTCCTCTTCATCAAGAAAAAAGGATGGATCAATTCACCTATTCATTGATTATCATGAGCTCAATAAAATCACGATTAATAACAAGTATCCCCTACCATGGATAGATGAATTTTTTTATTAGCTACATGGGGCCAATTATTTCTCTAGGGTGGACCTTCGGTCGAGATATCACTAATTAAAGGTGAAGAAATAATATATTACCAAGAATGACTTTAGAATAAGGTATGGACAATGAGTTCATAGTGATTACCTTTGGACTCACTAATTCTCCCACAATATTCATGGACTTAATGAATATGGTCTTTAGGGATTAACTCAACAAATTTGTGTTAGTCTTTATTGATGATATTATAATATACTCCAAGTGTAATGAGAAACATGAGGAGCATTTGAATACTATGTTGAAGACTTTGTAAAGGGAGAAAATCTATGAAAATTACAATAAATGGGGGTTTTGGATGGAGGAAATATCATTCTTGGGTCATGTTATTTCCAGTAAAGGGATATTTGGGGATCCTTCCAAGAAAAAGGTAATCGAAGAATGGCCCATGCCAACATCTATAATGGAGATCTGTAGCTTTCTTGTCCTAGTTGGGTATTACCGATGATTTGTGAAAAACTTATCATGATTTTAAAATCCAATAACTAAGCTAAAACAGAATGGAGTGAAGTTTTCTTGGACTCAAGAATGTGAGGAATGCTTTAATGATCTCAAAAAGAGGCTTATCACTACACCAATAATCACACTCTTGACAAGTGGAGAACTCTTTGTGGTATACACCGATGCTTCAAAGAAAGTCTTAGACCGTGTACTAATGAAAAATGATAAAGTGATAGCCTATTTCTCAAGGCAATGGAAAATTCATGAGAAAAACTATCCTATTCATGATTTGGAGTTGGCATTTGTGATCTTTGTGTTGAAAATATGGAAGAATTATCTCTATGGGGAGAAGTTGAGATATATACTTATCACAAGAGTCTCAAATATATGTTCACATAAAAGAAGCTTAATATGTGACAATGAATATGGTTAGAGCTCATCAAGGATTATGACTTCTCAATCCAATACCATTATGGTAAGGAAAATAAGGTGGAATATGCTCTAAGTAGAAAGGATCATGCATCTTTATCAATGATGATAATTGAGAAGGATTCAATCTTCTTATACTTATAAAGGATGGACTTGGGAATAATTAATAGATGTAAATTATTAATCATTTCTCACATTATTGATCAACCATACGTTGTAAAGAAAATAAAGGATGCTCAACAAAATGATGTGAAAATTCAAAAAAGGGTTGAAGCAATCAAGAGTGGGAAATACTCCAAGTTAAAGATCAGTGAAGAAGGATTCATAAGATTTGTGTCATGACTATGTGTACCATCTAATCCAGAGATAAATAAAGAGCTTTTGAATGATGCACATAACTAAAAGTTCTCTATTCACCTAAGGAGTATAAAGATGTATCGAGATCTCTGAGAGAACTTTTGGTGGGACAATATGAAAAGGAGATCACTAAATATACATCAAAGTGCCTAGTATATCAATATGTGAAGGATGAAAGGAAAAATTATAATGTGATGATGAAACCATTACCCATACCAACATGGAAATGAGAAAAAATCACCATAGACTTTGTCATTAAACTTCCAAAGACATCCAGAGGAAACAATACTATATGGGTTATTGTGGATCGTCATATAAATATAGATCAATTTATTGAAATTTTATAGGAATTTGCACTGGATTAACTTGCATAGATATTCATCAATGAATTGGTAATGTTTTAAGGAGTACCACTATCTACTATATCTGATCGAGATTCTAGATTCACCTCCAAGTTATGGAAAGGTTTCCAACAGGATCTAAGCACCAAGATAAACTTTATTATGACCTATCATCCTCAAACTGATGGAAAATCTAAACAAACTATTCAGACACTAGAAGACTTATTGAGATAATGTTCTATGGAATTAAAAGGATGATGGGACCTACATCTGCCTCTGGTTGAGTTATCTTACTACAATATTTTCCACTCCAACATCCAAACGGTAAAAACCTTTTTGGAAAAAGGTATATAATACCATAATGTTGGGATAAAGTAAATGTGAATAAGCTACATGGTCTTGAGATGGTCTATGAAATGGTGGAAAAGGTGAAAACCATTGAACAACACATCAAGGTATCTCAAATTCGACATAAGATTTATGTAGACAACTGTCAATGAGACATGGTGTTTAAGGTTGGAGACATGGTATTGCTCCACATATCTCCATGGAAGAGGATCATGAGATTCAGAAATAAAGGGAAGCTAAGTCCTAGGCACATCATCCCTTTTGAGATCATTGATCATGTTGGAGCTGTGGGATATCAACTAGAACTTCGACCAACCATGTATTAAGTATATGATTTATTCCATGTATCCCTCTTAAGGAAGTACATATCAGATCCTTTATATGTACTGACATCAAAGGTTGTATAGTTAGAGAATGATCTTTCTTATGAGGAGTATCTAATGAAGATATTGGATCATGGAGATAAAATTTAATGAAACAAGACTACTCACCTAGTTAAAGTACTTTAGTGGAACCATAAGTATAAAGAGGAAACATGGGAACCAGAGGAAGTGATGAAGGAAAAGTACCCACACCTATTTTCACCTTATTATGTAAAACAATATTTTGAGGGTGAAATTTCATAAGAGGGGAATAATGTAATGACCCTAAGTTTTATCAATGGAAATTCTCTTCTTATAATTATTTCATATGGTAAAAACACATAAGAGAACACAATACAAGCTTTATAAATGATGAATGAATGAAATAATAATCATTTCTAGAATTTAAGAAACCTATATCAATGAAATAGTATGTTGATATTTGGAATAGTAATTTGACCCTTAGGAACAGTAAACCGACCAATTGAATAGTAACATCACCAATGAAATTATAAATAAAATTTATCCATATTTTAAGTGAAAACATGATATAATTATACCATAGTATAAGTAAATAAATTTTTTAAAAAATATTAATTAAGTATTCGTGTTTTTATAGGTCATAAATATGTAATTACATTTTTTTAATTAATTTAATAGTTTTAAAGAAAATATATTTTCATAAAATGTATTAATAAATTAATATTTTTATGTCTTAAGGTTATAATATAATTTTATGAGACCATAATTAATTTTTCAAAGGGTTATAAAAGTAGTTTAAATTTAAAAATTTGTATTTACCAAGTAAATGATGATTTTAATTAAAAATTATATTTATCATATTTAGAAAATTATTTTCAAAAAATAGAGTTAATTTTTTAATTATACATGTTGAAAAGTTTTTAGGGTGAATTTTTGGGATTTCTCTAAAATACTTGAATTTTTGGAGAATAATAAAATATTGTAATTTATAGTATATATACATTATATGTTAAATACCTTGTTCATTGAGTCATGGATGATGTAATAATAACTGGTTTGAACTCAAATGATATAATTAAATCATTAAGTCTCAAGAATCAACACTATTTCTCATCTTGAAAAAATTAATAAACTAATGAATTAAATAATGAGAAAACAACCCTCTCATCTACTATAAATATCACCCCTCACCACCTATTCTCTTTACACCTCTCAACCCTTGAGAATTTTTCAAATTCAACTTTAATATCATCGCAATCCACTAACCTATTTCCAGGAGATTTTAGTCCTAGAAAAATACCAAAACCAATCCCCTAAGGAGGTTCTCAAGAAGAAGGAATCAAGAGGTAAAACCCTCTCCCTTTTCTTTTAATTTCTTTTCAAGTTCCTTTATTTTCTTTTTCTCTCCTCACCTTACCCTTGTCCAGGTGGCATGAAAAATCTTTTATCTTAAATATAATATATTTTTAACATGTTTATGGAATAATTATTCATCAAATCTCTTACCCTATCTCTTTATTTTATGAATGTAAACATCATCCATGAGGTGCTGATCTACCTCCTTCGTGGACGACATGCTTTCATTTTTCAATTAGACCTTCAAGGATAGACATGAAATTTTTTTTATGGTTTAACCTGATTATAATATATTTATTTTATCTTATTTAATATTCTGGAATCATTTTTTAAAAATTATATTAATTTATTAAACAAATGAGTTTGTTGTGATCAAAAACTGCCAAAATAGACCTAAACAATTATCATTAACTATTTATATAATAATTCATCCTAATTAAATAAAAAAATTATATATAAGGCAAATTTTACCTATTTAATATCATTAATAAAATATAAGGTCAATTCTTTATAATTAAACCCACTTTATATGATGTTTTGTATATTTATGCAGGTAAACCGTTCATGAAAACCAATGAAACCAACACTCCTAAATGATGAAATTGAATTTATTAACCAATAAAAAATTCCATAAATGAACATAATAAATTTATGAGAAATGAAATAAAAGTTTAAAGTTTTATTAACTTATTAATTAATGAATCTAATTTTAATATTCAGGATATTAAGATCAAGTGTAAAATATTTTCGGACATAAGGTAATGGATTCTACCTGAACCTCAATTATTCATTTGGTTTACTCTTTCACTCTTTATACCCAAATAGAACTCTATTTTATTTTTATATAAATTTTATAAATTTTCTTTATATGTTCAAAAATCAAGTATCAAGATCCATTCATCCTTCTTTTTCATGGATATACATGTATTTAAAAGTTTCCATACTCAATTCTTCCCGATAAACAAGCCCGATTTAAGAGAACTTCACAAATTCTTACTTATTTTCAAGTGTGATACATAATTTTTTTAGGTCACCATTATTTTTATAAAATAAATAATTTTATCTTGAAACACTAACTTGGTTAAATTATTATTTTATACAAACAATTATTCCTTTTCTATTTTAAAGAATCTTGAAAGTTTTCCCTTAAACTGTACTAAATTGTTTTATTTCTAAAGTTTCATAAACACTACTTTCACTCTAGTTTGACATCAATTATCATGATATATGCCTATTTTACCTTATTAATTTCCATGAATGATTTAAATCCTTTCTTTCATGGTCAAAATTGTGATATTACCTTATGTTATGGCTTTTTGACAAGATTACGATACCCAATTCTTTCCATGGGTAACCCTTATGTTTATGTTTGATTTATTATGTATAATTCTTTATGTAGAAAACATATTAATAAACATGTTATGATGGGTGAACCACGATATAGATCCAATTAATTGGTTAATTTTTATTCTCATGAGATGTTATGTGTAATGGTCTTGGTGGTTATCCTTGACTCATGCTCCATGTGCAACAGTCTTGGTGGTTATCCTTGACTCGTGCTCCTCTATGTGCAATGATCCATGAATAATGCTAAATTCATGTTTTATGTTTCATCAAAATTACTATGAATACATGATTATATGATCCCATTTTATGAATCGTAATGTTTAACCACGATTCATTCCTTTTTATATCATTATGTTATGCCTTTTAACCCATGTGCTAAGATTTATTTTAATGATTCTTCCCTTACAAGGATTTTTAGCTCATCCCTTTGTTCATGTTATCCCCAGGTTATCCTTTGAAGATGTAAGAGCTCAAATGAATTTAATATATCATAATGGATGTTAAATAAATAAGTTTTTTATTTAGTCCCATGTTTTCCGTTTTATGTACCTAGTCTTACAGGACACTAGACATTATGATACTTGGATTGTGATTTTCTATTTAATTATTCTTAAAATCATATGATGAAATGTGTAAAATAATAGGTTATCTATAAAAATATACAGGGTGAGCATACAAGCATGTATAACATATCATCATGAGTATATAACAACACACATAACATCATGTGATCATAATTAAACATGTAAATAATCTATACAAGCATCAATCACAGAATCAAATGTCCCAACAGGTATTATAGGATACACCTACACCCACATGTGATATCAATCAATCATGATATCAAATAATCTAACAGATAAATCGTAGTATGAAAAAATGTTTAAATGAGAGCCCAAGGGGCAAGGAACTTCGTACCTAAATTTTTTCAATGTTCGTGCTATGGTCCATTAAAGTTTTCTTCACCTGGACCACACCAACACACCAACTAAAAAAGATAAAAACATAAAAAACTCATAGAAATGGTACAATCAAACATTTTTTTGGTTATAGAGAAATAAAATGAGTAATCAATATGAAAGGGATCAAACCAAACCTACCCCGGGTCGATCATCATCAAAAGGGACCTACAAGGTAGGAGGAAGAAGGGAGGATAAAGGCCACTAGAAATTTGGGGATATCTAAGGCACATGGCATAACATGCAACATTGATGTGTGTTGTAGTAGTAACCAAGATGAAGGTAGGGGTATTATAGTGCAAGTTACACTAGTATAAGACCAATAAAAAGTAAAGATAAATGCTACAACATAGAACCAGGCTAGGAGAAGACCAACACAACATAGGAGAAAAGGTCTTGATATGGAACTAGTCTACAACATGAGTTTCTACAGTGTGGAGTCTGTATATATAGCATGGAGGTGTGTTTTTAGACTTTTATAGTTCCGGATTATCTTCAAATGAGGAGAATAATCGAGGAATTTAAAGGGATCAATCCATGTGGATGACCTTAGTTTATGGACTATTAAATTCCCTCTTGAATTTCAAGTGAAATAAAAAATTAAATTCAAAATGAATACCCAGATTGAAGCATTAAATGACCATTTAACGTTTAAACTCTTGAAGACAAAAGACCTGAAAACCTCATGTAACTGATATAGAAACTTGAACTGTAGTGTGGTTCATAACACCACAACACATAATCCACCAAAATAGACCCACTACAATACAATAATTCCTATTATGGAATTTCTTCATCTTAGAAAATGTATATGGAATATCCATTTTCATTTTAATGAAGTCACATTCTATGTGGCATGGTCAAGTGTGCTATGGTGCAACCACCCTTGTTTTGATTGAAAGCTTTCCAAAATACCCATTTAAGCCTCCTTTATCTTCTAAAGTCCTACAAAGTTCCACCCCAACATGGTATAAACCAATAAAAGGAGAAAAAAATATTGTATTGATGATCACGAAATTCCAGGATTTATAATTCTCTCCCTCTAAAGACTTCTCATCCTTGAGAAGAAACTCTAGGGTTCTTGCTTGAACAACTCAGACTACTAAGCTCAAACATCAACACCTTGTTCCAAAATCTCCTCTTGGACCAACCCACACTTCCATAGAAACTAAACAAGTGATATTGTATTCAATTAGAGGATTTTATAACTCCGGTATATAATCTGCATCAGGAAATCCTCATAAGATGTGTCAATATCAAGCTCGATGTCCTCACAATTGATAACATTCATAGGGTCAGGTATTTAACTCGTAATATTTACACGTGAAAAACATCTTACATACCGTGGTAATGTAGAGGAAGGTCAATATGGTATTCCACTACCTCTATATGATCATTTATATCAAATGGTCTAATAAAATGATGTACTATCTTGATATACTTCCTTAGATGTCTATTCCTTAACCGAGGAGTCACTCTCAAGAAAACCTAATTGCTCACAAAAAACTCTAAAGGTATCTATATCTTATCATCATAATATCTATTTCTTCTTATAGGTTCTGGTATTATTAAAATTACATTCTAATGGATCTTGATAAAGGATCTAAAGGAGGCCTACCAAAGTAGCGTAAATCATCCTACCCGACCTCTTTTAATTTATTTATTCTTATTCCTACTATAATTTTATGGTATTAATAATAAAATAGTAAATTAAGTATACTCAATTTATTTAAATGTTATTATGATCATAGATCCACCTTTATTAAAACTCTTTTCCATCAAATGGGAAGTGGAAGTATCACACATGTGTACGTGTGGACTATCGCCTCCGCATAGTGATACAATTAATTTTTCCATCACCTTATTTAATGGATGGTTATTATGATAATTTTAATTTTTATATATTATATTTATGATATAATTATTCTTTTAAAATTATAATATCATATAAACATTCTTACCTTCTCATCCATTGGAGAATGATAACATCGCTCATGCGTACGTGTGGAGTACCACCTCCACGAAGTAATGTGATTCGTCTTTCATTTATGATTTACATGGATGGTAATAAGGATATATTTAATAAATATATATGATATATATGAAATAATTATTATTCTTTAAAGGTTAATTATTATTTACCTTTCTTTTATTCTATTTATTGAAAAAGTGAAAGAAACTTTTATGCATACATATGGCCTACCGTCTCTATGAACGATGTAATTTATTTTTCTATCTCTAAATTTTTTGGATGACTCTAAATATATATATATATATAATTAATATATATGATATTTATATAATATATAAATTTCTAGAGATGATGGAACCATGATCAAATTACAACGATTTAAACCACCAAACCGAAATTCTCATGAAAAATGAAACAATTAACACATATAAATAGTGATTTTAATAAGAAATTATTAATAAATGGGTGTTTAAATGTTAAAAGAGGATCATATATGACATTATAATTGTGTAAATGAATATTTTATATAATAATAATAAAATTAAATTTATTTTATAGGAGTTTATAATTCTTTCAAATCAATTCATACTTAAGATAAGTGATTTTCATCTCACTTTTATTTCTGTGAGACACATTCCATATTCACCACTTGTTTCTTTTATTTAGTATATATAATTCCTATGAATTTATTTTATAATTATTCCCATAAAAATTATATGGATTTATATATCCATATAATGTTATTTCTTTGATGAGTTTTTTATTCAAAAGTTACCAAAGTGGTGAGGGATTTATGTTACAATCTCATTGTTTATCATGGTTGTTTATGATTAAGTTTACAATAATGAAATTTTATATCCTATATCTAAAAAATAAAAATAATTTTATTCTACTCTAGTTGTTTATATGGATTATATGTTTTCATTTCATTTTCCTCTCTTTAATAACTCAAGATACATAATGAATGTTTTTAAGGAAATCTGATTTTATTTCTCTAATCAGTTGAAAATGATTTATCTTCAATATCTATATTTTCTAACAATGTTTTAAAGATTTTTTATATTATTTTAGAGACCTGACTCTAGAAGGATTAGATAAAATGTATAATACCATTAAATTGGCATTATTACAAGGAAATGAATCCCAAATGAACGAATAAGTTAGTAGTCTTAGTAAACCAGATACATACATGAGTCTTGTATTACAAATGAATATCGTAATTACAATATATTTTTTTATTTAGAGGATATATTTATTCCATCTAGTGTATCCTTACATATATATCCTAGTACACTTATTGTATTTTTGGGGAAGGAAACAAAATAAGGGTGAGTTCAAATGCTCAGTAAGGGTTAAGTATAGTAGAAGCAATAATGAATTAATGAGAATAATCAATACAGAAAGGTAATAACTAAACATACATTCCATGAAATCAATAAACTAAGAAGGAGGTGCATAAAAAATATGGTATGGTAAATAATTTAAAACACCTTCCATTCAAATAACTAGATAAGGCACAACCAATATGACAAGGAAAATAACTGAAACACATTCCATTTAATCAATGAATTGAGAATTAAATGCATCCATATATAATTTCAAATAAAAAATATCATGGATAATAATTACTAAATATTGAATGAAGGAAATTATTAATTATTTGACTTCATGTTTCCCAGGCACATGATACCTTTATTATCAAGACCTTTTAAAAGATGATTTAACATACTACTTTCATGAACTTTCATAAGTCAATTTAAATTTGTGGGTAAAAACCCATCTATTATTATGGGAAACAAACTTGAAGGGCTTGTCACCAACTTATTTTATCTCATGATACTACTGATGCATGGAGGGGATATCTATAATCGGGTCCCACCCATATCATACTAGTCCAATACATTCCTAATATTTTTAATAATCAATTTAATTCCTAAATAAAGTTCCTTATCGATTATCTATATTGAGTAAAATATATAGATTAATCAATATTTACCTATATATCAATAACTTTCAAAGTAAACACTATATGTAAAAACAGTATACAGTTTATGAAAATAATCATATCCATGATAAATGATATGGATATTGAAGGGAAAATTAGTGTACAATGATCATTGGATATTTAATATTTCAACGGGACAACAAAAAAGAATCAAGGTAGTGAATTTCAATACTATCCTTGTCCAAATAAATCAAAAAAAAACTATAGGAATAATAAGGATGGTATCAATAGAATATATTCCATGTGGAGTAAAAATAGAGGGTTGTTGTCATTGATAAATAAAAATACTATAAAAAGATCTTTTAAAACCATTCTTGAGGAAAATGTCATTTTTTATTTTGAAAATAATTTTCTTTAAAAAACATTTTTAAAAACCTTTTTTTAAAAATAAATCTTATAAAATTGAAAAGGAATCCTTAAATAAATGACAACGGGTAATTCCATACATGATGTACAAGGTAAAAATAACATTCCTTTTGTAAAGTAAAAGGTTAGAAAAGTTCATTGTTCAGAAAGCGATACGGATATTACTTTAAAAAAATTTGTAAAAGGAAAAAAGGATAATTTTTTTAATAATTTTTTTTGGAAAGGTTAAATCATTTTTGAAAACCTTTTTAAAAAATTGGTGTTTAAAAAAATGGGTTCTCTGACCAAATAGGGAAATGAAATCAGGTTTTCTTAAAAACATTTTCTAAAAAATTTTAAGTACCAAAGAGTGAAAAAATTACACTATTAATTGAAAAATATCATGAATAACTAGAAGAGAATAAAATAAAAGGGTTTATTAAAAAAATAATTTTTTTATTTCCTTTAATATAAATTCAAGTGTAAACAATTCCGAACAAAATGAGACTGTGAAGTAAACCCTTGAAAAGACTATAACGTTGAAGTGAGATTCAAAAAATTAATTTATTATGTGTATCAAATATAAATATTCATAAGAGAAGTGGAGATATATCAATATAAGTTAAAAATAATTGTACACATAATCATATACTATTAACAATAATGAGGAAGTAATATAACCCGATGAAAAGGAGTTTGGTTATGAAATTTATTTTCCACTTGGCTAACATTAAGTGTAAATACACTTAGATGAAATAATTAAAATTAAAACTATAAATATCATGAATAATGAATGAATAATTATATTACATGTCAAAGTGTCATTATTCACACCATATATAGGAAATTTTGTGCACAACAATAAAGCATGCCTCAAACAATAAAAATTGAGACGAAGTCCCTTACAACTGTGGTAACATTTGGATAAGAAGCCCCAAAAATAATAGTAGTAAAATGATAAATTTAAATACCATGAAGATAAAATAATTCATGATATAATATATCAAAATTTTAGTAGATACACCACACAAAATAAGTAAGTGGTGAATATGAAATTTATCTCACAGATGTAAAAAGTGAGATGAAAATCCCTTATCTTGTGTTTCCATTCAGGTGAAGAATATTTAAACTCATGTGTAATGGTTTTAAACATATCAATAACTTATAACATAACTATAAACATATTTATAATATCATATATTAACATCTTATAATATCTTATTACCTTTTTGTTAACAATATTTCATTATTTTCATCGTTTTAGATGTTAATTGTCATGTTTTCTGAGTATGTTTTGACATGTTATTTTTGTTATTATTACATATATCATGATTTAATATTATAAAATATGTAAAATAAGATTTCAATATAATATATATTCATTATATATTTATTTATAAGAATACATAAAGTATTTATATAAGAAATTAAATGCACTGTTCATCAAGAGACGATAAGACGTACGTATGCATGAACACTACTTCCATTTCTTTTTCATATTAAAAGAATAAAAATTCAATGATATATATGTATAATATAATTCCAGTATCATATTTATTTCATATATTTCACATTGTTTTATTAAAACCATCCGTTAAACATTCCATGTATAGCATGAATGAATCACATCACTTTGAGGAGGTGGTAGTCCACACTTCCAAAAACGATTTTATCGTGTTCCCAAAAATGGAAAGCATAAAGATATGTGTTATAAAAAAACTAAAAAAGAACAATGAAATTATAAATATAATATATATTTTATAAAAATATTGTTTCCATTATAATTCCCAACTATGAAAGGTGGTAAAGGAAAAACGAACAATATCATTTCGTGAGGCAGTAGTTCACCGTACACACAAACGGTAAATTCATTACCCATTTGATGGAAGTGTGTATAGGTGTAGGTAAAATACTTAAAATAAAAAATATTAGAATATTTATGATACTTATTTTATTAAATAATAATTTAATATAAATAATTTAATGGTTTGATAAATAAATAAAATGAAAGTGATCGTTGAAGAATGTTACCTCTTATTTGGGTAACTCTTTTTGGTTTATACCAAAATAATTCCTTAGCTTGATTTCTGACCAAGGAGAATCTTATAAGATTAGGGTAGGGATTTTGGGAGATTATTTGGGTATATTTTTGGGGAAAAATTTCTTTATCAACGTGAATAGGTTTTAGGGGCTAGTGCCTTTTTATAGTAGAGGTGGAGTGACATTCTTGTTAATTTTTTAAAAGGGAATTTCACCCATGTTTTTCCCATGTCAGGTGGCTCCAATAATGATAAAAATATTATATAATGGATTATATGGTCTAAATATGAACATAAAATGGATTTTGGACAAGTTTATAAGTTAATTTTGTTCTTAAGTTTAAGGTGTAGTCCCTTGTAAAGTTAATTTTTCTCTAAATCGCTCTAGTTAAATTTGATCACATTCACTAATATTTCTTGTAAAAAATAATTTTACCTTCTTAAAAATTAGAAATTATTATGATTCAAAATATGGAATCCAATTTTTTAAATTCAAATCACATAAGTGGTAGAAATTAATTCAAAATTAATCCCTCAGAGAGGGCAACAAAGCTGGTTTTTTAAAGTAAAAATGTTCAAAATTTTGTTAAGTTTTTATATCCAATTTCTTAGTAAAATTGATTAAAATGACCTAAATTGGATTAATAGATGTAAAATTGATCTAAATTTACTTTAAAAACATTTAAAAATATAATTTATCACTATAAATTAATTAGATGAAAAAGCTGTTTTGTATTAAAATTCAGTATTTTTTCAATTCATAAAAAATGAAATATTTTAGAAAAATAAAAAAAATTCAACCTAAGATAATTTTGATGTTAAAATTTAAAAAAATGAAGTTTATTTTTATATATAAAATTTATAAATGTTCCAAAAATTGGATTTATAATAGGTTCACCATTAAAAATTAGTAAAACTACCTTTAAAAAATATAGGTTTTTATGTGTAAAATTGGATTTATTCTTATCTTACTCCTATAAAATATATTTGATGAATATAAAAAATATTTTATTTAATATATAACAAATATATTTCATTAATAAAATTATTTAATTTTAATTAATTTAATTTATGAAGACAAAATTTTTTTAGGAGCATAAAAATAAAAAAATTTCCTTTATATTCAATTATTTTATATTTTTGTTTGTAAATAATGGGTAACCAGTGAATTCATATTAGATTTTTATAAAGTATATATTTTTATAAGTTAGTTAATAATATTCTTAACCACTAATTTAATGGCCATGTTATGTTTTTTTATATTAAATAATAGTATTTTAATAATATATTATTGTTTGGTAAAAATCGGTCTTATATGAAATGAAAAATATTGAAGAAACTAGTTTTTGTGTGCAATTTAAGACAACTCAGTATTTTGTGCATTTTATGTGACATTCCTAACCTAGAATACACTAAATGATTCCCCAAGATGCGTCTCCTTAAGACCTCAAGAGTGACTCCCCATACGCTATAGGTTGACGACTAACAGCAAGGGTCTAGTAAATCACGTGGGGAGACTATACCCTCTTTTTCAGAGTAAGATACAATATATAATTTTTGGATCAAAATTAAGATGTAGATACTCAATTACAAGAGGGGGAGGGATTTTCAGTTTAATGACTTTAATTTTTATCCTTTAAGGAAATATATGTTTAATAAAGTTAAACAAGAGGAATTCACAAACCCTCTTTAGTTCTTAACAAAGAAACTAGATTTATTAGGATTTGATAATATGTATCCTATAAGGAAACTTAATAAATGTTTACTTAGGTAAATATTCTACCTTATAGCATATATAATCTTATTTATCAGATAATACAAGTATAAGGAAGTATAAGAAAGTTATACTTTCTATTTTTAACAAAATGCAGTGAAAATAAAATTTGTAAGTATAAGAAATATTTAATACCAAAGAGAATGGTATCAAAAAAACTTGGATAAAGGTCCCTTGATTTATACTTTAAAGAAAGTCTGTCTTACCCACACCAGGGTAATCCCTCGATACAAATTTCGAAATATGTCTTTCTATCTCTATAAGCCATAGATCTCTAACATGATGGACACCTCTGTCTTCCTATCCCCAAAATCCCTCGATTGATAAGAAACAATAAGAATATCACTAGGTAGGCTGAACAAGTTGTTCATGGATGAACAAGTTTTTCACAACATTCACATAAGGAAAGCTTGAGCATAGATTTCACAATAGAAATTCTCTCTCCAGAATTCAACTATTATCCTAAAAAACTATAACATTCACACTTGTTTGGATCATTCGAATGAATGGGTATTTATAGATGAAAATCCCAATGGTTGACTTCCTCCCCCAATGATAAAATTTCTCCTTAAATTTTGGAAGGACCTATACACATGTCACCCAGCCAATGGTTAGATAAAAAAAGATTGTATGAAATTGTTTTATATAAGAAATTGTGAGAAAAATTACCATGCTTAAGAAAAATTAACAAGTTTGTGATTTGATGAAATGAAACATTACTTTAAGGAAATTTGGTAAATATAAGAAAACATTTAATCAAATTATTAAGAATTTGTGAATTATAGTCTAAATTATGATGGATTTATAATTTTATTTATGAATAATTCAGAATCCAATTTTAGGAGAAATTAGAGTCTGATTTTAGAAGAAATCGAAGTCTAATTTCAGAAGAAATTGGAGTTTTATTTTAAAATAAATATGAGTCAGATTTCAGAATAAATCAGAGTCTGATATCAGAAGAAATTAGAGTATGATTTTATAAGAAATCAAAGTCTGATTTCATAAGAAATCAGGGTCTGATTTCAAAATAAATTAGAGTATAATTTCATAGTAAATCGGAGTATCATTTCCAGATAAATTGGATTCTGATTTGAGAAGAAATCAGAGTCTTATTTTAGAGGAAATTATAGTCTTATTTCCAGAGAAATCATAGTTAAAATTATGGAGAAATCAGATTCTAAGGAACTATAAGGTTCTCAGTTAGATAAGGATCTGATTTTTTGACTTAAGATAAAGATGGTTCGTTTTAGTTTGAGATAAAATTATATAATCGATTGAAAATTATATGTAAGCTCAATTTTTTTTAGAGAAAGTAAATTTTCCTTAAGAAAACATTTCTTAGAGAAAGATAAATTTCTTTAAGAAAATGTGTTTGTGATTTTCAATATATAAAAGAATATAAAAGTCATAAGGAAACTTATTGACTCAACAATCTACCCTTTTTTGTAAAGCACAAAAAACTTTTCATAAAAGAATATAAGAACTAAAAAAATTCATTTAGGAACTTAAAATAAATACTTATATTTATTTACTTATGACCCATGATGAATACAAGTAACTCCATTTTAGGTTTTGAAATCCCTAAGGATCATATTCTTGTATTTCTTAATGAAATAACTCATTTATTACTTAATAATTTATTCTTTAAGTAATCTCCCCCTTATATAGAAATATTCTTTCTTAATATTATTTTTTATCATTCGTTTACCCCCTTTTGTGATTTTCAAAAAATAATGGTGGGAAAGAAAAAAATTGTACCTGAAAGGTTAGGTATATACAAAAAACAATGGAAAGATAACAAAATTTCATTATGATAGAAAAATTTGTTACAAAGAAAATACAAAAAATACCAGAGTTTAAGAGAAAATAATTCATCCTTCTTCATCTCCTTTGGCATTATCTTTTTCAGGGTTCCCTTCAGCTTCTTCATCTCTTTATGATCATCTTAAAAATTCTTGATCAACTTCCTGATCCTGATTTTTCTTTTCAAGAACTTTGATTTCATATTCCTAAGACTAAATAATTTCAATTTTAGACTTTATGACTTTTTATTGCTCTTTGAAAATTTCAGCCATTTCTTCCCTGAGTTCCATTTCTCTCCTCAGATTGAGTGAAACTGAATTTAGCTTCCCATTCAGATCTTTATCTTTCTAAAGGTGACAAGATTTCTCTTCCTTTACCTTTTCTGAAAAACTTGTTGACAGATTCTTGATCATTTCATTCTACTTATAAAAGGCATACTTTACTGAATCCATGAATTCATCAAAAAATTTAAATCATCTATCACTGACTTGGACCACTTAGTTATCTTCTTTACTGACTTCCTATGGGATTCATAGTTGATCATGAAAGATTTTAAGTAAACTTCTACCTTGCTGAGCTTCCCCATCAAAAGATTTCTGGATTCCATTTTTTAATCTATTGACTGTTGAATCAGCTGAAACCATGATTCAATGTTTGGGATAAACAAAATTGAATCTATAATATTTTTTAAAGACATTTCAAAAAAATCATGACCTAGAGAAGATGAAGATTCTGAAGTAGGTTCTATTTTTGAAAAACCAACTTCATCTTGTTCATCATATTTCTTCTTAGATGTTCCAAAAACATCCTTCTTTTATTTTTCAATAAGATATTTATTTAGTGTTTCAACAATTATTTCATTTCCTTTCTATTCCTTAGAAATTTTATTCTCAATATTTTTAGCCTCATTCTATCCATTAAAAACTTGGATAATTCTATCATCATCATCGTCTTATTTATCAGCACCTTGATCAACAATTTTCTTATCAGATTTTTCATCAACATGATGAAAAATATCCTCATTAATACTCTCATAATATACAGTTTTATTAACCTCATTCTGAGCATCATCATTTTATGGAACTGATTGTCCTTCTGAAATGATCTTGGTGGATTCATCTTGCAGTGTTCTGATAGAAAACTTTTCAGAAGGACTCTACTTCTCTTTGTATTCTTACACCATGCTTATCACATCATCACTTTCTGCTTCTTCCTCCTCCTCCTCTTCTTCTTCTTTCTAAACTTATTCTTCTTCAATAATGGGTTCTAGAATCTAAATAACTTTCTTTCTGTTATCTACAATCAGAGTTTCAATTAGAACTAATTATTGTAAGAAGTATTATAGTACCCGAACTTGTTAATATTCCTTCTATGTATCTCTAAGTAAATCATGAAACGTCTTGGATTCTAACATCTTCTTCTTCTTCAACTTCTTCTCTTTATATTTCTTCTCAAGTTCTTCAGCTGCTTGAATATTAAAGGCCTTGGACTCAGTAGGGTCTAACCCAAAAACTACATCTCCTTCATTATTTTTCTTCTTTTTCTATCTCTATTTGGCTATGACTTCAGAAAAATAAGTCTTTTTCTTTTTCAACTTGGGTGGAGTAGATACTGACTCAGGTATAAGTGCTTTCTCTTTCTGTTCAAGTTATTTTTCTTTTCTTTCTCTGATATTTTCTTGGAAATTTATCCCACTTCACATTTCTTGCTGACATATAGATGATCCTTATTAGGAAGTTCAAAGAACTCTCCTATCTTAATAATAAAACCAATATTCATCCTTCTCAGGGTATCATCACTTACAAAAACTATCTTGAAAAATCTATCCTTTGAGATGCATGATATTTTGAAAGATTCTAAACATATGACAATAATATTCAATAAGATTATCTGATACACAATGATCTGAGACTTAATGGCACCATTCATAATGTTTCTAATTGTTTAAATAATGTACTTGATGAGGTTTATTTTCCTTATATTTACTAATAAATCCATCATGAAGATATCTCATTTCTTAAGGGAATCCTTGTCTCCCTTTCTAAAAATCAAAAAACCTTGCATCCATAAAGCTAGAAATCTATGATTGGTTGAAAGATGAGAAATCTTCAGTGAATTTACTCCTTTAAGTCCAAGAAACTCAATTACCTTAAACTTCTCAAAAGATCATTTTCTGGTAATTTGTGTGAGCAAAAAATTGCTTCACCTTTATAAGGTATATCCAAGATACTATCTGCCATGTTGAAATACAAGGAATAAGTCTTCCCATAACTCTTGAAATAAAACATTTATCTTCATCCTTGTTTATAAAAATGAACTATATCATAGAATTCTATAAGAAGATAAGGATAAATAGGATCCTGATTCTTTTCCTTGGCTATATAAAGACTTTCCCAACTATAATTCTTTATGATTTTCGAAATCAAGGAGTCGTACTTGAAAAAGAAATTTGGGTCCACCAACCTTTCTCTATAAATTAAACAATCATTGAGTTCATTATTGGAGGCCATCATAGTTTTTTAGGAAACTTCAAGATACATTCAGATCTTAAGAAAATAGGGAAAACTTAATGACAAATTTGAAGAGTGACGGGGCTTTAGTACAAAAACACTGAGATAACTGATGTGGGATGAAAATAGGGGGGTCCTTTATATAGACTTTGGGGTGATGGTTCATATTCCCAAATCAGTCCAATGGTTAAGATTCGCTTGATCCGATCTGATTGTTAATATCAATGCCGAAGAAGGATTTATAGGTTCCGATCTTTTGAGGTTTTAAGGAAAAATAGATTTAAGGAAAGTGAATTTGATAAAGTTTTCTTAAAGAAAGATAGAAATACCAACAAGTAAAAAAATTCAATTAAAAATATTTAATTAATGAAACATACCTTCCATATTGCTTAAAATAATTTTCAATTTTGATAATTTTCTTCTTAAAGAACTTAGGTTCCCAATATTTTTATTAGGTAAAGAAAAAAATATAGAGATTGAAAATTTATTAGAAATTTTTTTGGTTTCGAAAATTTTAGGGAAAGAAATTTTTTTAGAAAAGGAAATATAAAAGAATAAACATATGTACTCCCCCTATGAAAAGGATTAACTTAATGTAAGGATATTTTTCCACAAGAAGTTAAAATGGGAAATTACCTTATAGTTATCATCTATAAATTTTATTCAATTAATTCAAATCTATTAAAGGATAAATATTTTATAAAAATGTCAGTAAGTTGGTCTTGCGTTCTGATAAATTGAAGAATGATATCTCATTTAAGCGTGTTATCCCTAAGAAAGTGTTTCCTAATGTCTATGTTCTTTGAACGAGAGTTATGTGTAGGGTTTTTTCTTAGAGAAATGGCACTAGTATTGTCACAAATTATCTGTGTTTTGGTAAAACTCATACCATAGTCTGTGAGTGTGCATTGCATCCACAACACTTGATCACAACAACTTCCAACTGCTACATATTCAACTTCAGGGGTGGAAATTGCTTCAGAGTTTTTCTTCTTGCATGACTAAGAAACTGATGAATCTACTAAGAAATGAAAAGTTCCGAATGTACTTTTCCTATCCATTCTATAACCACCAAAGTTAGTATATGAAAAACTTTTTAAGAAAAAATCATTTCCAAAAGAATAAAAAAGTCCTAAATCCATGGTTCCCTTTAAATTGTGAAAAATACTTTTCAGTGATTTGAAATGAGATTCTTTTGGATTAGATTGGCATCTTTTACATAAGCATACTGAAAAAATTAAGTCTGGATGGCTAGATATTAATTATAATAAACTCCCTATCATACCTCTAAAAGATTTTTGATCTACTGATTTCCCAGCTTCATCAAGATCAAAATTGTTTGAGGTATCGATTGGAGTACATATAATTTTAGTGTTATCATACCCATACTTATTAAGAAGATATTTAATATACTTATGTTGAGATATGTAAGTTTCTTCTGGTTTTTGAGAAATTTGAAAACCTAAGAATAATCTAAACTCACCCATTATACTCATTTCAAACTAAAATTTCCTGAGATTCACAAAATAATTAGTTAAGGATTACTAATTTGATCGGAATATAATGTCATCAACATAAATTTGAACAATAAAATCATTTTTATTATCTTTCTTTATAAAAAGGGTTGTATTATCAGTTCCCTTAACATAATTGTTTTGTAACAAAAATCCCGTAATTCTATAATACCAGGATCTAGGGGCTTGTTTAAGTCCATATAAATCTTTGGTAAGTTTGAAAACATATTCAAGATGTTTTTTGTCTTCAAAACCATGAGGTTTTTCAACATAAAATTCCTCGTGAACATATCCATTAAGGAAAGAACACTTTATGTCCATTTGAAAAAGTTTGAAATTAAATAATTTTGTAAAGGCTAGTAGAATACGAATAGATTCAAGGCTAGCTGCTGGAGTTTCTGTTTCTTTATAGTCCATTACTTCCTGTTGATTATATCCTTTAGTAAATAATATTCCTTTATTTCTTACAATGATTCCATTTTCATCAAATTTATTTCTAAAGATCCACTTTACACCAATTAAAGAGGTTTCTTAAGGTCTCTCAACAAAGCTACAGACTTTGTTCCTTTGGAATTCATTTAGTTTATCTTGCATAGATTTAATCCAATAATCATTTCCTAAATATTAATTAGTACTTTTAGGTTATAACTAGGAAAGAAATTCTTGATGTTCTACTTTATTTCTTAATTAACTTCAACTCTGTATAGGTTGATTTACATCACGAATGATAATATTATTGGGATGATTCTTAAGAAGAAACTGATTTGGGTTTTATAAAACTTGTTCATCAACATAAGGTAAAAAATCTTTTGGGGTAAATACTTCAGAAAAAATTTCTTGACTATTTACCTTATTAAAAGAATCTTCCACCAAAGCTTAATAATAATTTTTTGAAAACACACATGAGGATGTAGGTTGGGGTTGTATAAAAAAAAGGATCAGTTTCATCAAATTTAACATGTACTGTTTCTTCAACAGTACAAGAATTTTGGTTAAAAACTCTATAAGCCTTAGAAGTAGTGGTATAGCATAAGAAAATTCCGTCATCATATTTGGGTGAAAATTTCTGTAAGTTATCTTTAGTATTCAAGATGAATACTCTACATCCAAATAGTTTGAAGTAAGAAACTTTAGGTTTTCGATCAGTCCACAATTCATAAAGAGTTTTATTAAGAAAATGTCTAATTAAAACTCGATTCATAGTATAACAAGTAGTAATTACATCTTTTGCCCAAAAGTGTTAAGTAATAGAATTTTAAATCAACATGGTTTTAGTTATTTCTTAAAGAATATGGTTTATTGTTTCAACAACACCATTTTTTTGAGGAGGTCTTGGAGCTGAGAAGTTAGGTGTAATGCCTTTATTACTACAAAATTTTTCAAAATATGAATTTTCAAATTCTCCCCCATGATCACTATGAATAGTTATCAATGAAAGATTTTTCTCATTTTTAACTTTGGCTGAAATATATTTAAAATAAGAAAAGGCTTCATATTTCTTTTCTAGAAAATAGTCCCATTTAAATCTAGTGTAATCATCAACTAAAAAAATACACAGTATTTGTCTCCAATACTTCCAGTTTATGGTAGACTGAAAAGATCCATATACACTAACTGCAATGCATTAGAAGTTTTGACCTCACTAATTGATTCAAATCTTGACTTATGTTTCTTTCCATATTGACAAGGATCACAAACTTTTTAAGAATCAAATATAAGATCTAATATATCCTTAACAAGTATTTTATTGGAGAGTTTTTATAGGTTATTAAGGTTATAGTTTCCTAGTATTTTATTATATATCCAAGATTGATCTTCCATTGCACTAATTCAAGGCAGGTCTTGGCTCCTAAGGTTTTCAATGTTAAGTGAATAAACATTCTCATTCCTATGGGTAGAGAGAATAAACTCTTCCTTGTAATTATGTAATATACATTTATCATTATTAAAATTCACATGGTAACCTTAATCACATAATTGTTTTAAGCATATAAGGTTGTTTTTAAGACATTTAACAAATAAAAAATTTGAAATTAAAGTTTTCCAGGAATAAAAATATTACCTATACCAATAATTTCCCCATGATCATCATCTCCAAAAGTTACTTTTCCACCTTTAATCTTGATAATATTTTCAAAGAATATTTTTTACCAGCCATGTGTCGAGAACATCCACTATCCATGTACCATGTATTGTTGTTAGTACTTCCTTTGTTTTCCTAAAAATAAAATAATTAGACTTTCAGAATCCAAATATTCTTGGATCTGAAATTGTTAGAAATTATAATCTTAGGTATCCATATTTTCTTAGAAAAATATACTTTATGAAAACCTAAGGATTGAGTTTTAATCAAAGAACAATTTTCCCCCCAATTTCCACCACATTGAAACTTGTAAAAAAAGAGTACTTTAGGGAACAAAATCATCATGACTAAAAACTGGTTTTGAGTGAGAATAACCAAATCCATAATTATTCCTCAGAGGAAGAAGTAGTGAATACATTTTTTCAAAACCTTCCTTTAGATGTGTAATGTTTGAAAAACATTTCTTTAAGAAAAATAGTTTAAATTTTAGTCTAATGACTAAATTATTATCCTCATGGTCATTAGTCTTAGATTTTGAGTTTGTCTCTAAATTTTTTTTCATAGAAATCACATTTTCAAGATCCTTATAAAGTTTATACTTATCAGAATTAACTTTATTAAGGGTTTTATAAATATTATCAAAATCAGGAGTTTTATGATCAAGATCTTTTAAAAGATCTGATACTTTATTTTGTTAAAATAGATATTCTAGAATTTAATTTCTCTAACTTCTTTATTATCTTACAATTATCATTCTCAAGTAATTTAGAAAATCTAGAGACTTCTTGAAACAAATGTAAGGTATTATCTTTTGATAAGGAAGATTATTTATCCAAAGATTCATAATATTCTTCTTTAGGAAAATTTGAATTTAAAGAAATATTGGTTAAATATTCATCCTTGTGCACCTTGTCCATAAGAAAATGATTTTTAATTGGTAGTACTATAAGACCAATATTCTTATTACTAGAAGATTCATATTCCAAGGATTTATCTAAAGAGTCACCACCACTAGCACTCTTGGTGTTATTAGATTTTAAATGTTTCTTAGACTTAAAATTGTATCACTTATTCTTGTTTCTTTTGGAATTCCTATCCTTTTTTTCTTTCATTTTGAGCATAATACAGTCTGGTCTGATATGACCTACCCTCATGCATTCATAACTAGTCACTTCTGAATCTTTCTTATCTTTTCGTTCTTTCATCTTGTATCTATATTGGAAATATTTCTTTCACACAATATTGTTCATTATTTGAGTCAGATTGGCAAGTTCATTTTCAGAATGATCACTATCACTTGATTCAGATATAACAATATCTTTTTTAGATTTTTATCTAGTAACTCATTCAAGATTCTCGGATTTCATATGATTTTATGTAGTATTGAAATCAACACTTCCATTACCATTATTATTATTATTATTATTATTAATGTCTTCACATCTCTTCATTCTTGTTTCATGCTAAGGAATATTTCCAAATAACACATCAAGAGTGTTGTTAAATACTTTCTTATTTTCATAAATAGCTGTGCTTTTATATTCCCATTCATTGGGAATGATATCAATTATATTTTCCACAAGAATTTCATCCTCATGTCATTTTTTCCAATAGATTTAAGTCTGTTGACGATAGTCATAAATCTTTGTTTCACTTTTAAAACTAGTTCTCCGTAAGAAAATAAAAATCCATGATATTCTTCTCTTAACATATATATTCTTCTTTATATCACTTTTGAAGTTCCAAAGTGTGTAACTTCAAGTTTCTTCGATATACTATTGGCATCTTCACAAGATGATATTTTTCTGTAGATATTCCTGGTCATGGAATATAAAAGAGTATTGCGTACCTTGTAGTTTATTGGATATTCTTGTTTTCTTGATTTGTGAATGTTATGATTTTCTTGTCAAGAATATTGTATTCTATAGTAAGCATGACAAAATTATGCACTCCAGTGTTTAAACAAAGTCTTCATCCTATCTCTACAGTACTCATAATCATTACCATAAAAAATTGGTGGTCTGGTAGGATTTAAATTTTCTATAGAACCAACATTCATTCCTACCATTCTATAAGAAAATATAAAATATCTTTTCCACAAAATAGGTTAGTAGAAAGATTTTATAAACAAAGAAAATATTTAAGAAAAACTTGAACAAGAAAAGTTGATCAAGAAAACTTATATATAAGAAAATATTTAAGAAAAAAACATGAACACGAAAAGTTGAGCAAGAAAACTTATATGAAATTATAAGTATTTCAGAGACCACCTCTGATACCAATTGTAGGATCGAAATTAATATGAATATGCTCAATTAAAAGAGGGGGGGGGGTGAATTGTACGTTTAAATACTTTCATTTTTATCCTTTAAGAATATCTATGTTTAAGAAAGTTAAACAAGATGAGTTCACAAACCCTCTTTAGTTCTTAAAAAAGAAACTAACTTATTTAGGATTTGATAATATGGATCCTATCAGGAAACTTAAGACAAGTTTACTTAGGGAAATTTTCTACCTTAGAATGTATAAAATCTTATTTTTCAGAGTATACAAGTATAAGAAAGTATAATAAAGTTTCACTTTCTTTCCTTAACAAAATACAGCAGAAATAAAATTTGTAACAACAACAAGTAAACAAGTATAAGAAATATTTTATCCCAAAGATTAGGTTATCCAACAATCTTGGATAAAGGTCTCTAATTTATACGTTTAGGAAAGTTTGTTTTACACACACCAGGGTAAGACCTTGTTAATAATATCAGAATATTCCTTGTTATCCTTGAAAGACCTCGATATCTAAGGTGATCGAAACCTCTGTCTTCCTATCCCCAAAATCCCTCGATTGACCATCAACAATGAGAATCTCACTAGGTAGGCTGAAAACGTTGTTCATGGCTAAAAAGTTGGTCACAACATTATCACAAGGCAAGTTTGAGTAGAGATTTCGTAGCACAACTTATCTCTCTAGAATTCCACACCTCTCCTAGAAAAATCTAGAATTCACACTTGTTTGGATCATTAAAATGGTTAGGTATTTATAGGAAAAAATCTCAACAGTCAAATTCCTCTTCCAACGGTCAAATGTTTCCTTAAATTTCAGAGGGACCTATACATATGTCACTCAGCCAAGTGTTAGTTAAAAAATAGATTGTATGACATCATTTTATGTAATAAAATATGAAAAAAATTACAATGATTATGAAAAATTAACATGTTTGGGATCCGATAAAATGAAACGTTACATTAAAGAAATTTGGTAACTGTAAGAAAAACATTTAATCATATTCTTAAGAAAGAGAGAATTATAGTCTGAATTCTAATGAATTTGGAATTTTATTTATGAAAAATTCAAAATCTGATTTCAAGAGAAATCATAGTCTAATATCAGAAAAAACCAGAGTCTGGATTTAGAAGAAGTCGGAGTCTGATTTCAGAAGAAATCGGAGTCTGATATCTGAAGAAATTAGAGTCCGATTTTAGAAGAAATTGAAGTTTGTTTTCAGAATAAATGAGAGTCTGATTTCATAATAAATTGGAGTCTGATTTCATAAGAAATTAGAGTTTGATTTTATAAGAAATAAGGTTCTAATTTGAGAAGAAATGGGAGTCTGATTTTAGAAGAAATAGGAGTCTGATTTTAGAAGAAATGGGAGTATGATTTTAGAAGAAATCAAAGTCTGATTTCTAGAGAAATCAGAGTTACAATTTCAGAGAAATCATATTCTAAGGAACTGTAAGGTTCTCAGTTAGACAAGGATCCAATTTTTTCACTTAAGAAAAATATGGTTAGATTTATATTTATAAAACATTAGACAAGGCAATGAAAATTATAGGCAAGGTCAATACCATTTTTAGAGAAAGTAAATTTTTCTTAAGAAAATATTTCTTAGAGAAAGATAAGTTTCTTTAAGAAAATGTGTTTAAGATTTTAATAACATAAAGGAATGGATAATTAATAAGGAAATTTTCTGACTCAACAATAATATATATAAGAAAAGGATAAAATATCCAATAAACTTGGAACATGCACTAATAACCGAATCCCAAATAGGGTACAAAGGCAACCAAATAAGTAAACATACCATGTCATGCTAACAATGTAAAATGTGAATGAAAAACCCAAACACAGACAAACAAATAACTCCCCAAAATGGGTCATGACTCCAAGTCTGGATCCCTATCTATGCATGTCCCATTCCCAAATCAACCCCCTAACAAGTGGTCCTTACCCTTGTCCTAACCTACAACCATGAAATCTACTCGGGTACCCAATGGCTACCTGAGCAGGGTGTGAGTACAACTAAATAGGACACCACCAATGATTTCTTCAATATATATAGTCTAAATAGATATTTCATGAAAGTATTAAATAAATGAAATGGTAAATAAAATAAAACTCTAGATCTATAAGTTACCAATATTTACTTTATCCAATTCCATCAAGTGATTCATGGTTTAAGCATTTACAACATTAACACAACAACCCAAGCCAATCAATTACCAAGAATAAGGAATAGGTCAAGTTCTATATCTCACTAGGAAAATCCATTTCACAATCATTTATATCAAAATTACCTTGGATCATCAGTCCAGGTAATTTCATCCAATTCAACCATTAGGGCTTAGAGCATCAGTCCAACATCCTAACTTGTGCATTCTATGGGTGGGTTTAGAGAATTAGTCCAACCCGAACCATCCTAAATCTTTTATTCCACACCACCAATACATGTGAACATTCGTATTTATTAAATCACCACATATACCATATAAAAAACTAAACATAATAAAGCATATAACATTTCCAATTCAAAATTCATGCAATAAATGAATCATCATCAAGCCTTAACCCATTAATACAATTACTGTTTTCTTGGCATAGCCCATGTAACTTATCTTCCCTTTCCAAAAATTTTATCATTTAGAATAATCAATAATGCCTTGACATTAACTCATTAAATATAATTAATTACTTTACAAGAATTAACCAATTTACACATTTCAAATACGAATCACAAGTCATTTAACACATTCAAGTTATTCCATTTATCCCTTTTCACATTTTTCCAAACAAACACATATTCCAAGGAAAAAAACTAGAAACCAATAACATTAGTGACCCTATAAACCAAATAATCATGTTGAAACATTTATCATGGGATCTATTTCCACGCAGAGCAACTCAAGGCTTAACTTTAATAATTTCCAAGTTCGGGAATATTGGCGTACCCTATAGGTGGCCCTAAATCAATCTAACCAACCTCAGGGAATCCTAAAAGGATCACGAGGGGTTTAAATCATCACTTAATAAACTATTTTATCAATTCTTACTCAATAAAACAAGGAAAAATCAAGCATGAAGCCATATCACAACCAAACATGAAAAACTATATAACTCAACTATGGGATTTAACTTATAGACCACCTACCTTGATTCCAGAGATGAAAAAACTCTTAACCTTATGCTTAGATCTGGATTAAAGAACCCCTTGAAGACTTAACCTAGAATACAATAGAAAAATAGGGATTTAGGGCTTCAAAAGGAGAGATCCAAATCCACAAGCCCTAATCCAGAAAAGAGAAGCAAGATGAAGATTAGACTTACCCGGAGCTTTGATCCACAAGAAATGGAATTCTTAACGGAATAGAAACAAGGGAGATCAATCCTTGGGAGATATTGTGGGTTTAGGTTTTTCAATAGGGTTTTGGGTAGAAGAAAGGGCATAAACTTTAGATGAGAACTTAAAAATACAAAGGTCTAGTTTCGTAAATTTACACTTTTTAATGGGGTACACAGTTTGCCAAACCGTGCACCAACCTCTTCCTAAGAAGGGCTTAGGATGTATGGTTACCTAGGGAGGAATGCATGTGAAAAATCATGTGCTAAAATTGAAGAAGCCTCTGTCCAAGGATACACAGTTTGGATTCCCCCCTGGAACTGTTTTCACTAACCATGCAAAACACTGTTCAACATGTACATAATAGTCTGATTTTCCCATTTCTATCACATCTTGAGCCCTTGTAATACCACTGAACCTCCTCACACACCTTGTAAACATTTAATTAAGCAATATTAAGATATTTAAACAAAAAATTTAAATAATAAAATACCTCCATGATTTCCGAGATCTTATATTACAAGCTATATAATATATTAAATTTATTTGAAATATTAAAAATACCATAAATACTTGAGAGGTTATATTCCTTTTTTTGTGTTTCGTGTCATACATGATATCAGATATAATGTTCTCACTTTAAAATTTTTGGGTTTTACAATTATTCTATGATTGTTTAAAGTAATTTTATACCTTGATTGAATTTTTAAAAAATTGTTTAAAAACATATTCTTGTCATTTTATGAATGATGTACGTTTGAATTTGTACTGATAATGTGAAAGGAATATTTGTTTTAATATACATGACATGAATAGAATTTCCCACCATCTTGACCACATAATGATATGAGGCTTCCTTTACAAGTTTCAAAGGTTCTTTTCAAATAAAACGCTTTCCTTAATATTTAGAAAATTTCTAGATTTTAAATATTTCATCACAAATAGAAAATGGTATTTCCATTAATAAATTTTCCAATAATCTTTTAAAGTAATTTTTCATCTTTGATAATATCCTTCGATGTTATTTACGATTTATCGGGGATATGATCTAGTGATACAATAAACCTTCATTCTTTGGATGGATTATGATTATGATAAATTAAATATGATTATATAGAACCTATTTCTTTCCCATGGGTTATTTAAGTTATGTTGAAATCTTTATGAAACCCATTTCTTTTCCATAGGTAATGTTATGATGAGATGTTTATGAAACCAATTTCTTTTTTATGATTTGTTCTATAATAAATAATTTATGATCTTGTGGCACACATATATATTATTTTCATCATGATATGGGTGGGCCTAGAATTATGTATCCCTATAATTCATTGTGTAAAAAATGGATATCTCATGAGATTATAAGAATTTGAATGGGGAGTAAACCTAGTTCAGTAAGGTAATTTTTCCACTATAATCGTTTTGGGAGTGAATCTTGACTAAGTATATGATGGAATATAGACTTAAACCAATCCATATGATAATATTATCAACGATCCTTTACTAAAGAAATGATTTTATTTTATTATGTGTATTCCATGAACTTATGTCTTATGAAAATGTTATTCTCTCATGGCTCATATGTTTTAATTAACTTATTATTCATATCTAATTAACTACCATGATTAACTCCATGACTCAAGATTATGATTTATGATATACTATTTATGGTTTTTAAATATTAATTTCTTGTTCTCATACCCTTATACACATGTTATATTTAAGTGATCATTGATATCTCCCTTGTTTACCCTTACCGAGTGTCTGAGCTCATATTTTCTTATATTTCCTTTCCCCAAGTTATGAAGAAAGGTTTTAAGTGTGATATGTTTAAGAAGGTTGATAGTTATAAAGAACATAGCGGGAGATGATGTAGATTTCTTAAGAAAAATTTGTTTATGTATCCAAATTTCCAAATTCACTAACCCTATATTATTCTGTCTTGTATCATAATGTTATGAATTGAATATTCATTTAATAATACATAATATTTATGTTTTAAAAGCATGGGTCACTATACAATAAATAATAAATTTTCAATATAGTAATCAATTACTTAGATTCATTCTTTAATTAAGATAAAACATAATGAATTTGTATAGTTTATCTTAATTCCATATAAGAATTCTTTAATTTCCATTATCCATAATTTTAAACCATGTAAATTAATTTTATTTAAAATTAATAAGGTACACAAGTGTACCTGGTGGAAACGATATGCACTTGTCCAAACAACCTCACATGATCCTTATGATTTTTAATTCCATTGGAATCCAATAAAAATTGTATGATAGGTAATTACATAGTGTTCACTATATAAAATACCACACATAGAACACATGTGAATTACAATGCATATGATGCTCTTAATACATGTGGAGTATACTATAATAAAATACCATACACAACTTGTACTTTTAAAATTTGACATGAAATTTTATTTCATATATAATTAACAATCTAATAAAGTGGCATGTAATTTCAAATAAATGACACATGGAACACATGTGAATAGTTTTAATTATATAATTAATTCTTCTCTATATGTTAAATTAAGAACACTATTTGAAGTGTAATACATGGTGTGTATGGGTTTACACAATATGTAATCTTTTTTGCCTATGTCCATGACATACACCAAGGGATTGGTCATATTACATTCCATGGATGTGTATGAGGTACACGACATGTAACCTTCTTACATGACATGCAGCCTTGAAGTTTCACATTTTTCATTCCCTATGACACTTAGTTGATACACAACATGCTTGGACCCCCTATATTTTCCATCATGACGACATGAGGAATATAGACCATGCATGCATGTTACATGATGTGTTGTTCTTAAAACCATATGAAAACCTGGTCCAAATGTGGGCATTGATTCACTTTTATTAAATCACTAATATGATTTAATCATAATTATTTTATATCAAAATTATATACTGAAGAAATAAACCGGTAGATGATTTTTAGTTTAGGGTACATGATGTGTACTCTTGTGTTATTCGGCCAAAACCCTTATAATCTCTAAATGGGTTTTTTATATTTTCCTTCATTTTAATTTAACATGTTTATTAGTTATGTGAGTGAGATGAAGAAAATTAATAGAAAATGATGTTTGGATTTCAATAATGAATAATATAAATTCAAATAAATTGTAAATGCATACCATTCAATCAAAAATTAATAAATAATGATAAATAACCCATGTGATCACTTTAGCACCACATGTAGGTTTTGAGTACAGCGGAAACTCCTATTTAGAATAAACAACTAAAATTTTATTCTTAATTTGTGAATAATATAACCTGTACATAAAAAATGTCTTCATGAACAAAGGGTTACATTGATTACTTGATTTGATTAAAATATGAAACTAGAATAGGAGGATATTAACATGTAATTTATAATTAATTTATAAGAAGATCTAGAATTACCTAAACTAGAAATTATTTCTTCCATAATGATCTAATTGAATTTATCTCTTCATATTGTCATTGCATTACCTAATATAAGTATAGAATCCCTCTAGTGATAATCGAAACATGCACCACAATCTCTGAAAATCACTGTATAATCACCTAGTTCTATCATGGTCGATCATGATTTTTTTCACCATTCATGTTTGATCAAAATATAATTATCTTTGAGGATTAATAATTATTGGTGTTTTCTCGATGTCTTGAGAGAATAGGAGGAGATAGAACACTCTATATCTCTAGAACTCTATCTAGGGAACGCGATAATTTCTCTCCATCTATTGTGAACAATAATCATGTCTATAGAAAGTGATATAATTAGATATTTATTATGGTAGGTTTAGGGTTATAAATTTTCACATAAGACCCTTTCCAATTATATAATTAATATTTTACCCATGTCTAGTAAGAATAATATAATAATTATTATTATTCACTTGGAATGCACATCACATAAGAATATATAAATAAATATAATTTATATCATTTCCAACCAGATCATTAAGCACAGTCCGCATATCCTCCTTGACATTCACCAAAACTTGAATAATGAATATTTATTTAACAAATAAATATCACTTCATTTTTCAACTATAAATATAATAAATATTATATCCACAAAACCTTTCAAATAAATATTTATTATTATTAGTTAACATACATATTATTTTGAATAACTAGTGATTAAATTTTGGAAACAAACCAAACTTGAATAATTATTAAACAAAAAAATGAATAATTTTTACTAGAACTTATTATATTCAACAATTAATTAAACAGATATTCTAGATACACTTAGTGTTTAACGATCTAGGACTCTTTCCAAGTGGAAGTATCTAGAGATTCCTAAAGTCCAAGTTTATCATCTAGATTCATGCCAATGCACCCATAGAGAAAAAATTTAATGTATAAATGACATACAACCTCTTATAAATGATTACTGTGTAATATAATCCTTTTAACATGATATCACTAATCAAGTAGGTTGCATAATTGTGCCATCAACCTATGCACTTGATGTATCCTTCTTTTAATTTTTAGAAATGATCATTCCCATAGAATACCTTGGACATGGATTTTTATAGATAGTTACATTCCCATCAAAGGTCTTGATATGTCATTTTATATTAATAGATAGAAGGGATAAATCCTTTATTTCACTATCCATTAATGTAGTATCACTCGTGACACACCAAAGGTATCCTAATTCACCACAAGAATATGTCGTGATAGTTTTCATCAATACATCAAAGTACACAACATATGGTATTCATTAATGATAATATTAAATTATAAGGATCAATAGAAATTTCCATTGATTGGAACATCTAATGAAACTTAAAATATAGATTTCTAAATAGCTGGTCTTGTTATCATAATATCCTACTATGAAAATTATAAAGGGTGTACACCATGAGAGGGTTCCTCAAAGTCCTACGAGTCTCCACCCTTAATTGCCTATATCATTTTTGTACCGTCAAATGATGTCATTTGGCTATAGAAAATTTATTCAAGAATACTAATATGGAACCTCCTATTACTCATTATAGTGGGGAATTTATATGAGCTTTCAATGTGACATATATTCTTAGGAAATTATGACATACTATATCATGGAGAGGAATAATCATGATGTGATAAAAGCTTCAATAATATTCAATATAATGAATACATACAATCATAAATTAAATAGAAGTTGGTTCTAGGGTACCAAAACCAACATATGCACCATGCCTTATATATTATCAAATGAGGAAATATATATATTAAGGGAGACACCACCATTATAGAGTACCAATGGTTATTGAGGAAAAATGGACAAGGAAACTTCAAGGTAAAGTGATACCATGGGTGTTTATTTTGTGTCATTATGGGAATATTTAAGAAATCACATGGGAATGAGAGAATTAGATGTGAGATAAATACCCATACCTATTTTAGTGAGTCATAATTTTTGGTGAAAAAGGTCATGAATTTGGGGAGGATATAGGGACTCATAATTTTCTACTAATACTTTTAGATATTTTAATAAAATTATCTATGGTGGTTGAAAGGATGTTTTTGTTTGTTTGATATTATATATATTATATTATATTAATATAAATATTATACATTAAATTTTCAAACCCTCTGAGCACATATATATAATTATTAACAGATATCTTCTAAATAGTGCCTCATATGTAAAAAATGTCATTATTGTTTGAATATAGATGAAATGTTTACTCCAAGGTTGGTGTAATTAAAATTCATGTTACATACCTCAGATTAGGGATATCTTATGATTTTAGACAAAACTACTAATAAAACCTAGAAAATCCCCTACATAATAATGTTTTAACTCATAATTTGGGTTATCTCTTTGTACAAAACCTAATGAGGAGAGAGAAAGTTATAACGATCAAAGGTTTTTTTGAATTTTATTCAAGGTATCTTCAATATAACCTAGTGAAAATGCATAATTAAATGATTTATGAACCAAACCCAAGTTAGTGCTTATTATTTTAATTATTCTAAGTTATTCAATAAATTTATACTAAATTAATTATTCTTGAATTAATATTTCCATTGGATCAATATTGATTATTTTTGATTCACTATTATATTAATTTCGATTTTATTGTATGTAAAAAAACATCATAGGTTCTTGAATTAATATCAAAGATAAATAGTCTGTCAAATCCAAACCATTTATCCCCTACCTCTATTTCATGTTATGTTCCCCTAGACGTGGCATGATATCACCACCCATAGAAAATTGAATATAATGGGGTAGCTGGATCTATGGTCATGGGATATCCCACTCCCATAATAACTCTCTATTTACCTTATTTGGGTGGAGGTTGTTGACCCCCTTTGTGTTTGCTGACAATGACTATGGAAAAAATTACATAGGAACCTTGGGTGAAGGATCTTCATGGAAATCAATGGTATTTTTAGGAAGGTGTGTTCTTAAGAAGAAAAGGATGGGAAGTGACCTGATTTTGAGTTAGTGTTAGCTCAATTAAAAGGGAGGATGTGGGTTCATCCGGAGGTGACTGACTCAATGAAATAGTTGTGGCTAGCTAGAGGTTGGAGATAGCTCGAAGGTAATGAAAGGAAGTGGATAAATTTTCCATACCGCCTGTTAAATATATTGAAATTTTATTAAGGACCACAATCTAGGTGTTTGGAAGTGTACAATGTGTCATTTGGGCCTAATGCACTATGAGATTCTCATTGTCCTAACCCTTCATTGGAAAGGTAGTTTGGTCTAACTAGCTAGGATAAACTAACTCCTCACCCTACCCTCTATGTGATCTGACAAGCACTGTTATAATGGCCCACTTCTCTTAAACATAATACTATAACAATTTTATCACAAACCCCCCATAAATCACATCTACAAATCTAAAGTTATATGGTCTTTGAGGGATTAAATACATAGTCAAACATTTTTTAAATAAGAAACACAATCCTTAATTCCCATATTAATAATAATATTATAGAGCTTATTATACACTAATTATTTCATGGGACATTATTCAGACATACATAGAAAAGGGTGATCCATAAATCCCAGTATGGGAATAAAATAAAAATAAATTTGGGGTGGAAAAATCATAAGAGTCAATAATAATATAATGGAATTAATAATGGGAAGGATCATAATTCATCACATATAAACAAGAAATAAGAGACAAGATATCATAGGATAATGGTAATCATGTGAATCATTAGAATGTGGCACAAATATAAGCCATGTTTTCATAATCATAGATAGAAGCTCACTCCAAAGGCGATATATCATAGTGTCTTAGGATCACCCCCCCTGAACCATTCTTATTATCTCATGAGATTTAAGTAATAAATAGTCAATTATGGGGATATATAATTTAAATACCATTCATCACATCATAATATGTCATGAATATGTGTTATATAAATAAAATAAATACACATCAAGCATAAACATGAAATAAAACCCTTAGAATAAAATGAGTTATATATTGAAGTCAAAAGGAATTATCAAATGGAAAATCATGTGAATAAATTTTTTTGGAGAATATATCATATTGGATACTATAATGTAAAAAAGAATAATTTAATAGAATGTTTTAGTATATTAAGGAAATAATAAGTGTATAGGAAAAACATAATAAGAATTGAAAAACCAAGAATGAAATTGGAAAATCTTCCCTTATAATCCCCATCATGTTTGATATAAATAAACAATATAATTTGAAAAAAAAAATAAATTTATATTCCAAGAACAAGGAAATAAAATGAATCATAAAAAATGAGCATATGAGAAATATATAAATATAAGGAGATAGATATAGAAGGTGATATAGATAATATCAACAAGAATGAGAAAGAGTGGTAAAGAACCCTTACCTCAAGTCTCCACATTCTTAAAACAATCTTATAACCTTATTAATAGTCAAGATAAATTTATTAATTACTTTATTTACAACTTTATTAATATTTTCTCAACTCTTATAGTCCATTTTTTTTTGTAATTTTTATTCATTTATTAAACTAATATCATTCCCCTAATATTTTTGAGGTTGTTTGATTCGTAGTTCCAAAACAGATTTGATGTAGTACCAATAGTCAAAGAAAATATTAAAATGGTTCTATAATCTCTATAAATATTATGTTATAGTTTTCATGTAATTGAAGAATTATATTAGTTAAAAATTTCAATATATTTAACAAAATAGTTCCAAATTAATAAGAATTTCATCATAAACATGTTTCAGATTGTTAAAAATGACAATGATTATCTACTTTTAGTATCATTACTAACCCATATTATTTATCACTCCAACATCATAGTAATTAAATTAATTAATTATTAATGCTGTATTTAGTAATGAAATATATATTTTATAATAAATATGAAATCCATAAGTTAGATATAAAACATTATCATTCACTTAAGTAACATAAAAAACCACTGGTGAATGATATTTTTTAAAAGAGTTAAAATAAAGGGTAAAATAAGAAATATTTTTGTTTTATTAAAAAATTAGAGTATAAATAAACTAATATTTTTATTTTATTTTTAATTATTACTTATATTATTGAAGTGGTAAGGGGAGAATTGAAATGTGAAGACATGGGTTTTGAAACAGTTACCATGCCCTTTGAGTTGCCTCTTTTATATTGAGTCCAAGACCTTTTGAGAGGGGGATTTTTGATTCAACAAGGAAATAAGAAAATGTATAGGGGATTTTATAAAATAATTTTGAAAGATAATTGGGAAATAAAATAGTTTTTGGAGTGAAGTGAAAGGGGTGGTTGAGTGGTGCATATATAGCCACGGTAGAGGGGAATCTTTGAATAAACTATTTTTTTTATTATTTATCTTCAATAATAATAATATTTTTAATTATAATGAATTTTATTTTTGTTTGATTAAAAAATATTGGTTTATTCATAACTTTAACATTTTCTACATAAAATGGAATCTTTGAATTTTTTTATTCAATGTAAAGAACCAGATATACTTTTAATTCTAAAAAATATAAAGTTTGTTTAAAAATTGATTTATAGTTTTGAAAATATTTATATTATTTTTAAATGAATTATTCTATTAATTAAAATCATTTTAATTTTGTAAAAAAAATTTCTAAATTTTTGAATCATATTTATATCATGATGATGATATAAAACTTATGGAAAATATGAAAACTATAATTTTTTATATTCAAATAAAGATGAACTATTTAAAAAAGGAAATATTAACCATAATTTAAATTCTAAAAGATTATTCCAAAAGTTATATTTATTTTATCCACTAAGATATCACAATATTGAAAAATATTTATTTATTTAAAACCATATAAAACACATAAAATTAATTTTATCATAAAGAAATACTATTTCTATTTCTATGAGTGATTACATTTCTATTTGTTATTATTTCTTAATCATTATATGATTCATCATTAATTATAACATGTTTTTAAAAAAAATTAATTTTCAAAATTATGTAAGTCTAATATTTTAATTTTAACCTAAAATTTTATTTTTACTAATTAAGTTAAAGCAATATTTATTTAAAGTTATACTTATTTATGATTTAGGTTATATAATTTGGTAAATCATTTTAAAGAATTTTAATATTATTTTTACTTATTTTAATCATTTTAAATTATAATTTTTATTCAATTTACTAATTTAATAATTTCTATTAACATTCCAATAATTAATTACTATTCCCAATGTTAGATAATTATTATAGATTACAAATTCCTCTTATTTCCATAATTATTCATTAACAATTTTTTTTATCAATGTGACTAATATTTGAATTAATAAAATTCCAATCAAATTTATAATATTATATTTTGTTATTATAGATTTATTCATATTTGGAATATCTCTAGGGGACTATGACCCTATGGATTTTTAAATTCAACTTATATAATTTTTTTGTCTTTCTTATCCCATTGTACTTTTTCAAATATTGCAGAGTATATTTATACTTCATATGAAATGTTTTATATTTAAGAAAAGAAATAGTTATTGTTTTTTATATCTAATATATTATTTATGTGATACATTATACTTAAATATAACAACCATATATTTAGAGAAGGAAAAAATTGATATTGGAGAAGTGTGGGTCCTTTCATTCTTCCCTCAATCATAAAATTCATCATTGTAATTTTAAATAAAACTCAAAAATAAAAATATATAAGGGATATATTGATTTAATACATCCTCAGGTTCCCATGTTTCCACTTCAATCATTTTATTTAATGATAATACTACGACTAGATGTGTATACCTACTTCATTGAAAATTTTCTCCATGATCCAAGATCTCTAATTAATTATCTCTATAGCATATATCATACTCCAACCTTACTAGCTCCAGAATTAGAAATTATAATGAGTCTAGTTTGTACATCCTCAAGAGTGACACATGAAATGAATTATGGAAGTATGAAAGGTTTGGTAGAAGTATGAGTTGATTGAAAATGACTATGATGTGATAAATATTCTCAAAGGGGGATTTATATATAGGAATTAGATTTACCTTCTTTCCAATCCTCATTAATATTTTCAATAGTGATATTTGAAGACATAATTTGTCCCCGACCTCATAATCCACATCACATCAATGATTGTCTGGAAAACTATTCAATCGATGATGCACTACTCTAATGTGTTGAAGAATGGATTAAACTTTCTATGTTACCATTTCCACTAGTTTTGGACCCAATATATTCCTTTCCCAAACAAAATCCCAACATATCTATGTTCTACATTTCATCTAATAGAGGTATTCATATAGATCCATATGAATTATCAATTAGAACTTTTTGTTGTTATAAACTTAAGAATATGAAGATATTTATCCCATCCCCCTTGGTAGTCCATAGAGTAAGCTCTGAGCATGTACTCTAGTGTTTAAATGGTATATTCTGATTGATAGTTTTTCAGAGGGAGATATGTTGTATTAAGATTTATATTTTGGTTCAATTTCTTATAAAGGTTGATATAAAACTATTATCTGAATCTTTAATCATAATATGATATAATCAATAGAGGTGTTTCAGGAAATTCCAACACATATATGATATATATATATATCATAGTATGTCTTTCAAGTGAGATGTATTTATAAATATAAATAAAGTGAAAAATATTTGTATGATGATCCACTAAAACACATATGGAATTTTTCCCATTGGATGTTTTGGAAGACCAGTGCCAAAACACATGGTGATGTTCTCCTATTTCCTTGTTATTTTAGGTAATGGTTACATTCTCCCCATAAACTTATATTATTATACATTATCTTATAGGTATTTCATGAAAATTCATGTATACTTTTTAATATACTTATCTATGTTATACCACCACATGTGACCTTGATGATCTATACAGTTCATTACAGATCCTAGGTGGATTTAGAATTTTGAGATATGAGAATCACCTAATAACCCCATCTTTATCTTAATATTTAATGGAATACATAATACTATCCAAAATATTAAAACATCATCTTTATCAATCATAATATCTAACTTATTCCCATTTCTTATAGATTATACCTTTTTTAAATCTCCACATAATCCCTTTAGGCCACCTTAATGTCATCCAAGATAGATAGTTAATAAATAATTTATAAAAATTTGGATGTCGGGATTTAATTTATGATTCCCATATCTATTATTTGTATATATATGAAGATTTTATCCATTTGAATCATTACCAAAGATATGGTTTCTTGATGTATTCTTATTAGATCATGTTCCAATTTATTTTATTATCTAGGAATATAATAGATTAATCAATAAATGTATTTGATTACCTAAAACTATCTTCATCGGTAGATACTGGTCTCCTTATATTTGAATATATGTTTTAGAATTCTATGTTAATTATTTATGTCACACATTTCTCCATAGAGATAATGATTCCAAATATTAAAGGAAATGATTATTGTAGTCTACTATAGATCATGATTCAAGTATTTTTTATCATTTAATTTAAATTGTCTTATAGCATAGGCTAACAATTAATTATTTTTCAGAGGTATATATTCCAATCCTTTCATATAGCATAAATTTATATAGTAAATCCTTCCCTACAGGAGGGGGTTGTGTGTAAAGGTTTCATAACTAGTCTTTTCATCATCTTTATGAATATCTATTTTCATTTACATATCATGAAATGCATTACTCCATTCCAAGTTAGCTAGATTACTAGGTTTTATTATCATAGTAAATTTATCACAAACCATGTGTAGTACTAAGATAGTCCACAGAAGATATGGATCTCCATAAAAAATTATGGTATAGTCCATTCATCAATCACATTATTTTTTCAACGATCTATATATATCCATTCGCATGCGATCACATGGCCTAAGAATTTGGCTTTCTCTATCCAAAGGTAAAATTTACAATACCTTTTATAGAACTTCACCTTTTACAAAGTATTTTACACAATTCATATGTGTTTCTAATACCATTCCTTACATTTTAAATATATTATAATATTATCTGTAAAGACCACCACAAATGTTTCAAGTTAATCTCAAAATAAACTATTCATCATGTCTATAAAGGCTGTCAGAGCATTAACATATCTGAATAGAATTACCATACACACATAGTATCCATATATATTTTAAAATGAAGTCATGGATATATAATCATTTTAAATTAAATTAATAATATCCTGATCAATGGTCCAAAATTTTGAATAATTGATCTCTACATTGTTGGTCAAGAAAGTAATAAGTATTTGATATAAGATACATGTTCTTTATCATTATCTTGTTAAGCATATAATAATAAATTCAAATATGCATTAACCCATATTTATTATTAATAAAGAGGAATGGGTTTTCGTATAAAGAAGAACCAAAGATCATAACACACTGATATATGTTATCTTGTAGTTTATTCATAAAATCTTTATGTTTAATAGGTTCCATTGTGTGGGTACTCATTTATAATGGCAAAGATTTCGGGAAAAGTTATAAAAATAACTCAATCTCTCAATCATATGGAATGTTAGGTAACCCTTTTAGAAATAGATTAATATATTCCATACTAATTTTTATGTCTTCAATGATGATCCATTCCTTTTTCTCAATCATTTGATATAGATATGATTTCTTATAAGGAAATAGAATCTATACTTGATAAGGAGTTTCCAAAAGTGATTAATAATTCTACTAGAACTTGTATTAATTTATAGAATGAATTTAGATATAAAAAGTGATTTTCCACTATTATTAGATGAAGTTAACTCTATATAATGATAAATAGTCCATTCCCAATACAACATTGATTACTAAAAAAGTTAAATAACTATTTTTTTCTAAGATATTATTAATTTTTTGAGAAATGTGAGCACAGATGCTCTTATATTGAGAAAGTTAAAACATTACACAGGACAGAATGAAGGCATTTTTCATTTGTCCCTAGTAAGAAGAGAGACCATGTCATTAGGAATAGTATTGATGTTGATGATCCTTTCTTCCAGCACCCCTTTTTTAGAAAGTCCATCTGAAATGTAATTCACCTCCCGGAAGATGTGCGTGATGAAGTAATTCAGAAAAGAGATCTTGTCAATTTAGTTTATCCACATACCTGCCAATTTCCATGATAGTCTTGTCTGACCCATCCTAATTGCAGGAACCACCGTGGCCGAGTCACACTCAAACCAAATATTGTTCCCAATTATTTGGAAAGAAATATCCACCATGCTTATAAAATCTATAATTTCATCTTATAAAGATGTATAATGCCCTTAAGGGCAATATTTTCACTCTACCACCTCCCCATGATGATCCCTAAAAACTACCTCAAAACCTTAAGGTCCAGAATTTTCGCTAGAGGCCCTGTCCGTGTTACAAATGTTAATTGAAGAATAATTATATACTTGTAATGAAATAATTTCACCATATGGTATTCTCACTGGTAGATCGTATGAAAACTCATATCTTTCTTACACATTAATTCATGATTTATTAAATAAAAGAACACTTACTACAACCCCAAAGATCAATAAACCAAGATTCATTGGGAGATTAGGTACCTAGAACATCATCTTGATACATGGATACAAAAACATTACTAAAAAATTCATCAAAATGATTATAATATGTAATGACTCATATTTTCTTGATTTTATTTTTTGAAATTATTTTGAGAAATTTAAAGACCAGGAATTGAGACAGTGTGTGATTCGAAGGCCTGGTGTTCCGGGAACAATTCATTGAAAAATGTTAAATTTTTAATAGCATTCATGCACAGATTTTTTGAAAAGGTGGAATGTCTTTTAAATGGGTGACCAGATCAGAAAGTCAAGGGAAAAGTTGAGCTTAGAATGGAGGCCTTACCCAAGGTACGACCTAACTTTGGTTAGCGCATGTCATCTGAATAAAAAGTCACCATGGATATAACCATAAATAAAATAATTAGATAAAATTATTTTATTTTAAAATCCTAATAAATCATGAATGGTGACTCAAATTAGAAATCCATGACCACTGTTGAGTTTACAATGTGGTGTTTTACCTAGATGTGAATTAACTTAGTCGGAGAGGATCTTCTGTGGAAAAACCCAAAAAAGACATAATCACTATTAAATAATTTAAAGATAAATAATTTTATTGATGCAAAGAATTTATTTTTATTATGAATTTTTCAGGAATTTAGGGTTATCACCATAACCCTATAATTCCTCTAAGACACGGAGAAGAAATCTCTTGACAAATAGTGACAGACCATGGACCGATGATCGACGTGAAACCGATTCGAAGGAATCTTGCCGCCGCCGACAATGGCATAAGGATCCTTTATCAGCGACTGATCCAAATCAAGGTAGGGTTGTTTCCTCTTTGTGATTTTCCCATTCTTGGTATTCATGATGAACGTGGGTCAATACACAAATATATTGATCTGTGGTTCGATCTTTGTGGGATGGTTATAATTATGGGGTTAATTAACAAGAGTTTGTTTTATATTCTCATTCATTCTTCATACTCATGAGAACAAATTGTGGTTGACATGAATAAAGGCTGATGTTGACTCCTTGGGAATTATTTGTGCTTCCCTTATCCCCTTTTCTTCACATTCATCACTGTTTGACCCTCGTGGCCATAGTTTGATTTGCTAGGTGGATACGAATGCAATCAGACCCCCAAAATTGGAGGCAAACTAACAATGGAGGTCGGGTCTGTGTAGAACGCGACCCGAGGAGAACGAATATACAACTATTTTGAAATGTGGGAATTGGAGGTAGTGTGATTGCACACGGAAGATTCCACTAGCAAGGGTTCAGTGCAGAGGTGTGGTGAGGCTATGCGAGGCGATACAACGATTAGAGGCGGCAACTACAGATGGTAGTGGCGGAAATAGAGCGGACCATGTGGGAAGCGAAGAAGTAGAGCCGTGGGATGCGGAGGCGATGAATCTGAGGACGTAGCAAGACATACATGTGGAGTAGTGGCAATCTTCATAAGAAACTTCATGGAGTAGAGGACATGGCCATGTAGACCACGTGCGATGACCCAGATGTCCCACGCTCAAGCGGGCCAGGCCAGGGGAGATAGGATAGGCCCAAGTGGAGTGGGCCGAGCCTAATTGGATTGGGTCGAGTTGGTCCAGACAGAGTGGTCGGGTTAGCCCAGTGGACTGGAATGGATCTTGGTCGAACCTGAGATCGACCCTAGGTAGTCACACTGTCGATCGTGGTGGTCAACCGCCACTGAAGCTCGAGCTGCCGCAACATGGTCGACCGTGGTATGGTTGCACAAATCAAACGTGGGGAAGTAAACCATGGGGAAGACTGTAACGCCCTGACCCCAGAAGCCCAGAGTTGGTACATTATTTTAATACATTGAGATGATTATAAGGAATCAAGTCCCGAAGGACTGATTAATTTTTTAGTCTTGGAAAATAGATTACATACATGAACGTTACATTACACATTCAAACATAAAACACAACATAAATAATCTGTTGAGAACTCCATTATTCCCCCATCTTAACCCTATATATCAAACATAATACACTTTTTGAAATCCTGTGAAAACAAAACATAAGAAAGGGGGTGAGCTCAGATGCTCACTAATGATAATAATATAGAGGAAACTTTCTTAAATAAGCATAAACTTTTAAGGAAATGTGTAAGAATAAAACATAATCCTTTTAAACTTAAAATTCAGCATAATATGGAAAATATAAATCAAATAATGTCATTTACTTATTCACATGGGTATTCTACTAGACGAATAATCACATGCAATATCAATAGCCAATTTCATAATGATGGAATGCATAATGCCAGACTTCATAACCACATAGTCAAGGCCTCGTGCCATGACTAAAAATAAATTTTTTTCAAGGCCTTGTCCCAAGACATTAGTTTGTCTCATGAGACCTACTAATGAATCGAGGATCTATAGCGGGCTCTACCCATCACATACTAAGTCCAATGCATTCCTCATATTAAAAGGTTGAACATAACATAAACATTCGTATTAAAACTAGAATATGAAATGTTAATATTTTAACCATAAACCATGAATGGTATAAAAATAACACATCTATAGTCATACATATCACAAAACCTTCAAAACAATATTGAATATTGTATCATAATAAATCAACTTCAAACAAGTGTAAATTATATCAAAGGATGTTGACATAGATGAAATCAAAACAGTTTGAGAGAAATATCTCTTCATATATTGAAATAATTTAAAATTCATGTAATTATAAAAGAAAACATTTATTTTTAAAATATTCTTATAATTTTGTAAGGGAATCTTTGAAGGTGTTATAATGGTGGCAAATAGACGCACTTGCTGTATAAGTTAAAAAAACATTCTTTCCTTAATTTTGTCAAAAAGGTCGTAAAGGACTGTGTTTTGAAAATGATGGAAAGATGCCTTTATAATTTTTTTGTAAAAATTCAAACTAGGGTATAAATAACTTTTACCCATAGTCTAGTAAATAGTAAAAATGTTTTTAAATACATTTTTAAGAAACACATAAGTGGATGATAAAGTGGTCCTTATAGATACTCATGTATAAACTACCTCGGATAATGAAGAGATTGTAGAATTAACCCTTACCTTGTACTTTTAATTGGTAGAGGGTACGTTAACCTTCTCTATAATAGTTAAATCATTGTTATTAAATTATACAATAACCACATAAATATGATATCATATATTATCTTCTAATAATTATTTGTTAATAATATTTCGTAGCATCATTGTTTCAGGTGTTAACTGATTAATTTCCCTTTATATTCTTGGTTATGTAAGACATGTTTGTTATGGATATGATGTATTTGATTCATATCCGGAATTATATTAAGTTCTTAAACATTATTTTTAATTGTAAAATGAAAATTATTCTTGAATGGTTATGATGAGGAATGAATTTCATTGCGTTCGTGGAGACGGTAATCCTTACGTACGCACGAGCGGCAATATCATTCTATTGATGATGAAATAATATGTAATTGGATGGTATATAATATATATAGATACTTAACATGTTATATTTATAATTTATATCATTTATAATCATTATTATACCCATCCAAATAATGAAGTGTTTGAAGAACAAACTACACCACGATGTGGAGACGGTAAGCCGTACGTACGCACGTATGGTGACTTGTCATTCATAGGATGGATATAATAATGAATATGATTGTAATATATTTATATCAACATAACAGTATGTATAAGGTACTAGAGTTATTATTATGGTATGGAAACAACAAAGAAAGAGGAAGTGGAAGAAGAAAAGAACTTTGAAAGTGGTGGTGAAATTATTACATCTTCTTTGGGTGTTTCCTTTTGAGTTGATCAAAAGGGCTCCTTAGGTTGGATTTTTTTATAAAAGTAAGGCCTATAGGTCGAAGTAAGAGTATTTGGGAGGATATTTGAGCAGGGGTTGGTAGATCCAAATGCCTTTGGAGGTGTGATTTTGAGAGAAGGGGAAATACCCTTTTATAAGAGAGGTGAGGGTTACTTTAGGAAAGCTTGAAATACTATTTTATTATACAATAATATTTGGTTTATAATGGATAAAAAATAATTTATTTCAAGGTTAAGGTTGTTATGGGTCTAAAAACTCTCAACCAATAAGTTTTATAAAGGTTTAGGTTACTATATTAACCTTATCTTTTAGATTTAACTCTTAGTCAAATTGTTTAACTTTTACCATGTATTCTTGTATTATTATAATAAATGGTTAATAAACTTACTATAAAAAGGAAAGAGAACCCCAAGTGGTTAATTATTAATATATTTAACCTTATCTAAGTCCTTTGTCTAAACCTTATATTTTTACGAATATTATGTCAATTAATAATATAGTATTTGTTTATGTCAATTTTGACACTATTTGGTATTTTGTTTTTGTGAAAGTCATAAAAACTTTATAACTTCGAACAAAATTTATTTAATCAACCCTAACATGTCATATTAATATATAAAATTCGTGTAATGCATAAAAATTGTCAATTTTTATTTATTTTGATATTTATAATATCAATTATTTTAATATTTCATTAACAAGGTAAATCATCATTTTGTCATTAATAAATTTAATTATTTAATGTCGAAAAATTATAATTAAAATAAAATTATGTAGGAAATATTTTTAGATTTCTTATGAATATTTATAGTCTAATTTATCTTATTTATAACCCTATATTAAAAATGGTTTAGTTATTAAACTTTGAATTTAACACTTTTAACTATTCTTTAAATAAAATAATAATAAATGTCCTAATCTAATCCAAGTAGACCAAAAGGATCATATTTTATTACTAAGGTTGATTTTGGTCTTAATAAACTTATCCAATAGAATTAGGACATGTTTTAGGGTAATTATAATATCATTTTTACCATTAATTACCCTATTTACTTTTAACCGTGGTTAATAAAAGTCAAAAGTTACTATTCACCAAAAATTATTTTCATATTATTGAACCATATTTTACTTACAGATTTCAATCGTTTCTCTTATATTTTTTAAATTTAATTCATAGAAGTGGTAAAATTACATTTTATGCAAATTTTCAATTGTGCCTAGAAAGTGGGTAAAAGACGTTAAAAAGTTCAATAAAATTTTATACATCTAATTTTATTATAAAATGACTCCAACTAATTACATTGAACTTATAAATGTATTATATATCTATTTTGACTTAAAATAAATTTAAATAAAATAAATAATTATTTAAATAAAAAGTCGGTTTTAAACAACAACAGTGTTTTTCACTATTCATCAAAAAATAGAAAGTTTTCAGAAAAATACAAAAAATTCATCCTAAGATTATTTTAATATTAAAAATTCAAAAATAAATTATATTTTACAAAATTAAAAACATAGAAGTTTCATTAATTAATTTAAAATTAATTTCCGTTGTCAAAACCAAAAAGAGGGTTTTAAAAAAGTAAAAACTATCAAAATATTGACATGTGTTTATGTAAAATTTATAGGTAAAATAACTTATAATGATCTAAATTGTATTAAATGATTAAAATATAATCTAATTATACTTCCAAACCATTCAAATTCATAATTTAACACTATAAATTATTTTGATTAAAAAAAGTTGTTTTCAATTAAAATTTAGTATTTTTCACTATTCATCAAAAAATGAAAGTTATCAGAAAAGTACAAAAAATTTATCCAAACTAAATTTTTATTTCTCGCTTCTAAAGAATAATTTAATTTCATTAAATTTAATATATAAATGTTTCAAATATTGGTTTTAAAAAGGGTTCTCCATTAAAAGGTGGTAAAATTGCATTTTTTTGAAAAATACTTCTTTTATCTGAAAAAATGAATTTGTTCTTATATTATGTCTAAGAAACACATAATATGAATTATAAAATTATATGTATTATATAAAATTCAAAATTTAGTTAATACTATTCATAACATCTTTTTGAACGGCTAGTTTGGCAAGTCTTGGTGCGCTCGAACTCGGTGTTGCGTGTAACGCAAGTTATTGAATTACTTTGAAGAGATAACATACTATGAAATCTTGGGGTGTTACAAGAACTGAATATGAAGGTCGACTACCACAACCGGTGGATTGACTGCACAATTGGGGGACTGACTGCATTGTCAGTGGATCGACTACATGGTCGGTCCACGACCTAGTGAACTCCCTTCTGAAATTTTCAAACAGCCATAACATTCAAACTGGATGTCCTTTTGATGATTCATATATGGACTTGGGACCCTTAAGACATGGAAATCATTTTGACATATCCTAAATGGGGTTTTATGGGAATTTTAATATGAACTAATGGATTGAAGAGTGAGTTCTCTCAGAATGAGCATGCTTCGATCCAACATTTTCATGGTTGGTTGTGACCTAGAGACCGTGTGTTGTATGGAGACTATGTATCTTATGGAGAATGTGTTTTTTATGGATACTATGTGTATTTTTGAGATGGTGTGTCTTATTAGATTGAGTATATCTGGATTCTCTTTATATATTTTCTATAGACATATATCTGTGTGAAGATGACTATGCATTCTTTTGTTGTATTCCTTTATGGTATTCCTTTATAAGGTATTCCTAGGTGGTATTACAAGGTGGTATTCCTTCATTTTATTTCCTTTGTGGTATTTGTTCATGGTATTTCATTTGTGGTATTCCTTTGTGGAATTCCTTCATTGTATTTTCTTTGTGGTATTTCCATTGTGGTTTCAGGGTGTCATACTGAGTATTGTTTTAATCACCCCTACTTGGGTTTTCCCACACATGTTGTGTATTGTGAAGGCGATTGACCCATTAGACAGAGTCCTAGGTGGACTAGGGACAAGCAGTTCTTAGCAAGGCCAGAAAAATGAGATGTCCCGATAGTCTAGACAACAGTCCCAGTACCTTATTTCTTACAAGTTAGACTCGTGGTTACAAACTCTTTTTGGTGGGCTTGTAATCTTCCCCTGTTTACTTTATTGTACTTATTTTCATACTCTGTTGTGGGATATTAGTTTTTTGCATGCGTTTTTTACTTAGTGTTTTTACATTTCATCATGTGTGGCTTGGAGATGTGTGTGTGTGTGTGTAGGTACTTAGGATAATGCCTCCCATTTGTGGGATATGCCTACTTGGTGCTAGTCACCAACCCCTAGCCTATTGGAGGTGGGATTGGGGTAGTCACAACACAGGCCCCTCTGGGACTGGTCATGATAGAGTGGTATTAGAGGAGGTCAGTTCTACTTTAGGACCAGGAGTTTATAAGGGTGGTTTGGGGAAACAGTATTAAGTGTTTTGAGTTTGGATTTTAGGCCATTGAATCTAGTGTTTGTTAAGTGGCCTTTGTATCCATACACCAAGACTCTGAGCACATACTTTTTGACTTGGTACATGAAAAAACAAGTTGAGGGAAAAATATTGGTACATGAATAATATAGGAATGGTTGTGTTTTGAGTCATCTCTTTAGATATACTTAATTGAACATGGAGCATGTTGTATTATTTATAGATGTATCCATGTAGACAACCAACTATAATTCCACCATGTGATCATGAGGATGATCCGTCGAATGATGAGGCATCAATACAAATATTTTTACTAGAGATAACACCTATAGGTGGTGCACTAGATACACCACCACCTATAGAGCATCACATGGTACCTGCATCACTAGCGGATGAAGAGAACATGATGAGCGTGTTTCATGAGTTTCAGTGAAAAAGACCCATCAGGTTTCGAGGTGATCCTGACACATAGGTAGATAAAGACTATCTTGAGGAAATGTCCTAAGTCTTCTATCTAGTCAGGACACTAATAGATCATATGGTGGTTCTTATGGCAATCCTTCTACATGGCTCTGCAGGGTGATGGTGGGGTTTAGTTACCTGATCTTATGATGTGGCGACTCATCCATGGATAGAGTTTGAGAACCTTGTAAGAGAGGATTCTTCACCCTATAAGGTAAGGTCTATGCATGTACAGGAGATTCTACAGCTCTGGTAGGGTGACATATCGGTATCTGAGTATTCATCGAGGCATACAAACCTTTCCAGGTACTCGATGGACATGATACATGACCAGTGCTTTAGGGATTGGACATTTAAGAAAGGTCTTCATAGGGAAATCTGAGCCAATGTTTTCCCTCTATGAATTCCTATTTATGCTAGGGTTTTTGAACAAGATTTGGCAGTTGAAGGTTTCTTGTCTAAGAAGGTACAACTAGTGTTTTTCAGTAGTGGGAAAGTAGGAGCAGGGAACTCAGTAGCAGGGAGAAGACATCAGTCTCAGAGATCTAGACATATGATAAGTTTCAAGAGGAGGACCCAAGGTAGAGGACCTACAGTTCATGGCTCACAGGGTGGGTCTAGTCATCTTAGAGAAAGGAAATGTTACTCATGTAAAGATAGGGGGCATCTCACCTAATATTGTCTAATCTATCATACTACTACCAGGAAGACTGTGGATAGACCACCAAGGCAGAGACATCGTCAGGAGAAGACATATCTGTAGGGTGGCCATTGTGGAAGAGGAGTTGGGAGAGAAGTAAGAGGTGGTTGATGTTTTGAAATGTTACCATGACCACCCCATGTGGTCATGCCAGGATCAGGGATCTAGAAGACAGGAGAGGGGACAACTGCTTATGATAGAGCCTTATGTCCTCAAGGCACCAGGGATGAATAGAGGAATGATATGTTTCTTTTACAACTTAGTTGAAGTTTTTATAGACATAAGTTCTAGTCATTATTTTCTTTCCACAAACCTTGTTTGAGACTCGGAGATTTCAGTTGAACTATTGACTCAAAACTTACACTTAGAGACTCCAATGAGAGAAGATTTGATGATCACACACCGGTTCTGCCAGTGTTAGATTACTCTTGGAGGTGAGAGTTTTGGTTGGGGTCTCTTGATAGCCGCGTCTAATCCTTACAACATAATTCTTGATATGGAATGATTATCTATAGTTCATGCTCAGATTTACTGTTTTAGGTGAAGAGTATGGTGTGTCCCTAGTGATAGGACCGCGTTTTCCTTTGTTGGTGAAAATAAAATGCATGAATCACAGGATGAACTCACACATAGGAGGGTGTAACTGATTACTTATCAGTTGGATAGCTTCACCCTCAGTGTAGTGAATGATATGAGTCCTCAGTTTCCTGTAGTGGTGGAAAAGTATGAGAACATCTTTCCTGAGGATGTTCCAAGTTTACCTCTCCTCAGAGAGGTAGAATTATTCATTTAACTATACCCCATGATGACACTGATATCTAAAATTGAATATTAGATGGCTCCCACAGAGCTTCGTGAGATGAGGGTATAGTTGGAGGACTTGCAGAGGAAGGGCTTCACAAGATCTAGTGTTTCACCTTGGTTAGACCTAGTTTTGTTTTCAAAGAAGATATATAGAAGCTTGAGGTTATCTATGTACTTCTGGTGCATAAAATAGGTGACTGTGAAGAACAAGTATCCACTACTGAGGATCTAAGACCTCTTTGATCAGTTGCGAGGGGTTTGGTGGTTCTTGAAGCTCAACCTTTGGCCAGGCTATCACCAGTTGTGAGTATGGTATGAGGATAAACTGAATATGATTTTTAGGTGTCATTACGGTCACTATGAGTACTTAGTGATGATGTTTTTCTTGAATAATTTCCCAGCACTGTTCATGGGACTCATGAACTAGATCTTTTAGCCTTACTTTGACTAGTTCATGGTTGTATTCATCGATGAAATCCTAGTATACTCAGTGTCTTAGGAGGAGAACGCGAGACACTTGAGGATGGTACTATATATGATCCGCGAGCACAAAATTTATGGGAATCTCTAAAGGTTTCAGTTCTAGATTCAAGAGGTTCATTTTCTTGGATACTTTATTTTAGAGGCTGAAGTTATAGTGGATCTAGTGAAGATTGAGGTTGTGCTTTCTTGGGAGCCACCCAAGAGTGTTACTGAGGTGTGGATTTTCCATGGTTTGGCTGGGTACTATTAGAGGTTTGTAACCATATTTTTTAGAGTGGTAGCATCCTTTTCATCTTTGACATGAAATAAATAACCTTTCATATGGATGAAGAAGTGCCTGAAGAGTTTTCAGTAGCTAAAATAAATATTGATGAGCACTCCCATGTTGATATTTCCAAAGGAGGGTACTGAGTACATAGTTTTCTACGATGCATCATGAACTAGACTTGGTTGTATCCTGATGAAGGGGAATGTGGTGATTTCCTATGGTTTATTCCAATTGAGTCCACATGAGCAGAACTATGAGACCCATGATCTTGAGTTAGTAGTGGTAGTCTTCACTTCGATGATGTGGTGACACTACCTAATGGGAGAGCAGTTTATCATCTACTTTGACCACAATATTCTCAAGTATATCTTCTCTCTGAAGGATATGAACTTGAGATAGAAGAGATGTCTAGAGTTCCTCTAGGACTACGACTTTGAGATTGTCTATACTCCTAGGAAGGGAAACATGGTGTAAGATTCTCTCAGTAGAAGATCTAGTTTAGAGTTGCTAAATGAGGCATCAGAGTAGTAGGCCTCATAGAAGATATCCTTTATGGATAGGGATATAGCATCTTACCTCCATTTGATGGTTGTTACCCCTTCAATCTTATAGTGATCTAGGTAGGAACAACTTTGGTATACTGACTTCAAAACTTTACATTCTTAGATGTCCACAGTGTATTCCCCTAATGGATATTTGAAAGGTGGGGAGCACATCGTTCTTTTCAGAGGGCACATAGTAGTACCAGTGGTGTTGTGAGATGAGGTTTTTTGGGAGTTCTATATACCCCCTTTGGTGGTACATCCAGGTTTGGAAAATATGTACTAGGACCTCTGATGTCAGTTTTGGTAGACAGGGATAAATGAAGGAGTTTCAGAGTTGGTCATTCGATGCCTCACTTATCATCAAGTGAAGTCTGAGCACCAAGTTCCAATAGGTTTAGCTCAATCCCTTGAGAAGTCATAATGGAAGTGGGATGATATATCAATGGACTTCATGACGGGTTTACCAAGTATGTCCAGGAGAAAAAATTCTATTTGGGTGATCATTGACTAACTCACCTAGTCAAACCACTTCCTAGATATTAAGGTGACAAGTTCAGTAGAGTGATTGTGATGCCTCTATCTGCAAGAGATAGTTTGACTCTATGGAGTTCCATCGACGATAGTCTCAGATCATGATGATATCATTACATTCTATTTGTGGAAGGGATTTCATGAGACATTTGGGACTAATTTACGCTTGAGCATAGTGTTTCACCCATAGACAGATGACTAGACAGAGCAATCCATTTTGGTTCTAGAGGACATGATACAGGCTTGCATGTTAGATTTTGGCCATAGTTGGGAGTATCACTTACCTCTGGTGGAGTTTGTGTACAACAATAGATACCATTCCACCATCGGTATGGAACCATTTGGGGACTTTTACGGGTGAACCTGTTGGTCTCCACTTTGCAGGACTGAACTAGGATAGTCACCACTCATGGGCCCAGAGTTGGTACGAGCTACCATGGAGAAGGTACAAATCATCAAGGAGTGGATGAAGATTTAATAGAGTTGGAAAAAGTCTTATGCTAATAGGTGGTGGAGGCCTTTGTATTTCGAGGAAGGAGACCATGTGTTCCTTCAGGTCTCACCTCAATGCCAATTATGGAGATTTTTCTGTGGTGGAAATATATCTCTGAGGTTCATCAGACCTTTCCTGATACTACATAGAGTTAGCGAGGTGGCATATTGCTTGGATCTACCTTTGAAGTTAGAGAGTGTACACGATTTCTTCCACGTGTAGTAGCTGAGGAGGTATGTGCATGACCCATCACATGTCATTGACTGCGGAAAGCTAATAATCGATGATGTGGAGACTTTTTCTAAGTACCAAGTGGAGATCAAATATTTATAGAAGAGTATTCTTCATGGGTGGTCAATTCCTATAGTGTGTATTCTATGGAAGCACGAGAATCTCTAGGAGAGAACATGAGATCGAGAGTCTCAGATTCATGATCATTTCCCTCATTTTTTGAGTAGACCTTTGTTTTGAATTTCAAATATATAAAGACCTAAGTTGGGGAGAGTTTAATGACTTGTATTTTTCCAATTTTATTTTTAGAAACTATTTAGGAAAATTATGAAACTAGAAATTGAGATGGTGTGAGATTTGGATGCCCGGTGTTCCTAGTACAATTCATTGAAAAATGTTATGTTTTTAATAGCATGCACATGTGAATTTCCTAAAAAAATAAAATATCATTTAAATGGGTTCCTGTATTAGAAATATGAGGGCAACATTGAGATCAGAATGGTAGATTTACCCTAGGAATTCCATAACTTTGGTCAGCGCGGGTCATCAGAAGAAAAAGTCACCAAGGACGTAACTGCCAATAAAATAAATATTTTTTTTTATTTTAAAATCCTAATAAATCATGAATGATGACTCAGATTAGAAATTCATGACCACTATTGAGTTCATAATGTGGTGTTTTACCTAGATGAAACTTAACTTTAGACGGTGTGGTTCTTCTGTAAAAAAACACAAAAAGGATGTAATTGTCATTAAATAATTTAAAGATAAATTATTTTATTCACAAAATGAATTTATTTTTCTTAGGAATTTATCAATAATTAAGGTTTATCACCGTAACCTTGGAATTTATCTGATATGTGGATAAGAACTCTCTTGGAAAATGATGATGTATCGTGGACCGACGATCGATGCCCAACCGATTCAAAGGAATCTCACCAACCATGACAACGACAGAACTATCCTTCACCAGCAACTGATTTGAATCAAGGTAGGGTGGTTTTTTTGTTGCTATTTTTTTAATGTTATTTTTCTTCATGTAGAATATGGTTCAATCAATAAATAGATTGATCTGTGGTCTGATCGTTGTTGGATGGTTATAATTGCAGTGTTAATTAACTGGAGTTTGTTTTAGATTCTTCTTTGTTCTTTCTTCTAATTTTAAATAATTGAGACTGAAATTAAAAAAGGATGATGTTCATTCGTTGGTAATTATTTGTGTTTTCCTTATAAAACATTCTTCACGTTCATCATTGTTGGACCCCTATGGCCACAGTTCGAATTGCCCGGTGGATCTGAATGCGATCGGACTCCCGGATTGGAGGAAAAAAGATAATGGAGTCTGGGTATGTGTAGATCATGATCTGAGGAGCATGGATCTATGACCATTTTTAAATCCATGCATCAGAGGTGGTGTGGTGGTCCATAGAAGGGACCACTAGAATAGGTTTGTTGCATCAGTCTAGTGAGGTGGCGCGAAGCGGTGCAGCAACCGGAGGTGGTGGCGACCGAAGATGGCATTGGAAGTGGTGGAGCGGGCCACATGGGATGTGGTGGATCAGAGTTGTGGGATGTATAGGTGATATAGATGAGGATGAGGTGAGGCCACGTGATATGGAGAGGCGACCACGTGATGCGGCGGCGGTCGCTGCAGGCGATCACGTGGAGTGGAGGACACAACCAGGTGAGCAACGTACAATGACCCAGATGGCCCATGATTGAGTGGTATGGGCCCAAGAAGAGAGGGATGGTGACAAGAAGAGTAGGCTAGGTTAGACCAGACAGAGTGGGCCTAGTCATCCCGGAAGATCGGACTAGATTTGGGTTAGAACCCGGATCGACCCAGGGTGGTCGCATAGTCGATCATGGCGGTCAACCGACACAACATCTCAAGCTACCATGGTTCTGTCACACAGATAAAACCCATGGTAGTTAACCATGGGGAATACTGACTGTGGTGATCGACCACCAAAATTGATGTACTGACCACACCATCTATCCATAACCCAGCGAACCCCCTTCTGAAATTTTCAAACGACCATAAATTTCAAACCGGACGTTTGTTTAACAAGCCATATGCGGAGTTGGGACCCTTAAAAAGATCCAATAATTTAGATATTTACTAAGTGTTTTTTGGAGTTTTAATAAAACCTATTGGCTTGAGGAGTGAGTTCTCCTAGAATGAGTGCAGTTTAAGAAAGCATTTCTTTATCTGGATGTGACCTAGAGACTGTGTGTCTTATGGAGACTGTGTGTCATATAGAGACTGTGTGTCTTATGGAGACTATGTTTCTTATGGAGACTATGTGTCTTATAGGATTTAGTATATATAGATGATCTTTATATATTTTCTATAGACATATATCTGTGTGGAGCGGACTATGGATTCCTTTGTGGTATTATATGGCAGTATTCCTTTGTGGTATTTCCTTTGTGGTATTATTTCATAGTATTTCCTTTGTGGTATTCCTTTTTGGAATTCATTTGTGGTATTTCCTTTGTGGTATTTTCTTTATTGTATTCCTTTGTAGTTTTGGGGTGTCCTACTGAGTATTGTTTTACTCACCCCTACATGGGATTTTCCCACATGTGTTGCCTCTTGTGTTGATGATCGAACCCTTTGACGGAGTCCTTGGTAGACCATGATCAGGCAGTTCATAGAAAGGCCAGACATACGAGGTGTTCCTATGGTTCATACATCAGTCCCAATACCTATTTTCTTACAGGTTGGACCTGTGGTTATAGAATCTTTTTTGTGGGATTGTATTCTGGCCCTGTTTACTTTCCTGTACTTCCTATTATACTATGTTTTAGGATCTTAGTGGTTTTCATTCATTTTTTATTTAGTGTTTTTACATTTCAGAATTTATTTTCTTGGAGATGTGTGTGTGTATAGGTACTTAGGTTAATGCCTCACATTTGTGGGATATGACTAATCGATGCTAGTCACCAACCCCTAGCCTGTGGGAGGTGGGCTTGGAGTAGTCCTGATATGGGCCCCTCTGGGACAATTCATAACATAATATTGCATTTCTAAAACTGCATAGAATAACCTGGTGATATGCATAAGAATGAAATGAGAAATAAAACCAAGTAAGGGTATAAAAAAATAATTGAATATGGTAAATAAATACATGGTAACCAAGATTCATAATAATGTAATATAAGATGTGAGAATCATAATCATTAACAATGAGGAATGATATAACTTGATAATAAAAAGGAAACATGGGAATTTTAAAACAACTTAAAACATTGATTTATAAGCATAAGTCAAGGTTAAACAAAAATACACCATAACATAGTGTTCTTAGTATAACCTACCTTTCACCTTACACAAAATCTCAGAAGATTAAAACATTACACAATGCGTTAGAGTTCTATCCGAGTGTACCCATCATAATCATATCATGTACATGCATAAGTGTGCCACATAGATCATATAAAATAAGAATGTATTTCATATATATTAGCCCCAAAATATAGGACTATTGATTATATACATGTAAGTATCCAATAAAATAATTAGATTTATAAATAGGTAAAAACCCTTGAGTGTAAATGGTTATGGGAATTCACTTCAAAATCATTTGGCATGAAAAATTGTAGTGAAAGTTCAGTATCATAACGATAGTACTTAAAGATTCAAAAACTAGTTTAATGATAAATAAAGGTTTATATAATAATTTTGGAATAAAAATGAAATTATTAAGGATGTGAAAAAACATATACCAACATTAGGAATTAGAAATAAAAATGTATAAAATAAAGAATGTGCTTGAATAAAGAGGAGAAGAAGAGGATCCCTTACTTTGAGAGGGTGTATCCAACAGATTGGGAGGAGCTTATTAAGATCTTGGGGGGTACCTTGAGAGGGATATAGGTAGGGAAGGTAAAATTAAATATTTTATCAAAGGTTTTTTAGTTAAGATAAATGGGATATTGGGTGGGTTCATATAATAAAAGAGAGGGGAGTTCTTTATTATTTCCTAAACAGAGGTTTTAGAATCTATACAATAAAGTATTCAAAACCACAAACTTTACCATGGTTTTTATAATGGTTTATACCAAATAGAAGTAATTTTAATTATTTTATAAGTAAAAGAACCTAAATCATTAAAATATTACCCTTGGTGATGTGAACCATCGCGAATAAACCCCATATCGGTTTAATTCGATGCAACTTCGGTAACTTGGGATTCTGTTGGTGGAGGCATCCGGTGACTTTTCCCCTTGCTTACTGATTTCGATTTTTCCTTTTTGTTGGATCTTGTTTTTCATGCTTCCCCTTTCATGTTCTCGATTTGTTCTCGGTGATTCTCTTCCATTCTATGGTTTTCGATTTCATCTCATCATGATTTTGGGTTTTTGGTTGTGTGGCCTTCGTTCTGTTATGGTGTTTTTTCAGATTTTTGGATGGTGATGGTGGTGTCCTAACGGCAGATGGTTTTAGTGTTTCCACCATGATGAACATGTTGGATTCTGAGATTTATAGTCCTGCGTGTTGTTCACATCCCTTGGTTTTCTATTCGCTTGTGAGTTGTCCCAAAGTCAGAGTTCGGTGGCCACGACGATGGCTAGAGCTCGCTGCCGCTCCTTACTCTGCTCTTGCTCCAGGATTCCACCATTCTTCTCCAAGTCAGAATTGTGTGGTGGTATTTCATGGTGTCTTGGGAGGTGAGTTTGAGTGGCTGACGCCATTCCAGGAGGCGTTTGGCATCGTCTCTGTCTTTGGTTTCCCCGTTGGGCTTGGTGATGTTGATTTGTTTGTTTCTATTCAGTTCACGATTGCTAGTTTCTTCTTGATCTGGTGTCATTTTCAGTGGTAGTGTGATGGTTTTTTATTTTATGTTTGAATTCTTGAATCCGTGATGGTGCTCTGTTTCTCCCACAACCTCTGGTGGTGACAATGTTCGCTTCAGCTTCTTGGGGTTTACGGTGATCAGTGGTGTCTTCCGGCCGGTTTCCGGTGACAGCTTGCGTTGGTCAAATTGACGGCTGATGTCTACTTGGGATGCTAGGCTGTAACACCCCAGGTAAATAAAGAATATGAAATTTTAATATTTATAACTATTTGTAAAAAAAATATTAATATTACTTTAAAGGGAACGCTATGCTCGATGGCGTACCCAATATGCGACAACGAGTTCCATTGAAATATTACGTTGCACTCTAATAATAAAATAATATTATTTTAAATGGTAGTTAATGCCTAGCCATTGTAATGGCGGGAAAGAACAGAACTAACTAAAAAATGATTATATACGTTTGTCAAATATTTTTACTTTTTACAATAAATGTTAGAGGATTAAAAATGCGAATGAATCCAATTTTAAGCGTAAACATTCTAATATTCTTTAAAATGTCGATTAACCGCCTTTTGATGGCGAACCTCTTTTAAATCCACTTTTTGAACATTTTATGTGTTATATTTGACAAAATAAAATTCTTCTTTAGAATCGGGACATCAAAATTTTCTTTGTGTAAATTTTTTCTATTTTTCCGATAAAGTTCATTTTTAATGAATAGTGAAAAATATTGTATTTTAATTCAAAACCTCTTTTTAATATAATTTATTTATATGATTAGATTAACTTTTCAATTGGTTTTAAAGTGAAATTATAATATATTTTTACCATTTAATCCAATAGTGGTAATTGGAATTAATTTCACTTTGAAATTGGACTTAAACTAGTGTCAATCTTTTAATAGATATTGTTTCTTAAAAACACGCTATTTGTTTTGACAGTGGGAATTAATTATTAAATTAATTAATGAAACTTATATGTTTTTAATTTTGTAAAATAGACATCAATTTTGAATTCGGAATATCAAATATAGCTTAGGGTGACTTTTTGGTATTTTTCTGAAAACTTCAATTTAAGATGAATAGTGAAACCACTAAGTGGTAGTTTAAAAACTGATTTTTCATTTAAATGAAACTTTACCACTTCTGTGATTTGATTTTAAAAAATCCAACATACATGGTTTTCATTATGATGTAAAATGTGGTTCAATGGGATTAAAATAATTTTTTGGTGAATAGTAACTTTTAAGTTTTTAATCGCGATTAGAGGTAATTAGTGTAAATTAAGGCCAAAATAATGTTCTAATAATATGAAAAGACCTTGAAATATGTCCTAACCTTATTGGATGAGTCATGTCCGACCAATAAAATCCTTGGGTCAACTTGGGGACCCCATGGATCCACTTTGGTTGGAAAATGACATTAATATCTTTTTATTTAATGTTAAAATTAAAATGTCACAAACATGTGTTATTTTACTAAAACAATTTTTAAATGGAGTTATACAAGTCATATTTTTGACTATAAATATTCATTAGAAAGATAAAAATATTTCCTACAAAATGATATTTTTTTATAATTTTTAGACACTAAATAAATTAAATTATTTATGACACCATGATGATTCAACGATTACCTCATTATTTAATGATTTAAATAAAATAAAAATATAATGTAACATCTAAGACCTAAACTTGTCACAAACCTATTGGATGGGTGTATATATAATCCTTATCACCTTAGACTCGAAATATATCCTTTTGGGACCTTTAAAATCAGAAAATCATTTTATAATAAAGTAATATTTTAAAACTTTCCAAGAGTGCCCCTCCTTTTCTCTTATAAAAGGCCCCCACCTCTACCACCTTACCCACACATATCAAGTCTTTGGCTCGGCCAAACCCTGACCATTTAATCTCTCCACATTCCTCTATTCATCATTGAAGCCTCACCTTTGGGCAGAATCCTTTCCAAGAAATCCTTTGAGCTCAAATCAAGAAGAGTTACCCGATTTTAAGGTAATGTCTTCACTTGTGTTCTTTTGTTTTATTTTGCTTCTCCAACCCTCTAAAATATTTTTATTGCTTTATTTTGTAACAACACCAGTATCTTCAATATACTAGTATGTTATTATGTGAATTATTCAATCTATACTTACACACACCTTCGTCTAATGGTTAAAGAACATACTGTTTCTATGGTTGGTGAATTTCTGCCTCACGAAACGATGATTATTCAATCTTATTTTAACACCTTTAATGGTGGCCATTATGATATAAATATATTTTATATATTATATATATGGTATTTATGTTTTCTATATTCTTATTAATTTTATATTTAAAACATGCCTTTATGCTTTCCATGTTGTGCAAATGCGATAATTTCATACGAGGAAGTGTGGACTACCGCCCCCTCAAGTGATGTGACTCGTTCATGCAATACATAGAATGTATAAATAATGAAATTAATGAACATATGTGACCTATATAAAATATATATTATAATGGAATTATAATATATATATATCTCAATTATTTTTAATTCCACTAATATGACAAAGAAACGAAAGTAGCGTTCATGCGTACGTAAGGCCTACCGTCTCCATGAACGGTGCATTTCATTTATTTTTATCTCCAAATATTATGGAGTTGTATAAAATGAATATGTACTGGATATATATGATATTTTAATCATTAATACTATTCTGGAAATGATTTACTTATAACTACATGGGCAATCATTTTCAAACAAGTTCATTTTTGACTCATGTACCAAACATCAGTAAAAACGTCTGATATGAACTAACATTATTAAAAAATTATTATAACATTATAATATGTGATATGAACTGAATATTAATATTTAAATGAGGTCCTTAAGCAATTATTAATTGAGCAATGTTTATTATTCATGAATATAATGAAATGAACAAGACAAGTCAGACTTGAGGTAAGGGATCCTACCCCACTCTTTCTTTTTAACTACACTCTTTTATGTCAATCCTTTTAAGCTCATATTTCTTATGATTGGGATGTTATTTTATATTTATCTTACTTTAATTTTTATGTTCATATGATGAGAGGCCCTATTTTCTTTCATCAATCCATTTTGGAAGTTTTGAGTGGCGCCGTTAGGCTACCGAATTTTCGTAAGGGATCCAACCTCTCTCTTTCATTTTAAGTACTCTCTTTTATGTCATTTCTTTTAATATAATCTTTATTATGTTTGGGGATGTTATTTTATATTACTCATACTTTAATTTTCAGTTTCATATTATGAGAGACCCTATTTGATCTCATAAATCCATTTTTGGAAGTTTTAAGTGGCGTCGTTAGGCTGCCGAGTTTTCGTAAGGGATTTTTCATCTCACTTTTATTCTCGTGAAATTTATGCTACATTTTCCACTATTTCCTTTGAGTGGTGTATGTACTTTCCATTATTATACACTTTTTGTAGTATAATTTCATTTATGGGTATTTACATCTTTATTTCATGACCCTTCTTCCATGGGGTGTACCTTTCGAAAGTTACCCAACTCTGCAAGGGGACCTTTCACCCTCCTCTTTTTAAAATACTTATTTTGTTATGTCTTTTAATTCACATAAAATTATGTTGGGATATGTTATTCTATTATGTAAATTTTATGTCCAAGTGATGAGATACCATTTTCTCTCTCATCAACTCATTTTCTGAATTTTAAAGTGACGTCGTTAGGCTGTCGGATTTCTGTAAGGGAACGTCTAAACCCAATTTCGATTTCTTTGGGTTCAACTTGTACTTCTTGAACATGTCATCCTATGAATATGTGTGAATGACCTCTGATTGTTTCACACTTAATATCCACTTATATTTGGTGTATTTATATTTCTCACACATCATTATGTGATAGATTTATCCTTAATTTAAGGATACCATCTTTATAATGGATTTCATCTCAATTTACATTTCAATTGACACTTCATTGTTGTTATGCACCAATTCACTATTATATGGTACGTATACTATCATTTGACTTATTATATCATGAATCCCTTTATTCTCATGATATTATAAAGCTAGGATTAAATGTTATTCCGTAATTATTTTTATTCAAGATTCTCTCTTTTTGTTAAAAACTCTTTAACAAAAATATCGTTTTAAATGTTTTAAAGAATCATTATTATAAATCTTCATCTTTAATGTCCATGTTTTCAAAATGGTTTTTAGTATTTATTTATATGTACATTAATGTTTTAAAATTATAATTCCATTAAAAGCTTCAATGTGGTATGGGACACTTTGATTCAAAAATCTCTTTTAAATGGTTTTTGAAAATGGATTTATTAATTCAATATCTTGGAATTACTTATTGTGATTTCAACTGAAATTTTGTTATTGAAATGTTTACATTTTCAATATTTTATGTGTAATGATGGTACTTGGACATTTTACGGGTGGTTACGTGATAAACCATATGACGGGTGGTGCCGTGAATACCAGGACAGGTGGTGACGTTATAACCTCCAATGCATTGGGTATGGAAGTTGGCCGTATGGCTATTCCATTAAGTATGTGTGGAAGTCAACTGTATGGTTATTCGATTTAAGTTTGTTTATGTCCCAAGTTACCTTTATATGTTATGTGTTCTTTATATGGGTTTTATGGTAATCATTTGGTTACAAAAGGGTAAGTAATGGTATTTTAGTCAGTGACGAGTTTTTACTACTTCATAAGGGTGAAAAGTATTACTTTGGTAAAGTATTCATGGTTTACTTGTTGTTTTGAAAAAACTAATAGTTTTACTTCTCTGTGTATCCTTTACTGGGCTTTTTTATGCTCATCCCAAGTTTTTGAAATGTTTTCCACAGGACTTATGGATGAATAAGGTTAAGGATGGGATCAAGGAAAGAGATGCTATCCAAAACATGGAACTAGACATGTTTCTTTTTAAGTGTTTTTTATGTTATGGAAACTTAGTAGAAGTGTCTACTATGTAATCTTTTGAGATGTAATAGTTATGACCTAATTCTCTAAAACTCTAAACCTGAAAAGATCCTCAATGTGAATTATTCATTTAATTCAATATTTAGTAAGGTTTAAGGCCGAGGCCTTATATAGGATCTAGGCTCGAGTCTCCTATTCATCATCCTTACATACTTTTTGTTGTTTTATTTTTGAATTTGGCGGTGTGTTATGTTTTAAATTTTGAAATTTGTGGGTATTTGTGTGGTTACCGCTCAACCTAAATGTGGCTATTGAAAATTAGAAAAAATGGATTTGGCAGATAATTTTAACATAATAAATCCAAAAATAATATTTATTTTATCCTAATAAATTTCAAAATATGAGAATTTCTATTTTTAAATAAAAATACATGTTTATTTAAAAATACTATTTTTTTACAATAACAGTTTTCCTACCCTTATAAAAATTATATTTTAACTTCATAGAATTATATTATCAAATATAATTAATAAATATTATTTAATAATAATATTTTATTAAAATATAATTTATTTTTAAAATTAATTAATTATTAAAAAAGTAATGTCTTAATTGAAATTTCTTATTACCCAAAAATACAATTAAAATTTTTTCATATTGAAATATAAGTTTTTATCAAAATCATTATTTAATCATTTATATGTTAAAATAAATAATGAATAAACATAATAATTATTTAATAGAAAATAAAATATACATATTAATGATGTCAACATTGAGATACGAGCACTTTATTACACCAGTGAACGAATTAATGGTAAGGTTTGTGATGGTGAGATTTTCTTGGTGTGGTTTGATGAACATGGTTTGGGTTTTGATCTTGATAAGCTTGAAATTCTCCCATAAATGGTTTCTATCATGACTTAGTTGTTGAGTCCTATCTTAGGAGTGGTTAAGGGAAAATCCCAAAGTTTCTATCTTCATTAGAAGCTCTGATAAATGGGCTTGATAGGGTACGATCCTACTGGCCGAGAACACCACTTCCTTTGTCTATGTTAATTGGATTTGTCACAACCCTTAATATATAATAATCACACGATCACTATTTATTGGATATATTATAAATGTTTATGATTCTTAAAAACATTTTGAATTCGATATGATATAATATTCCCAATAAAACAAATAAGTGCATGTGTTTTTCTATAACTTCATTACTTAATATGGAATTTAATATAATAATAAAAGGGAATTTTATTTATAAAATTTCAGGTCATTACATTATTCCCCCCCTTAAAAAATTTCTCCCTTGAAATTTTCATTTCATACACAAAAAAAAATCCCGTAATTTTGTTTCATCTCCTATTTGAGTTCCCAAATTTCCTCCTCAAACTTGTGGTTCTTCCATCACACTTTGACCAGGTGAGTTGTCTTGTTTCATAGAACCTTGTGTCTATGATCCAAGATTTTCATCAGAGCTCCTCATATGAAAGATAATTAACCAATGTTACAAACTCTATATTTATTACATGTGAGGGGTCTGGTATTTAATTTATCAATTGGGATACATGGAACACACTATGTACTTAAGATGGTTAGGTGAGAGGGATAGGTAATAGGCCACACATCTGATACGATCAAGGATATAAATAAAGCCAATATCTATTGTACTAAGCTTTCCAATCTTCCCAGACCTCATGAATTTCTTCTAGGGTGATATATGAAGGAACCTTTTATCATCAACCTCAAATTATATGTCTCATCAATGATTGTGTCTCTTCAAAAAATATGTGGATGGCTTTTCCTGATGGTTGATCATGAGAGGTTCAATTCCTTATAAAATCACTCGTGTAAAGTTTCCCATTTGTTAATATTATATAGAAAACCCCAATGGTTCCCACATCTATAAATGAGTACAGAACTAATTTCTAAAGTTAGGTGGTCCTTTGGGGTTTCCGAACCAATGATTATTAGGAACTCACATTAGTCGAGTGGATGGGAGGTCGGGCTCATCAAACCCTTTTGGGGGAATTATTTCTTACTATGGGACTCTCTTATAGATTTAAGATATGTTCACTAAATACTTCTGAGGTCACAACATGGTATTGGTTACCCCTATTACAATAACTTGATTAAGACCACGTATTGATAGGAATAACTATGTCCATATCACAAGTTCTCCATTATTATATTTTTTTTATGAAACATTAGTTTATAACCATGTTTGCGAAATATGGAATTTATTTCCATCTAGTGAGTATTTAAGTGTCTTGTAGATGGGATTGAACCACTTTGAGGCATAATACATATCCTATGAGACTAGGAATAAAAACCCATATAGTTTGTTTGAAATATTTTATGGTCATGTGACTGTACTGATCCATTCAGTTTAATATCTTGTTGTAAGGATATAAATATCATGCTAAGAACTTGATGAGGTTTCCTATATGTTGGACCATAAGGAGATTGTTGTTCATTCTATCTAGTATTAGTAGTTTTAATAATCACAAATCATGTCAATTCATATTAGTCATGTATAATCATTTAAATCACAATTATTTAAGTATCAATATGTGCAATTATGTCTATCTATGATCTCACATAAAATTGGTACATTTTGTTTACATTGTAATAATGTTCGGACAAAAATATATTCCAAGTATAACAAACTGACACCGACAGAAGAGATGAGATACTAACAGTGAAGAAAACCTATTGATGCAAATGACTCACTGACACAGACTACCTAACAATGCAAATGAATCACCGACACAGAAGACCTAACCATGAAAATGACTTGCCGACATAGACGACCTACTGATGCAAATGACTTACCAACACCGACGACCTACCTTCAGTACAAATGACCTACTGATGCATGGGGATACCGATGAAAGGACTCACCAATAGTTAAAATGAGTTACTGATGTGTGGAGAGATCAACCAAATTACATACCAATGGGATGAGTCACCGATACAAGGAGTTACCAACCAAGGAATCAAAAATAGACTGTTTAAAATTTCTTATATTTTAAAATTATTTCTAACGATCATATTTTGAGTGTTTTAATGCGGATGATTAATTTAATGCTTTTTTTAAGAAATTGTAAATGAGGATGTCAGAAATAAGAGGTACTGTGTCTACTTCAAATATGCATATTGTTAGGCTGCAATAATATATATTTAAAGGAGAGAACATGAAAGAATAGACACAAACAGACTCACAAAAATAGAAGAATAATTACTACAAGCATCATACCAAAGAAGAAGAACACACTAGGAATTATTCATTCTTAGTTGCTGTGAACCAGAGAACTACCAATTATCAAATTTTCCATCATCTCAACAGCATCCAATAAAACCAAATGAGAAGAAGATATCACCTTTCTGGAAGACAGAACACAATGCTTCATGTCACTTTTTTTTTTTTCAGTTTCTGTTTCTAGAAGAGGACTCAAGATTCAACTCTGATACATCAGATAGTCAATTACTGAATTGAATCACACTCAGAGTATTTCTAATCCCTACTTAATATATTTTAGAGACCCGAAGCATGAAGTACATGGACATCACATTACTTTTGCGGAATACTTAGTAAACAACAAAAACACACACACAAGGACCGTAATAGTTTAGTGTCTTTGGAAACTCGGAATATAATCTTCTAATCGTGGTGAATGATCTTCAACATCTCCCATAAAGATCTTCTTTTTTTAAACCTAAATCATTTCTTTATGTCCTGGGAAAAGAAAACATAAAAGGGTGAGCTCAAATGCTCAGTAAGGGTAAACAAAAGAAATATCAATCACATCATATTCATAAGAACATATCTTTTGGAAATCTTAACCTGCAAAAGAGATAATAATTTCATAACATGGGATAAATCATAGTAGTGAAATTTAATCCCAATAATCATAACTTAAAACATGAAACTTTTTGGCATACACACATAATCATAGAGAATCATTTCTTATTAGTCAATACTCATTGCCAAGACTATCTTAGTGGACAAAGTCCCTTTCTGAACCGAGTTCACTCTTCGTTTCAGTCCTGTTTCACTGAACCGGTATAACCTACCATTCCATCCAGGTCTATCTCATGAGATATAAAATCTTTACCCAATGCATTGGAGGGAGATATAGGTCCCACCCATCTCATAATGATACCATTCTTATGTGTGCCAAAAAATCTTAAATCATACATCATTGCATAACCCATGTAATAAAAATGGGATTCTTAAACAACATGACTTCATAAAACAATTCATATAAGATAAAGGAATTCATAAAAATATTTCCATCACAACATAATCAAATCCATGTAATAATAGGGATAGAAACATAACCCTATATTATCTTAGATGGAAAAGAATTTTGATAAAACACTTGAACTCCATTCTTGAGGAAAATATCCTTTCTACTTCAAAACCACTTTTCCTTTCGTAACATGTCATACAATTATAAACTAAAAGAAGTTGATTAAAAATAAACTGGAAAACTTGTAAAGTAATATTCTTGGATATAATGTTTTAAAAATCCATTCATGCCGTATAAGTTAAAAAAAACATTCTTCTCATACTTTTGCCAGAAAAGTCAAAAAGTACCTCGTAATAGTAAGATTACATACATACCATGTAGTAAAAGTCAAAAATGGGTAAAAATGACTTTAAAAATACATGAAAACACTTTTATAAAACATGGACATGGATGATAGAAATAACCCCAATAAATACTTATGAATAAGCAATCTCGGATAAAAATGAGATTTGCAAAAATTATCCCTTACCTTAGGTCCGATTTGCTTCGTAAGTGTCCGAACCTCCTGTATAATGATTTAAATAATGTAATTGACTTATTCCAGAATCATACTCATTGTTATTATATCATATATGGTTCACTTATGGCTTTATATTACCCGTTCTTTTGTAAATTCCATGTTAAAGAGCATTTTGGGTAAAATCGTTTCATTTGTCGTCCGTGTTTTGACATGTAATTATTCATATGATTACTTAGATCATGATTACTTAATTCTAGAATATAAAACATGATTTATATATAATATATATCCAGAATATATATATATAATAGATCAGTAAATGGAAAGAAATACACCGTTCATGGAGACGGTAGACCGTACGTACGCATGAACGCTGTTTTCTTTTCCTTATTGAGTTGAACGGAATTAAGTAGATGACATAAATATATATACACATAAATACAGAATCATTATTATGTCATATATTTCATTATTAATTATTATATATACTTTATAATCATTCATGAATGGTTAACGTGGAGAATGAATCTCATCGCGTCGTGGAGACGGTAGTCCGTACGTACGCACGAGCGATGATATCATTCTCATGATCGTGGAATTGTATTGGAGTGTATGTATACTATTTCAGAATCATTATAACTTTACAATAATCATATATAGTTATTATGTACACCATTATACCCATCCAAGTAAGGTGGTGGTGGAAAATAGATTACACCACGGCGTGGAGATGGTATTCCGTACGTACGCACGCGCGGTGATTTCATTTTCCGTAGGATGGATAGATGGTGAAATAAGGTTGTTTAATAATTATAATAACATATCAGTAAATAAGAGATACTAATGTTATAACTTCATAATGAAACAATCTAAGAAGAATAAGTGGAAGAAGAAATAAAGATGAAAGAATCGGTAACGGACATTACCTCTTCTTTGGAGCGCCTCTTTGAGATATCCTTTTAGGGCACTAAAATTGGTCTTTGAGGAATACCAGAACCTCTAGGATGTTGCTAGGGAAGTGGAGAAAAGAAATTGGCAGGGGTTTGATGAGCGGGAAGGCTCAAAGTGGTGTGTGGAAGAGGGGGATGAGGTGCCCTTTTATAAGGGAGGAGAGGGGTACCTTTGGAATAACTAAAACTATTATTGTATTATAAAGTCAAATTCTGTTTTAAATAGCTCTAAATTGATATATCTCAAAGATAAGGTGGGTAGGGTTCGAAATCCTCTCATCCAATAGAATTTAGTCAAGTTTAGGTAACAATTTTAACCTTATCATTTAGATTTAACTTTAAGTTAGATAATTTAACTTTCACCATGTCTTCTTGTTTTCTTACACTATAAGGTTAATAAACTTACTATATCAAGACAAACGAACCCCAAGTTGTTTAGTATTAATATATATAACCTTATCTAAGTCATTTGGCCGAACCTTAGATTTTTACAAATAAAATAACAATTAATAATATAATATTTGTTTTAAAAACTATTTTATGTCAATTTTGACACTATTTAGTAATTGATTTTTGTGAAAATCATATCAGAATGATTATATCAAAAAAAGTTAATTAAATCAATATTAACATGTCATAGTAACCTATAAAATTAGTGTAATTCATAAAAAGTCTCAAATTACATTTATTTGGGTACTTATAACATCAATTATGTCAATATTTCATTAATAAGATAATTACTGCATCATCATTGTGTCATAAATAAATTAAATTATTTAATGCCTAAAAATTAAAAATAAAATACCATTATGTAGGAAATATTTTTGGATTTTTAATGAGTATTTATAGTAGAATTTATCTTATGTATAACCCTATATTAAAAATTATTTACTTATTAAAATTTGATTTTAACTCTTTTAACCCTTCTTTAAATAAATTAATAATAAATGTCCTAATCTAATCCCAGTGGGCCTAAATGATCATATTTTATTCCTAAGGTTGTTTTTGGTCGAATTAAACTTATCCAATAGAATTAGGACATGTGTTGGGGTAATAATAATAACATTTTTACCCTTAATTACCCTATTTACTTTTAACCGTGGTAAAAAAAGTAAAAAGTTACTATTCACCAAAAATTATTTTCATCTCATTGAACCACATTTTACTTACTGACATCAACCGTGTCTCTCGGATTTTTGAAATTCCACTCATAGAACCGGTAAAATTAAGTTTTATGAAAAATTCATTTTTCTTAACTACCACTTAGTGGTTTCACTATTCATCAAAAAAATGAAAGTTTCCAGAAAAATACCAAAAGTTAGGCCTAAGCTATATTTGATATTATGAACTCAAAAAATAAGTCTATTTTACCAAATTCAAAACATATCAGTTGCATTAATTAATTTAAAAATTAATTCCCGTCGTCAAAACAAATAGTGTGTTCTTAAGAGATAATAACTATCAAAAGATTGACACTTGTTTATGTCTGGTTTAAATGTGAAATTACATCCAATGAAAAAAATTGTATTAAATTGTAAAAATATATTCTAAATATACTTTAAAACCACTCAAATTAATAATTTATCACTATTAATTATTTCTATTGAAAAAGTTGTTTTTAATTAAAATTTAGTAATTTTCACTATTCATCAAAATATGAATGTTATCCGAAAATTACCAAAATTTCACCCTAAGCTAATTTCGATATTCCGAATCCAAAAATGAAGTCCATTTTGAAAACTAAAATTTAAAAAAGTGGTTATTACTATTCATAACGGCTAGTTTTAATAATATTTTAATACCATATCGTTGTTTAGTGAAACTCGGTATTGTGTACTACACACGCTATCAAGGAAGGTCGCGATTGCGTGTAATGCAAGGCAAGTCAATGATGTGTGTTGTACATGCTCTTTTTGGTGTAGCTTACAACACAAGACATTAATAAAATTAAAAAGAATATTTTTCATAAAATCTCGGGCTGTTACATTCTACCCTCTTAAAATGAATTTCGCCCTCGAAATTCGTCGGGGTTATAAATGGTTTACTATCGTAACATGGAATCCCAAAACCAATCTTTAAAAACAAAAGTATGAAACGTAATGGTTACCCAAATAAACTAATCACTGGGTTTCCACATAGGTGAAAATATGGATATGGAAGAGAAATCTAACCATCATGTTTTGATGGAGAGTGGTAGAGAACATGGCTATGGAAAATCCAGCAATCACAAAGCCATAAATTTGTGACGATCTAAGGTACCATCTGATTCATCAGATATAAGAGCACTAGGACAACATTTTTGGTTTTCAAGATCATTTCCCTAAAGTTGATGAAATTGGAATTAGAAGAAATAATTTCGTGATTTTGGTATAGTCTCACCGTTTTTCATTCTTTGGACAATTTCCACTTCATCTCTTAAAGAAATGAAGTTGAATTTGTCATTCGTGATGTGTTAGTAGATCATGTGATATAATGATGGGTCATTCCATCTGTCTCAAACAAAAGGTTAGAAAAGTTATCAAAAAAATACATAAGTCCATCTATAGTGAGATTAATCATATATGGTTCCTAAAATGGACTTATACTTCATATATCATACTGCTTAATATAATAAAACTAGTTTCTACTAAACAGGGACTTCCTGTAGGCCAGTGGTAGGCGATAAAGGCCAGTCACACTTCGGTTGTGGGTTCGATTCCCGCAGCCTTGTCCGACGCGATGGGTTGTCGCCCGTCCTGCAGGTTGTCCTTTTTCTAAAGCTATATTACTATAACATCCCATCAATAATATCAAAAAAGTTTTATCCTTAAACAATACTAACTTATGTCCAACATAATCCATTCCAATCTTTAGGCTTATCTAAAATACTTCGGTCCAAGATCATAGTATAAAGAAAATGATCACGTGAATGCCATCATTTATCCCCCATATATCATAAGATATATCTTGTTGGGAAAATTACAAATATGTGAATACCTTAATCATGTATTCTCTTGAAGAATGAATATCCATTGAACCTTAGTGAAAACATGAATGCAGTTAAAAGTTAACAATTTCCACATACCAAAACCCTCAAGATTCTTTATACTCAAACCATCATATCACTTAGTCCTTATATCAATCATGAGCTCATGAATACTGTCAAACATTTCATTTTCTCCTTATCACTTCAATATGCGCATATCATCTGCTTTCCAAAAATATCTAAATAACCTTTCATGGTTACTGGTACCATTAATCATACACTTTCAAAACTTAAGGAAAGACAACAGTGTAACAATCCTTAGATGTCTCTTTATTCCATAGTACCATGAGATTACTTATACAACATTACACTTGATAAACATGTAATCATTCTACTACCTTCTTACACCATTGACTAAACTTCAACAATTCTTTCATCTCACATATCATTTGTAGTCTCTTCATCATCATCAACATAAATATTACACATAGGACCATATTGATTCTCTTCATGAGGCTTTAACATAGGGCATTGGTTTGCATAATGCCTGTACATTCAACATTTAAAGCATTTAACCATTGTTGATGTCGTAGCAATACCATTATCTGCATCCATGGTGTTAACTGAACCTTTTCCTTTGCACTTACTGGATTTATGTCCTTATTTTCCACACCCAAAGCATCTTCCAGTTCCTTTGAAACATTATCTTTGATGCCTCTTCCCACATGATTTACATAGGGGAAATTGAACTTTCTTTCCTCTAGGATCATCATGAAACTCCATCTTTCTCTTATTAGCTGAGTCAGGAAACTTACCAAATTTGAGTTTATTGATCATATTATGAGATTGCTGATTCGGCATAATAATGATGTTTGGACTTCCAAATCCAGTTTCATTTGGTTTCTCGTGAATAATATCATTCCATTGTCCATTATATCCTCCATTATCGTGAATCTTCCTGTTTCCAACCATTTTCTAAAACACAAAAAGAATAGTGTGAGAGGAAAAAATCATGCTAGGGAAAATAACATAGTAAAGGGGAAGCACCATGAATATCTAACATCTTAGGTTAAATTATAAGATTGTTACCGTAGTTCTAGGACTATATCCTATACGTATACATATCCTTAGGGACATCCCTAGACATACCTTAGAAATATCTATAGGGATCTCACTAACGTTTTCGCATCCTAGTTTCCAAAGGTTGACTAAACCTTTCCTCTGATACCAACTGTAGAGACCCGAATCCTGATGTACATGGACATTACATTACTTTTGCAGAATAATTAGTACATAAAAAAAAACACACACACAAGGACCGTAATAGTTTAGTGTCTTTGGAAACTCGGAATATAATCTTCTAATCGTGGTGAAAGATCTTCAACATCTCCCATAAAGATCTTCTTTTTTTTAAACCTAAATCCTTTATTTATGTCCTGGGGAAAAGAAAACATAAAAGGGTGAGCTCAAATGCTCAGTAAGGGTAAACAAAAGAAATATCAATCACGTCATATTCATAAGAACATATATTTTGGAAATCTTAACCTGCAAAAGAGATCATAATTTCATAACATGGGATAAATCATAGTAGTGAAATGTAATCCCAATAATCATAACTTAAAACATGAAACTTTGTGGCATACACACATAATCATATAGAATCATTTATTAGTCAAGACTCATTTCCAAGACTATCTTAGTGGACAAAGTCCCTTTCTAAACCGAGTTCACTCCTCGTTTCAGTCCTGTTTCACTGAACCGGTATAACCTACCATTCCAGCCATGTCTATCTCATGAGATATAAAATCTTTACCCAATGCATTGGAGGGAGATATAGGTCCCACCCATCTCATAATGATACCATTCTTATGTGTGCCACAAAATCTTAAATCATACATCATTGCATAACCCATGTAATAAAAATGGGATTCTTAAACAACATGACATCATAAAACAATTCATATAAGATTAAGGAATTCATAAAAATATTTCCATCACAACATAATCACATCCATGTAATAATAGGGATAGAAACAGAACCCTATATTATCTTAGATGGAAAAGAATTTTGATAAAACACTTGAACTCCATTCTTGAGGAAAATATCCTTTCTACTTCAAAAACACTTTTCCTTTCTTAACATGTCATAAAATTATAAACTAAAAGAAGTTGATTAAAAATAAACTTCAAAACTTGTAAAGTAAGCTTCTTGGATATAATGTTTTAAAAATCCATTCATGCCGTATAAATTAAAAAAAACATTCTTCTGGTACTTTTGCTGGAAAAGTCAAAAAGTACCTCGTAATAGTAAGATTACATACATACAATGTAGTAAAAGTCAAAAATGGGTAAAAAGGACTTTAAACATACATGAAAACACTTTTATAAAACATGGACATGGATGATAGAAATAACCCCAGCAAATACTTATGAATAACTAATCTCGGATAAAAATGAGATTTGCAAAATTTATCCCTTACCTTAGGTCTGATTTGCTTCGTAAGTGTCTGAACCTCCTATACAATGATTTAAATAATGTCATTGACTTATTCTAGAATCATACTCATTGTTATGATATCATATATGGTTCACTTATGGCTTTATATTACCCGTTCTTTTGTAAATTCCATGTTAAAGAGCGTTTTGGGTAAAATCGTTTCATTTGTCGTCCGTGTTTTGACTTGTAATTATTCATATGATTACTTAGATCATGATTAATTAATTACAGAATATAAAACATGATTTATATATAATATATATTCAGAATATATATATATATATAATAGATCAGGAAATGGAAATAAATACACCATTCATGGAGACGGTAGACCGTACGTACGCATAAATGCTATTTTCTTTTCCTTATTGAGTTGAATGGAATTAATTAGATGACATAAATATATATACACATAAATCCAGAATCATTATTATGTCATATATTTCATTATTAATTATTATATATACTTTATAATCATTCATGAATGGTTAATGTGGAGAATGAATCTCATCGCGTCGTGGAGACGGTAGTCCATACGTACGCACGAGCGATGATATCGTTCTCATGATTGTGGAATTGTATTTGAGTGTATGTATACTATTTTAGAATCAATATCACTTTACAATAATCATATATAGTTATTATTTACACAATTATAACCATCCAAGTAAGGTGGTGGTGGAAAATAGATTACACCACGGCGTGGAGACGGTATTCCGTACGTACGCACGTGCGGTGATTTCGTTTTCCGTAGGATAGATAGATGGTGAAATAAGGTTGTTTCATAATTATAATAACATATCAGTATATAAGTGATACTGATGTTATTACTTCATAATGAAACAACCTAAGAAGAAGAAGTGGAAGAAGAAATAAAGATGAAAGAATCGGTAACGGACATTACGTCTTCTTTGAAGCGCCTCTTTGAGATCTCCTTTTAGGGAACTAAAATTGGTCTTTGAGGAAGACCAGAACCTCTAGGATGTTTCTAGGGAAGTGGAGAAAGTAAATTGTCAGGGGTTGGCTGAGCTTGAAGGCTCAAAGTGGTGTGAGGAAGAGGGGGAGGAGGTTCCCTTTTATAAGGGAGGAGAGGGGTTCCTTTGGAATAACTAAAACTATTATTTTATTATAAAGTCAAATTCGGTTTTAAATAGCTCCAAATTGATATATCTAAAATATAAGGTGGGTAGGGGTAGAAATAATCTCATCCAATAGAATTTATACTAGTTTAGGTATCAATTTTAAACTTATCATTTAGATTTAACTTTAAGTTAGATAATTTAACTTTCACCGTGTCTTCTTGTTTTCTTAAACTATAAGGTTAATAAACTTACTATATTAAGCCAAAAGAACCCCAAGTTGTTTATTATTAATATATATAACCTTATATAAGTCATATGGCCGAACCTTACTTTTTTAGGAATAAAAAACAATTAATAATATAATATTTGTTTTAAAAACTATTTTATGTCAATTTCGACGCTATTTAGTAATTGATTTTTGTGAAAATCATAACAAAATTATTAGCTCTAACCAAGTTATTTAAATTAATATTAACATTTAATATTAACCTATAAAATTAGTGGAATTCATAAAAAGTCTCAAATTACATTTATTTGGGTATTTATAACATCAATTATGTCAATATTTCATTAATAAGATAATTACTGCATCATCTTTGTGTCATAAATAAATTAAATTATTTAATGTCTAAAAATCACAAATAAAATACCATAATGTAGGAAATCTTTTTATCTTTATAATGAGTATTTATAGTCTAATTTATCTTATGTATAACCCTATATTAAAAATTATTTACTTATTAAACTTTGATTTTAACTATTTTAACCCTTCTTTAAATAAATTAATAATAAATATCCTAATCTAATTCAAGTGGGCCTAAATGATCATATTTTATTCTTAAGGTTGTTTTTGGTCAAATTAAACTTATCCAATAGAGTTAGGACATGTGTTAGGGTAATAATAATAACATTTTTACCATTAATTACCCTATTTACTTTTAACCGTGGAAAAAAAAAGTAAAAAGTTACTATTCACCAAAAATTATTTTCATCTCTTTGAACCACATTTTACTTACTGACATCAACCGTGTCTCTTGGATTTTTGAAATTCCACTCACAGAAGCGGTAAAATTATGTTTTATGAAAAATTCATTTTTCTTAACTACCACTTAGTGGTTTCACTATTCATTAAAAAAATGAAAGTTTCCAGAAAAATACCAAAAATTAGGCCTAAGCTATATTTGATATTATGAACTCAAAAATGATTTCTATTTTACCAAATTTAAAACATATCAGTTGCATTAATTAATTTAAAAATTAATTCCCGTTGTCAAAACAAATAACGTGTTCTTAAGAGATAATAACTATCAAAATATTGACACTTGTTTATGTCTGGTTTAAATGTGAAATTACATCCAATGAACAACATTGTATTAAATTGTAAAAATAAATTCTAAATATACTTTAAAACCACTCAAATTAATAATTTATCACTATTAATTATTTCGATTGAAAAAGTTGTTTTTAATTAAAATTTAGTAATTTTCACTATTCATCAAAATATGAAAGTTATCTGAGAATTACCAAAATTTCACCCTAAGCTAATTTCGATATTCCAAATCCAAAAATGATGTCCATTTTGAAAACTAAAATTTAAAAAAGTGGTTATTACTATTCATAATGGCTAGTTTTAATAATATTTTAATAGCATATCGTTGTTTAGTGAAACTCAGTATTGTGTACTACACACGCTATCGAGGAAGGTCGTGATTGCGTGTAATGCAAGTCAAGTCAATGATGCGTGTTGTGCAAGCTATTTTTGGTGTAGCGTACAACACAAGACATTAATAAAATTAAAAAGAATATTTTTCATAAAATCTCGGGCTGTTATATATATTCTGCTCTATGGTGTATCACTTAAGTAAATTTTGGAGTTGTGTGTGCGTCTATAATAAAACACACATTGTCTCAGGTGCTAAACTGGAGGATACTATATATCCTCAAACACCTAACTTCCTACACTTTTTTGTCCCACATAGAACTGAAGAAGAGGTCCTGTGTGACCTGGTTGTTTCTATTCCCACATAGAATAGTGTAAGAGGTGTTGTAACCTGGACAATCCTGTGTACTGTTGTTAACCTCGATCTAGGGTGTGGATCAAAGACATATATATTGATTGGTGGAAGGTGATCACCAAGTGGAGTGGATTAGATCTTTTCTTGATACTGAACCTCTTGTTTTATCAATTGTGTTTTTCAATTTAGTCTTTCTCTATTTTAACTTATTTTTCAGAAAACTAAATTTTAATTTGATAGATAGTCTGGGATTGTAGTTATAACTATTTTCCTTATTATATTAGTTTCAGAAGTTGTGTCAATATATAATAATTTTATAAATTATAATTAATCAATATTATGAGAATCTATTTAAACAGTTAAAATATTATAATTTTACTACCTTGGTTAACTGTCCTATTATATTTTTTATTAGGGAAACTTTTTAAATTAAACTTTTTAACAGAATTTTTTATAGGAACTTAATTCAACACCTTCTTGAGTATTCTACTCTGACAAAAATTTGGTATCGGAGAGGTTTTTAAAATCCATGTTTTTAGAATTTTTAATCTGTTTAAAATATTTTTCAATTGTGATTTTATTAGTGATTTAAAGATCTTAAAATTTCTGTTAGTTATAAATTTTTAGTTTTTTAAAAATTCTACACTTTAATCTTCATTATGGATAATAGATTGGAATGTGATGATATCAAAAAACCTCTATTCTTTAATGGAATGAATTATGAACAATAGAAAATTAAAGTGAAGACGCACTTAGAAAGTATGGGTTTTGAGATTTGGTCTTCAATTATAGATGAATATAAGATTCATTATAATGCTAGAACTACTTGGGATAAACCAATTAAGGTTGCTTATAAAAATAATTACACAGCCTTGAATTCCTTATATTGTTCCTTAGGATATGAAGAGTTTAACAAAAAATTTTCATGTAAAACAACCCATGAAATTTGGGATACTTTATTTGTTTCACATGAAGGAACCTCTAGTGTTAAGGAAATGAGACTTAATGCATATAATATTAAATATGATATCTTAAAAATGAATCCTGATGATACTATTTCTGACATGTATCTTAGGTTTAATGAAATTGTGAATACAATGATCTCTATGGGATGAGATGTTACAACCAAGGAGAAAATCATGATAATACTCAGATGCTTACCAAATAGATGGAGATGAAATTTTATATCAATCAGAGAATCATGTGACATCAACAAGTTACCAGTAAAGGAGAAGATATGCAAGTTGATGATGTATGGAGAAGAACTAAAATTCAATAAAGAAGAGGATGATGAACCCAAAACAAAATATGTTGCTTTCTAATCTACTACCTCTAAGTAGAGGGAAAAGTTCAAGATAAAACTAAAAGTTCAACTGATGAACAATAATTAGAAAATAGTGATGAAGAAATGACCCAATTAGCTAGACGATATAAGAAAATTTATAGAAGAATGAAATTTTTTAGAAATTCCAACTTAAAAAGAAGATATGATCACAAGGGAAACTGAAAGAAGGATTGGAAAAGAAGTGACAAATTTGATGAAATAGTATAATATTAATGTAAATTAAAAGTACATATGAAATAAGACTGTCCTATGATAAAATAAAATAACAAATTCACGGAAAAGGATAAAAAGTATAAAAAGGTCATGAAGGAAACATGGAGTTCTTCTAAGGATAGCTCAATTAGATCAGATTATTCACCTGATTAAAAGGCTGACAAAGCCAATATGTGTTTTATGACAAACACATCTCAGGTATCCTTTGAGTCCCCTATACAAAATTCCTATTATTCTGGAGGTGAAAGTGATTATGAAAATATGACTAGTGAAGAATTATTTGAATACTGCAATATGCTTGAAGAAACTTGAAATGAACTAAAAGATAAATATAAATCTTTAAAGAAACAGAATGCCATGACTACTACTGTTAAATCTGAACTTGCTGTAGAGAAAGAGAAAAATGTTCAATTACTCAAGGAGAACAATGAACTTATGTTATATAATGAGTAATTGAAAAAGGACCTAGATAAATTTACCAATGGTAAAAATAATCTTACACAGATGATTGGTAAAAAAATTTCCCTTAGATACACTACTGGTATAGGATACTAACCTGGTAAAAGAAATCTCACCAAAAACAAGTCTATAACTAAATTTGAAAAATTTGTTTTTCTACCAAAAAATGAAAATTCTGCTGCAAGTTTCAGTTCTGGAAATTATTTTACTACCTCTAGTTTTTTTGGACCAAATGAATTCTATTTTTAAAATATGTTACATAATTCTTATAGAAAACCCATGAAGAAGATGTGGGTACCTAAAGAACTGATTACTAATGTTACTATACCAAAAAAAAATCTGGGTACCAAAATAGGTTTTTGTTTGATTATTTTGTAAGAAATTTGTTTGAATAGATCCTATAAAAGCTTATGGTACTTGGATAGTGGTTTTTCAAGACACATGGCAAGTGATTACTCATGCTTTAAGAATATAATAAATATTTATAGTGGACTTGTCACTTTTGGTGACAATGTTAAAGGGAAAATAATTATCATAAGACAGATTGGTAACTCTAACTCAGTTTTAATTTCTAAAGTACTTTTTTGTTGATGGATTAAAATATAATCTTCTTAGTATCTCTTAGCTATGTGATGATAGGTTTCATGTTAAATTTTAAAATGATGTTTGTACTATTTTAAATTCTAAGAATGAATTAATATTTTATAATTTTAGAAATGAAAATGTTTATGATATCAACATAGATTCTTAAGTTTCTCAAAATTTTCTTCCTTAATTTTATTTTACAATTAGTCTTGTATTTGGTATATAATACTAGGACACTGTAATATACACTCCCTTATAAATATTACTAGAAAAGGCCTAGTCCAGGACCTACGAAAACATGAGTTTCCAAATGACAAAGTCTGTAATCCTAGTCAAAAGGGTAAACATCACAAAATCTCTTTCAAACCAAAGAAATAAGTTTCAACTTCTCAACCTCTCGAGTTCGTTCACATGGATTTTTTGGACCTTTTAGAGTCTCAAGTATTAATGGGAAGCACTATGTTTATGTTCTTGTAGATGACCATTATAGATATACTTGGAACTTATTCTTGGATCACAAGAGTGAAGATTTCTATCATTTCACCAAGTATGCTAGGACTATAGGAAATCTTAGTGGACTTAGGATAAAATCTCTAAGAAGTGGGAATGTAAGTGAGTTTGAAAACCAAGAGTTTGAATCCTTTTTCTCACAAAACGTCTATATTCATAACTTTTCTTCCCCTAGGCCACCTCAATAAAATGGTTTTGTATAAAGAAGAAATAGAACCTTAAAAGAAATTTCTAGAACAATTCTTAATGAGTATGACCTATCTATATATTTTTGGGAATAATATATTAATACAACATGCTATATTATTAACAGAGTGTTAATTTGACCTACCCTTAAAAGAAATCCCTATGATTTGTGGAATAATAGAAAACTCAATGTTAATTAATTCAATGTTTTTGGTTGAAAAGTCTATATTATTAATACTAAGTATAATCTTGATAAGTTTCATCCAAGAGTGATGAATTAATTTTCCTAGGTCATTCAATTTCAAGTAAATCCTATAGAGTCTTTAATAAGAGAACCAAATGTGTGGAAGAATCTGTACATGTCAAATTTGATGAAACATATTCACATGAGACAAAGACCTCACTTGAAAATCTTGAGGATGATATGTCAAATCTGGAAACTAATGCTAAATCCTATGACCATCCTATAAAGGTATCTGTTAAAAATTCTAGTTCTGGAAATTCATCAGATTCGATTTATAATGAACCTGAACTTGTTGTAGAACCTAAAGTGACCAGTTCTTGTTTTTCTAGAGCTATTAGAACCCTTAAGAACCTCCTTTTAGATACAACAGTTGGATAATTAGATAAAGTAACATAAAATAGAGCTTATCTAAGAAATCAGGGTGAGCATCAAGCCTTTTTATCCTAACCTAAACAAAAAACAACAATGATGCCATCAATGATGAATTTTGGGTAACAGCCATGCAAGAGGAGCTAAATTAGTTTGAAAGGAATAATGATTGGAAACCTATGGATAGACCCAAAGAAACCTTGACCATAGGAACTAAATGGGTGTTTAGGAACAAAGTAGATGAAGCTGGTAATATAGTTAGAAACAAAGGTAGATTGGTTGTATAAGGTTATAGTAAAGAGGAAAGAATTGACTATGAAGAAACCTCTTCACCAGTAGCTAGACTTGAAGTCATTAGAATATTGCTTGCATATGAAACACATATAAATTTCAAAATATATCAAATGGATGTCAATAGTTCATTCGTAAATGGTTATATAGTTGAGGATGTTTTTGTTGAAAAAACGAAAGTTTTAAAAACCCTCATTTTTCAAATTTATATCATTTATGGATTTTGAAATCATGCAATCATGAATTTATGAACTGGGTTCAACAAAATCAATGAAACAATTTCGTTTTGATAAAAACATAAAATGTATAAAAACAGCGAGTCATTGGTTTCAGCATGATAGATTTTTTATAACACTAATGGTATCATCATGACAAGGTGTCAGTGTCGGCATGAAAACTGTGTCGGCATAACATAACATCGGTTTCAGCATGACAACTGTGTCGGCATGACATAGTGTTGGTGTCGGCATAACAACTTCACATAAAATGGTCAAAGTAAAAGCCATATAAGATCCTACATATTGATCATTGCTAATTTATTTCTGATGTAGTTCATTCTTTCAGTGTTCAATGGATTAGTGAAAATTTCAGTAAGCTAATGTTTAGTGCCAATGAACTCTAATGTTTTATCACATTTTTGATAACGGTCTCTCAAAAACTGATGTCTTGCATCAATGTGTTTTGTCCTAGAATGTGAAACAAGATTCTTAGAGATATTAATTGCACTTGTGTTATCACAATTTATAAGGACATATATGAATTGATATCCATAATCTATTAATGTTTGTTTCATCCACAAAATTTTTGCACAACAACCACCAGAAGCTATGTATTCAGCTTCAGCAGTAGATAGTGCTACATAATTTTATTTCTTACTGCACCATGAAACTAGAGACTTGTAGAAAAAGTGAATTGTTCCAGAGGTGATTTTTCTATCTAGGACGCATGCACGAAGCATGTCCTCTAAGCACCTATATTGTAAGTGATTCAAGGCCACTAGGTTCGAACTCAAATTACATTATTACTATTTGAGGTCACATGAACTAAGACTATTCATAATCATGGAAAAAAATATTATAATAATGATTAAAATAATGAAAAATACCCTATCTCCTCCACTATAAATACCACCCTCACTCCCCTCTTCTTACCACACCTCTCAAGCCTTGTTTCATTCCTATGTTCTACCCAATACTCCTCCAAATTCTCTTCTCCACGTCCTAGATCTACTGGTATACCCAAAAGACCAAAATCGAAGCCCTTAAGAAGGATCTCAAGGAGAAGAGATCAAGAGGTAAACATCCTCTTTTATTTTCTTTCATTTATTTCATTTTATGCCATTCTCTTCCTTTACTTAGGTTTATGTTGGGATATTTAGTAATTTTCACTATTCATCAAAATATGAAAGTTATCCGAAAATTACCAAAATTTCACCCTAAGCTAATTTCGATATTCCGAATCCAAAAATGAAGTCCATTTTGAAAACTAAAATTTAAAAAAGTGGTTATTACTATTCATAACGTCTAGTTTTAATAATATTTTAATAGCATATCGTTGTTTAGTGAAACTCGGTATTGCGTACTACACACGCTATCGAGGAAGGTTGCGATTGCGTGTAATGCAAGGCAATTCAATGATGCGTGTTGTGCAAGCTCCTTTTGGTGTAGCGTACAACACAAGACATTAATAAAATTAAAAAGAATATTTTTCATAAAATCTCGGGCTGTTACATATATTCTGCTCTATGGTGTATCACTTAATTAAATTTTGGAGTTGTGTATGCGTCTATAATAAAACACACATTGTCTCATGTGCTAAACTGGAGGATAATATATATCCTCAAACACCTAACTTCCTACACTTTTTTGTCCCACATAGAACTGTAGAAGAGGTCCTGTGTGACCTGGTTGTTTCTATTCCCACGTAGAATAGTGTAAGAGGTCTTGTAACCTGGACAATCCTGTGTACTGTTGTTAACCTCGATCTAGGGTGTGGATCAAAGACACTATTTATGACATCATAAGTGATGCAAGGCCACTTGGTTCGAACTCAAATTACATTATTACTATTTGAGGTCACATGAACTAATAATATTCATAATCATGGGCAAAAATATTATAATAATGATTAAAATAATGAAAAATACCCTATCTCCTCCACTATAAATACCACCCTCACTCCCCTCTTCTTACCACACCTCTCAAGCCTTGTTTTATTCCTATGTTCTGCCCAATACTACTCCAAATTCTATTCTCCATGTACTATATCTACTGGTATCCCCAAAAGACCAAAATCTAAGCCCTTAAGAAGTATCACAAGGAGAAGAGATCAAGAGGTAAACATCCTCTTTTATTTTCTTTATTTTCTTTCATTTTATGCCATTCTCTTCCTTTATTTAGGATTATATTGGGATATTTAATTCTATATCCCCCATTACTTTACATATTATCTATGATTGAGGATATGTCCCTTTTCTCTCATCAAACTATTTTTTATGAAATTCTAAGAGACGTCGTTAGGCTGCCAAATTTTCGTGAGAAATTTCTCAAGTTTTCTTTTATTTCAGATTCCTTTATTTCTTCTTATTTCCTCACCTAATCTTAACCAAGAGGCATGGAAGATCCAGAATATTGTATATTCTAGATGTTCTCATGTTCATGGTAAATTCATCATCAATATTATTCTCTTCCCCCACTTGTTCATGGAATTAAAAACATTGTTCGTGATGTGTCGAATTACCGATATCGTGGATGATGTGATTTCAATTTGTTTTAATTATTTCAAGTCTGGTTATTAAACCATTTTTATGGTTGAACCAAGTTATAATATATGTATTATATATCAACCATGGTTCGGTAATTCTTTTTAACAAATGGTTTTAATTTATAAAATGAAATGCGGTCGATATTATAAAAGAACCACTAAAATGATCTAAACGAACATCATTAATGTTTTAACTTATGAATCATCCTCATGAAAGAATTAAGAATACTAAATTGTATAATTTATTTTACTGGATATATGTAAATACTAATCCATTCCAATTCTAGAGTTTCACTCCCAATCAACAAGAACATCCTTCATGAACCAATTTTGGAAATCATGTAAAGAACTCACCCAAAAATAGTGCAAGGGGGAAAATACTAACAATTAAAGGGTGAAATAATGTTATGAAATGATCATATAAGATGTTATAAACATGAAAATGTTTCCGTAAAATATTAATAACACTATTTCAACCATTATACAGGAGGTTTAAATGATTTGAAAGTAAGACAAACCTGAGGTAAGGGAATTCTTAACCCGATTTCCATTCTTTGGGTTAACCTTCTACTTGATTATTTATGTGCTATTAAAATTTTTTGTGTGATGGGTTTTGTTTATATTTTGTTTTATTATATGTATTTACAGTCTATATACATACTCCATCCAATATATTAAGTTTCTCTTCAATTGTATGATATTTATAAGGTGATTTTCTTTAAAAACCCTCTTTTTAAATTTGGTTTTACGAAATTCCAATGTTATGTTTTTATAGAATTATTCATGTTGTATGATTATGTTTTGGTTCTTGGGAATTATTTATGATGAAGGGTGGGACCTATATCTCCCTCCAATGCATTGGGTATGTGTATGTTGGAGGTTGGCCGTATGGTTACTCTAAGTGTAACTGCGATGGTTACACAAAGTAAGGTAGTCGTGAGGGATACAAATTATAAGGTAGCCAAGAATGGTTTCAATTTTATGCAAGTAATTCCCTAAGATACCTTTATTATTACATTTATGTTCTCATGTTTGTGTGTATCTTGTGTAAATCTCATGTTACACTAAGTAAGTATATATGAGTGAGAAGCATGTCCTTTGAAAATATTTTCATACGTTAGGAGTATTCAAGGAATAATGTGCTCTTTACTTCTTTTTCATCCCTTACCAAGATTTTGTGCTCATAAAAAGTTTTTAAATGATTTTCACAGGTTAATGTATGTGAAAGAAAAGGAATGAAGCCATGTTAAATGTTGAATAATTGTCAATGAGTCTTGTTTTAAGTTTTAATGTTTTATATTTAAAAAAAATGGAAACTGTTTTTATGGTATCCACTTGGTAATAATCTGGAATGTTATGAATGTATTGTCCTAATTCTCTAAAGCTCTAAACTTGAAAATATCCTCAATGCAAAAGGAAGTGTTTTCTTGACTAAATTCAAGATTATGTATGTATTAAATATGGGTCCTTGTAGTATTCACTCAAAAAATCATATATAATATATTAAATTTTTATTATAATTATATAAGATAACTATAATAATAGATATAAAATGATATATGGTTTACATAGAACATATTACTACCCATTAATTAATAATATTCCATTGTCATCAACATTTGAGGTGTCAACCACTTCATTTTTCATGTTGGTTTTAGTTCGGTGGTTATGATATATGCACTTAAATCATGGTTAATTCATATAAAAAATGTTAATAATGATATAAATATTATATATATTCAATATATAAATAATTATAAACTTTCATATAAATAGGATATGAAAAATTAATCACATCATTACATAGGGATGGTAGTCTATACATACACATGTGTGGTGTTTCCATTTTTCTAGGGATGGAATTATTGAAAGGTAAATATTAATTATCCATTAAAGAAACATTATAATATCATAAAAATAATATTTAAAAATTAAAACTATCATTATAACCAACCATTAATTATAGTGGTGAAAAATGATTCACATCACTAGGTGGAGGCGATAGTCCACATGTACGCATAATCGATACTTTCGGCTCCCATTTGATTGAGAAGGGGAAGTAAATGGATATAACATAACTTTAATTAAAAATAATTATATTTATGATACATGATTAATTTTTTTAATGAATATTACATATTTATATGAATTATAAGGTAATTTTTTTGAATGATCTTACTTAATATTTATACCTATTCTTTGAGAGACTTCCTTTGGATTACAACTTAAGCCTTGAATGACTGGAATTAGGATAAAAAATAAGATCTAGGATGAAGTAAATGATTATTTTAATGTTTATAATTGGGTATTTTATAATATGGAATTATCAAATTTTGATAATAATGGAGGAGAACAGGTGCCCTTTTACAAGTGAGGGTAGGGATACACATGGAATTTCTTAAAAGGTTTCAATGGTATATGCTCACTTTCATGGAAATGTGGCTCTAAATAGCCAAATATTTGTAGAGAGGATAATATATGGTCTAAATATCTATATAAAATATGAATTATATAGTTTAGGTTGTAATAATACACTTATTTCTTGGTTCAACCCCATGATAAACCTATTTTAACCTTAACCATGGTAACCAAATTTTATTATTTTTACATTTCAATATGACAAAAAAATAACATTACCTTATTATATTATATTATTTATGATGATTATAATTCTTTAATTCATTTTAATAGATTCAATTTTTATAATTTATACATTTTAATTTTAAATAATAGCGCAACCCGCATTGAAAACCAGTTTTTGAAAAATGAATCTTTGAGCCTAAAACCTAATTTAATTACATTATTTTCCTTATAAAAAACTTTAATTAACTAGTGAAATATATTATTGAATATATAATATATAAATTTAATGAAAAAATTAAAAAATATACATTAATTTAATTTAATAACATAAAAAACACATTAGGCGCCTAAAAATATTTAAAAAAATGTGTTTTAATCCAAAAAAATGACCTTATACCAAAATCTAGTATAATAATGATTCTTATATAATTAATTATATTATATGCAATTACATGATACTTATGTTACATTATTATCAAATTCAAAAAATAATGGGACTTTAAATTAGATTACATCTTTTAAAAAATGGTATTTTTAACTATACACTGAAAAATAAATAATTTTTGAAAAATAATAAACAATAAACCTAATATAATATTGAAATTATGATTTAAAAAATGATACCAATTTCATAAAATAAAAAATCTAAATTTTTTATAAATTATATATAATTTTTTTCATGTAAAAATGTGATAGAATCATTTTTTGAATAATTTATTTTGAAGTGTAAAATGACTTCACTGAAAATTGTTTACTTAATTATTGTGAATTAATAAAAAAATATTTATTATAAAAAAAACTATAAATTTTTTCACAAGGTGATAATTACTATTCATACATGAAAAATTAATGACTAGTTTATAATGGTTTACTGTATCATGGTTCATATAGACTGGGGTTTTCATATAAGGAAAGCTATCAAATACATCATCTTTTATACATATAATATATTGGGGTGTTAGACTCTACCCTTCTTAAAACTAATTTCCCATCAATATTACGTCACTATGATATAAAAAAATGAGGATACCTCTATGTCATAAAATCCTTAGGTTACTATGTAACTTCCTCAAATTTATGATTCCTATAAAGAATATTAACCAGTCGAGTAGTCATATTCCACAGAACATTATATCTATGATCCAAAAATTCTCTCAGTTGTTATTCATAGGAAATATCATGGTATATTCGGTATAACCTATGAGTTGAATACATGTGAAGAATATAGTATGTACTTACTTATGAGAGATAAAATTAATACATCATGAACTGGGGAGAGGGTTGGTAGGAGTGATAAGCTGAAGTCCCTACTCAATCAATAATATTTAAGGGACCAATATACCTAGGTCTTGGATTTACATTCTTTTTGAATCTCATAACATTATTATATTGACAAGTTCAAAGGAAAACCTAATCAATAAAATAAAATTCCAGATATGATTGATGATTGGAAGTACAAATATTCTATCAACTCCGATCTTCCTTGATGTGCTGGTAAATGGATTTAACCTTATTTGTCATTTCCTTAGCTAGATTAGTTCCTAATAGATTTATTTTCCTAAATTCATCCCATCATATCATAATTATACACTTATTTCTATATAGGTATTCATGAGGATCTATCTGAATGGTTGAATGAAATATATTTTTGTAAGAAAACTCAACTATAGGGGAGTATTGATCCCAACCACCTTTGAAATTTTGAGAACAAGATATCAATATATCCTCAATAGTTTGAATGGTTATATCATACTAACCATCTATCTAAGGATGATAGTCAATACTAAAATAGAACTCTATATTTAGATCTTGGTGAATACTTCTCAAGAACATTGAGGTAAACCTAGGATCCTGATTAGATATAATATAATCTGGTACTCCATACAACCATAACACATCTTTAATGTATATATTGACGATTTTATCAAGAGATAAATATTCTCTCAAATAAATAATGTTTTTTGAAATCATAATGTGATCGAATACTAACCAAATATAATCATGTCATTTATTTGAATTAGGGAGTCCTATTAAGAAACCTATGGTTGTGTTTTCCCATTTCCATTCAAGTTTGTATAATACATGTAACATTTAATTTGACTTTTATCTCCAATCATTTACTAAGTGACATACCAAGCACTATGATAAACACTCTATAATATCTCTCTTCATGTTGTACCTATAAAAATACTCTTTTAGATATCTATATATATTTTTAATCCCCATATGAATATAGAATGATAACCCATGAGCTAATTCCAATAAATCCTTAATCATGTCTGGTATTAACAAGTCACATACTTAGTTCTTGAACATTATCATTCTATCCAAATCAAGGTTGACCACGGAAAAGTTTTCCAACTACTTTCATATGTCCAAATCCCCCTTCTACACCTCTTTAATATTTATATCAATTTATGGTTGGAAATTCATTTGATCTGGATAAGATTTCACCACTTACTTTATGATTTCATGGTCCATACTTTGAAAATCCCTAAATATTTGATATTTGTGATCATTATTATAGATAATATAACATAAACATTTCAACTGAAAGCATTAGAAAACTTGTTCATCTTCCTAGGGTTGTAATGTATTGATCATTCATAATATTTAATAAAATCCAACCGTCTTCTTTGGTTCTTATTGAACTCTTTTTGGGGGAGTATATATATCAATTTTTTTGATCAATATACATTCCACTTATTTCTACATAAAGATACTATCTCCATAAATATAATGAAAATATTAACACATTCCTAGGGTTGTAATGTATTAATCATTCATAATCTTTAATCAACTCCAATCGTCTTCTTTGGTGCATATTGAACTCTTTTTGGGGGAGTATATATATCAATTTTTTTGATCAATATACATTCCACTTATTTCTACATAAATATACCGTCTCCATAAATATAATGAAAAGATTAACACTTTTAAATCCAAATCATGATTTAGGAAATTTTTCTAATGAACCTTCAATTGGCATGATTCATATTCTATCACCATATCATTCTATATAAGAACACACACCAAACCCATTTTTGATTCATCAATATAAATCATAAACTCTTATCCACAACAAGGAAGTGTGAGAACATGTGTATAGTTCAATATTCTCACTAGTTACATCAAATTTTCTTCATGTTCATTAGTCTAAAGGAACTTCAATCCCTACCGATTTAATTTTGAGTGGATTATATAGTCATGAGAAATCCTTCTGAAATCATTATTAATATCCATCCGATCTAAGAAAAATATATATATTAGTCAATTTGGATGTTCTAGGCTAATATTCAATAACTTTTATCATTGATGGATCCACCAATATACCCTCACATGTAATTATATGACCCAAAAATGAAATGTTTTTAGTCATAATTCACAATTGGTGATTTTTAATGCATTTTCTCTTTTTTAGGGAGTTTATTACAATCCTAAAGCGATCTTAATAATATCACATGATCTTGGAATATATAATAATATCATCTATAAAGAGTACCATAAATTAATCAAGGTAATATATATAGAATATATTCATCAAATTCATGAAGATATAAGGAGTATTAGTAAGACTAAATACCATCATAATAAATTCATAAATTTCATACCTCGAATGGAAGGCTTTCATGGGAATTTATTCAATTTTTCCCCTAAAATAATATTATCTAGATCAAAGATCAATCATGGAAAAATATTTATCTCTTCATAATTTATAAAAATAATCACCATTATAGGGTAAATGATACTTATCCTTGATCATGATATTTTAATGTTCTTGATAATCAACACAGGCTCATATTTATCCATAATTTTTCTTAATAAAAAGTTTAGGTGCACAAGAAGGTGACAGACTTATCTGAATGAATCCATTATTATTAAGTTTTATGAATTTTTATTCATCAGTTACTATAACTCAATTGGGTAAATTATATATAATGTGTTTGAAATATTTTTAGCATTTGTTATCAGTTCAATTGAATTATCAACTTAATGATTCAGAGGAAGGCTAGGTAACTATTTCAAAAAGACATCAAAATAATCCTATATAATAGGAATAACTTTTTTTTTGAGTTTCTCCCCAACCATGTGAGATAAATACACCCTTCTAATAGGAATAAAGAACCATAAAGTAGATGTAATATCCATTTAAAGTTCATATTTTTCCTTACACTAGTAGACAATCATAGGTTAGTTTAGAATATAAAATATTACTTCCATTCCTCAGATGCTGGTATGATATTCATATAAATAAAGAAAATACTTTTCCAAAATAACATCAAATTAAACAAGAGGATGAATAATAATATTTACAAGGATCACATTCCCACAAACTTAAATTTGGTAAGATTAATAAACTTGATGTAACGTCCTAGATCCGAGTGCTGCCCAAAGGTGCCCAAAACCCGGTTGGTCACATAACCTTAAGCACATTTCCCCAAAAACTAGTTGTTAATGACTAGAAATGATGTCCAAGGTGTGATATTGGGGAAACTATTCTCTCATTGGTAGAGTATATACATCAGAATAACAATAGTGAAAAATAATAGAAGTAATAATACCATACAACAAAAGTAAACAGTGGAAGCCTGATAGTAATAAACAATTGGAGCATATATATAAATGATGAATATCACATGTGTCTAATAAAATATAAAAAGAAGTCACAATTATGGAATAAAATATAGAAACCAAAGTACAAAAGAAATAGTAACTCCATCAGCATCGCATGCATTAGCTTGGTCCCATGCTCTCCAAATCCAACAACAATAAAGTAACTAATGAAGAAGAGAACTTGAACATATCTATACCTGCAACCATATAATCTATTTGGGTCCCAAACATGACCCAAATAGGGTGTGAGATGAATTCTAGTAGGCAACCACGAAAATTTCTGTGCCTAACAGTTAGTGAATGTATGTAGCCGGTAAAATAAAAAAATCAATTAATAAACTAGGAAGTACTCAAAAGTAGATATCCCTACAGTTTCCAATTACATTCATTTACTTTTTAGTTCATAATTTCAATCATGAAATCATAGTAATGATTAATTTTGATACATGGTTGAGATGATAGAATAATATTCTAGGAAATGATATCATTATAACATGATATGGATAATTTTAAGTGATGTTTTATACTTAATGAGTTAACTGTTAAACAAAAATACTTTCCTATATTTATAGTATGTATCACCCTATTCTTTTGGACTCATATGAACAAATTTGGTTTATGTAGGTTTGGTTGGTCGGGGTGTTACCTTATAACTCGAGGGGTATTAATTTACTAGATAAATAGTTGTATCTTTTGAATGTATATTCATTAATTATTTAATGGTTTATCATCTTACATTTTTTCTCTAAATGGAATTTTCCTAGAAATCATTGGTGGTGGTATATTATGTTTTAGTCATACCTTTCTCAAGCTTCCATTGTACATGGGTACTCGAGTAGCTATCAGAAGTTGATTACCGACATAATTTAGCGTGAGTCCTGGGTTGAGTTTATTATGATTGGGCAGGATGACTCAGATGGTATCAGGAGAATTGATAAAACTCGAGTTAGAGATACAATAGATCCCGGTGTAATTATCTTTCAATCAAATATTTTTTACATGGGATTATAATGATGGCTGATCAGTGTTGTATATATGACATGGATGTTCAGGCCTTTACTGCATTATATTTTTTTCAGTAATTTTTATATTTATATATGTATGTTTCTAGTTATTTCTAAGATATTGATGTATATTAATTCTTTATGTGTAATATGAGGTGTATAGTGATTGGTAATTTATATTATTACTACGTAATCTAATACTGGTTTATACTCTACTCACAGTTCGAATTTAGACCTATAATGTTAGTCAATATTCTTTGGCATACAAGGATGTGCTCTTGAGGTCATGTGGCAAACTGACTCAAGGCATCAACTCATTGGATTCCAGGATCGGTTGTTAAAATGTTGTTTCAGAGCAGTTACTTTCATTTTTTTACTATTTGGTATTTAGTATACTAGTGATATAGAAATTTGTCAAGGACCATTATGGATGCTAGACTAGTGTGCTGCAAACACTTTTTCTAGTGAGAAATCTTGGTTACTGGGGCATGAATTATTATTATAATTTGTGGTGTTTTGAGCGATAGACATGTGTTTTTGATGTGATTATTTATGATTGATTTATGGATATTATCCCATTGGAAAGAGGCATGTGATTTGGTTTTGACTCTTGGTTTATAGATTCAAGAGGAATCTCATGCATCACATTAGGTACATAGGATTAACATGACAAATAGGAATTCCAGTGTGTGATTTTACTGATAATTGAGGCAGAATTATTTAAAGTTACAACAATTTATAATATGAAATTTTCCCATATAAGTACTTGGTGGAATTCTATTCGGATGGGATGACATGTACATGGATACTTTCATGATGTATGTTTATGGGGATCTATAGTGAGATGTTTTACAATGAGTATCTTGATGCATTCCTCACACATAAGAGTTGCAGTGACCCTGATGGGTAATCATGGTATAAGTATATGACTATTTGACCCTTTTGGGTGGTTTTTGTTTAGGATTGGTTATGTTTTTGGGTCCTCCATAGAGTGGTATGATGTGCATATGCATGTAGAGGATATAATACCTAGTTATAGAAAGTTAGTTTTGAAAATGAAATGTTACATACATAAGACCCTTATAACGGGTGTTTATTCGTGTTGATGTCATGTGACATTGGGGTGAGAGAGTTTTTGAAACCTCATAGGATGTTTTATTCTATAAGTTGACTTATACAAATGTGGTTAGTCTTAGTGAGTTATTGTGATACTTGACAGGTGGGACTTGGTAATAGAGCCCGACGACCTTCTTGATGTGATTCTAGTTTAGGGAGTTTGTGTCATTTTCCCTTAAAGGGTGACCCATGTGGGGGTTTTAATGAGTTATGTGTTCTCTTGGGTGTGTGAGGCATAAGTGTATGCATTGGAAATTTCACGACAATTAATGAGGGGTGTTACCTAGTAAGGGGTTTCAGTGAATTTGATTTTTTTTTCAGAGGGAGTATTGGGGTGCTAGTGCTTTTTACTAATGATTGGTTTCTAGAGGGGTAGGATAATTGGAGTACCTATCCCATGTAAATGTTGTTTAGGTGATATGTTCCTAATATTTATGATCTATACCTTGTGTTCATGTGGTGTTCGAGGGTATGGGGTTTTGTGCATGTGAGTTTACTTTGGGAAATGATCATACATGTGAGGTAGGCTTGATGTGTTAATGAATGGGTGAAAAAGTTCTTCATGTGTATAAAGATATCCTAAGACAGGGTTGGTATGAGGCAGATGAAGTTTTTTGGTTTCCATGATATAGAAATAACATGGAGTTTTGATTCTTCAATAGCACATGTAACTTCTGAGGGTATGACCAGGTAGGTGCTTAGCCTGGTTATCCCTGGATGCATCAGCTAAAATATATTGAGAGTGAAATTGTGAATAAATGAAATTATGAATGATTATCTGTAGTTAAGTGGTAATGAGAGTGTTATTTTATTGATGAATTTTCTTTGGTTTTGGAAACCATCATGGTTTCTCATTTTTTGGTGAGATTGGAATGCATGGAAGGCATAAAAAGTTGATTGGGATTACAAGAAAAGTTTTAATGGGAAGTGACTCATTAGTGTTTTAAATAGGTTATGTGGTTGATTTAAAGAAGATAATGTAATTTTTAAGAGTTAATGTGATCTTAGATGCATGAATTCATGGTGACACATTCTGTCATGGGACTTTGGTTTGGGTGATACAAAAGAATACACCGTTATGTTTGAATTAAGAGGGAAACCATGATTAAGTTGAGAAATTATTTGGGCTTATTGAGATTCTTGGAGGAAGGGACCTGGGGACTTTTAATGGGTTTTACATTTCCATATAGTTAAAGGTGACATAAAAATGGATGTTTTTGTGGTGGTATTCACTAAAAACTTCTAAGTGTGCTCCCATTTTAGATATGATCGTGCCTAAAATATTAACATCATTATAAGTGTGCTGAGGGAGAAACAAATATACACCAAGCTATCTAAATTTCATTTTCATTTCGATGAATGTCCTCCATGGATGTATTTATTTTGGAGCTGTATAAGTGAAGAAGTATGGTGGAAATGAACCATTGAACATCTATGAGTATTTTCCTTATGATGAACCAGATTCCAATGGATGTCATGGGTACCATTCTTAGAAGATGGGAAAAGGCGATAATAGATATTTTTTATTATTTAGAAGGTGGGATAAATATGGACATTTCCAATTCTTGGGTTGATATTAAATTGAAAATGGGTCATGGATATTGGTGTTTCTTGACTAAGGTGGTGAAAATGAAACTCCTATGGTGGGTAGTGACATGTTTGTCACCATGGTATGATCCTTGTGATGGAAGGGTTGCAGGAGTGTTGGACTAACTATAGATTAGTCATAGTTTCACTATGATTACAATAAGGAAATGATGAGGTGTGTGCTTAAAATTTTGTTGGAATAGTAAATAAATTGTGATAGATGATTTAGTTGATATTTGAATTTAGGATTGAGGTGGTTCTAAAAAGTAAACTGAGGTGCTTGTGTTGGAGGTGCATCAGTGGTGCATTGGGGAATTATAATGGTTTTGGGTTAGTGGTGGACCTAACTATTGAATCTCACTGGAAGATGTGTATGGACTCTAGTGGGTGTGTTTGGGTTGTCATGGAAATCCCTAGGCATGAAGGAATTGAAGTCTTGTGAGGTGGTGATGTACTGATAGTTGGAGTTGGGAATTTTCAAAACGAGTCATATGAGGATAGCATGAATTGGGTTAGTATATGGAATGAATTTTGTAATTTTCAAACCACATATGGTGGGATATATTTTAAATGATAGTTTTGTTTTTTAAAACACCAAAATTTTGAGAAAAATCTAGTTTTTTAGTTTGTTATTTGATGGAGGATAAATGTCAACTGAAGTTAGTTTTTGATTATGTGGATGGGTTCTGATGCTGGGAACAACTATCATGGTTACTGGGAATGGTAATTTAAGAACCATACTAGGCATGTTGTGGAGGTGTGAGTTTTAGGTTCTTTTGGGATTTTACAATGGTTGGGGTACCAATCAACATATGTTAATTGATGTTAGCCCAAGAATATTGAGGGGATTATTGTAGGTTCAACAAGTGTTTTACCAATTAAATAGTTTGTATTATTGTTATAATAACATGGGTAAGAACCATATTATTGTTCTAGTTTTTATAATGGTAATTCACTCAGGTTTTGGCCGGTTGTGTTCCTTGAGCGGGAGGTTGAGACTTGGTTGTGTTTCTAGGATTTGAAAACTGATTGTTTTCATTGGAAATAACTTTTGAATAATGTTGGTCTGGTGGTGTAGAGGTATAAAAACCAATAATGTTTAGTGATGAGATTTATTATGGTGTGAATGTTTTAATATTTCACATCAATGTGAGTTAAAAATTATTGAATAAATTTTATTTTTCATTTACTTGATGTGTCAAATTTTGAAGCGAGACTTAGAACGGTTCTCTAAGAGTTTTCATTCCTAAAAGAAATGTTTTTAGAAGATAAATGAATGTCATATGGTATCTTATGTGTTTTTTTATCCTTGTGAGAATTGGGTTATGTTTTGTGGGGGTTTTAGAGTTTTGTGGATAGATTTTATGGTTGGGTGTTCATGGGTTAGAAGAAACTATGTGACACATTACTGATTAGTGTGTTTTTAGTTCATTTTGAAAAGAGAATAGTTATGTTTTATGGTTAAATATTTGTTTGGTGTAAATATTTAGGGACAAAGGAGAGACCTTATGAGGTGGTGGAGTTCCTAAGGCACGACACACAGTCTGTGCATGGTTTCAGACAAACTATTCCCCTGTCTACAGAGAGGAGGAAGTCTTGTTATCATGGTTAGAACATAGTTTGTCTAAGCATGTAGCCTAACCATGCAGTATAATAGTGTGAGGAATTTTTTAATTCCTAGTTAAGGGACCATGGTTGGTGCCCAGTTTGGAAAATCATGTATCCAAACCGTTCAACCACCTAAAATTTCATTAAAAGGGGGAAATGACAAAAAACCCCCCCTCAGGTTTCTAGATAGACCCCTATCCTCCTCCCCCATTACATTGGTGTGGAACGAGAGTTCTTATAACCCCTTCATACTTCTCTAACCATTGATTTTGAATTATGTTTATATAGATCACTCAGAATTTTTGAGTTTAGAATCACCCTCCAACACTCTCTTCATTCATCCCTTTTACTCATATCTAATTTCAGAGTTCTCTAGTTTAGTTTTATATGATTACACTAAAGCATGTTGGGATCATCCATTTATCATGGGGATATTGGTTGGTTTTTATAGAGGAGATCCCAAGAAAACATATTCATAAGATTTCTTAATGTCTCATTAATGTATCTGACGATGGGAATGTTTTTTAGGTTTTTATCATTAATAAATTTAATTCATTGTCGCAATGGTATATCCTTTTAAGTATTTTCTTGTAAATGGAATCAAGTGTAGAGACCCAAAGCTTGACGTAAATAGACATTACATTACTTTTTCAGAATACTTAGTACATAAAAAAAACACACACATAAGGACCGTAATAGTTTAGTGTCTTTGGAAACTCGGAATATAATCTTCTAATCGTGGTAAAAGATCTTCAACATCTCCCATAAAGATCTTCTTTTTTTTAAAACCTAAATCCTTTCTTTATGTCCTGGGGAAAAGCAAACATAAAAGGGTGAGCTCAAATGATCAGTAAGGGTAAACAAAGGAAATATCAATCACGTCATATTCATAAGAACATATCTTTTGGAAATCTTAACCTGCAAAAGAGATAATAATTTCATAACATGGGATAAATCATAGTAGTGAAATGTAATCCCAATAATCATAACATAAAACATTAAAATTCGTGTAATACACACATAATAATAGAGAATCATTTCTTATTAGTCAAGACACATTGCCAAGACTATCTTAGTGGACAAAGTTCCTTTCTGAACTGAGTTCACTCCTCGTTTCAGTCCTGTTTCACTGAACCGGTATAACCTACCATTCCAGCCATGTCTATCTCATGAGATATAAAATCTTTACCCAATGCATTGGAGGGAGATATAGGTCCCACCCATCTCATAATGATACCATTCTTATGTGTGCCACCAAATCATAAATCATACATCAATGCATAAACAATCTCGGATAAAAATGAGATTGTGATATTTCCCTTACCTTAGGTCCGATTTGCTTCGTAAGTGTCCGAACCTCCTGTATAATGATTTAAATAATGTCATTGACTTATCATATTAATTTTTATGATATCATATATGGTTCACTTATGAGTTTATATTACCAGTTCTTCTGTAAATTCCATGTTAAAGAGTGTTTTGGGTAAAATTGTTTCATTTGTCGTCCGTGTTTTGACTTGTAATTATTCATATGATTACATAGATCATGATTACTTAATTCCAGAATACAAAACATGGTTTATATATAATATATATTCCGAATATACATATATATAATAAATCAGTAAATGGAAAGAAATACACCGTTCATGGAGACGGTAGGCCGTACGTATGCATGAACGCTGTTTTCGTTTCCTTATTGAGTTGAATGGAATTAAGTAGATGACATTCATATATATATACATAAATAAAGTATCATTATTATGTCATATATTTCATGATTACTTATTATATATACTTTATAATCATTCATGAATGGTTAAAGTGGAGAATGAATCTCATCGCGTCGTGGAGACGGTAGTCCGTACGTACGTACGAGTGATGATATCGTTCTCATGATCATGGGACTGTATTGGAGTGTATGTATACTATTTCAGAATCAATATCACTTTAAAATAATCATATATAGTTATTATTTACACCATTATACCCATCCAAGTAAGGTGGTGGTGGAAAATAGATTTCACCACGGCGTGGAGACGGTATTCTGTACGTACGCATGCGTGGTGATTTCATTTTCCGTAGGATGGATAGATGGTGAAATAGGGTTGTCTCATACTTATAATAACATATCCGTATATGAGTGATACTGATGTTATTACTTCATAATTAAACAACTAAAGAAGAAGAAGTAGAAGAAGAAATAAAGATGAAAGAATCGGTAACGGAAATTACCTCTTCTTTGAAGCGCCTCTTTGAGACCTCCTCTTAGGGCACTAAAATTGGTCTTTGAGGAAGAACAGAACCTCTAGGATGTTGTTAGGGAAGTGGAGAAGAGAATTTGTCAGAGTTTGGACGAGCTTTAATGTAACAGCCCGAGATTTTATGAAAACTATTTTTTTTAATTTTATTAATGTCTTGTGTTGTACGCTACACCAAAAGGAGCTTGCACAACACAAATCCTTGACTTACCTTTCATTACACGCAATCGCGACCTTCCTCGATAGCGTGTGTAGTACGCAATACTGAGTTTCACGAAACAACGATATGCTATTAAAATATTATTAAAACTAGCCGTTATGAATAGTAATAACCACCTTTTAAAATTTTATGAATCTTAGCTCTCAAAATGGACTTCATTTTTGGATTCGGAGTATCGAATTTAGCCTAAGGTGAAGTTTTGGTACTTTTCGGATAACTTTCATATTCTGATGAATAGTGAAAATTACTAAATTATAATTAAAAACAACTTTTTTAATCAAAATAATTAATAGTGATAAATTATTAATTTTAGTGGTTTTAAAGTATATTTAGAATATATTTTTACAATTTAATACAATGTTGGTCATTGGATGTAATTTCACATTTAAACCAGACATAAATAAGTGTCAATCTTTTGATAGATATTGTTTCTTAAAAACACGCTATTTGTTTTAACAGCGGGATTTAATTATAAAATTAATTAATGCAACTTCTATGTTATGAATTTGGTAAAATAGACTTCATTTTTGAATTCGGAATATGAAATATAGCTTAGGATGAAATTTTGGCATTGTTCTGAAAAACATCAATTTTTGATGAATAGTGAAACTACTAAGTGGTAGGTTAAAAACTGAATTTTGCATAAAACTTAATTTTACCACTTCTTTGAATGGAATTTCGAAAATCCGACAGACACGGTTGATATCAGTAAGTAAAATGTGGTTCAATGAGATAAAAATAATTTTTTGGTGAATAGTAACTTTTTACTTTTTTTACCGCGGTTAATAGTAAATAGGGTAACTAAGGGTAAATATGATATTACTATTACCCTAACACATGTCCTAATTCTATTGGATAAGTGTAATTCGACCAAAAACAACCTTATGAATAAAATATGACCATTTAGGCCCACTTGGATTAGATTAGGACATTTATTATTAATTTATTTAAAGAAGGGTTAAAATAGTTAAAATCAAAGTTTAATAAGTAAATCATTTTTAATATGGGGTTATACATAAGATAAATTAGACTATAAATATTCATTAGAAAGCTAAAAAGATTTCCTATATAATGGAATTTTATTTGTAATTTTTAGACATTAAATAATTTAATTTATTTATGACACAATGATGATGCAGTAATTATCTTATTAATGAAATATTGACATAATTGATGTTATAAACACCAAAATAAATGTAATTTGAGACTTTTTATGAATTACACTAATTTTCTAGGTTACTATGCTATATTAGTGTTGATTTAATCAACTTGGTTCGAACATATAATTCTGTTACGACTTTCATAAAAAATCATATATCAAATAGTGTCAAAATTGACACAAAATAGTTTTTAAATCAAATATTATATTACTAATTGTTATTTTATTCCTAAAAATATAAGGTTCGGCCAAATGACTTAGATAAGGATATATATATTAATAATAAACAATTTGGGGTTCGTTTGGCATGTTATAGTAAGTGTATTAACCATATAGTGAAAGAAAACAAAAAGACACGGTAAAAGTTAAATTATTTAACTTAGAGTTAAATCTAATTGATAAGGTTAAAATAATACCCTAAACTTGTCTAAATATTATTGGTTGATAGGATTTCGACCCATCCCCACCTTATCTTCGAAATAAGACCCTTTGGAGCCATTATAAACCGATTTTGACTTTAATATAAAATAATATTTTGAGATATTCCTAAGGTGCCCCTCTCCTCCCTTATAAAAGGGCACCTCCTCCCCCTCCTCCTCACACCAATTTGAGCACTCAAGCTCGGCCAACCCCTGAAAAAATAACTTCTCCACTTCCCTAGAATAATCCTAGAGGTTCTGGTCTTCTTTAAAGACCAATCTTAGTTCCCTAAGTGGAGGATTCAAAGAGGCGTTTCAAAGAAGAGGTAATAACCATTACCGATCTTTTCAATTTATTTATTCTTCAACTTCTTCTTCTTTAGTTGTTTCATGACAAAGTAATAACATCAGTATTACTTACATACTGATATGTTATTATAAATATGAAACAACCCTAATTCACCTTCTATCCATCCTACGGAAAAATGAAATCACCGCGCGTGCGTACGTACGGAATACCGTCTCCACGCCGTGGTGTACTCTATTTTCCACCATAACCTTACAAGGATGGGTATAATGGTGTCATGAGTAACTATATATGATTATTATAAAGTTATATTGATACTTAAATAGTATACATAGACTTCAACACAATTCCACGACCATGGGAACGTTATCATCGCTCGTGCGTATGTACGGACTACCGTCTCCACGACACGATGAGATTCATTATCAATGATTAACCATTAATGAATGATTATAAAGTATATATAATATGTACTAATGGAATATATTACATAATAATGAATCTGGATTTATTTATATGTATTTCATCTACTTAATTCCATTCAATTCAATAAGGAAACGAAAACAGCGTTCATGCGTACGTACGGACTACCGTCTCCATGAACGGTGTATTTCTTTCCATTTACTGATTTATTATATATGTATATTCTGAATATATATATAAATCATGTTATATATTCTGTAATTAAGTAATCATGATCTAAGTAATTATATGAATAATTACAAGTTAAAAACACGAACGACAAATGAGACGATTTTACCCAAAACGCTACTTTAACATGAATTTACAAAATAACGGGTAATATAAGGTCATAATTGGACCATATATGATATAATAACAATGAATATGATTCTGGAATAAGTCAATGATTTAAATCATTATACAGGAGTTTCGGACACTTACAAAGCAAGTCGGACCTAAGGTAAGGGAAATATCACAATCTCACTTTTATCCGAGATTGTTTTTACTTTGGTAATTACTGGGGTGTATTTTATCATCCACATCCATGTTTCCTCAATATGTAATATTATTTCCATCCAACTAAAATTGTTTAAATCCAATTTTACCCTTCGGTGAGTTTTTATTAAAAAATATGAAAGGAATCTTTTGACGTTTTTCATACGAGGTGCTTTTTTGACTTTTCCGACAAAAGTACGAGGAGAATGTTATTTTTAACTTATACGGCGTGAAAGGATTTTTATGGTTTCATAACACCTCATTTTCAAGAAGCTTTCTCTACAAGATTGCATGATTATTTTCAACAAAACCCTTATCTTCTAAAATTGCATGAAATTTTGTGAAAAGAAAATGATTTTAAAGAAGAAAGGATATTTTCCTCAAGAATGGAGTTCAAGTGTTTTATCAAAATTATTTTCCATCTAAGATAATAAAGGGTTCTGTTTTTATCCCTATTATTACATTGGTTTGATTATGTTGTGATGGAAATATTTTTATGAATTCCATTATCTTATATGAATTGTTTTATGATGTCATGTTGTTTAAGAATCCCATTTTTATTACATGTGTTATGCGATGATGTATGTTTTATGATTATGTGGCACACATAAGAAAGTATTCATTATGAGATGGGTGGGACCTATATCTCCCTCCAATGCATTGGGTAAAGATTTTATATCTCATGAGATAGACAGGGCTGGAACGGTAGGTTATACCGGTTCAGTGAAACAGGGCTGAAACGAGGGTTACTCGATTCAGAAAGGGACTTTGTCCACTAAGATAGTCTTGGAAATGAGTCTTGACTAACAAGAAATGATTCTCTATGATTATGTGTGAATGACACAAAGTTTCATGTTGTAAGTTATGATTATTGTGATTACATTTCACTACCATGATTTATCCCATGTTATGAAATTATGCTCTCTTTTGCAGGTTAATATTTCCAAAAATGTTATGTTCTTATGAAAATTATGTGATTGATATTTCTTTTGTTTACCCTTACTGAGCATTTGAGCTCACCCTTTTATGTTTTCTTTTCCCCAGGATATAAAGAAAGGTTTTAGGTAGAAAAAAAAAAGATCTTTATGGGAGATATTGAAGATCTTTCACCACGATTAGAAGATTATACTCCGAGTTTCCAAAGACACTAAACTATTACGGTCCTTGTGTGTGTGTTTTGTTATGTACTAAGTATTCCGCAAAAGTAATGTAATGTCAATGTACGTCAGGCTTCGGGTCTCTACCGTTGGTATCAGAGGAAAGGTTTAGTCAACCATTGGAAACTAGGATGCGAAAACGTTAGTGAGATCCCTAGAGATATTTCTAAGGTATGTATAGGGATGTCCCTAAGGATAAGTATACGTATAGGATATAGTCCTAGAACTATGGTAATGATATTAGATTAAACCTAAGATGTTAGATATTGAAGTTACTCCCCATTTATTATGATTTTTGCCTCTAACACTATTCTTTTTGGGTTTTAGAAAATGGCTGGAAACAAGATGATTCACGATAATGGAGGATATGATGGACAATGGAATGATATTCTTCATGAGCAACCAAATGAAATGGGATTTTCAAGTCCAAATATCATTATTATGCCGAATCAGCGATCTCATAATATGATCAATAAAGTAAAATTTGGTAAGTTTCCTGACTCGGCTAATAAGAGAAAGATGGAGTTTGATGATGATCATAGAGGAAAGAATGTTCAATTTCCCCTATGTAAATCATGTGGGAAGAGGCATCATGGAGAATGTTTCAAAGGAACTGGAAGATGCTTTGGGTGTGGAAAAGAAGGACACAAAGCAAGTAAGTTCAAAGGAAAAGGTTCAGTTAACACCATGGATGAGGATAATGGTATTGCTACGACATCAAAAATGGTTAAGTGTTTTAAATGTGGAATGTATGGGCATTATGCAAACCAATGTCCTAAGGGAAAGACTCATGAAGAGAATCAGTATGGTCGTATGGGTAGTATTTATGTTGATGATGATGAAGAGACTACAAATGATATGTGAGATGAAAGAATTGTTGAAGCTCGGTTAATGGTTTAAGAATGTAGTGGAATGATTACATTTTTATCATGTGTAATGTTGGAATAACGAGACATCTAAGGATTGTTACACTATTGTCTTTCCTTGAGTTTTGAAAGTATATGATTAATGTTACCAGAATCCATGGAAGGTTATTCAGATATTTTTGGAATTTAGATGATATGATCATAATGAAGGGATAAGGATAAAATTAAATGTTTGATAGTATTCATGAGCTCATGACTGATATAAGGAGAAGGTTATATTATGGTTTGAGTATATAGAGTTTTTGGATTTTGGTATGTGGAAAGTGTTAACTTATAACAGTATTCATGATTTCACTAAGGTTCAATGGGTATTCATTCTTCAAGAGAATACATGATTAAGGACTTTGAATGTTTGGAATGTGACCAACAAAACATATCTTATGATATATGGGGTTCAACGATGGTATTAAATCTCTGGTAATCGTTTTCACTATGTTATGAAAGTGGACTGCAGTATTATGGATAAGCCTAAAGACTAGAATGGATTATGTTGGACATAAAATAGTATTGTTTAAGGATAGAAGTTCTTTTTTCGATATTATTGATATGATGTTATAGTAATGTAGTTTTAGAAAAAGGAAAACCTGTAGGACGGGCGACAGCCCATCGCTTCGGACAAGGCTGTGGGAATCGAACCCACAACCGAAGTGCGACTGGCCTTTATCGCCTACCACTGGCCTACAGGAAGTCCCTGTTTAGTAGAAACTAGTTTTATTATATTAAGCAGTATGATATATGAAGTATAAGTCCATTTTAGGAACCATATGTGATTAATCTCACTATAGATCGACTTATGTATATAAATTTTGCTAACCTTTTGTTTGAGACAGATGGAATGACCCGTCATTCTATCACATGATCTGCTAACACTTCACGAATAACAAATTCAACTTCATTTATTTAAGAGATGAAGTGCAAATTGTTAAAGGCACGAACATCAGTGATATTGTACCAAAATAAAGTAAGTATTTATTCTAATTCAAATTCTTTAACTTTAGGGAAAGGATCTTGAAAACCAAAAATGTTGTCCTAGTGATCTTATATCTGATGAATCAGATGGTACCTTAGATCGTCACAAATTTATGGCTTTGTGATTGCTGGCTTTTCCATAGCCATGTTCTCTACCACTCTCCATCAGAACATGATGGTTAGATTTCTCTTCCATATCCATATTTTCACCTATGTGGAAACCCAGTGATTAGTTTATTTGGGTAATCGTTACATTTCATAATTTAGTTTTTAAAGCCAAGTTTTGGTATTCCTTTTTACGATGTGGGTTTCTATTAAAGAAACTTTCAAGTAGTAAACCACTTATAACCCCAACGAATTTCGAGGGCGAAATTCATTTTAAGGGGGGTAGAATGTAACAACCCGAGATTTTATGAAAACTATTTTTTTTAATTTTATTAATGTCTTGTGTTGTACGCTACACCAAAAGGAGCTTGCACAACACAAATCCTTGACTTGCCTTTCATTACACGCAATCACGACCTTCCTCGATAACGTGTGTAGTACGCAATACTGAGTTTCACAAAACAACGATATGCTATTAAAATATTATTAAAACTAGCCATTATGAATAGTAATAACCACCTTTTAAAATTTTACGAATTTTAGATCTCAAAATGGACTTCATTTTTGGATTCGGAGTATCGAATTTAGCCTAAGGTGAAGTTTTGGTACTTTTCGGATAACTTTCATATTCTGATGAATAGTGAAAATTACTAAATTATAATTAAAAAAAACTTTTTTAATCAAAATAATTAATAGTGATAAATTATTAATTTTAGTGGTTTTAAAGTATATTTAGAATATATTTTTACAATTTAATACAATGTTGGTCATTGGATGTAATTTCACATTTAAACCAGACATAAACAAGTGTCAATCTTTTGATAGATATTGTTTCTTAAAAACACGCTATTTGTTTTAACAGCGGGATTTAATTATAAAATTAATTAATGCAACTTCTATGTTATGAATTTGGTAAAATAGACTTCATTTTTGAATTCGGAATATGAAATATAGCTTAGGATGAAATTTTGGCATTGTTCTGAAAAACATCAATTTTTGATGAATAGTGAAACTACTAAGTGGTAGGTTAAAAACTGAATTTTGCATAAAACTTAATTTTACCACTTCTGTGAATGGAATTTCGAAAATCCGACAGACACGGTTGATATCAGTAAGTAAAATTTGGTTCAATGAGATAAAAATAATTTTTTGGTGAATAGTAACTTTTTACTTTTTTTACCGCGGTTAATAGTAAATAGGGTAACTAAGGGTAAATATGATATTACTATTACCCTAACACATGTCCTAATTCTATTGGATAAGTGTAATTCGACCAAAAACAACCTTATGAATAAAATATGACCATTTAGGCCCACTTGGATTAGATTAGGACATTTATTATTAATTTATTTAAAGAAGGGTTAAAATAGTTAAAATCAAAGTTTAATAAGTAAATCATTTTTAATATGGGGTTATACATAATATAAATTAGACTATAAATATTAATTAGAAATATAAAAAGATTTCCTATATAATGGTATTTTATTTGTAATTTTTAGACATTAAATAATTTAATTTATTTATGACACAATGATGATGCAGTAATTATCTTATTAATGAAATATTGACATAATTGATGTTATAAACACCAAAATAAATGTAATTTGAGACTTTTTATGGATTCCACTAATTTTCTAGGTTACTATGATATATTAGTGTTGATTTAATCAACTTGGTTCGAACATATAATTCTGTTATGACTTTCACAAAAAATCATATATCAAATAGTGTCAAAATTGACACAAAATAGTTTTTAAATCAAATATTATATTACTAATTGTTATTTTATTCCTAAAAATCTAAGGTTCGGCCAAATGACTTAGATAAGGATATATATATTAATAATAAACAATTTGGGGTTCGTTTGGCATGTTATAGTAAGTGTATTAACCATATAGTGAAAGAAAACAAAAAGACACGGTAAAAGTTAAATTATTTAACTTAGAGTTAAATCTAATTGATAAGGTTAAAATAATACCCTAAACTTGTCTAAATATTATTGGTTGATAGTATTTAGACCCATACCCACCTTATCTTCGAAATAAGACCCTTTGTAGCCATTATAAACCGATTTTTACTTTAATATAAAATAATATTTTGAGATATTCCTAAGGTGCCCCTCTCCTCCCTTAAAAAAGGGCACCTCCTCCCCCTCCTCCTCACACCAATTTGAGCACTCAAGCTCGGCCAACCCCTGCCAAAATACCTTCTCCACTTCCCTAGAATAATCCTAGAGGTCCTGGTCTTCTTTAAAGACCAATCCTAGTTCCCTAAGTGGAGGATTCAAAGAGGCATTTCAAAGAAGAGGTAATAACCATTACCGATCTTTTCAATTTCTTTCTTCTTCAACTTCTTCTTCTTTAGTTGTTTCATGACGAAGTAATAGCATCAGTATTACTTACATACTGATATGTTATTATAAATATGAAACAACCCTAATTCACCTTCTATCCATCCTACGGAAAAATGAAATCACCGCGCGTGCGTACGTACGGAATACCGTCTCCACGCCGTGGTGTACTCTATTTTCCACCATAACATTACAAGGATGGGTATAATGGTGTAATGAGTAACTATATATGATTATTATAAAGTGATATTGATACTTAAATAGTATACATAGACTTCAACACAATTCCATGACCATAGGAACGATATCATCGCTCGTGCGTACGTACGGACTACCGTCTCCACGACGCGATGAGATTCATTCTCAATGATTAACCATTAATGAATGATTATAAAGTATATATAATATGTACTAATAGAATATATGACATAATAATGAATCTGGATTTATTTATATGTATGTCATCTACTTAATTCCATTCAATTCAATAAGGAAACGAAAACAGCGTTCATGCGTACGTACGGACTACCGTCTCCATGAACGGTGTATTTCTTTCCATTTACTGATTTATTATATATGTATATTCTGAATATATATATAAATCATGTTTTATATTCTGGAATTAAGTAATCATGATCTAAGTAATTATATGAATAATTACAAGTTAAAAACACGAACGACAATTGAGACGATTTTACCCAAAACGCTACTTTAACATGAATTTACAAAAGAACGGGTAATATAAGGTCATAATTGGACCATATATGATATAATAACAATGAATATTATTCTGGAATAAGTCAATAACATGATTTAAATCATTATACAGGAGGTTCGGACACTTACAAAGCAAGTCAGACCTAAGGTAAGGGAAATATCACAATCTCACTTTTATCCGAGATTGTTTTTACTTTGGTAATTACTGGGGTGTATTTTATCATCCACATCCATGTTTCCTCAATATGTAATATTATTTTCATCCAACTACAATTGTTTAAATCCAATTTTACCCTTCGGTGAGTTTTTAGTAAAAAATATGAAAGGAATCTTTTGACGTTTTTCATACGAGGTGCTTTTTGACTTTTCCGACAAAAGTACGAGGAGAATGTTATTTTTAACTTATACGGCGTGAAAGGATTTTTACGGTTTCATAACACCTCATTTTCAAGAAGCTTACTCTACAAGATTGCATGATTATTTTCAACAAAACCCTTATCTTCTAAAATTGCAAGGAATTTTGTGAAAAGAAAATGATTTTAAAGAAGAAAGGATATTTTCCTCAAGAATAGAGTTCAAGTGTTTTATCAAAATTATTTTCCATCTAAGATAATAAAGGGTTCTGTTTTTATCCCTATTATTAAATTGGTTTGATTATGTTATGATGGAAATATTTTTATGAATTCCTTTATCTTATATGAATTGTTTTATGATGTCATGTTGTTTAAGAATCCCATTTTTATTACATGTGTTATGCGATGATGTATGTTTTATGATTATGTGGAACACATAAGAAAGGATTCATTATGAGATGGGTGGGACCTATATCTCCCTCCAATGCATTGGGTAAATATTTTATATCTCATGAGATAGACAGGGCTGGAACGGTAGGTTATACCGGTTCAGTGAAACAGGACTGAAACGAGGGTTACTCGATTCAGAAAGGGACTTTGTCCACTAAGATAGTCTTGGCAATGAGTCTTGACTAACAAGAAATGATTCTCTATGATTATGTGTGAGTGCCACAAAGTTTCATGTTGTAAGTTATGATTATTGTGATTACATTTCACTACCATGATTTATCCCATGTTATGAAATTATGCTCTCTTTTGCAGGTTAAGATTTCCAAAAATGTTATGTTCTTATGAAAATTATGTGATTGATATTTCTTTTGTTTACCCTTACTGAGCATTTGAGCTCACCCTTTTATGTTTTCTTTTCCCCAGGATATAAAGAAAGGTTTTAGGTAGAAAAAAAAAGATCTTTATGGGAGATATTGAAGATCTTTCACCACGATTAGAAGATTATACTTCAAGTTTCCAAAGACACTAAACTATTACGGTCCTTGTGTGTGTGTTTTGTTATGTACTAAGTATTCCTCAAAAGTAATGTAATGTCAATGTACGTCAGGATTCGGGTCTCTACATTTAAGGCTCAAAGTGTTGTGAGGAAGAGAGGAAGGGGGTGCCCTTTTATAAGAGAGGAGAGGGGCACCTTTGGAATAACTAAAAATATTATTTTATTATAAAGCCAAATTCGGTTTTAAATAGCTCCAAATTGATTTATTTCGAAGCTAAGGTGAGTATGGGTCGAAATACTATCATATAATAGAATTTAAACAAGTTTGGGTTCCTATTTTAACCTTATCATTTAGATTTAACTTTAAGTTAGATAATTTAACTTTCACAGTGTCTTCTTGTTTTCTTACACTATAAGGTTAATAAACTTACTATATCAAGCCAAACGAACCCCAAGTTGTTTAGTATTAATATATATAACCGTATCTAATTCATTTGGCCTAACCTTAGATTTTTCGGAATAAAATAACAATTAATAATATAATATTTGTTTTAAAAACTATTTTATGTCAATTTTGACACTATTGAGTAACTGATTTTTGTGAAAATTATAACAGAATGATTAGCTCGAACCAAGTTAATTAAATCAATATTAACATGTCATATTAAATTATAAAATCAGTTTAATTCATAAAAAGTCTCAAATTACATTTATTTGGGTATTTATAACATCAATTATGTCAATATTTCATTAATAAGATAATTACTGCATCATCATTGTGTCATAAATAAATTAAATTATATAATGTCTAAAAATTACAAATAAAATACCATTATGTAGGAAATCGTTTTATCTTTCTAATGAGTATTTATAGTCGAATTTATCTTATGTATAACCCTATATTAAAAATGATTTACTTATTAAACTTTTATTTTAACTATTTTAACCCTTCTTTAAACAAATTAATAATAAATGTCCTAATCTCATCCAAGTGGGCCTAAATGATCATATTTTATTCCTAAGGTTGTTTTTGGTCGAATTAAACTTATCCAATAGAATTAGGACATGTGTTAGGGTAATAATAATAACATTGTTACCCTTAATTACCCTATTTACTTTTAACTGTGGTAAAAAAGTAAAAAGTTACTATTCACCAAAAATAATTTTCATCTCATTGAACCACATTTTACATACTGACATCAACCGTGTCTCTCAGATTTTTTAAATTCCACTCACAGAAGCGGTAAAATTATGTTTTATGAAAAATTCATTTTTCTTAACAACCACTTAGTGGTTTCACTATTCATCAAAAAATGAAAGTTTCCAGAAAAATAACAAAAATTAGGCCTAAGGTATATTTGATATTATGAACTCAAAAATGATGTCTCTTTTACCAAATTCAAAACATATCAGTTTCATTAATTAATTTAAAAATTAATTCCCGTCGTCAAAACAAATAGCGTGTTCTTAAGAGATAATAACTATCAAGAGATTGACACTTCATTATGTCTGGTTTAAATGTGAAATTACATCCAATGAAAAACATTGTATTAAATTGTAAAAATATATTATAATATACTTTAAAACCACTCAAATTAATAATTTATCACTATTAATTATTTCGATTAAAAATGTTGTTTTTAATTAAAATTTAGTAATTTTCACTATTCATCAGAAAATGAAAGTTATCCGAAAAGTACCAAAATTTCACCCTAAGCTAATTTTGATATTAGGAATCCAAAAATGAATTCCATTTTAAAAAATAAAATTTACAAAATTTCAATAAGTGGTTATTACTATTCATAACGGCTAGTTTTAATAATATTTTAATAGCATATTGTTGTTTAGTGAAACTCGTTATTGCGTACTACACACGCTATCGAGGAAGGTCACGATTGCGTGTAATGCAAGGAAAGTCAAGGATGCGTGTTGTGCAAGATCCTTTTGGTGTAGCGTACAACACAAGACATTAATGAAATTAAAAAGAATATTTTTCATAAAATCTCGGGCTATTACATTCTACCCCCCTTAAAATGAATTTCGCCCTCGAAATTCGTCGGGGTTATAATTGGTTTACTATTCAAAAGTTTCTTTAATAGAAACCCACATCGTAAAAAGGAATACCAAAACCAATCTTTAAAAACAAAAGTATAAAACTTAATGGTTACCCAAATAAACTAATCACTGGGTTTCCACATAGGTGGAAATATGGATATGGAAGAGAAATCTAACCATCATGTTCTGATGGAGAGTGGTAGAGAACATGGATATGGAAAATCCAGCAATAACAAAGCCATAAATTTGTGACGATCTAAGGTACCATATGATTCATCAGATATAAGAGCACTAGGACAACATTTTTGGTTTTCAAGATCATTTCCCTAAAGTTGATGAAATTGGAATTAGAAGAAATACTTTCGTGATTTTGGTATAGTCTCACCGTTTGTCGTTCTTTAGAAAATTTCCACTTCATCTCTTAAAGAAATGAAGTTGAATTTGTCATTCGTGATGTGTTAGCAGATCATGGGATAGAATGATGGGTCATTCCATCTGTCTCAAACAAAAGGTTAGAAAAGTTATCAAAAAATACATAAGTCCATCTATAGTGAGATTAATCATATATGGTTCCTAAAATGGACTTATACTTCATATATCATATAGCTTAATATAATAAAACTATTTTCTACTAAATAGGGACTTCCTGTAGGCCAATGGTAGGCGATAAAGGCCAGTCGCACTTCGGTTGTGGGTTCGATTCCCACAGCCTTGTCCGACGCGATGGGCTGTCACCCATCCTGCAGGTTGTCTTTTTTCTAAAACTATATTACAATAACATCCCATAAATAATATCGAAAAACTTCTATCCTTAATACTAACTTATGTCCAACATAATCCATTCCAATCTTTAGTCTTATCTAAAATACTTTGGTCCAAGCTCATAGTATAAAGAAAATGATTACTTGTAATGTCACATAACAATCACGTGAATGCCATCATTTATCCCCAATATATCATAAGATATATCTTGTTGGTCAAATTACAAATATTTGAATAGCTTAATCATGTATTCTCTTGAAGAATGAATATCCATTGAACCTTAGTGAAAACATGAATGCATTTAAAAGTTAACACTTTCCACATACCAAAATCCTCAAAATTCTTTACAATCAAACCATCATATCACTTAGTCCTTATATCAATCATGAGCTCATGAATACTATTAAACATTTCATTTTCTCATTTTCCCTTCATTATGCGCATATCATCTTATTTCCAAAAATATCTCAATCACTTTCCATGGTTATCGATACCATAAAATTATTGAATACCACAATAGACCAATATATAAATATTCCAATATTCCATGATACTATATACAACATTATTTTGGAATCCCATTACATAAACACTTAATCATTCCACCACATCGTTGTCATATTCAACATCACCAATGGTGATTTTCATGTGACTTCCCTTTGTCCTTTTCCTTAAGTGGTTTCTCACGTCGATCATCACTAACCCTTGGATAAGGGCATTTATTAGCATAATGCCCCATTTCCTTGCACTTGAAGCATTGAATTGTAGTAGGTTCATTCTGTGTATCCCTTCCTTTGTTTGCATCATTAGGAAAATTATTCCCATCATTGCGTCATTCAAATGCCCGATGACCTTCCTTTCCACATTTGAAACATTTACTTGTCCCTTTAAGACAATATCCACCATGCTTCTTTCCACACTTTGAGAATAAGGAAACGTTCATCTTCTTTTCACCATTATTTTGAGATTTCTCCTTGAACTCCATCTTTCATTTCTTGTCAAAACTATCAGATGGATAAGTAACACCAACTTCCATTTCTACCTTGATAGCACAACACACAATTTCTTCATAGCTACTGAAGTCTCTTATAGCTAATGCCCTTCGAAGATTTGGTTTTAAGCCACTGAAGAATCGATCAACTTTACTTTCAGGTTGGATGATAAATCCAGATGCATACCTTGCAATCCTTGTAAAATTCGCTTCGTATATACCAAAAAATTCATCATCCTTTTGATTTAGTTCAAGAAACTCCTTCTCCATCTTTGTTCGAAGAATACGAGGGAATTACTTATTGAAAAATAAGTTCTTGAACTCATCCCATTCCATGGAATCAATTTCATCTCTTTGCCTCGAATTCTTGATAAGATTACACCATTGATCAGCTTCACCTTCCAAACGATATACTACTAAGATGACTTTATCATGTTCAGAACATTGAAGAACTGAAAATATCTTTTCAGTAGTACTGATCCATTGTTCAGCAACAAGTGGATCAGAAGACCCACTGAAAGAAGGTGGACGTTGCCTCATGAAGGACTCAATAGAATATTGTTCCCTTCTCTGCTCATTTGGAAGTCCAGAATGATTCATAGCTTGTGTAAGTATAGAAATAAGATTTTTCACTCCATCTCCCTTAACATTTGTTTGTTCAGGAGGACAATCATTGCATTGTCCATTTCATTAATCAGCACGATTCCTTCGGGTTCTAGCCATCGTCTAAAACCCAAAAAGAATAGTGTGAGAGGCAAAAATCATGCTAGGGAAAACAACATAATAAAGGGGGAGTACCCTCAATATCTAACATCTTAGGATAAATTCTAATATCGTTAGCGCAATTCTAGGACTATAACCTATACGTATACTTAACCTTAGAGATATCCCTAGACATACCTTAGAAATATCTATAGGGATCTCACTAAAGTTCTCGTATCCTAGTTTCCAAAGGTTGACTAAACCTTTCCTTTGATACCAACTATAGAGACCCGAAGCTTGACGTACATAGACATTACATTACTTTTGCAGAATACTTAGTACATAAAAAAAACACACACACAAGGACTGTAATAGTTTAGTGTCTTTGGAAACTCGGAATATAATCTTCTAATCGTGGTGAAAGATCTTCAACATCTCCCATAAAGATCTTCTTTTTTTTAAAACCTAAATCCTTTCTTTATGTCCTGGGGAAAAGAAAACATAAAATGGTGAGCTCAAATGCTCAGTAAGGGTAAAAAAAAGAAATATCAATCACGTCATATTCATAAGAACATATATTTTGGAAATCTTAACCTACAAAACAGATCATAATTTCATAACATGGGATAAAGCATAGTAGTGAAATGTAATCCCAATAATCATAACTTAAAACATTAAACTTTGTGGTATATACACATAATCATAGAGAATCATTTCTTATTAGTCAAGACTCATTGCCAAGACTATCTTAGTGGACAAAGTCCCTTTCTGAACCGAGTTCACTCCTCGTTTCAATCCCGTTTCACTAAACCGGTATAACCTACCGTTCCAGCCATGTCTATCTCATGAGATATAAAATCGTTACCCAATGCATTTGAGGGAGATATAGGTCCCACCCATCTCATAATTATACCAATCTTATGTGTGCCACAAAATCATAAATCATACATCATTGCATAACCCATGTAATAAAAAATAGGATTCTTAAACATCATGACATCATAAAACAATTCATATAAGATAAAGGAATTCATAAAAATAATTCCATCACAACATTATCAAATCAATTTAATAATAGGGATAGAAACAGAACCCTTTTTTATCTTAGATGGAAAATAATTTTGATAAAACACTTGAACTCCATTCTTGAGGAAAATATCCTTTCAAATTCAAAAAAACATTTTTCCTTTTTTTAACATGTCATAAAATTTTAAACTAAAGAAGTTGATTAAAAATAAACTTGAAAACTTGTAAAGGAATATTCTTGGAAATAATGTTTTAAAAATCCATTCATGCCGTATAAGTTAAAAAAAACATTCTTCGTACTTTTTTCGGAAAAGTCAAAAAGTACCTCGTACGAAAAACGATAAAAGATTCCTTTCATATCCTTTACTAAAAAGTCATCAAAGGGTAAAATTGGATTTAAACAATTGTAGGTGGATGTAAATAATATTACATATCAAGGAAACATGGATTTGGATGATAAAATACACCCCAGTAAATACTAAAGTATAAACAATCTCGGATAAAAATGAGATTGTGATATTTCCCTTACCTTAGGTCTGATTTGCTACGTAAGTGTCCGAACCTCCTGTATAATGATTTAAATAATGTCATTTAATTATCATATTAATTTTTATGATATCATATATGGTTCACTTATGACTTTATATTACCCGTTCTTTTGTAAATTCAATGTTAAAGAGCGTTTTGGGTAAAATTGTTTCATTTGTCGTCCGTGTTTTGACTTGTAATTATTCATATGATTACTTAGATCATGATTACTTAATTCCAGAATATAAAACATGGTTTATATATAATATATATTCAGAATATACATATATATAATAAATCAGTAAATGGAAAGAAATACACCGTTCATGGAGACGGTAGGCCGTATGTATGCATGAACGCTGTTTTCATTTCCTTATTGAGTTGAATAGAATTAAGTAGATGACATAAATATATATACACATAAATCCAGTATCATTATTATGTAATATATTTCATGATTACTTATTATATATACTTTATAATCATTCATGAATGATTAAAGTGGAGAATGAATCTCATCGCGTCGTGGAGACGGTAGTTCGTACGTACGCACGAGCGATGATATCGTTCTCATGATCGTGGGACTGTATTGGAGTGTATGTATACTATTTAAGAATCAATATAACTTTAAAATAATCATATATAGTTATTATTTACACCATTATACCCATCCAAGTAAGGTGGTGGTGGAAAATAGATTTCACCACGGCGTGGAGACGGTATTCCGTACGTACGCACGCGCGGTGATTTCATTTTCCGTACGATGGATAGATGGTGAAATAGGGTTGTTTCATAATTATAATAAAATATCAGTATATGAGTGATAATGATGTTATTACTTCATAATGAAACAACTAAATAAGAAGAAGCGTAAGAAGAAATAAAGATGAAAGAATCGGTAACGGAAATTACCTCTTCTTTGAAGCGCCTCTTTGAGACCTCCTCTTAGGGCACTAAAATTGGTCTTTCAGGAAGACCAGAACATCTAGGATGTTTCTAGGGAAGTTTATAAGAGAATTTGGCAGAGTTTTGACGAGCTTGAAGGCTCAATGTGTTGTGAGGAAGAGAGGAAGGGGGTGCCCTTTTATAAGGGAGGAGAGTGGCAACTTTGGAATAACTAAAAATATTATTTTATTATAAAGCCAAATTCGGTTTTAAATAGCTCCAAATTGATTTATTTCGAAGATTAGGTAGGGGTAGGTCGAAATAATATCATCCAATAGAATTTAGAAAAGTTTAGGTTCCTATTTTAACCTTATCATTTAGATTTAACTTTAAGTTAGATAATTTAACTTTCACAGTGTCTTCTTGTTTTATTACACTATAAGGTTAATAAACTTACTATATCAAGACAAACGAACCCCAAGTTGTTTAGTATTAATATATATAACCTTATAAGTCATTTGTCCGAACCTTATATTTTTAGGAATAAAATAACAATTAATAATATAATATTTTTTAAAAAACTATTTGATGTCAATTTTGACACTATTCAGTAATTGATTTTTGTGAAACTCATAACAGAATGATTAGCTCGAACCAAGTTAATGAAATAAATATTAACATGTCATATTAACCTATAAAATTAGTGGAATTCATAAAAAGTCTCAAATTACATTTATTTGGGTATTTATAACATCGATTATGTAAATATATCATTAATAAGATAATTACTACATCATCTTTGTGTCATAAATAAATTAAATTATTTAATGTCTAAAAATTACAAATAAAATACAATTATGTAGGAAATCTTTTTAGATTTCTAATGAGTATTTATAGTCGAATTTATCTTATGTATAACCCTATATTAAAAATTATTTACTTATTAAACATTGATTTTCACTATTTTAACCCTTCTTTAAATAAATTATTAATAAATGTCCTAATCTAATCCAAGTGGGCCTAAATGATCATATTTTTTTCCTACGGTTGTTTTTGGTAGAATTACACTTATCCAAGAGAATTAGGACATTTTTTAGGGTAATAATAATAACATTTTTACCCTTAATTACCCTATTTACTTTTAACCATGGTAAAAAAAAGTAAAAAGATACTATTCACCAAAAAACATTTTCATCTCATGGAACCAAATTTTACTTACTGATATCAACCTTGTCTCTCGGATTTTTGAAATTCCACTCACAGAAGCGGTAAAATTAAGTTTTATGAAAAAATCATTTTTCTTAACTACCACTTAGTGGTTTCACTATTCATCAAAAAATGAAAGTTTCCAGAAAAAACAAAAAATTAGGCCTAAGCTATTTTTGATATTATGAACTCAAAAATGATGTCTGTTTTACCAAATTCAAAACATATCAGTTGCATTAATTAATTTAAAAATTAATTCTCGTCGTCAAAACAAATAGCGTGTTCTTAAGAGATAATAACTATCAAAAGATTGACACTTGTTTATGTCTGGTTTAAATGTGAAATTACATCCAATGAACAACATTGTATTAAATTGTAAAAATATATTCTAAATATAATTTAAAAACACTAAAATTAATAATTTACCACTATTAATTATTTCGATTAAAAAGGTTGTTTTTAATTAAAATTTAGTAATTTTCACTATTCATCGGAAAATGAAAGTTATCCGAAAAGTACCAAAATTTCACCCTAAGCTAATTTTGATATTATGAATCCAAAAATGAATTCCATTTTGAAAAATAAAATTTAAAAAATTTCAAAAAGTAGTTATTACTATTCATAACGGCTAGTTTTAATAATATTTTAATAGCATATTGTTGTTTAGTGAAACTCGTTATTGCGTACTACACACGCTATCGAGGAAGGTCGCAATTGCGTGTAATGCAAGGCAGGTCAAGAATGCATGTTGTGCAAGCTCCTTTTGGTGTAGCGTACAACACGAGACATTAATGAAATTAAAAAGAATATTTTTCATAAAATCTCGGGCTGTTACATCAAGAGTCCATTTTAGACCACCTATTGTAGTTTCATAGAGTTCTAATAACAGGCGAGTACCCGATGAGTTTTCTGGCATTATTTCAAGTTGGAGTTTAAATAATTAATTAATTTTAATTATTATAATTAAATAGTTATAGTTTCCTATCATGATTTTAGAACCTGGGTAGTCATGAGGATCTTTTTTAGATGTCAAGAAGATACGATAGAACTTGGGTGGGCCTTGGAAAGGCCACTAGGATTTGGAAATGTTATGGAAAGCTTCATTGAAGAGTTATGTGGTCAAAGATATTTACCCATAGTCTTTTAAATTAATTTTCATGTATTTATTATATCTGTGTTAGTTCCATTTTGTGGTTCATTTATTCCAGGTCTTATGAAAATACCTTGGACTTTAGATTGATTCCCTTGGTATTCTACTGACCACATTAGATCCTTTTGTGATTCTAAAAATAAACATCGGGTTAACATTTGGGTGTACTAATTCTTGAAATTGGTAGAGTTGGGTTTTGAATAGAAATGTAAGAATATTATAGACTTAACCTAGTTAGGATCGTTGGTTGGATCGATAACATAGTTTATAGACTACTGGTTATAGCTTAAAAATGAATAGTTTATGACTTTTAAGAGGATAAAATGGGTTTGTTAATTTATTAATATTTTGTGAAATACCTATGAGTATTTGGATTTAATAATTGTGTGAGTTATATTTTGATATTATTTTGGGTTTTAATGGGTGAAATATATGTTTTAAAGTGGAAATGGTTTTAAAATGAGGTTTCACCATCTAAGTGATTCAAAAAGGGTATTTCAATTTAATTTTAAATTTTTATTTGAAATAAATTTTGGTGGTTTCCCCATTGATGAAATTTGATTAATATCCATTTTAATTGTTTTGATGAAAAGAAATGAATGATACTTGTCTTGGGTGTCAACATGGTAGAACAATGTTTTAAGGGAAGATTAAAGATTTTTTAAAATAGATGTCTGATATACATAATTTTACAAATAGAGTTTAGAATTATTTTTTGATATGTGAAAAAGGATCAGCTTTCTGAGCCTTTTTGGGAGTTAAAGGACTTCCAGACCTCAGTAGATTATAAAGGTTAAGAAATAATTGTTTGATTCCCCTTTTCATGTTTGGAAAAGACAAGAGGTTGATCCTTGGTATTTTTTAAAATATTATAAAATATTTTAGGACATTGAACATAACGATCCCCCTCCCCAGTTTAGGATATTTAACATGTAGATCCTCATCCATGGTTTAGGATATTGGAAAGAGGGATCCTTATCCTTTATTTTGGATGTTTGACATGCTGATACTTATCTATGGTTTAAGTTGTAAGAAATTAATATCCTTATCCATGGAATAGGATGTTGGACATGGCGCTTTGTATTAGTAACGATAAATTTATGCATGTTTTGGGTGCTATATCAATGTTCCAAAAAATATTGAAATTGATACAATGTTAAATTTTAGAATGATACCTTAGTAATCAATAGTATAAGAGAATTATATGTATACTTTAGAGTGATGTTGTTTTCTTTATGAGTTAGATGATAAATGAAAATCCCCTTCCTTTATTTTCAGTATGTATCGCCCTATGTTATATGTTCTATATGACTAGATTGTTTTGACATAGGTTTGGTTGGTCTGGGTGTGACTATAGAACCCAATGGATAATGGGTCACTAGATAAATAGTTGTTTCTTTTAATTATATCTTCAATCCTATACTATTTATTAATTCCATTATTTATATGATTATATTGCTGCTACGACTTGTATTTTCTTAGACATCATTAGTGGTGACCTACCAAGTTTTACCCGCACCCTACTTAGGGTGCCACTAGACATGGGTACCCAAGTAGCTAACACATGTTTGATGAAGTAATTGGTTGGGCTAATGCCCAGTTTTAGATTTTCATGATCGGGTTGGATGGATCAAATGGTATCAGGAGGTTGGATGAGATTCAACTTAGAAAAATTACATGATGGGAAAGTTGGTTTCATGCCTTGTAATGTATCAGGGTTAGAAATAAATTAAACAAAATGAATAGGTGATGCATTTTCCAGCTGAAACTGGACACTGAGGATTTCATGATGTGTAAGGGGAATACATGTCATGTAATCCCCTAATCTAGTATTGTTTTAAAATTCTTTTCGATCAAACATTCATTCATTAAGCCATACTATCTTATTCTTCTCATTTTAAGCGAACCTTAAGTGCTTAAAGGTGTTTTTCAATCCATTTTCCTTCATCATTGATCCATTTATCCTGGTAGTTGTTCATTGCTGATTTGTGGCTAATCCGTGGTGATTTATTCTCCCTACATGGTTGGTATTCATCCGTTATTCTCCTGGGGGTCCACTAAGGTGGGGTTTACTTGGTTTTGGGGTGTGCTTGGGTTTCATTTTAGAGAATCATTGGTGCGGTATAGGTTAATCAACGGTTCTCGTTTAGAGATTTTGATTCACAAACATTATTCTTCACCCTAAAGTGCGTAGCAAGTTGGAGTGCTTCTTTGAGGTAGGGATTCCCTCAATTCTCTTATTATGCAGCATGAATGAGGGGTTTAATTTTTTTTATCTATGGGTTATGGTTGTTCTGAATTAATCATGGGTAAATAATTGGTTAATTGAATTTAAAGGGGTAAATGGGGTTTTTTTCTTATGATTTTATAGCTTCAATACTATTGTGACGTGATGTATTGTACAGGCTAAATGCCCCGCTGAAAATTGTGGCAATTTGTGGTTTTGTTTCCACCTTTAGACATTAGTTGCAAAACCCTTGTATCTTGTGACTGTTGTGATTGTTGTGGAATCACCCTAAATTATAATTGGTTAATTAATTATACTTGGGTAATGAAATGGTTCCCCCGAGATTTTTGTTTGTGTGATAAAACCCCAAAAATAAAGTGCAATGTGACAAAAGTGAATTTGTAAATCTATAAATAGATCTTGATTAATTGTGATGTGAAGTTGTGCTTGTGGGAAGATGATGTGTGGTCATGGAATGTGTGGAAAATAGTTTGTGGGACATGCTTTTGGGGCTGCGAGGAGATAGTATGTGTGCCATGATTTTGGGGTGACGAGGTTGTAGTTTATGGGTCGTGATTTTGGGGCAGCTAGGTGACAAAATGTTGATCTATTTGTGGAATGTGGTTGTGTTGTCCTAGATGATTGATTAGTGATGGTATAAATAGGAAATTATTTAATAATGTTTCTAATGGATTGGGTTGTTTTGGTTAATGGAATGGAAATGGTTAATGTATAATTAAATGGTTGGTAGTGTGGTTAAATGTGGTTGATGATAAATAATGAAATGAATGGGGGTGATTAAATGATATTGGGTTGAAATGTGAATTTGGGGTTTTCTGGATTGATGTGTGGTGTAATTAATTTATCGGTGGTAAAAAAAGTGACAGTGTTGTGAGATAGTTTGTGTGGTTGTGACACCACTGAAAAAGGGCTATTTGCGACATACTCCCGCCAAAAATTATCTTTTGTAATGGGGTCCTGTTGCAAGTGGTCCATTCTGGAAAATGTAATAAAAAATATTACCTTTTGTGACAGACCGTTGCAAAAATTTATTATTTTAGATGGGAAGTAGTGACGTCTCAAATAGGTTCGGTAATTTTTTTTAAAAACCTATTTTGACGGGCTGGCTTCCCATTGCAAATACTTTTCTGGATTTAACAAAAACTTTTTTCGATAGACCATCACAATTATTATTTACGACGGGCCCGATGCAAATAATGGGAAAAAATTAAAAAAATATAATAATAATAGTAAAATATAATATTAATATAAAATAAATAATAATATAAATATTACTATAATAAAATTGTTTATAAAATAATAATAAAAATATAATATTAATATAAATGAAATATTAATAATAATATTAGTAAAATAAAATTATGTATAAAATAATTAAATAATATATTATTTATATTATTATTAATGTTAATGAAATAATATTATTAATATTAGTAATATAATAAAAATATCCGTATTCAATAAATATAAAAACATATTAATTAATAAATATACTAAATATAATAAAAAAATTATATAAATAAATAAACTGTAATATTCAAAACAATATAAAAAATGAACTATTTAATACTTTAAATAGTTAATATTCCAAAAAAAATTACATTCAAATGTTTCATTATAAAATAAAAATACATCACTGAGGGGGAGGGTCGTCTAGAGGAGCTAGAGGAGATGGCGGTGGGAACTCCGTCCCTACACTATGAGGCAAATGTCGCATGTACTCCATCTACTCCTGATCCAACAGATGCCGCCATCGACGCATCTCATCGTGCATATCTTGTTGTTGTGGTTGTTGCTGCTATCGTAAGAACTCTTCATGATGCTGTTGTTTCCACTATCGCATCTCCTCCTGATCCCTATGCATAGTCTCTAGAAGCTCACTCTGAGCTCACAGCTACTCCAGATACTTTGCAGCAAATGATGATGAATATCTGCAAGCTTCTATCAATTTGGATGCCCACATCGCAGCGGTGCCATAAAAAATCTCATAGGTCAATAGAGAGCTGATACCAACAACTCATCCTTTCTGAAAGGCATATTGGGTCACCTGCATCCCTAATGCCTCATCAAATCAAGGGGCACTTATATCACCATCGGGCTTGGACTATCTCTCACTATGTGTCTCGGATGTCTTAGCCTCATATAACTCCTCCAATTTAAATTTAAAATTAAAATAGATAAAATATTATTTACAGTTAAATTTTAAACTCAAAAAGAAATTATACTAACCACAATCTGATGATGGAGAGAACCTATAATCTCTCCAGTGGCTGTATTGCTATACATCCTCTTATAAACAACATACTCTATAGTATCAGGATGTGCGACTGCATATATGAATATAAAATAAACCATTTACATTTAAATTTATACACAATTTTTTAAAAAAAATGTACTTACTGTATGCTCCCTATGCATACTGAATGTATGACTACAGGTTCGATGTGTCACCTCTGATTTCCCCCGATCTTTTCTGACCTACGAATGATCTACTTTGAAACCACCTACTCAACCAATGTGTACATAATTAATCCCAAACCTGAGATGAAATATAATTTGGTTGGTGGACATGACATGTCTCATTAAACTCTGTCTCTCCTGCTTTATCGATTGCATTCCTTTTTAAATTGTGCACAAACTAAGTGAATCATAGATGCATAGCTCCCTGCCATGCCTTTAAGATAGCCTCATGGATCCTCTCATAAATTTAATACCATAAAACCTACAAATAATTTATAATATTAAGTTATCAGTTATATTAATTTCAAAATAAATATTATTTATTTACGTACCATCCAATACTTGAATATGTGGTGCTGAACATCAAAAGGAATATGATCCCATGAAACCCATGCGTTAAAAACATTATTGCACAATATAGTGCTCCCCTATCCAATAGATATATGTGTAAATTTGTCAAAAAAATAAAAATTAATCATACAATTATAATATAATTAAATTAATGAAAACTAACTGAAATACACAGGTAAACACACCTCTGCATGCATGGATCGAACCCAAGATGTGGACATCACATGAGGGATAGGGTTAATAAATAGTCAGTCAGGCAAGACCACACACCCTCCAAGTGCTCCCTGAACTCCCAGTAGTTTGAGGGTTAGATGATCCAACAACCTTCTCATCCAAAGGTATATCATCCTCCTACAACAGATGATACAGATCCACATCCATCTGAAACATGAAATGATTATTATTAGAAAATATTTGGAAATAACTATTATATATTGATATATATTATATATGATTATAACCATCATTTAACTATGTCAATTCCCATCCTCATTCTCATCTTCATAGCTATCGATAATAGTGTCTTCATATTCCTCCTCAACATCATCAATTTACAAATTAGTTTTAGTTTCATCATCTCTTTTCTTTTTGAATTTAGTTGTAACATAATTAACAATATCTAAACCATCATACCTAAATTGTGGGGTGTCATCAATGATATTTGTGTCTCTTCATAAAAAATATTGATTTGGAGAAGTCTTTGAAAAGTTTCAATTCCTTGAAATTCAGCAGAACCACATTCACTTTTAGTAAACTGATTCACTCATGTTTTAAATTTTATTATGTTCCACCAATCACCAAACTCTCTTGAAGTAGTACAGTAATTTGAATAATAAATTTGATGTGTATGATGAGAAAATAAAAATGGTTCATTTACTACAATAATACTTTTATATTTTTTTATCAATGATTCCATGGAGCGGATAAACACCCAAGCCTCTCTCAGTATCCAAAAAATGACATTTAAACATCATTATGTAATGTTGTTCCAGATAACATTGTTCAATGATTTCTTTCAGCATTCCGTAAAAGTAAACTTTAGTTTCACTATGATGATATCCTCTTAGGAAAACACCACTATTAATTTTTTTTGATTCCTCATATGCAAATGTATGTAATCTAAATCCATTCACCACATATGCATCCTAATATTTAACCATTTTGGATGGTGGGTTACTCAATACACAAAATCAATTATCAATTTTATCATTATGTTGATATACCTGAAAATTTGTAAAATAATTATCTCTAGAACAAGTATTAAATTGATTTTTTATGTGAAATCAAAAATAATTTATTTTACCAGTTTTTGAAACCAGTAAGAATTTTTTTTGATGATGTTCTTCAAGAGAAACTGTTGTAATTTGTGGGAATTGTTTCTTGATATGATTATCATATAACCTAAAAATAAAATAATATTAATGTACTGTTACAAAATTTATTTAATAAGTTATAGGAGTAATAACAGTACAAATGGTGTCATTTCTTCACAGTTGAGCAGAATATATGTATGAGCTCTGTGATCTTCATCATCTGAAATCCATCGTTCACAAACTCTACCAAAGCCAAGTTTAGGCTGATTGAAAACTAATAATATATTTCTCATGTCATCAGTAACATTTTACTCATTATAGACCATGTAGTTGTGTTTTTAGGGATATTCAGATTGAAAGTAATGAGAGTACAATAAAGAAAATTCCTCTTACAAATAAGCTTCTGCAATTGAGCCTTCAACTGATACTTTATTGCATAATTTTTTCTTCAATTTCTAAATTCATATTTAAAATGTGTACATCCATCAGAATTTTACCAGACCTTCACATTTTATTTTATGCAGAAAATTAATATCAAATGTTCTGTTGAGTCAAAAATATCTTGTAGAAATATTTTTTCCAGTTTACATAAAATTAAAATGACATCTTCTTGTAGTTTTATTACTACATCATAGAATATTTTCAATGAAAAAATTTCTCTAAAAAACATTACATGTCTACCAGAGCATACCAAATCATAGTATTTAACAAACCTCTTAACCAATCAGCAGAATTCTCTCCATTAAAACATGACAGTCATGAATTTTCAATCCGGAATTATAAATATTTATGACAAATCTTCCCAAATTGGAAGCATAACCATATAGATGTCACAAATATGAAATCCACTAACAAAATAATAAATGAATCTCTTTGGATAGTATATAAGCTACTTTCGGCTTTATTAACTTATGTGATCTGACATTTTCCAATAGTTCAAGTTCTGGTCACTTGCAAATTTGTGCAATATCTAATCGTGAATTTAAAATATATTTTTTCTTACCTGGTGTATCCAAAAAAATTATGAAATAAATTATCCAAATAGTTATTCTTATTATTAATCACATCCAATAGGTGAAAGACCAAAAAATTAGACCAATATGGAAAATCCCAAAAATTTATCCGTTTTATCTAATTGTGTTCTTTTCAAAACCCATTAAATTTTTGTTTATTTATTGTTTATCCAAATGTGATGGGAGGTAATGAAGATACAATTGATCATAACTCTATAGCTTATAGCATTGTTGGAGGCCCATCTTTTTCAACTGTTTCTTTTGGGAAATGATATTTTTTCTTCAAAAATGATGATTTTTTGGAAGGAATTTGTGATGACAGTAAAAAAACAAGATTTTATTCCATTGAAAAGCATAGATGATTTTCTTTCTCTCATATAGTATGAACATGATTTTTGGGAAATGTGTACATGCCATATGCTGGGAAGTAACTAATTTTCCACATCAATGTAGCTTTCAGTTGGAAGTTTTGTTTCACAGAAACATCATATGTACTAAAAACATTACTCCAGAGTGAATTTAACTCAACCATCAATGGTTTAAGATAAACATCAATATTTTATTTTTGGATTACTTGGAATTAATAAGGTCCAAAATATATATGTCTTCATCATCAACATCCATGGAGCTAAATTTTACGGAGTTATAAAGACATGTCAGCATGAATAATGATTACTATAAGAACCAAATGGAGAGAAATAATTAGTAAAAAGACCTAATATCATGTTTCAGGCTTCTAAAGAAAAAGACAGATGCAGTTGGCCAAAATGTATCCATGAATCACCACCATAGGGATGATTTAAGATTTTACTAGTTGAAATATTGGTTTTGTTCCATGCCATCAATGCTATTAGGTTTTGAGACATAAATAAACTATACAATCTGGGTGTGATTTAGAAATAACTCAATTATTTTACAGGAATAAATCTAGGCTTCCCTGGTTGAGCTTCTTTATAACTTGATTTTCCACATGCAGGATAACTATCCAATGACTCATTTTCACCATAATATAAGATGAAATCATTTGAACATGCATGAATCTTATGATAACCAAGACCTAGATTATGAACCAACCTCTTTCTCTCATATAAATTTATAAGAAAGACATTTGGTTCAAGTAGTATTGTTTTTAACAGAGAGAATATCTGATCAAAACAAATATTTAACATTCCATTATCTGATTTAATATCTATAAATTTAGAAATTTCTTCAAACATTCATATCTTACAACTAGGATATAAGGCATCCTCAACGAACCTCAATAACTGATATAAATGAGATGGTTCCAACTCAGAAGTTAAATCAATATCATCCTGAGTTTTAGTTTGTTGAAAAGATGTACCTGTCACATCTTGTACTAATATTTGAAACCGTGCTGGATTTGGAACTAAATTATTAGTATCTTCTCTAGAACTACGTTTAACATGTTGATACAAAAAAACATAATCTAGTTGAAAACTAAAACGCAATAAATGACCTCTGATGTAATGAAATGTTTCATACGTCCTTAGATCACATTTTTTATATGGAAACTTAATTATCCCTTCTGTAACAAATTTTGGGTTTGGTGATTCAAATGATAAGAAAGCTCAAAAACTCTAAATCTATACATGATTTAAAGTAGAACTATTAGGATTCATGTGCTGATTTATCCAAGCATGACCATCTAATAACGAATATTGTTGATTTCATTATTCTATATTTTTTTTAAAAAATATGAAATAATTAGTTTCTTTTGTATAATTAGATATAAGTGAAACACTTTCCAAAAAAGATAAGACAATTATTAATTATATTTATTTTTTCGTGTTTTTGTTAATTACTGGCGATACAATTTCCATGGGATTAGAGGCAACTCTTTTTCCCAATGACTCATCCCCTTGCAACTTTATGTGACTAAAATCACTATGAAAAGTATGCTCCGATGTACAAATATCCATTTTCGTATGAAAAAGGATAGAGGGAAGGGATGTCTTGACACACTACTCTCCATGCTCATGCATATGAAAATTAATATCCATATGTTAGAGAAAACTTTTCATACTGATTTCAGTCGGTGAAGTTCCAAGGAGATGTGTCTTCAGGAAAAAGAGCCTCTTTTTTATGATAGATAACTTCCTTGAAACTTTCTTCGACTGAAATGACTATGAATAATGGTCTACGTTGTACGTCAGAGCAGATTATTCGTAGTAATCTTAGTCAGAGAACGCTTTAAGGAGTTGGTGTGTCGATCAAAAGGAATGTCCCCAATCTTCTAGAAATTATGCCAGTTTTTTACAATGTGCTCGAATTTATTTCAATTTATTACTAATTAATCTGAATTATTACTAATTAATCTTAATTATTACAAATTAATCCTAATTATTAATAATTAATACTAATTATATCTTATTAATTTTAATTGTTACTAATTAATCTTTATTATTACTAATTAATCCAAATTATTACTAATTAATCCAAATTATTACTAATTAATCCTAATTAATGTTAATTATTCAGAATTATTCCTAATTATTACTGATCATTCCTAATTATTACTAATTATTCCTAATTATTCATAATTATTACCAATTTTTACTAATTATTACTAATTTATTAATAATAATTACAAATTTATTAGTAATAATTACTAATTTATTACTAATTATTACCAATTTATTAGTATCTAATCATAATTATTAATAATTACTCATAATTATTACTAATTATTCCTAATTATTACTAATTAATCCTAATTATTATTAATTAATTGTAGTTATTACTAATTATTCTTAATAATTACAAATTATTCCTAATTATTCCAAATTACTCTTAATTGTTCCTAATTATTACTAATTATTCCTAATTAATAATAATTAAACCTGAATATTACTAATTAATCCTAATTATTACTAATAATTCTAATTATGAATAATTATTCCTAATTATTCCTAATAATAACTAATTATTACTAATTATTACTAATTATTACTAATTATTAATTTTTAGTACTAATTATTACATTTTACTACTAATTAATCCTAATTTCTATTTATTACTGCTTATTACTAATTATTACTAATTATTATTATTTATTAATAATTATTACTAATTATTACTAATTATTACTAATCAATCCTAATTATTACTAATTAATCCCAATTATTAATAATTAATTCTAATTATTAAGAATTATTCCTCATTATTACTAATTATTCCTAATTATTACTAATTAATCATAATTAATACTAATTATTACTAATTATTACTAATTAATCCTAATTATTTGTAATTAATTTTAATTATTACTAATTATTCCAATTATTACTAGTTATTACTAATTATTATTACTTATTACTAATTATTACTATTTATTACTAATTATTACTAATTATTAAAAATTAATCCTATTTATCACTAATTAATCCCAATCATCACTAATTAATCATAATTATTAAAAATTAATCATAATTATTATTAATTAATCATAATTATTACTAATTAATCACAATTGATCCTAATTAACACTAATTATTTCTAATTATTCATAATTATTCCCAATTATTAATAATTATTCCTAATTAATCCTAATTATTCTAAAATATTCTTAATTATTCCTAATTAATCCTAATTATTTCTAATTAATACTAACCATTACTAATTATTCCTTTTTGTTACTAATTAACACTAATATTACTAATTAATCCTAACTAATACTAATTAATAGTAATTATTACTAATTAATCTTAATTGTTTTTAATTATTCCTAATTATTAGTAATTAATCTTAATTATTCTTAATTAATCCTAATTATTTCTAATTAATCCTGATTATTAGTAATTAATCTTAATTATCCCTAATTAATCCAAATTGTTACTAATTAATCCTAATTATTCCAAATTATTCCTAATTATTACTAATAAATCCTAATTATTACTTATTAATCATAATTATTACTAACTAATCCTAATTAATCCTAATTAATCCCAATTAATACTAATTAATCCAAATTATGACTAATTAATCCCAATTATTACTAATTAATCCTCATTATTTCTAATTAATCCTAATTATTACAAATTAATCATAATTATTACCAATTCAGCCTAATTATTAGTAATTAATCCTTATTCTTACTAATTAATCCTAATTGTTACTAATTAATCCTAATTATAACAAATTAATATTAATTAATCCTAATTATTACTAATTAATCTTTATTGTTTCTAATTAATCCTAAATAATCATAATTAATCCTAATTAATCATAATTAATCATAATTAATCATAATTATTTTTAATTAATAGTAATTATTACTAATTATTCATAATTATTAGTTATTATTCCTAATTATTAATAATTATTTATAATAATTACAATTTATTACTAATTATTACAATTTATTACTAATTAGTAAAATTTATTACTAATTATTACAATTTATTATTAATTATTACAATTTATTACTATTTTTTACAATTTATTACTAATTATTACAATTTATTACTAATTATTACTAATTATTTATAATTAATACTAATTATTTCTAATTATTTCTAATTAATAGTCACTTATAATTATTCAAAAAATTAAATACTGAAAAAACAAATATCAAATTCTAATTTAATTTAATTGCTTCTAATTAACAAAAAAAATAATTCAAAATAAAATAAATTAACTAAACAATAAAAAAATAGATAAATACCTTGAAACTGATGTTTTCGGAGTATAAAAGTCACGGATTATGCTTCGATTTAAAATATTAAACCATGAAAAATTTTAGAGGAAAATTTTTTGGAGGAAAGAGAGAAAGATGTTGAGAAAGAAGTATAATGAGAGGAAAACAGATGGGGGGTATATATAGGTTAACTTATTTGTGACGGGACCCGTCACAAATGGCCACTCGATAAAAGTTATTTGTGACGGGCCCCGTCGCAAATGGGTACTTGTCGACATACTATTTGCGACGGGACAAGTATCCTGTCCTAAATACTAAAAATCTCCACTGGACATTTGCGACCGGAATACAAACCTATTATAAATACCCTTCCCGCGATTTGGTGCGAATTTCGCGCCAAACCTTTTGTGATAGGTCCTTACTCCCCCATCGGAAATATCTATTATTTGCGGCGGGCCAATTACCATGTCGCAAATAACCCCTTCTAATGGGTTATTTAGGACGGGCCCCTGACTTGTCTCAAATAACCCATCACAAATGGCCTTTTTCCCATAGTGAAAATCTATAGGTTGGGCTTGAGTGTTTGATACTATATATATATACTTGTATATTATTGTGATTTCTATACACACCAACCGATTTAAAGCACTACGTTCCGAACACCTGTATTGTCACGCATGGAGTGTTTTTCCCAACATCGGTTGGGGAGTACATATGGCTGGGTACCTTCTCTTTACCGCTCTCCCTTCCAGGCGAGGTAGGTATGGCACACATTGTGATGAATAGAGGTCTGTTAGTGCTTTAGATGGTGGTTGTGATGGCCTAGGTTTCTTTGAGTGAGATATGACACCCTAGGTGTTTTCAGGCGAGATGTGTGTGGCCATGCTTGTGGGGCGGCAAGCCCATCTGTCTATGGGAGAGGTCAGTCGTTACCATGCTTGTGGGGCAGTGTGGTATATAATGACCCATACTTTACATACATTGTTATTACTTCATAATTTAAGCATACTTATTACAACATATTACAAAACCATGAAAGAATCGTATAGGTATAGTGTCTTTAGAAACTGGGAAACATAAACAACTGGTTCATAAAATCAACTACTTTGTCTTCTGTTTATTTCATCATATCTAGAGTCCCTTTTTGGCATATCCTACTTAATATCCTTCTTCCTGACCTGGGGAAAATAAAACATACAAAAGGGTGAGCTCAAATGCTCAGTAAGGGTAAACAAAAGAAATATCAATCATATCATATTCATAAGAAAATAACATTTTGAAAATCTTAACATGGAGAAGAGATCATAATATCATGTCATGGGATAAATCATAGTAATGAAAAGTAATCCCAAATAATCAAAACTCAAAACATGAAACTTTGTGTCATACACAAATAATCATAGAAAATAATTTCATATTAGTCAAGGCTCATTGCCAAGACCATCATAGCAGACAAAGTTCATTACTGAACCGAGTTCACTCCTCGTTTTAGTCTTGTTTCACTGAACCAGATTAACCTGCCATTCCAGCCATGTCTATCTCATGAGATATAAATCTTTACCCAATGCATTGGAGTGAGATATAGGTCCCACCCATCTCATAATGAAACCATTCTTATGTGTGTCACAAAATCATTTATCATACATCATAGCATGACCCATGTAATAAAAATGGGATTCTTAAACATCGTGCCATCATAACATAATCCATATAAGATAAAATGACTTCATAAAAATAATTCCATCATAACATAATCAAATCAATGTAAAAATAGGGATATAAACAGAACCCTATATTATCTTAGATTTAAAATAATTTTGATAAAATGCTTGAACTCCATTCTTGAGGAAAATATCCTTTCTACTTCAAAAACATTTTCCTTTCTTAAAATGTCATATAATTTTAAACTAAAAGAAGTTGATTAAAAATAAAATTGAAAACTTATAAAGTAAGCTTCATGGAAAAAATGTTATAAAAATCCATTCATTCCGTATAAGTTAAAAAAACATTCTTCTCGTACTTTGGCCGGAAAAGTCAAAAAGTATCTCATGCGAAAAATGACAAAAGATTACTTTAATATATTTTACTAAAACATACCAAAGGGTAAAATTGGATTTAAAAAATTGTAGGAGGATAGAAATAATATTACATATTGTGGAAACATGGATGTGGATGATAAATATTCCACAGTAAATTCTGAAGTATAAACAATCTCGGATAAAAATGAGATTGCGAGATTTTCCCATACCTTAGGTCCGATATGATTTGTACGTGTGCGAACCTCCTGTATAATGATTTAAATAATGTCATTGACTTATTACAGAATCATACTCATTGTTATGATATCATATATGGTCATATTATTAGCTTCTTATTAATAATATTTCATTGCTACTTGTTATTCGGGTGTTTATTGCTTTATGTTATTATGTGTGTTTTGTCGAATAAATTCTTATTATTCTTTTTAGGTTATAGATACCTCATTTCCAGAATGGTATTAGTGTAATATATATCATATTTACTCATTCAATTCATTTATATAATCTTTATTCAATGAATATCATGTAGAACGAGTCGCATCACATCGTGGACAGGGTAGGCCATACGTACGCACGAGTGATGATATCATTCCCACGATCGTGGAATTGTATTGAAGTGTATGTATGTATTTCAGAATCAATATCACTTTAAAGTAATAATATATAGGTATTCTTTACACTATTATACCCATCTAAGTAAGGTGGTGGTGGAAAACAGATTACACCACGACGTGGAGACGGTATTCCATACGTACGCACGCACGGTGATTTCATTTTCTGTAGGATGGATAGAAGGTGAAATAGGTTTGTTTAGTATTTATAATAAAATATCAGTATATGAGAGATACTGATGTTATTACTTCATAATGAAAAAACTAAAGAAGAATAATTAGAAGAAGAAATAAATTTGAAAGAATTGGTAATAGATATTACCTCTTCTTCGACGCGCCTCTTTGAAACCTCCTCTTAGGGCACTAAGATTGGTCTTTGAAGAATACCAGGACCTATATGATGTTTCTATGGAAGTGGAGAATAGAAATTTTCAGGGGTTGACTGAGCTTGAAGGCTCAATGTGGTGTGAGGAGGAGAGGGAGGAGGTTCCCTTTTATAAGGGAGGAGAGGGGCACCTTTGGAATTATAAGAAATATTAATTTATAATAAATTACAGACCCACTTAAAAACCTCTAAAAATGACTCAGATCCGAAGCTTAGATGAGATAGGGTTGTAATATCATTAGAGAATAAAATTTAGACAAGTTGGGAATTCATTTCAAACATTATCAAAAAGATTTATCCTTATATAATCTATTTAATTTTATTTGTAGTAATAATATTCTAAATTTTAAATCATTAAAAATATTTACTTATATTGTTGTTAATTGTCAATAATTGTATAATTTATCAAAATTTAGACCATATAAATTTTAATTTACAATTTTTAAATATTTTTTTGATTTTTAAACAATTTTATAATATGTAATTTCTATAAATTAACAATAGTGTCAGTTTTGACACTATTCATTTATTTGAGTTTAAATATAATATATACAGAAGATATGTTCAAAATTAAATATTTAATAGATTCATAACATGTCATTTTTATCTATAAAATTAGTGTATCACATTAAATAGTTCATATAATATTTATTTTAATACTTTTAAAATGATTTATTTGATATTTCAATCAATAAAATAATTTCAACATCACTATTGTGTCATATTTAATGATTATTATATAATCCCTAAAAATTACAAATAAATTCATATGATGTAGATAATTGTATTATCTTTCTGGAGACTATTCATGTTCGAAGTTTCATGAAGTTTATCACTAAATTAAAATTATTATACTTATAAGATTTAAGAGATTGACATGTTGTCACTTTCTTTGATTTTAATAATAATTAAATTATTTTAATGGTCAAAAGTATATAAAATGAATTTATTCTGACCCTTAAGTGATAAGGGTCGACCTTTAGTCATCCAATATAATTTTGGAAGGTGTTAGGGTAATTTTATAATCTTACTTTTACCCTTAATTACCTGATTTACCTTTAACTGCAGTAAATAAAAATTATCATAGTTACTATTCATAATATAAAAAAAGTAACCTATTAACATAATTTGGACCCACTGATTCCAAATATGGAATCATTTTTTCAAAATTCAAAACACAGAAGTTTCAGTAATTAATTTAAAATTAATCCCGTTGTTAAGCAAACGAGTTTTAAAAGTTAAAATATTTCTAAAGATTGAAATGTTTTTACCTATGAATTCAATGTAAAATTAATGATAATGACATAAATTATATTAAATGGTAAAAATATATTCTATTTATACTTTAAAACCATTCAATATTATAATTTAACAATATTAATTATTGTGATGAAAAAAATTTGTTTTTAATTAAAATATAGCGTGTTTTTACTATTCATCAAAATATGAAAGTTACTAGAATAATATGAAAAGTTTATTCAAAGTAAATTTTTATATCCTGATTTCAAAGATGAATTTTATTTTTTCAAATTGAACTTTTAAACATGTCAAAATCAATATTTAAAGTGGGTGCTCCATCAAAAGGCGGCAAAACTTCATTTTTAAAAAATACTTATTTTACCCGAAAAGTTTATTTTGTTCTCATACCATGTTCTAGAAAATATGTAAGATGAATAATAATGTTATAAAATTTAAAATTCAGTTAATACTATTCATAACGGCTAGGTTATAATATAATAATAATAATATATCATTGTTTAGTGAAACTCGGTATTGCGTACTACACACGCTATCGAGGAAGGTCGCGATTGCGTGTAATGCAATCCAAGACAGTGTTGTGTGTAGTGAAAGATTAATTTGATGTTTCATATAACATAAGTCATAAAAAAATATACTTCTCCTAAAATATCAGGGTGTTACATTCTTCCCCCCTTAAAATGAATTTCGCCCTCGAAATTCGTCACTTCGTAACAAACAGATGAGGATACCTCTCCCTCATCATATCCTCAAGCTCCCATGTAGCTTTTTATAATTGGTGGTTCCTCCATAAAACTTTCACCAAGCGAGCGGTCTTGTTCCGTATAACTTTTTCACTATGATCCAGAATCTCTATCGGCCATTCTTCATAAGAAAGATCTTTCTCTAGCGGTACAACTTCTGAGATTAGTACATGTGAAGGATCGGGTATGTACTTTCTCAGAAGAGATACATGGAACACATCGTGAACTTGAGAGAGATTCGGTGGAAGTGCCAATCGGTAAGCTACATTTCCAACACGATCCATTATTTCAAAAGGACCAATATACCTAGGGCTTAGCTTTCCCTTCTTTCTAAATCTCATTAATCTATTCGAAGGAGATATTTGTAAGAACACTTTATCACCCACTTCAAACTGTTGGTCTTTTTTTAGTTGTCGGCATAACTTTTTTGTCGACTCTGAGCTGCTCTTATGTTTTGTTGAATAGATCTGAACTTTTCTTCCAACTCATCAACAATATCAGGTTCTAATAGATTTCTTTCCCTAACTTCATCCCAGCAAGTTGGAGTCCTGCATTTCTTTCCATAGAGGACTTCATAAGGAGCAATCTGAATATTGGAGTGAAAGATATTATTATAAGAAAATTCCACAAAAGGTAGGTGTTGATCTCAACCACCTTTGAAATCCATAGAGAAAGATCTTAACATATCTTCTAGAGTTTGAATTGTTCTCTCAAACTGACCGTCTGTATGAGGATGATAAGTAGTGCTGAAACTCAACTCTGTATCTAGAGTATGCTGAAGACTTCGCCAGAACATCGAGGTAAACCGCAGATCCCGATCAGATACAATGGAAAGTGGTACTCCATGAAATCTTACCACTTCTTTTACATATATCCTAGCAAGCTGATCTAGAGAGAAATCTTCCCTAATAGCAATGAAGTGTGTCGATTTCGTAAGACGATCAACTATAACCCAGAAAGAATTATTGCCTTTGGATTTTTTAGAAAGTCCAGTGACAAAGTTCATAGTGATGTTTTCCCATTTCCATTCTAGTATCGGTAATGGCTGTAACATCCCTTTAAACTTCTATCTCTCAGCTTTAACTTGTTGACAAACCAAGCATCGAGAGACATATTCAGCAACATCTCTTTTCATGCCATCCCACCAGAAGTACTCTTTCAGGTCCCTATACATCTTCGTGCTTCCAGGATGAATAGAGAATGAAGAACTATGAGCCTCATCCAGTAGCTTCTTCTTTAATTCTGGGATGGGAGGAACACAATCCCGATTCCTGAACCTTATTATCCCATCACAATCAAGGTTGAATTCAGGAACATTTCACACTTTCTTTTGTAACTCAAAATATTATTTTTGTGCCTTTTTATTCTTCACATGTATAGATGGTTGAACATTCATTTGAGAAAGATAAGATTTCCCCCCTTCCATTATAATTCCAAGATCCATCCTTTGTAAATCCATAAATATTGGATCTTTTGTGATCCTCATCATGGATAAGCTAGCATGGTCTTGTCGACTTAATGCATCTGCACCTTGTTTGCTTTCCCAGGGTGATAATGAATTGAGTAGTCGTAATCCTTAATCAGCTCCAACCATCTTATTTGGTGCATATTCATCTCCTTTTGTGTAAAAATATACTTTAAAATTTTATGATCAGTATAAATATCACACCTTTTACCATAAAGATAATGACTCAAAATATTTAATGCAAAGATTACCACAGCGAACTCCAAATCATGAGTTGGGTAATTTTGCTCATGGATTTTCAACTTTCGTGAGGAATAAGCTATCGCCATATCGTTTTTCATGAGAAAACACCCCAATCCCTTCTTGGATGCATCAATTTAGATCACAAACCTTTCTCCACTACAAGGTAGTGTGAGCACAGGTTCACTGGATAAACTAATTTTCAACTCCTTGAAATTCTATTCACACTCATCCATCCACATGAACTAAACTCCTTTTTAAGTCAACCTGGTGAGTGGATTAGATAATCGTGAAAAATCATTCACAAAACGTCGATAATATCCAGCCAAACCAAGAAAACATCAGATCTCAGTTATTGTTATTGGTCTCAACCATCTTTTGATAACCTCTATTTTTCTTAGATCCACAGATATTCCCTGTTTTGAGATTATGTGACCCAAAAATGCAACTTTTTGAAGCCAAAATTCACACTTGGTAAATTTGGAATAAAGCTTCTCCTTTCTCAGGGTCTTCAATACAATTATCAAGTGATCTTCATGGTCTTCCTTTCTCTTTTAATAGACAAGAATATCGTCTATAAAGACTACCATAAACTGATCAAGATAGTCTCTAAAGACTCTATTCATTAGATCCATGAAGATAGCAGGGGCATTAGTAAGACCAAATGGAAACACTATAAATTCATAGTCTCCATACCTTGTACGGAAAGCCGTATTTGGTATATCCTCTTTTTTGACCCGTAGTTGATGATACCCTGAACGAGGATCAATCTTGGAAAAGTATTGAGCTCTGCGTAGTTGGTCAAATAAGTCATCAATGCGTGGGAGAGGATATTTGTTCTTGATAGTGATATTGTTAAGTTCTCGATAATCAATGCAGAGTCTCATTGATCCATCTTTCTTCTTAACAAATAGAATAGGTGCTCCCCAAGGTGATGCACTATGGCATATGAATCCTTTATCGAGATTCTCTTGGAGTTTCTTCTTCAATTCCTGCAACTCAATTGGTTCCATTCTATAAGGTGTCTTTGAAATGGGCGTAGCACCCGGTATGAGTTCTATTGAAAACTCAACTTCACAATTTGGTGGAAGACCTGGAAATTCCTCCGGAAAGACATCATAACACTTCTGTACAATGGGTGTATTCTTAATCATGAGTTTCTCTCCAAATATTTGAGATAAATAACCTTCATTTATTGGAATCAATACCCATAAGACGGAAGAGATTTCCACTGGAAGGTTATATTCATCCTTGCATTGATAGATGATAGTATATTGATCGGGAATATTAAATGTGATTTCCCTTCTTTGGAAATTGATATGAGATCCGTATAAAGAAAGAAAATCCATGCCAAGAATCACATCAAATTCCACTATAGGAAGGATCACAAGATTTGTAGGAAGCACTTTCCCACAAACTTTAATCAGAGAAGAATTATAAACTTTTGATGCGACCGTTGTGCCATTAGTAGTTGTCACAGCTAACTCAACATCTAATTGTTGAGGTAATACGATGATACCCTTAGAAAATTCTTCATAAATAAAAGGGTGGGTGGATCCAGAATCAAATAAAATATTTTCTACTTTAGAGAGGATGGTATGTGTAACTTTCACCACTTCGTTATCATACTCCACATCGCTGATAGTAATTTCATGTGACTTTCCGTTGTCTTTGGCCTTAAGAGTTTGTTGACATCAATCATCATCAACAACCCTTAGATTTGGGCATTGATTGGAATAATTCCCCATCTCCTTGCACTTAAATCATTGAAGTGTAGGAGGTTCATTCTGTGCATCCCTTTCTTTGTTCGCATCATTAGACATCTTCTTCCCATTATTTCGACATTCAAATTCCAGATGACCTTATTTTTCACACTTAAAAAACATTTTCTTGTACCTTTATGGTAATTCCCTCTATGTTTCTTCCACAATTTGAGCATAAAGGAAAACTCATCTTCTTTTCAGTGTGGTCTTTAGATTTTCCTTTGAATTCCATTTTCCTCTTCTTATCAAACCCATATGACTGATGGGTTACTCCAATCTCCATCTCAACCTTGAGAGCACATTGAAAAATTTCCTCATAGCTATTGAAGTCCCTTATGGATAACGCCCTTCGAAGACTTGGTTTTAAGACACTAAAGAATCTATCGATTTTACTCTCAGGTTGGATAATAATTCCTGAAGCGTACCTTGCAAGTCTTGTAAAATTTTCTTCGTAGGTACCAACCGATTAATCATCCTTTTGTTTCAGTTAAAGAAACTCCTTCTCCATATTTGTTTGAATAATACGAGAGAAGAACTTATTGAAAAATATGTTCTTGAACTCGTCCCATTCCATAGACTCAATTTCATCTCTTTGCCTCGTATTCTTGATAAGATTCCACCATTGATCAGCATCACCTTCCAAATGATACACTGATGAGATGAATTTGTCATGTTTAGAACATTGTAGAACTGAAAATATATTTTTAGTGGTACCAATCCATTTTTCATCCACTAATGGATCAGAAGACCCACTGAATGAAGGTGGACACTGCCTCATGAAGGATTCAACATAATGTTGCTCCTTCCTTTGCTCGTTTGGAAGTCCTGCATGGTTCATTGCTTGAGAAAGTTGTGTGAGCATGGATAAAAGATTTTTCATTCCAGATCCCATAATGTTTGGTTGCTCAGGGGGACAATCATTGCATTTCCCATCGCATTCAGCATTAACACGGTTCCTTCGGTTTACAGCCATTGACTAAAACCAATAAGCATAGTGTGAGAAACAGTAATCATAATAGGAAAACCACATAATCAAGAATAAAATTTTAAAATTAATGTCTTATCATAGGTTATTCATGGCCATTTCTAAAACACTAATATTGTGTTCTATGCATAGACATATGCTTAGGGTTCTTACTAGGGCTTTCACATCCTAGTTTCCAAAGGATGACTATACCTTTCCTTTGATACCAACTATAACAACCCATACTTCACATACATTTTTATTACTTCAGAATTGAAGAATACTTATTACAACATATTACAAAACCATGAAAGGACCGTATAGGAATAATATCTTTAGAAACTGGGAAACATAAACAAATGGTTCATAAAATAAACTACATTGTCTCCCATTTATTTCATCATATCTAGAGTCCCTTTATGGCATATCTGACTTAATATATTTTTTCCTAACTTGGGGAAAAGAAAAAATACAAAAGGTTGAGCTCAAATGCTAAATAAGGTTAAAAAAAAGAAATATCAATCATATCACATTCATAAGAACATAACATTTTGAAAATCTTAACCTGTAAAAGAGATCATAATATCATGTCATGGGATAAATCATAGTAATGAAAAGTAATCCCAAATAATCATAACTCAAAACATGAAACTTTATAACATACACACATAATCATAGAAAATCATTTCATATTAGTGATGTCTCATTTCCAAGACCATCATAGTGGAAAAAGTCCATTACTGAACTGAGTTCACTCCTCATTTCTGTCCTGTTTCACTGAACCAGATTAACCTACCATTCCAGCCATGTCTATCTCATGAGATATAAATCTTTACCCAATTCATTTGAGGGAGATATAGGTCCCACCAATCTAATAATGAAACCATTATTATGTGTTCCACAAAATCATAAATCATACATCATAGCATAACCAATGTAATAAAAATGAGATTCTTAAATATCGTGCCATCATAACATAATACATATGAGATAAAAGGAATTCATAAAAATAATTCCATCATAACACAATCAAATCAATGTAAAAATATGGATAGAAATAGAACCCTATATTATCTAAGATGGAAAATAATTTTGATAAAACGCTTGAACTCCATTCTTGAGGAAAATATCCTTTCTACTTTAAAAATATTTTCCTTTATTAAAATGTCATAAAATTTTAAACTAAAAGAAGTTGATTAAAAATAAACTTGAAAACTTGTAAAGTACGCTTCATGGAAATAAAGTTTCAAAAATCCATTCATTCCGTATAAGTTAAAAAAACATTCTTCTCATACTTTGGCCGGAAAAGTCAAAAAGTATCTCATGTGAAAAACGACAAAAGTTTCCTTTAATATATTTTACTAAAACATAAAAATGGGTAAAATTGGATTTAAAAAATTGTAGGAGGATAGAAATAATATTACATATTGAGGAAACATGGATGTGGATGATAAATATTCCCCAGTAAATTCTAAAGTATAAACAATCTCGGATAAAAATGAGATTGCGAGATTTTCCATTACCTTAGGTCCGATATGATTTGTACGTGTCCGAACCTCCTGTATAATGATTTAAATAATGTCATTGACTTATTAAATAATCATACTCATTGTTATGATATCATATATGGTCATATTCTTAGCTTCTTATTAATAATATTTCATTGCTACTTGTTATTCGGGTGTTTATTGATTTATGTTCTTATGTGTGTTTTGTCGAATAAATTCTTATTATTCTTTTTAGGTTATAAATACCTCATTTACAGAATGGTATTAGTGTAATATATATCATATTTACTCATTCAATTCATTTATATAATCATTATTCAATGAAGATCATGTAGAACGAGTCACATCACATCGTGGAGACGGTAGGCCGTACGTACGCACGAGTGATGATATCATTCCCACGATTGTGGAATTGTATTGAAGTGTATGTATAATATTTCAGAATCAATATCACTTTAAAATAATAATATATAGTTATTCTTTACACCATTATACCCATCCAAGTAAGGTGGTAGTGGAAAACAGATTACACCACGGCGTGGAGACGGTATTCTGTACGTATGCATGTGCAGTGATTTCATTTTCCATTGGATGGATAGAAGGTGAAATAGGGTTGTTTCATATTTATAATAAAATATCATTATATGAGTGATATTGATGTTATTACTTCATAATGAAACAACTAAATAAGAATAATTAGAAGAAGAAATAAATTTGAAATAATTGGTAAAGGATATTACCTCTTCTTCGATGCGCCTCTTTGGAACCTCCTCTTAGGGAACTAAGATTGGTCTTTAAAGAAGACCAGAACCTCTAGGATGTTTCTAGAGAAGTGGAGAAGAGAAATTGGCAGGGTTTTTTCGAGCTAGAAGGCTCAATGTGGTGTGAGGAGGAGATGGAGGAGGTGCCCTTTTATATGGGAGGAGAGGGGCACCTTTGGAATCATAAGAAATATTAATTTATAATAAATTCCAACCCCTCTTAAAAACCACAAAAAAATGACTCAAATCAGAATCATAGATGAGATAGGGTTGTAATATAATTAGAAAATAAAATTTAAACAAGTTGGGAATTTATTTTAATCATTATCAACATGATTTATCCTTATATAATCTATTTAATTTTATTTGTGGTAATAATATTCTAAATTTTAAATCATTATAAATATTTAATTTTATGTTGTTAATTGTACATAATTGTATACGTTATTACAGTTTCGACCATATAAATTTTAATTTACAATTTTTAAATATTTTTGTTATTTTTGAACAATTTTATAATATGTAATTTCTATAAATTAACAATAGTGTCAATTTTGACACTATTCATTTATTTCAGTTTAAATAAAATATATACAGAAGATATGTTCGAACTAAAATATTTAATAGATTCATAAAATTTCATTTTTATCTATAAAATTTGTGCATCACATTAAATAGTTCATATAATATTTATTTTTTTACTTTTAAAATCATTTATTTGATATTTCAATCAATAAAATAATTTCAACATCACTATTGTGTCATATTTAATGATAATTATTTAATCCCTAAAAATTATAAATAAATTCATATGATGTAGATAATTGAATTCGATTTCTGGAGACTATTCATGTTCGAAGCTTCAGGAAGTTTATCACTAAATTAAAATTATTATACTTCTAAGATTTAAGAGAGTTACATGTTGTCACTTTCTTTGGTTTTAATAATAATTAAATTATTTTAATGGTCAAAAGTCTATAAAATGAATTTAATTCGACTCTTAGGTGAAAAGGGTCAACTTTTTTTCATCCAATAGAATTTTGGAAGGTTTTAGGGTAATTTTATAATCTTATTTTTACCCTTAATTACCCGATTTACCTTTAACTGCAGTAAATAAAAATTACCGTAGTTATTATTTATAATATCAAAAAAAATAAAAGTAACCTATTAACATAATTTGGACCCACTGATTCCAAATATGGAATCCATTTTTCAAAATTCAAAACACAGAAGTTGTAGTAATTAATTTAAAATTAATCCCGTTGTTAAGCAAATAGGTTTTAAAAGTTAAAATATTGCCAAAGATTGAAATGTTTTTACCAATGAATTCAATGTAAAATTAATGCTAATGACATAAATTATATTAAATGGTAAAAATACATTCTATTTATACTTTAAAACCATTCAATATTATAATTTAACCATAGAAATTATTGTGATGAAAAAAAGTTGTTTTTAATTAAAATATAGCGCGTTTTTACTATTCATCAAAATATAAAATTTACCAGAATAATATGAAAATTTTATCCAAAGGAAAGTTTTATATCCTGATTCCAAAGAAGAATTTTATTTTGTCAAACTGAACTTATAAACATGTCAAAAACTAGATTTAAAGTGGGTGCGCCATCAAAAGGTGACAAAACTGCATTTTTAAAAAAATACTTATTTTACCCGAAAAAATTATTTTTTTCTCATACCATGTTCTATAAAATATGTATGATGAATAATAATGTTATAAAATTTAAAATTTAGTTAATACTTTTCATAATAGCTAGTTTATAATGTTATAATAATATATCGTTATTTAGTGAAACTCGGTATTGCGTACTACACACGCTATCGGGGAAGGTCGTGATTGCGTGTAACGCAAGACAAGCTAGTATTGTGTACTGTGAAAGATTCTTTTGATGTTTCATATAACATAATTCATAAAAAAATATACTTCTCATAAAATATCAGGGTGTTACATGGTATATGGAAGGGATGGGAGGACCTGGACGTATGCTGCTATGTTTGAGAGAGGCATACTAGTGGGAAAGTGGTGTGGGGTACCCTTATTGATGTGATAATATTATAAAGAATTACTTGAATAGTGTTATTTGGTGACCGTGCATTGGTGAGGTTGGGTTTGGTTAGCATACCTGTTTAGGTGCTATTTGATTCTGTTGTTTTCACATAGGTGCATTAGTATTATTCTTTCACAAGCACACAAGATACTCTTGTTTTCTAACTGAGTATAATTTTATGCTCACCCTACATATATAAAACTGTTTTCAGGTTTTTAGGATGATTTTGTGGACTATGTTGGACATTACTAGCTTGTATCTGAAGAAAGTTGTTATGTCGCTGACATAGTTTTTCATTTGGGTATTTACTTTGGATACTTTTTTCTATCTATCCAATTTATACACGCATTGTAGGATGGTTTTTGGGTTTACTATATATATATATATATCTGTGTGTGTATGTGTATAGGAGTTGTCTGTGGATGATTCACCTTATCTCTTGATCTGATATCTTTAAAAGGGTAATGCCTCCCATATTATGATATTTGTACACCATTGGTGCTAGTTGCAGACCCGAGGCCAACTGGATACGGGACTCAGGGGTCCTTATCTCTCTGCCATCATTGTAGTATCGTTGGAGGGAGGGGGTCTTGATAGAGTGATATCAGAGGAGATGGTTATAAGATAGGATGGAGTTTGGAGTTAGGTGTAGTAAGGATTTCATTAGGTGGTATGGTAACAATTCCAGCTGACCTTGTGCATGACATAGGCTAGGGATACTGGCTATCATAAAGATTTTAGGGCTCCTAGAGATCCAGTGCCTGAACTTTGAGATTTTTTAATGACCAAGTGAGATGGACCTACTTGCATTGTAGAGGCCTACGAATGATACCTACATCATAATGACTTGTGTTCTTGTTTTAATTGGTTTGTTTTGGGGAAGATTAAATGGATAAAAAATGAATTAAATGAGTTAAAACGAGTCTTAATAAAATTTCATACTACTCGAGCTTAGAAATTTTTTTTCCTATCAGCTATGGCACATAGTGGTCATCAACATGTGGTTAATGTAGTTGAGGTTCAGTAGGCTGATCTTGTTGATCACCACAGGGTTGATCTGATTGAGGAGGAGGATCAGTGGCAGAGGAAGTTGTGTGCTTTCCAGAGAATTGCTTTGGTAAAGTACGAGGGAAGTGTTTCAGAAATGGATATAGACATCTAGATAAAGGTTCTCAAGATGGATTTCAGTTTGATCCGAGCCCCAATGGAGTACTGGGTACCTTTATAAATCAGTTAAATATGGGGAGCTATGTGTCAGTGGTAGATGTTGTATCTGGGAGAGTGGAATGAAGAAGAAGTTTTATGGGCAGACTTATAAGAGGAGTTTCGAGAAGAGTTCCTTTCATCAACCATGAAGGTAATAAATAAGAAGAAGCATCTTTTTATTTAATAGTGGTGCATGTAAGTGCGAGAGTTGGGAATCAAGTTCAATGAAATTTTGTGTGTTTTTCTAGGTCTTTTTCTATATGAGGAGTCTCATGCAAGGCATCTGAGGAGGCACTCTATCCTTCTATCAGGCATGTAGTTACTCTCTTTACGTTTCCAATGTATCTAGATGTTTAGAAGAAGGAATATGTGACCGAGAAGATGCACTCATGAGGAGGTCTATAGTGAGAAGGGATCCACCCAGGTTCTTCAAGGGTAATAGTTTTCATTGGTAGGTCTTAGGCACCAGGACCATTGAGGTTTAAAATGGTAGGGAGTCAACCTCAACAGATTCCTTTTCGGCCTTCTGGTGCTAGTGGTTCTTGTGCTTTTAATGGGAGATTTGGGCTAGTGTTTTTCGGTTGTGGGGTTCATGGAAATAACTATAAAATGTACCCAGTGGTTCCCTAAGATTAGTTTGGTGATGGTGTATAGATTAATTCCATCCTTAGTAGTAATTTTTAGTGATTCCATTTCACCAGCATGGGAAGTGAGTTTAGGCTCTTCTGAGGGGAGATGGAGCAGGTAGAGGCTGACCTTAGGATGTTCCTCATGTTCAGGGAATGCAACCCGAGCATGGTCACAGTGGTGGTCATTAGAAGATAGGTAGAGGAGATGGGTTTGGATAGTGGCACACAGTAGAGGAAGAATTTCTAGAGGGGACATAGATTGTCATAGGAATGATCAGTTTGTTTATTACACTTGTTTGTTCCTTGTTTGATTTAGGAGCTTCACACTCCTTTATTTCATCTGCTCCATCCTATCCTCTGGGACTATACATAGAGAGGATTACCATGCTCCTAGTGTTGAGTACACCAGTCGGAGGCCATACCAGCTTGTTGGATGTGTGCTAACGGTGAAGACTGATGATGGGGTTGCATCAGTCCTGTAGGGATATTTTTCTTGCTACAGATATAGTCATACAATTTAAAACTCGACCTAAACTTGTTGTATTGCATACATGTTATTATCGACTTATTCTGTATGATAGTAATGTTTTCATATGGGGATGGCCAACTGGTGGTTTTCATTGGTGAGCGTGGTTGTTAGGGGGGCAGTCGGCGTGTGGAGACCCTTATTTTATTATTGCCTGATTTTTTAGTGGAATCAGTCGAAAGTAAGATTTTATAGGTTACTGGGGTTGTTGGAAAGTTCCTAGCTATTTTCCCCAAGGAGGTTGTGACACTACCCAATTGATGCGATGTTGATTTTAGGATATAATTTCAACCCGATGCTTCTCTAATTTTGATGGATCCTTATCGAATAACTCCTTCTGGGTTGCAGGAGTTGAGGATTTAGATGGATGATTTCATGAATAATGGTTTTATCTAGCCTAGTGTGCCACCATGGGGTGCTCCAGTGTTGTTCTCCAAGAAGGAATATGGTGGTATGAGGTTCTATATAGACTATAGGAGGATGAATTAGGTGACAGTCAAAAACCATTATCCTCTTCCAAGGATAAACGGTCTTTTCAACCAACTGAGAGGGTGAGTTGGTTTTCTAAGATCGATCTATATTTTGGATATCACCAGTTGAGGGTAAATAGAGATATATCCCTAAGACTACCTTCAGGTGATGGTATGATCACTTCGAGTTTGTATTCATGCCATTTGGTGTTATGAATACACCATCCATGTTCATGGGGATTATAAACTCTTTGCTTCATGAGTTACTAGATCTATTCATTTTTATATCCATTGATGATATCTTAATATACTCAAAGTCAGAGGAGGGTCATTCTGATCATCTGAAAACTATCTTTCATGTTCCCCGACATCACCATATATATGTAAAGTTTCCTAAGTGAAGTTTTTGGACATGAGAGGTTTTTTTCCTAAGTTATGTGGTGTCTTAGTAGGGTGTGGTGGTAGACCCATCGATGGTTGAAGAAATTTTTTCCTGGGAAGCACCCAAGAACATGGTAGAGGTTCAATTTTTTGTTGGTCTCTCAGGCTATTATTGGAGGTTTTTACATGATTTCTCTCAAGTTTTAGCCCCATTGACATCTTCAACCAAGTAGGACTATGATTATGTGTGGAGTTATTAGTGTTAGGTAGTATTCAGTTACCTGAAAGAGAAGTTGGTTAGTGCTCTACTGCTCGGGTTGTGAGAGGAAGGGGTGATTTTTGAGTTGTTTTTTTGAGGATTTACATTTAGTCTTGGGATGAGTGATGATGCAGTAGAAGTAAGTGATCTATTATTGGTCTAGGAAGTTATGTCTCCATGAATTTAACTATTCCACCCATGATCTAGATCTAGAGATTGT